>CM076577.1:26818706-28018706 GCA_034641835.2 Pinus albicaulis
CCACCAGTGGAACAATTTTATATCATGACCTAATGGAATGATTACAAAATTTCTGTAGGGTGGGACAGCTAAGATGCACATGGAAAATGTGTTTTGATCCTTGGTGGAAGTATGCAAACATTGACACTAACATAGTCTACATTACAAGTACCTTATAATCAACCTGCTCAGTCAGTTGGACAATTTGGTTTTACCCAAGTCCAATATCATGTTCAAGGTGCACTTCAAATCACCCCACAGGTATCTGTGTCGAGTAGTCAACAGGTTGTTCTGAGTACTCCTACCCAATTTCCTGTGCAAATTTCTGTTCAACTTCCAAGTACACCTATCCCTGGAGTTTCTCAAACCCCTGTTGTTACAACCCTTCAAATGACAACACCAGCTATTACACAGGAAATCCCTCATATTACTACTCATAAAACTAGACCTATAGTTCAGTCTATTTCTCAAACCTCTATACGACAACCTGGTGTAACTACGGTTCAAACAAGTATACCTTTTATGGGTCAAACCTTTCAAGGTTAGTTTGTTCAAAATTAACCATTTCAAGGGAAATTTAAATGTGGACAAATGAGACAAAATATATTTTACCATAGTCAATCATACCCTAGTTATACATATCAAATACCAAATCAGCCTCAATTTGGTATGGCTAACCCTAGATACCCTAGAGGTATTCCAATCCCGGTTGCACAAGCTATTCTAGGTTTTCCTGGATATCCTACTCCAGGTACTGGTATTTTTCCTCAATGCTATAAGTTTTCATAGCAAGACCCTAACTGATGGTTACCATTCATTGCAACTTTAGATTTACCAGACTTGTCATGGCTAATGAATGATCCCATTTATTATCTTTCGTTTTGGTCGGCAATTCCCACTAAGTTTCCCAGTGATATTCCAAAGTTTGAAGGAAAATTAGGAGAATACCCCTCAAATCATGTGATGAATTATCATATGTGGTGTGCATCCAACTCCTAAACAATGATTCGATTCATTTGAGACTTTTTCAGAGAATGGTGATTGTCTTAGCTGCAAAGTGGTACATTCAGTTACCACGTGGCTCTTTCAAAAATTTCAATGCCTTAGAAACAACCTTCTTAACTCATTTTGAGTTGCCATTCCATTATGGAAATGGCATAGAACTTTTGAATTATTTAAAATAGATTACATCTACATACATCTCAGATCACATACATGAAATGGTGACATAGACGACGTTTAGTAAAAATTTTCATTCCGAAACATTATTGGCAGAATGGTTCATCAAATAATTGCTTCCTAAGACTAATGAATATGTAGCTAAGGGAGGCGTTGTAACATAATATTAGTTCATAGCTCAAGCACAATAATTAGACCTCGTTTACACACAGTCTAGTACTCCTTATGAAAAAAATTCTGATTTACCACACGCAGGTCAACTCACTGCAACTCCTTCTGCTTCTCATTCTGTAGACGGTGTAATTACTACAATTAATATGACAAATAGTAAGAAGAAATCATATAAATCTACTTCTCCAATCATAACTATACGAGATTCACCTAAATTATATCCTTCCCTCGAAACTTCTACCAAAATTCATGTCGTAGACTCATCTACAACCAAAGCTAAATCATCTGGTAATAAGAAGAAGGGGAAGGGTAAAAGTAAAAAAAACACTTCTCCCAAAGAGAAAGATGAAAAAACTAAACCGTTAGACGAAAAACGTAAACCTCGTTATCCTTGTCTTATCTATGATGAGTATCACTACACCAGAGAGTGCCCACATCAGGTCGAGGTATCCAAATTTGTGAAAGATTCACCCACACTTGTTGTCTTGAAAGATCCTTTCCATATCAAGATATAAAAATGATCAATTCTTCTTCCAATTCATCGGCGAATATCCTTATGATGTCCCAGGTCATGGTTGTGACACAATCTCAAGAATATGGATTTAAGAGTCCTGTAACTAGTAAAGAAATTGAATCATCCATTCAACCACCAGTATCAACTCCTTTAGTTTTTGAACCATTGCAAATTGAGAAACCTAACCCTATTTTAGTGATTAAATCGCTTGCCAAAGGTGTACTTCGAAAATCATCTTTCAATCCACATGCGAGAGCCGCTCAAAATTACAATATTGTTGAAGATTTGGCCATATCCCCTTCAGCAATGTCGGCCCTTGAGGTGTTGCAATATTTTCCAGCTTAGAGGAAATTACTATTATCAGCTATAGGAGTGATTGATCATCAAGACTCAAATCTCATTGTCTTTGATCTCGAGAAATTTGTACCTAGACTCCCACATCAAATGGATTTTCAAAATCCGGTAGTAGTCAAATCAAGGTGAGATTTTCAAACAATTATTGATGAGGGGGAATCTACATGCATTATGTCCTTAGCTTGTTGGAAAAATCTTAATTATCTAACAATCAATCCGCCTATAGAAATAGAAGAAAAAACTGTAACACTCGAGGTGGAAGTTGTTGATGTCCCTCTTGATTAAAACCTTCTTCTAGGTCGAAGTTGGTCTTATGCTATGAATTTTTCTGTTTCATCAGTCTTTCAAATGATAATGTTTCCTCATAAAGGAAAGATTGTTAAAATCTATTAGTTGTCTTACTTCACTTCAGACCCTAATTTTATAGATAGTATCCAGCATGTCGGAAAAATGATTATCACTTACAAAGACGTTGGGGTATGACTAGTTAAGGATTCCACTCTAATGGGAAATTTCACTATAACTTATTTTAACGTACCACGAACTATTTCTAATATCGATATGATTACATCAAGCACAATGCAATTTTATGACACATGGAATGTGCCTTTAGAATCAGAATTGGACTCCTATGGTGGTGAGATGCCTTTAAGTCCTTTTGAATCGGTGTATGCAGCAGTACAATAGTGTTCTGGCAATCCATAAACTTATACTAATCAAATGAATGTGGTTAGTGAAGAGTCTTATTCTTTATCAAGATTATCCTTGACGACATTTTCGGATCATTTTCAAAAAGTTTTTTTAACTGATGAAAATATCTGAGAAATTTGTCATTGGATGAATTCCCATGGGACAGTCTACATCATCGATCTTCTTTTTTTACCTGACCTTGATAAACTCAAGAATGATTTTTCATCTAATTTTCAATTGATTATTTCAAGGAGCCTCAAAATCCTATGTCCATTCTTCATTCGGATTCTAAGAAAAATTTGGGAAATATTTCCACCACAAATCCTATTGACATATAAATTAAACCCGGAATAACTGAGAACATTCATATAGGTGCTTCTTAATCGATTGGAGAGATAAAAATATACCAAACCCTATTTCAGGAGTTTCGAGACATTTTTTTCCTGGCCTTATGAAGAAATTCTAGGTATTGATCCTAAGATTGTTATTCATGAAATTAAGACATACCCAAATCTAAGCCTATTAGATAGAGATTACATCCAATACATCCACGAAAAGCTGTTGTTATGAAACCAACTCCAAAAATATAAGAAAAGAGATATCAACGCCTTAGAAATAAGCCACTTTGAGGGGGAAACCTCCAATACATTACATAAACGAAAAATTCTTGAATGATACAAATGAAAAAAACTCCTTTCTATATATAGGAGTCCATGGGCCCACAACATAATCCTAGCCGACCTAACAATAATAATGTAAGAGCATAATAATAACAATATGGGGTTTACGGGGGTACAACAATAACAATAATCTAGTTACACTAACAATAATAAGGGACCATACTAGTAATATAGGGACCTAACATGCTCCTCTCCTTCAAAAAAGTGTTGTCCTCAATGCTTGAGTAGCTCTGGGTGCTTCTGTATAAAATTAACATCTTCCCATGTAGAATATTTAGTGGATAAGTTCTTCCATTTGATGAGATACTCTGAAATTGATCGATTTCGTAGCTGTCGAGTTCTTGTTTCCGTGACAGCTTCAGGTTCCAATATGGTTTTTACTTCCTCATCAAGTTCTGGCAATATTGTTTGAACTAGAAGTTTTTCCCCTATAGCCTTATTTAAGCATGAAACATGGTAAATTGGATGCACTCGTGAAGAAGCAGGAATCTCCAATTCGTATGCCATAATACCAATCTTTTGCAACACATTGTAAGGGCCATAATAATTTGGTGATAATTTATTATCCTTCTTAGCTTGCTTGAGGGACATTTGTTTGTATGGTTTTAGCGGTAAAAATACCCAATCTCGTACATCAAAACTTCTCTCACTGCGATGTTGATTTGCCCGTTGTTTCATTCGATTTTCTGCCAAATTTAGGTCATCCTTTGAAAGTTTGAGAACTTCTTGTTGATGCTCGATGTGATCTTCCACTGCTTGAACCCTAGAATTTTCCCTTAAAGAAGATGTGATGGATGGTGGATGATATACATAAAGTGCCATAAATGGGGTTATTTTTTGTTGCAGTATGGAAGGAAGTGTTATACCACCATTTTGCAAGAGATAACCACTTGACCCATTGTGCTTTCTTATCAGATACAAAACAAAGAAGATATCCTTCCAAACATTTATTCACTATCTCAGTTTGACCATAGGATTGAGGATGATAAGATGAGCTATGAGCAAGTTGAGTACCCAAACAAGAAAATAATTCCGTCCAAAAATTTCCTGTAAAAATGGGATCTTTTTCACTTAAAATAATCTTCAGATTTCCATTTAGCTTTTGAATTGTTTCCATAAATGCAGTAGCAACTATACATGCTATAAATGGATGAGATAATGCACAAAAGTGTGCATAATTGGTAAGTCTATCAACTACCACCATGATGACACTCTTTCCTTCAGACTTAGGTAAACCTGTGATAAAATCCATTCTAATATCCTCCCAACATTGACATGGAATGGATAAATATTCTAGAAGACCTGGGGTCTTAATTGTGTCAAATTTACTTTGTTGGAAAACGAAAAATTCTGCCACAAACTTTTGAATATCATATTTAAGTCCATACCAAAAAAAATATTTCTTCACCCTGTGGTAAGTTTTTAAAAATCTCGAGTGTCCTCCTAAAGGAGAAGTGTGCAATTCCAAAAGAATATTTTGTTTTAGTTGGGAATTCTTGCAAATATATAAGCGATATTTGTGCCATAAGGGATCATTTTTCCAGCTAAATTTATCATATGTACTAGGATCTTGCTGTAAGTTTTTAATGAGTGTCCACACTTCTTCATCCTTCTTCCATTCATCCCTTGCTTCAGTCATCCAATCTGGTTGGATAATATAAATGGCACAAAGCAATGCTTCCACGTCTTCATCCTTTCTTGAGAGTACATCTGCAACAACATCGAGCTTCCATTTTTTGTAGATGATTTCAAACTCATAACCCAACATCTTTGTGACCCATTTTTTCTACTCTTCCGAAGATAGTCTTTGTTCCAAAAAGTGTTTACGACTACCATGATTATTTTTTACCTTGAAGTGTCTTCCCATTAGGTTTGGTCTCCATTTCTTTAGTGCATGTAGTATTTCTAGCATTTCCTTCTCATAAATATCCTTTTGTGAATACTTTCCTTTTAGTGGACGACTTTTGAAAGAAATGGGTCTTCCTTCTTGCATTAAAACAACACCAATTTCATTTCCCAAGGCATCGCATTCCACAATAAAGGTTTTTGTGAAATATGGTGTAGCTAAGACTAGTGCTACGCACATTTCCTCTTTAAGATGTTCAAAGGCCTTAGTTGCTTCAGGAGTCCATGAAAATTCATCTTTCTTCAATAATGTTGTTAGAGGTGCTGCTATTCTCCTATAATTCTTAACAAACTTGTGATAATACCCTGTTAACCTGAGAAATCCACGCAACTGCTTTATGGTTGTGGGGAATTTCCATTCCTTAATGGCTTTAATTTTGTTAGGGTCTACCTTAACAACATCGTGAGATACAATATGACCTAGATATTCCACCTCTTGTACTCCAAAGAAACATTTGGATGTTTTTACATATAATTGATTCTCCTCTAATAGTTTGAGCACCGCGTCAACATGTTGAACATGATCCTTCCAAGACCTGTTGTAGATTAGTATATCATCAAAAAATACTAGCACAAATTTTCTAAGGAAGGGTTTGAAAATGGAATTCATCAACCCTTCAAATGTAGAAGGTGCATTGGTAACGCCAAAAGGCACGACCAAAAATTCATAATGACCCTCATTATTTTGAAATGTTGTTTTAGAATATTTTCAGTCTTCATTCTAATTTGATGATATCCTGAACGAAGATCCAACTTGGTAAAATAAATTGCTACATGTAATTCATCCAATAATTCATCAATCACAGGAATGTTAAATTTATATTTAATAGTGGCCTTATTTAACTCCCTATAATCTGGACACATGGGCCATGATATATCTTTATTATGCACCAATACTACTAGAGAAGAGAAATAACTTTGACTAGGTTGAATTTTACCAACATCTAACATTTCTGCAATCATACATTCAATTTCGCTCTTTTGGACATAAGTATATCTGTATGGCCTGATGTTTGGAGGAAAAATTCTTGGAATCGAATGAACAGCATGATCATCATAAAAAATAGGTTAGATTCCTTTGATAGTTTTAAACACCTTAGAATGATTTTCGAATACTTTTTGGAGATCTGGAGAAATATATGATTTTGATGTTGGAATTTCTAGTGAGCATAATTGTGTAATTAATCCTCGGTGCTCTTTCTTCAGAAGCTTTGTCATGACATTAGAGATTATTATCTTTCCTGGCTTCCCTGTGATACCCCATAGTTCTATTTTCTTTCCTTTTTAAAAAATTCAAGAAAATTTCCTGAAAATTAAAAGCTACCGTCCCCGAAGATTGTAACCATTGCACTCCTAGTACAACATCAGCACCTCCCATTGGGATGGAAAGCATTGGACTATTCAATACATATTCCCCCATGGATATCTTGATATTATGGCATTTTCCAGAGAAATTTATATTTCCTCCATTTGCAACCATCACTTGAAATTTTGGTGTTGGGTATATGAAAGAATTCAATTCCTTGGTAAGCTTGCAATAAATAAAATTATGGGTACTACCCAAATCAATCAACACTATTACCTTTTTCTTCTTGATATGTCCTTCTATCTTGAGAGTTTGAAGAGTGGTAATTCCTGCTAATGCATTACATGATATGGTAATACTCATATCTTCTTATTATAGGGTTGGTTTCTGATGTATATCCTCTTCTATTGAAGTTTCTTGTTCATTTTATTCCTCCTCTTCACAATGTATGTAAAATAATTTCTTCTGAGCACACTTATGACCTTTAATGTATTTTATATCACAATTGTAGCAAAGCCCTTTTGCTATTTTTTCTTCAATTTTTGTGGTTTCAACCTTGTAGGTTGTGGAAGTCTAGGAGTAGCAACACTTCCATCCTTATAGATGTGAGTGGTAGGCTTCCTTGTCACTATAATTTTACAATCAAATTTTCTTTCCAACCTGAATGACTTTTCCAATGAATCAGTTTCCCAAATGCAAAATTCATGTTGGATGTTATCCTTTAAATTACCTATGAAGACATCAATCCCGTGTTCCACTAGAATATCAATTACCCTTATATTCAATTTTTGGAAGTCCTCAATGTGCTCCACCATTGAACCCTTTTGTTTGAGATTTATCAATTGGCTAAAGAAGGTGTTGCTCTTTGTAACCTCATAATGTGCTATCATTTCCTCCCTAAAAATTGACCAAGTGACATTTTTTTTACAGGAGCAAAGCCATCGATACCAGACAAATGTATTTTGTTCTAAATGTAAAGTTTCAATGTGTACCTTTTGTGTGTTTTTCACATTATTGAGATCAAAATATTGCTCCATCTACAATATCCATGTTATGGGATCCTTGCCATCAAACTTCTTCATATCCATATTTGGAATATGGTGGTTCCTCAATCCAAAATTAGAGTTTATGAAATCACGATTAACATTTATTTTTTTCTCATCATTAGTTTCCTCTACTATATTTTCATCATTGGGAATCATTTCTTGTATCAACTTTGAAAAACCTTCCTTCAAACCTTCCATGTCTTCCTTCAAACCTTCCATTTTTTCTTCCATACCATCCTTCAAACGTTCCATTATTTTTGCAATAGTATTCTTTAAACCATCCATCATAGCTTCGATTCATTTCTTCAAAACATCCGTTTCATTTTTTGTTGCTCTTTGCGAGAGAGAAATTTGGTGCAGTTCCTCTTGTAATTTTGATATGTCATGTTGCATTTCTTCATCTTCATGAGACATAGTAGAGCCTTATAAAGGCTTAATGGGTGTTTAATTCCTTTTAGGGGTCATTTTAGAACCCAATATTGATATATATTCTACAATATGCCCTTGGAATCAATTCAAATTGATTCTTCAAACAAGACTTATGCAATTCGGGAAAAAAAAATTACACACCTTTTTCTTGCTTTTGAGGAGCTAGATATTGAAATTGATTTTTCTATGTGATTTAGGATCTTCAATATCTAAAATTCGGCCCTATAGTATAACTCTTAATCTTATTTCGAATTCCACCGGTCTGACCTGATTTGGATTCTTCAAGGAAAATTTATGCCCAATCTCCCACAATGACCTAATTATGGACTGGTTCAATAGAGAAAACTTGTACGACATGCCGCATGTCACTGTTTCCTCCTTCAAATTTGAACTTGATACAAAGGAAACTATATTCCGTGTACTTGCAGCCACTTTTTACAGAATTCCAATCCGATGCTTAGAGAGAGAGTTATGACGATTTTCTGACGGTCACCTCTTTGAGATGAAATTCGGGAGCCTGCAAAACCATAACTTCCACAGATCATATCTCCTAAAATATTGCAAACCAAGATCTAAAATTTGTACAGGAATTTCCATAGGATTCCAGCTTCACTCTGAAAATTTTTTAGCTTCTTAACCTTCATAAAAACAAATTTATAACATAAACTCCACGATGACCTAGTTTAGGTGAAATTTGGGAGCCTAAAAAAACCATAACTTCCACAGATAATATCTTCGAACATATTGCGTACCAAGATCTAAAAGTTTCACACGGTGTTCCTCTGGATTTTGGCTTCACTCTATAAAAATTTCAGCTTCTGAACCTTTTTATAAAAAACTTTATAGTGAAAATTCCACGATGACCTTTTTGGAGCAGGGAAACCCTAGAATCGAAAGCTCTGATACCAAATGTTATGAAACTAGCTCCAAAAATAGAAGAAAAGAGATATCAATGCCTTATAAATAAGCCACTTTGAGGGGGAAGCATCCAATACATTACATAAATGAAAAATTCTTTTATGATACAGATGACAAAACCTCCTTTGTATATATAGGAATCCATGGGGCCACAATGTAATCCTAGCCAACCTAACAATAATAATGTAAGGGCACAATAATAACAATATGGGGGTTACAGGGGTATAACAATAACAATAAGCATGTTACACTAACAAAAATAAGGGACTATAATAGTAATATAGGGACCTAATAGCTGCTACAATTAAAGTTGCAGTTGAGAAATTATTGCGTGTAGGATTTATTTATCCTCTTCCTTTGATGGATTGGGTATCTAACATAGTTTCCATAACTAAGAAACAAGGGACTATCAGAGTATGTGTCTATTATCGGCATATTAACAAGGAATTTCCTAAAGACAATTATCATACCCCTTATATCGATTAAATTATTGATGATTGTGTTGGAAACAAAATATTCTCGTTTATGGATGGATTTTATGGATAAAATCAAATCAACATACTCCCTCTTGATCAGCATAAAACATCATTTATATGTCCATGGGGCATGTTTTCATACTGTAAATTACCATTTGGGCTAAAAAATGTTGGAGAAACATTTCAACGAGCTATGTCTTACGCATTTCATGATATTAAACATATTTTACAACCCTACCTGGATGACTTACCTGCTCATTCTTTACGCAAACAAGATCATCCTACACATCTACGTGTCATCTTTATGAGATGCAGTAATTAAAATATTCGCTTGAATCTACACAAATGTGTATTTTGTGTACAATTATGACATTTACTTCGGTTCATTGTCGCAACAGAAGGCATTCGTGTCGACCCATCGAAGGTTGAGGCTATTTTTAATCTACTTCCTCCTTCCACTCTTCACCAAATCCAAATTTTGCAGGGTAAAGAAAACTTTCTACGTCTTTTTATCTCAAACTATGCGGAGCTAGCTAAATGTTTCACCCAGTTATTAAAACAGGATGTTCCATTCATTTGGGATGAGCTTGCCGATAAAGCTTTTGTTGCGGTTAAACACACTTTAACCCATGCACGGTTGTTGCATCCACCTGATTATCACCGAGATTACTTTTTGTATTTAGTTTCTTCTGATTCCATGGTTGGAATGGTTCTAGTTCAAGAGGATTATTCTAACAATGAACATGTGATTTATTACCTAAGTGGGAATTTCAGCTCGATGGAAATCAAGTATTCACATGTGGAGAAATTGGCATAGGAAGTTGTTCAAGATGTCCACTGATTCGGTCATTACATATTGTTACTCAAAACTATAATGATATCTAATTGCAACCTGATGATTTATATTTTGAAGAAATAATATCTGGGGGGGAATACTCTAAATGGATCGTTATCTTGCAAGAGTTTGATTTGGAGTTCAAGAAATCGAACTCTATGAAATCACTAGTGTTTGCTGAACTTATCTGTGATTTTCCCAATATTGAATCTAAAACGGTGGAAGAAAACCATCTTGCTGATGAATATCTGTTTCTAATCAGTACATTAGATCCTTGGAATGGGGATATCATTCTATATCTCCAAACCTAAACCTTTTTTCCAGAGATTTCACAGTCAGAGTGACAGAGAATTCGATACCAATCTAAGCAATATAATATTATTGGTGACACTCTTTATCCTCATGGTGCCGATTTTGTTTTTCGACGTTGTATAAATCATGAAGAAGCCAAATGGGTTTTGAATTACTACCACTCTAGAGAGTGTGGCGGTCATATGTCTGGGTTTTCCAAAGCCCAAAATATATTGCGCGTTGGATATTTCTAGCCATACCTATTCAAAGACTGTATTCTCATGGTTAAAAAATGCCACAATTACTAGATTTTTGATCGAAAGATGTGTGCACCTCCAGCTCCTCTTCACCCAATCATTGTTTTCGGTCCTTTCACTAAATGGGGCATCGATTTCATCACATGTAACCCTCACTTGGTCGGGGGGCATGGGTATATTATTCTCACCATATATTACTTTACCAAATGGGTCGAGGTGATGCCTACATTCACGGCTGATGGAAAAAATGCACCAATTTTCATATTCAATCATGTGATTTGTTAGTTCGGTGTCCCTCAAGCTATCGATATGGACCATGTGAACAATTTGCGAAACATTATGATGACCGAGATTTCCGTTCAACTTGACCTATTCCACAATAATTCTACACCATATTACCCTCAAGCTAATGGTGAATTTGAGGTCGTCATCAAGGTTTTAACCAACATGATTAAATGGATTTTCATAACTCATAAAACAAATTGGCATACCATGATTTTTTCGGCATTAGGGGCATACTTTACCTCTACAAAAACATCCACAGGGTTCACTCCTTTTTATCTTTTTTACAGTTCGGAAGTTGTGCTACCCATTGAATGTGAAATCCTGTCACTCAAATTAGTCATTGAATTATTATCAGCTACCTCTGAAGAGGATAAATGCCTCCTATACCTAGCACAGTTAGATGAGACTCGTCGCACCATTGCATTAGCTTTCGAGGCTCATAAAAAACGTTTTAAGGCTCAGTATGATCACAGTGTTAACCCTCACATATATTCAGAAGGTGGCCTAGTTCTAGTGTATGATCAAGCTCACAACAAACCAGGTGTTGGTAAATTCGAACCATTGTGGCATGCTCCTTATATTGTTAAGTGTGTGCTTGCAAAAGGATCCTATGAGTTAATTGATTATGACAGTGTCTCTTTAGATAAACCTAGAAATGGTCTTTATCTCAAAAGATATTATGCATGATTCTTCTTGTGAAGACCCTCTTTGTACATTAGTTACATTTTAGAAAAATGTGCCTTAGGATTAGTTATTTTTCCTTGACAAGTTTTCACTACTTTCGTTGCTTATCTTGATTACTCTTGATACTACAGATGTCGACATTCCTTCAAACTTACATTCGTTTTGCTAATGGCACCTATCGTAGTACACAAAACATCTCTTCTGCTGCTTGGGTCATCTATTCACCCACCGATGAATTATTCTCTATTCATGGGATATGCCTTGGTCAAACAACGAACAATATTGCTGAATATAGTGCAGTCGTTGAGTTATTATCTGATTCCATCACATTTGGTATTCGATGTTTGACTATTAGGTTATATTTTCAACTCATTGTATTACATTTAAACAATGTTTATGCTATCAGAAATCCATATTTATTAAGAAACTTTTTTAGGGTTTGTCTCTTGGAAAGACAGTTTGATTACATTGAATATCAACACAGTTCAAGAAAAGATAAACACATTAGTTGATGCATTAGCTAATCAAGTTTCAAATAGAAATCTGTAACATTAAAATTAAAACAAAAAAATATTTGATCCATATTGAACAACATACTAAGAGATCGGAAGTAGTGATATCATTAGGTTAAAAATAGTTGTGTCAAAAAATATTACATCTCCTATGATCCTAGGTTTAAAACACCTTATGATCTAAAAGATACTGATACAAAAAAAAATGTCAATCTAAATTTACCATCAGCTATCCATGATGATGATCATGATAGTAGACTATGACATGTGCCACCCTGCATAGATATCTGCTAAATGGGCCTGGAACACCAATCACATGTCTTTGTAGCCTGAGAGGTATATCATATGTCCTTGTCTCTTGGACACCAATAGTCAACCTCTCTAGGTTTTTCTCTAGCTATATAAGGATATATGTTGCATCAGTCTATGGTGTACCTACTATAGGTTGTGCATATCACATATCAAAGCGACGAAGTGATACTGGTTGTGATGGGCCGACATATGAATTTAAAATTTGATCAGTATTGGATGATAGAAAAACAAATAAAAATTAGAAAACATAAAAAACTTCAAAATGATTTTCTTTACCTGATGCATCCCACTATGCCCCTGGTCAAAGTGATGTGTCAGGATTACCTCTAAAATATACCCCTACATAAGGAAAATCTTTAATCATAAATATTTGGTTCTTGAGCCATATAAAGAACTGAGGAGTATAGCGAACCACTGTACCACCATCGCCACCATCGTGAGCCATCAATGATATCCATCACAACATACGTGGTTCCCTAGGTCTTGTGGGATCCACTAGACATTGCTGAGCTATGAGGAGTGGAATCCTATCCAAAGAAAAATACACAAGAATGGCTCCATAGCCAAAGTTTTTCAACTTCCCATTCTTAGCTCTCGTAAGTTGCCCCTTCATGTTAACCAACACTCCTTCGCACCAGTTGAAAAATTTTCCCCTGGAAAATTCAACTATAGTCTGCATTTGTGCTTTGGTAGCCACATGCAGAGTTTCATTCCCACACAACTTGGTAACTGTGAATGCAATGATCTTTAGGTCTATTCGTACAATAGTTTTGATACCAATGCAACCATCATTCAACTCTAAATCTTGGCTACAATATTGATCCATATAAGATGCAGTGGGCAGACCACTTGGTCTTGTCTCAAACAAGGAAATGTCTCTCCCTTTGTGGGGTAATACAATGAGGAAATAGATATCCTTTGGCTCGATTAAAAGCCTATTGTCTCCAATGATGAAACATTGATCTCGAACATCCCAATAATTGACTAGCCAGGTCATCAGCTCAACCTGTGGCTTCATACCTTGAATCAGCCATAATTTATACAAGCTACAATTTTTTAATGTGTGAATTGTTGTCAGATCATCCATGGCTTCATTATCATGAAGCTTGTGCTCTCTTTCTCTTCAATCCAACATGATTGATAACCTAAAAACCATCAATTAGGATCATTAGAAATTAGTTGGGATAAATTGAGCCATTTGTTATGGATAGAAACATAATTTTAACAACCCAATGGTGCTTCGCAGGTTTTATGTGTACAAAATGTGTTTTTGTGAACGCGTTACACATAAAAACTGCGGCAGGCTGATGATTTTTTCTGTTAAAAATAATTGGGGTGCACAGATTTCACCATGAAAACCTATGCACCCCCAAGAGAGGATTTCAAAACATTGTTTCCCCATAGAAAATTCCATAAAAAAATAAATATATGAAAATCAAGATAATGATAATGTGGAATACCTGGCGCTGATGGTTCTCGAAATGATTGGTCAGTTCTCTCAATATCTGCTGCGAAAGGTTTAGGGAAAAAACTCTTTTTTCTCATCTCTGAAAATAAAAGGTAAAAATGATTTGTTTTAACTTATTTTTATAGTTTTGAATGAATAAAATAATATTATTTTTTTTATTTTCACTTTAGAATTCAAAATCAAAATGATTTTCATATTTGAGAGCAGATGTTTGTAATTTTTTGAGTTTTTGTGCAGGAAATAGGTTATGTTTGGAAAGAATCATTTTACATTGAGTAGACTTTTATCACTTTTCTGGACTCTATTAAAATAAAAAAAATAAAAACCCTGGAGTCATATTTTAAGCCTTTTTTATACTCTCTAAACATGAAAATTTCGTCGAGTACTTGACTATTCGAACATGTTAAAGTGAATGAACAGTTTTGTATTGAGTATAAGTTTACCCCTTTTCCGGAATGAATTATACTATTTACGAAAAATGTATATGTTGACTAAGCATGGTCAATAAAGTTTTCTCCTACATTATTTTATCCTTTTTTGGGTTTGAGAGACTAAATTTATGAAAAATAACACTACGGAGTTTACTTATGTTTTTCTTCTGACTCCTTAAAACTGAAAAACACTGAGTTAATCCTATGCTGGACTCGTTAAAATTAAACAGTACGGGTCCTATCGATCGTTATAGGACCGAACCATTCCTTACAGTTCGTTTAAAAAATACTAATATGGACTCGTGTGAAGGATGAGATTACATGACAAGCAAATTTTATCCTCCTCAAGCTTGACAAAAATAAAGAGGTACTTACGAGTAATGGTGGGGGGTAAAGTGAGAAAAGGTATGCATTAATTTTCCTTGTTTTAGAAAGAAACATGTCGCTATTGAACATGACACTTCGTCACACTTGTACCTGGGTTGGGTAATCCTTTTTGTTACAAGTTAATCAAACCAAATTTAAGGTATTCATCTAGTTTATGTGTACTATCTTTGAGTAAAATGTTGTCAAGAAATTTACAGTGTCGTTATGTGTTCAAGAGAAATTTCAATTTTAAATTTACCATTCATTGCAAACATTTGTCTCCATTCACGATGACCATCCCTAAGTCAGTACTTGCAAAAAATTTCTTCAAAACTTGATCTAATGGTTTCATGTCATAGGATTTCCTACAACGGATCATTTTCTATCGAAATTAGCTCATTATCTATAAACTTGATTTAGAATCCTAATTAGTACCTTGGAATTTGCATGCCCTAATGGAAGGTTTCTCGCCTTCAATAATAGGTTCTCATCATTGACCTTCGATCGAATGATTATATGAGTTTTCGACTGCAAATCATTCATTCACACTTCGTAGATTGTGCTGAAATACTTTGAGAACCATTGTAATTATTGGTTGTTTCTATCACACTTGTTAACGGTTCTCATCATTGAATGGTAATCAAGTGGTTTCTACCATGTTCGACTTCAACACAATCAATCACATGGATAGATTCGTACTAGTTCGAGACGCGAAAATCAAGACCCTGGATCTATTTTTCACCATCCAGGCTACGAGGAGTTATGTATTCATGATACAGTAGAGTTCTTATGATAGATGGTTGTGCTCATATTATTTCTACTCTTGATGTAATGCTAAAATCATATCCGTACCAAAACATTTAGTTAGTTTTTCTTTGAGTATGGGAATTCCTACCTCAGTGATGGTATATATTTGCATTGAATTTTTGTATATGTTTTCAACCGGTGTCTCCAATCCAATCCTTAGAATGATAAAGTGCTTCACACTTTAGAAAAACTTTCTCATACTTCACACTTTAGGGGGAAATCTGTTACACATCATTTTTTCACCATGACATTTGACTGTCAATATGGGTTTATCACCATCAATATCATGTTCCCTTACAATTCAAAAACACTTAGGTTCCTGAACCAAGTCTTAGAAATTGGAGAAAATCTCTTTAAAACATTTAAAAGATTACCTACGCACTTTTTATGACCATTTCCGGCGCATGTCTTGATGCTTTTTCTATTAGCCATGGTAATCATCACTCCGTTCACCACTAAAACCTGTGCACGCCCATAAAAAGGAAGTAAATATAAAGAGTAACTTCTAGAAGCCTAGTTGGTCGAATATCCTCCCAACTGGAAAACTGTAGAGTTGCGCCAGTTCGAGCTTTATCCCTCTACTCATGGAGCTTATCCCTTTCCTAAAGGAACCCAAATCCCTTCATAGGAGGAATTCATCCCTCACTTAATGGATCTGAAACTACCTCAATCTCTCTATAAATTGAGTTGAAGTTTCAGGTTGAAGGGTAGATACTGACTTTTATATATTATAAGTTGGAGAGAGTTGATAGAGTTCATAGTTTCTGAAGTAGTAATTTGTTGTTGGCACATTGAAGATTACACCTTGTGTACATGAATTCATGTTGGTCATTCTAGAGAGGAAGGTTTATCATACTGAAGGAAACGATTGCGCAGACACACGGGAGAAATTTGTACAAAATCAAGGCACATGTTATAAGATTGCTATTTTTTATTTTTGATAATACATATGGATCTCTTTTTATCATTGTCTTGTTGTTGAATTCATGGAAATGATGTCAATACTTATAATCCTTGATCATTAAGTTCGAATAGTATTTATGATTATTATATACTATAGGTGCTTTGATATTTTGTATTCTTTGTGATTGCAGGTTGTTCTTAGCATTGGAGAATTTCTTTGGAGAGAAATGCAAAAGGCTACATAGAACATATCGGTTGAAAGGTAGGAGCATAACCTCCTCATTTAAAGGTTGTAATAATATGGATTAAAAATATTCTAGAGAAAGAGGTATTCAATGGATCTTTGTTTCTAGTTACTTGTTGGAGTACTACAGATATCGCTCTTGTTCGCAAGAGGGATTAATCCAAAAAACATGGGTGATTGGCTAAAGAGAGATTTTGGTTCATCCAATCTATGGTCGGGTGGAACATGGAAGTCCCAAACCTGGTTGGCTTAAGATTTCATTTCCTTAGTAGTTTATGTGCAATTGTATTTGTTCATATATGGAAATTATGGTTGTTGTATCCTTATTATTTATGTTATTTATATGTTGGTTATGAGTATGTTTTATGACAGTAATTATGTATGGTTATCACCATGTTTTGAATTATAAATGAATGAACAATGAATATACGATCTAATAGATAAAAATTCAACTAATGTGATAAGGCATCAATGTTTCTTAGCGATTATGAGATAAGTATGAGACCCCTATGCTCATATTTTCTTTTATGACCTGTAGAATTCATATTTCTGACATGTTTGATGAAATGCACATCATGGATAGTAGGGGTACAGTCAAGTCCTTGTTAAATTGTATACATTTGTATAATTTTTTTCTATGTTAATTTTCATTTCTAGAAGTTTCAAGGAGTTTTGGGCAGTTCCATGAGTCCGGGCCCTAAAAAAATGGCACAAAATATGGCGTCTTTAGCACATAACTACCTGGAAAATTCCCCAGTCGCAAGAATTCCCTTGTTGTGGGAGAAACTAGAGGGTCCTAGTCACATGCATGCCCATTTCATGGGAGCAACTAAGGCTTAAATGCAGTAAAATGCTAGCTTGTTTCAGGGGTTGGTCACGTGGAAGGGTTGGATGGCTCCTTGCAATATTCCCAAATGAGAAAAGCATCAATATATTGCATAAAAAAGGAAATATAAATGTAAATCAACAGATCAAAAATGGAGACCAATATGGTGTCATAAAATTATGGATAAGAACAACAAATCAGTACAAAATAGTGAGGCATAAGATATATGAAATGAGGAAACAAGCCTCCCGTAAACAATCACTCCCAAAGTGAGATGCTACCACAATACAAAATTTCAGAGAGCTACTATAGCACAGTAATAACGTGCATAAATATAGTTGGAGACCATAAAATGATACAAATATAATGATATATTCCTTAACAGATGTTATAAAAATAGATCTAGGCCCTATATGAACTTTCCAGGAGAACCCAAGAGGGTTTCTAGAAAATGCACACAATGTGCCAATGTAAGATGCAGCCCTAGGGCTGAAGCTATGTTGCAACAATAGAAATGAGAATATATGGCTGAAGCTGATGTAGAATCCTACAACACTCCTCGAACAGATCCTTCAGATCAAAGGATGCCTCCTCCACTGAAGAAATCACCTCCCAAAACATACACTGCAACCACCTATGCAATTGCTCCCTAAAATAACACAGATCTATATTGAAACTACACTGTAGGGGATAAAAAATCCTTGGCCTGATGCCAAATATGTCAATAAATCCCAAGGGGCTTCTTTACTAGCCTTCAAATGGAAGGAAACCTTCCCCCACTAAAAAAATAGCTCAGAGAACACCCAATGCAAACCTCCACTGCTGCACCCTACAACGTAGCACAACTCTAAGGAGAAACTGAGTTGTTAAAAAAACCTAAAGCTTGGCCTAGTGCCTGATAGTGGAAATGTAGTGAAATACTCTTCCTAGAGGCTTCTCAAGTGAAATACAACACCTACAATATTAGTTAAACAGCTGAAGAGAGCAACAAATATAAACAAACCATATCAAAATAATAATCTAACACATGATCCAATATGGCTACCATCCTCCTCCTTATATAAGTTGTGAGCTTCCTAACCCTAGGCCCCACTCATTTAAGTCACTACTTCCATGAAAAGAGTCGCCAACCCAAACTGTGTTGTCCCTCATTGAATACCACTCCTCCATAACAACGATGTTTGATTTGGTCAAATTTGACCCAATCTTCATGCTCTAGCCCCTTTTCACACCTAACGGTATTCATTCCAACATTTTAGATGGCCTCCATTCACACTAGGAATGTCTTTATTCCTACTAAGGAGATTTATGAGTCTCCATTCCCTTTTATTCCTTCAAACAAGAAGCAATTTTTTTTTTTAATATTCCAATTAGTTGTATGCTAATTTAGGAATATTACAATCCTCCCCTCCCAAATGTTGCTTGTCCATAAGAAAATGCAAGGATAGGATTGAAGAGCCTCCTCTCCTCTTGTAGTATCCTCATATGATAAGTTCCTCCAATGCACAAGATGCTCTCTCCTCAATATGTCTCCAAGTTTTTCCTCCCAATTGTATAAGCTAGCCTTTGGTGACAAATCCAAATGGCTTTCATCATGAAGAAGTGGGATATCCATGGAGGGAACTATATGTGGTATAGAGGCCTTCTTGAGGCATGGGATCAGAAAATTATTGGGAATACTCCTTCCCATGTGAAGCTCCAATCCCCAAGCTATCATCCACACAAAATGAGCCACCCTCCAAAATGATAACCCATAGAAACACTCCTCCACCTTAGGCTCTTGCAAAGTAGGTGGGCTGGATTGCTGAAATTAATAGAACAAATTGTCTATCCCATGCTGTATCTCTCTCCACTTATGATAATTTTAGAGTAGCTGCTGATTGTGGGCTGCAATAATGTTACCTTCAAGAGGCAAGAAGAAAACTGGATCTTCAAAGATCCTCTCTCTAGAGTTATGAGTCATGCTGGTCCAAACCATCCCATATATGATGAATAGGAAATCATCACCATATGCCATCCAAATGAGAAAGATATTAAAGGTTTTATCTAGAGCTAGAGGTTACAAACAATTTCCCAAGTGGTGACAACGTAGTTTTTCTAACTATTGTTTCAAAACATAACATGGCAAGTTGTCTCCCAACAAGTTGCTAGTTGTGCATGTCATCTCATCTACTAGAAAATGTAAATGTAATTTTTTATCAACTGAGAATACAAATAATAGTACAAAACTTGCCCCAAGCCATTCAAGGGATGGCTATCCCCATCGCTGATGTTGGTCCCAAAATGACCATGAAGCCAAAATAGAGGCTTGCCCTCTTGTGGAGCAATGAACTTTATAGAGATGGTAAGAGAATTCACATACTATGTTAGATAATCAATAAGTGAAAAAACACAATTCTTACAATGTATTGAGAGTAGGTTGATAATAAGATCCATGAACGAGCCCTCC
This sequence comes from Pinus albicaulis, assembly GCA_034641835.2. NCBI lineage: Eukaryota > Viridiplantae > Streptophyta > Pinopsida > Pinales > Pinaceae > Pinus > Pinus albicaulis. The sequence goes on from CM076577.1 coordinate 26,839,024, forward strand.
ATAGTGGTATGACATATCTCCATGAAAAGGAATGAACCATGTGATGCATGCAAAACCTTATTCTTATGCTTGGAGATCCAAGTCAAGAAGATCATATCATGGTAATAGATGTCTATATCCACTACTCCATCACTCTCATATCCTACTTTTCCATCAAGTGAATCATATGTGAAGTGATCCTGGAAACACTCCATCAACAAATCTAAGCTCCCAAGTGACAGCGCTGTTGGCTTTTGTAATAAGGCTCCTGTCATCTCATAGCCCCATTATTTGACATTCCAAATGCCAAATTCATCTACCATAATGATGCTATACATGGGATATCTCTTCCAAGGTGGAAGTACCTCCTTATACTTCAAAGCTAAGGAGTAGCCCTTTTGCACCATGATTGTGCCACCACCATCTACTCCTGTAGCATCATTCAAAGTATTCGAGAAAATCAGCCCATACTCTCCTAAGAGCAACCAAAGCAACAACAACCCTTATTTCCTCCTCATCTCACCATCATACAAGTCATGGAGTAACATCATGATGCAGTACAAGGAAAAGACCCTCTAGCAGATTTTTTTGAGGAAGCCTTTATAAAAATACCCCAGACATCCGTTTGTAGTGGACGTTCCTAGAGGAGGTTGGCGGGCGGAGGTTTTTGCGGATGTATTTCGTCCGGTGCTCTTCTCACCGTAAAACACACCGGTGCGTTAAACACAAGAACACACCATTTCAATTAAAAAATTGACACACCAGACACTGTGCTCTCTATACACACCCGCTCGATGCGTTGTATTTCCGTAGAGCACCGGTACTTCACATAACATGCACACCGGTGCCTCATAAAAAACACGCTAAAACTGAAACCGCCTGGGTCGCCAACACAATGGGCCACCCTAAAATCAACGCACACTCGAACAGGGTTAAATAAATAAAAAATTATGGCCAAAAAATCACAAAAAACATAGGCACACTGGGAACCGTGTGCTCCTAACACACCCACCCGGTGCGTCATATTCTTGTACAACACCGGTACCTTACATCTCTACCACACCGATGCTTCTGAAAACGTGCACGAAAACAGATACTGCTCGGTGTGAAATAAATCAACAACCAGGGCACCCATAAACCCAGCACACCGGCATATGGTTAAATTAAAAAAATTACGGCCAAAAAACCGCACAAAACATTGGCACACCGAAAACCGTTCGTTCCGTACACACAGCACTGGTGCATTTAATTACGGAACAAAACTGGTGCCTGTCAACTCTTCAGACCTGGTGCCTCATAAAAAGAGCGTGCAACAAAAGTCACCCGAGGAAAATGACGGAAATGCATCATGATCCCCATAAACTTCGTGCATCGGAAAAGGGTTAAATAAAAAAATTTGCGGCCAAAAAACTACACAAATCATTTGCTCACCGGACACCATTCTCGGTGCATAATATTACTGTAGAGAACTGGTGCATGACATATATGCCTACCCAGTGCTTCATAAAGCACGTGAAAACAGAACTGGCCCAAGGCGGCATAAAGTAAACGCATTGGTACGCCAGTAAAAACCCCGCGCATCGGAACAGGGTTAAATAAAAAAAACAATTCTGGCCAAAAAACTGCATTTTTCACTTTTTTCAGTGCTATAGAGCTCTCAAGCACCAGTGCAAGCTATCCTTGTTTGAGCCGCCTTGACATCCGCGCTCCCTTTGCACTTATTGCACGCACTGCTGTTGTGCATTTCCACCAATCTATAGCTTGAATTTTATAAAAAAATGGGAAAATTTTATTTTGCAAATTCTACAGCCAATATGCCTCCTTGACAGGTAAATGTACAGGTATTTTTATTTTTTTTCCATAATTAAAATTTTTAGCAGATTAGAATTTCAAAAAACCTTAAAATTAACCATTAAAAAAAAAATTTGTCACGCGGTGCGCTCGAGCCATTCGGCTCGCATCGGTTTGCGGTGCTACCTATAAATTTAGAGGCCACACCGCAACTGGTGCTAACATTATCTGCACCTGTTCTGGGGCGATACTGCTAGGCGCACCATGTTATTTTAAAAAAAAAATTAAAACTACGGTGCAGTCGTTTACCAGGCTGCACCGTTGACAATGTGGTATCACAATAACACGGTGCATTGATGGACATATCTGCCCTAGGGTGTGTAATGTGGTCAGTGCACCACATAGTGCAATTCGACATTATCAATGGTTCGGCCTGGTAAACCGGTGCTAAGGGTATGCGCACCAGTTTTGGGGTGGTACCAAAGCCACACCGTGTTATGTAAAATTTCCTTATAAAGAGAGGTGTGGTCGCTTACCTGGCTGCACCGTTGACCATGTTGAATAGTGGTGATGCGGTGTGTTGACTGATATAACTGCCCCTGGGTGGTGTTGAGTCCCAAATTTGCATCTTTTCCATACACTTTTCCATACCTTTTTCACTCACCTAAACCTCCCAAATTGTCAATATCATGTGCAAAAGAGCATTTAACATGGTTTTTAATTATATTTTTGTGTTTGCTATTTAATCTAGATTTTGTTCATTCAGCTGCGGAATCTTGCCACTTTCTGCAGCTGCTGCAACTTTCCGCAGCTATTTTGTGAAACTCTATGCTACAGGTGTCTACAAGGGAAATGAGCCACGCCGCCGGAAGGTCGGGGGTAAGCGTGGACGCAGTTCGTGTCCTATTGGTTCAAGCAAACTCATCCAAAGAAGCCGCGGTCAAGCGTCCACATGGAAGTCAACCATGGAGTTTCATGTCGGCCGGACTACATTGCGTGTCACATCTCGCTACCCATCTGGCCGTTTCAAAACTACTTACGGAGGATTAGAGAAATCGACATCATCGGGGGTTCTGGGGCTGAATTCAAGCATCACCTCTCGTGGTTACTTTCCAACACGGCCATGCTCCTATATCCGTGGACATAGTGGTCTACGTGCTCTCCACTAGCATGAACTTTAGGAAACAATTATATTATATATATTGCGTTTGCATACGCATATGAAGTTAGTTGATATTAGTGAATGTAGTCTATGTTATCTTTTGATTAATCTGCTCTGTAGTGATTACGCTGCACTTGTGCCGTAACATTACCATTCTGTAATGACTGCTTTTTAATATGAGAAGACTCTGTTTTTCAACTTAAATCGTATTTGAGGACCGTTGCCAAGGCTGTGTAGAGGGCCCCTGCTCAGCTAAGGTTTTGTGTATTAGTGTATATTTCTCATTTCGTTTCTTTAGAAATCATTGTATCATAATCCATTCATATGTTCATACTTTGCAGTTGTTTCATTTCTGTTTATAAACTTCTATAATTTCCATTTCATTTCTGTTTTTTTCATGTTTTATGATTGTTAACCACTGATCAGTGTTTATGTTTCAGGTTTTAGATAGGCAGCCCGGGCATTTTCATAGCTTTTTGACTAATGACATGGAACTAACATTGTTCTGCTGCTAATTTGATTTTCATAGCTTTTGTTTAATTTCAGTATTGCTTTGTTCATTTCAGTTTTGTTTATTTTCTTCAGTAGTTAAAATTTAGATATACTAATCTGCTCATAGCATCTTCAGTTGCCTCCGAAAGCCACAGCTGGACTGATGGTGAGGGATTGCATTATGAAATGTGTAGTTTAGTATTAGTTTTTTTTCTGCAAATTTAGATATATTAAGCTGCTCATAGCATCTTCAGTTGCCTCCGAAAGCCACAGCTGGACTGATGGTGAGGGACTGCATTATGAAATGTGTAGTTTAGTATTAGTTTCTTTTCTGCAAATTTAGATATATTAAATCATGCATGACATTTTCAGTTGCCTCCGAAAGCCACAGCTGGACTGATGGTGAGGGATTGAATCATGAGTGTATGGTTTAGTATTAGTTTACTTTCTGCAAATTAAATATCAGTTACTCAAATTGTTTATGATTACTTCCGAAAATCATAGCTGGACTAATGATGAAGGGTCAGAAGATAAATTGATGTAAACTGATTTAGATTTATTTTGTTGCAATTTTGAATTTCCTTAAGCATAGTTTCTTTTGTGTTTAGTCGGCAGCAAGAATAGTTTGGTTTTCATGCTCACTAGTTTACTATTTTGATTTATTAGATTAGCAGCACCTTTTCATTTCAGCAGTACATTTCCATTTTCTTTCAAGTCTTGTCATTGTAAATTTCAATTTTCTTTTTAAAGTTTCAAGTTGGTAAATCATTATAGGGGATATCACTTCCTTGAACAAACATAACCAAACTTGTTTTCATCTTAGAATTTCCATTTCACCTTAGAAAACCAAAAACGACAAAAAGTTAAGAAATAGGTTATCTTGCACATATAGTGCGCCGCACTTCATCGGCTTACGATTCCCGGATTGACAAATTAAATGCAGCAATTTAGGACACACTAAATTGACCAAACATTTTGGCGCCGTTGCCGGGGAAGTGTAACTAGGTAGCCAATTTCTTAAAAAAAACATAAAATCATAAAAGAAGGGAAAACTTGATAACTTCTTGAAGTATGCTCTCCTCTTGCACCTAGTGTGATCTGGAGGATCAGAAAAGAGAGTTATTGGTTCAGTAATTTCTTAAGTATGCTCTCTTCTTGCACTTAGTGTGACCTGGAAGATCAGAAAGAGAATTATTAGCCCAACTTTAAAAATAAAAATAAAAAAATGACATGCATAGAGCAAGAGATTCTAGGGGAAGGTTTATAGCTAAAGCCAAGAGTTCGATTTTCACAACTCCATCTTCTTCAAGGCATAGACCAAATTCACCACCATCTACCCCTAGCCTTAAGATTTTTGGAAGTCAAGGAACAACTGAATTAGAGGATTCTCCTATACCACCTACTAAAACCCACTTAAAAAACAAAGAAACTTTCTCTCATCCTTCCTTGGTAGAAGAACTAGAGGACTATAAGGACTCTAAAGAAACTATCATGGCAGAGGAAGTAATAAATAGAGGTGGAGGTAGAAGAGGAGGAAACAATGGAGATAACAATGGTGAAGGAAATAATAGTAGAAATAGGGATTTGTTGGGATTCCCTATAGTTGATGAGGAAACTCATGCAACAATGAAAAATATCTCACCATCTGTTCTCCCTAACTTTTATGGATTGCGAAGTGAGGATCCTGAAACATTTCTGTTTGAGTTTGAAGTTGTGTGCCGAACTTGTGACTATATGGAAGATTCTCAAAAACTCAAACTGTTTCCTTCAACATTGAAGGGATCTGCTTTGAAATGGTTCATGGGATTAGCCACTCAATCTATTAGGACTTGGAATGATATGAAACAAACATTTTTGGATAGATACTTGGATTATTGTATGCCCACCAATCACAAGGATGAGGTATTCAAAATGATGCAAAAAGAAGATGAAAATTTGGAAGACTTAATTGAAAGATTTCAATATAACTTGAAAAGAGCAAAGATGAGCAACTTAGATAATGAAACCTTGAAAGCCCTCCTATTAAAAGCCATTAGAGATGAATGGATATACATTTTAAACATGATGGGGAAAGGAGACATTTCTCAACTTCCATTTCGTGATATAACAGAACTATGTATCCATCTCTCAAGGGGAAAATCTAAAACAGGGAAAGGGCCTAGGGATCCTTCTCTTATTAGGGCTAACAAATATGCAACTGGATCAGTAAGTAGGGCAGAGATTGGTAACATGCTTGATGAGTTTAAAACTGATATTTTAGGGAGCCTTAGTGAACAACTAGACACCCTTAAAATCCAAAACAAGCAGAAAGTAGAAACAGATGCTTTAGCCATCTTTTGTCCGAAATGTAGAAAGAAACATGCTTTAAGGGAATGTCCCTTGGATGCAAAAGTTGTAGAAACATGTATGATTTGCTCAGAGAATCATGAGATCAAGGATTGTCCTTCAATTCCCGGACTCAAAGCTGTTTTTCAAGAAGACCCAAATTCAGTAGAATCTCTTTGTTTTGTTGCAAGAAGACCTTGGCAGGGACAACAAACTCAAGGGTTTAACAACCCTATGAATTTCCAAACCCCACCAAATTGGAATCCTTGGAAACAACCTTGGCCCCAACATCAAAACTCATATCAGCCATGGGTACAAGGGATGCAAAATCCTTATGGGAGATTTGCTCAATTTTATCAATATCCTCCATCTTTTCAAAGTCAACAAATTCCACAACTTCCAAGCCCAAATCCACAACTTTCATTGCCATTTCCACAACAACAACCTTCTCAACAAAATACTAATCCTCAACTCATGCTCCCATACCAACAGAAGACAAATCAACTTCCAGCTCAGCCACTGCCAAATCCTAACAATAAGAATCCTCAAACTACTTATATGGTAGAAGGACAACAATTTCCTACCTATATGATTGTTCCTCTCAGCGATGTACAACTCAGATTTGGTAGAGTTTTAGAAAAACCTTCTATAGATATTCAAGAGCAAGATACCTCTGAGGAGGACTCTCTTCAAGTTAATAAGGGTTCTGAGGAAGAATCTCTTCAAAATTCAAGCATGCAAAAAGAAAAAGAAAAGTTAACACCCACAACTCCTATAGTTGAGCAACCAACATCTTCATCTACACCTCCTTTTCCCGAAAGACTACAAATTGACAAGGGGGTGGAAAAACAAATCTTGTTGCCTAACTATGACTTTCTAGATGAATTGAAGAATGTTTGTATCAAGATTCCATTGCTACAAGCCATTCGAGAAATTCCTATTCTAGCAAAAACCATAAAGGAGTTGAGTTTCAAAAGACCAGGAAGGAAACTAAAAGACACAAGAAGAATTCACCTGGTAGGAAAGATTGCAGATATTATGATGGGAAAAATTACCATGCAGAAGTATGTAGATCCAGGAAGTCCAATTTTCAAGACACATATAAATGGGATAGAAATTCCAAACACATTGATTGACTTAGGGGCTGCTATCAACATTATGAGTAGACAGACTATGGAACAATTAAAACTTCCTAACCTTCTTTTTACACCTACTTTATTGCAACTTGCAGATCGATCGGTTATTAAACCAGATGGTGTATTAGAAGATATTTCAGTCTCCTTAGATTCTTGGGAATATCCAGTAGACTTTATGATTTTGACTCCAAAAAGTAATCTAGGAGGACATCCAATTATCTTAGGAAGACCTTGGCTGGCCACAGCTGATGCTTTTATTAGTTGTAGATCTGGAGACATGTACATTTCAAATGGTAATTCGACAAAGAAATTCAATTTGTATCCTCCAACAAGAGCAATCACATAAATAGGAGACAATGAATGGGTCGATGATGAGAACACTATACAACCTGTCTTTACCATTTCTGAAATTAGTGAGGATAGTCAAATTCTGAACACATTAGAAAATTTTGAGATAACTTCAGAATATGACCCCACACAATTTCAGTTGGAATCTGACATAGAATATATATCATCAAGACAAATGTCTCTTTACTCTATGGAAGAGTTTGGTAATTCTGCTATTGAGATTTTTCCAGAAAAGACATTGAATATCAACAAACATCTGGAGAAGTCACAACAAGAAGAACTAACCAGAATCTTGCAAAAACATTCTACCGCATTTGCATGGGAGTATACTGACATGAAGGGTATTGATCCTAAGACTTGCATCCATCATATCTATATTGAGGAAAACAGTAGACCAATCAGACAACCTCAAAGAAGGATGAATCCAAATCTTAGGGAGATAGTGAAAGAAGAGCTCCAAAAACTTCTCAATGTAAACTTCATTTATCCAATTTCAGATAGCCGATGGGTTTCTCCTTTGGTTATAGTGCCTAGAAAGAATGGTAAATGGAGGGTATGCATTGATTACAGGGAATTGAACAAAGCAACTTTGAAGGATCACTTTCCTTTGCCTTTTATTGATCAGGTATTAGATACATTAGCAAGTAAAAAGTACTTTTCATTTTTGGATGGTTTTAGTGGCTATAATCAAATTCAGGTAGCACCTGAAGATCAAGATAAGACCACATTTACTTGTCCATGGGGAACTTTTGCCTACCGAGTGCTTCCTTTGGGTTATGTAATGCACCAGCAACATTCCAAAGAGCAGTACTAGGAATTTTTTCTGATCTAATCCATGATTGTGTAGAGGTTTATATGGATGATTTTACAGCTTATGGTAATTCATTTGAAGAGGCATTAGAAAATTTGGAAAAAGTTCTCATAAGATGTAAAGAAACAAACCTTTCATTAAGCCATGAAAAATGCTTTATGATGTTTACTAAAGGGATTGTTTTAGGACATCATATTTCAGGAGATGGAATTAAGGTTGATAGATCAAAAGTTGAAGTCATCTCCAAGTTGCCTATTCCAAATTGTCAAAGAGATGCTAGAAGTTTTCTAGGATTTACTGGTTACTATAGAAGATTTATAGAAAACTTCACTAAAATAGCATCTCCACTCTTCAAATTGCTTACAAAAGACTGTGAATTTAAATGGGATCCTGATTGTCAATCAGCTTTTGAAACTTTGAAAACAAGAATATCTGAAGCACCTATCTTAAGAGGACCAAATTGGAAACTTCCTTTTCATATTTCTACAGATGCTTCAGATACAGCTCTTGGAGCCGTGTTGGGTCAAAAAGATTTAATTCCTTATGCCATTTATTACACCAGTAAAAATTTGACTCCCACAGAGTTGAATTATACTGTGACTGAAAAAGAGTTCTTAGCTGTTGTTCATGCAATTAATAAGTTTAGACATTACATAAAAGGCTATGAAACTTTTATTCATACTGACCATTCTGCAATTAGATATTTAATGAACAAACCTGTTACTAATGGCAGAGTGACAAGATGGATTTTACTTTTGCAAGAATTCAATATTACTGTGTTGGATAGACCAGGAAAACAGAATACAGTAGCTGATTTCTTGTCTAGGATTCAGAATACTAAAGAAGATTCTCCCGTAGAAGATAAATTTCCTGATGAATACTTGTTTGCAGTAACTATTAAGACCCCTTGGTATGCAGATATTGCTAACTATTTGGTTACAGGGAAACTACCTTCACATTTATTTCCAAGAGAAAAACGAAAGATTATTCAAGAGAGTTCAAAATATTCATGGATTTCTAACGAATTGTTTAAAACAGGGCCAGATCTTGTGATCAGAAGATGTGTCAGGGAAGATGAAATGCCTGATATTCTTAAGGCATGTCATGATGAACCATGCGGCGGACACTTTGCGGACAAAAGGATGGCCTATAAAATCCTTTTCTTGGGATATTATTGGCCTTCTCTCTTCAAAGATGCAAAACAATATGTCAAAAGGTGTGATAGCTGCCAAAGAGTAGGGAAACCTACCCTTTCAAATGAAATGCCATTGCAAACACAGGTACTCATTGAACCCTTTGAAAATGGGCTTTAGATTTCATTGGACCTATTAATCCACCATCTAAGCAAAAGAAGTATATATTGGTTTGTACCGATTATGTTACTAAATGGGTAGAAGCCAAAGCATTAGTATCTGCTACTGAAAATTCAGTTGTTCATTTTCTTTATGAGGATATTTTTACTCGCTTTGGTGTTCCAAGAGAAATTGTGACAGATCAGGGGAGCCAATTCACATCCAATTTGGTGGAAAAGTTGATGGAAGAATACAAAATCAAGCACATAAGATCTACTCCTTACCATCCACAAGAAAATGGTCAAGTGGAGTCCACAAACAAAGTTCTTGAAAGTATCATCACCAAAACTGTTCATCTACATAGAAGAGACTGGGCAGAAAGGCTTCCAGAAGCCTTGTGGGCCTACAGAACTACATGGAGGAATACAACAGAACATTCTCCCTATGAACTTGTTTATGGGAAAGAAGTCTTGCTCCCCATTGAGTTCCAAGTCAAGACCTTCAAGATAGCAGTTCAGTTGGGGATGGACTTATCAGAAGCCCAAAAGCATAGAATGGAGCAGTTAAATGAGCTAGATGAGATCAGACAAGAAGCAATTCTAAGAACCGATCTAGTTCAATATCAAAGAGCTAAATGGCATGAAAAATACATCAAAGAGAAGAAGTTTCAAGAAGGAGATTGGGCATTGTTATTTGATTCCAAGTTTAAAGATTTTCAAGGAAAATTTCAGACTCATTGGCTTGGGCCATATGAGATTGACAAGATCTTTAGCAATGGAGCGGTAAGAATCAAGACCATCGATGAGTTTCAAACTCCTCTTATTGTGAATGGCCATAGATTGAAAGTTTATCATAAGCCACTCTCAAAAGAGGATTTTGTCAAAATGTTTCAAGAAAGTTCTGCAATCAGGCTGGTACAGAAGAATTCTTCTTCTCCACCAGCCTAGCTTCTGTTTTTCAAAAAAATAAAAAAAATAAAAAAAAAATGGTATAAGCCTGAAAACCAATCATTGATTGGCAGTCTTATACATAAAATATAGGGTGAAAATCAGGGACACCTGACACTCTATATTTTCCAAAAAAAAATCTCTCTTTTATTTCACAAGCTTTGTCACCACTTCATTCCACTTCATTCCACTTCATTCCATTTCATTTCATTTCATTCCACTTCATTCACTTCATTTCATTCCATTCCATCAATAAAAATCTTTTTCATGACCATTTCCATCTGGTCATTTGTCATTTGTTCATTTCCATTCATCAAAGTAATAGCTGTGTCATTTTCCGCAGCTGACATCTGTTTCCGCAGCTGACTCCAGTTTCCGCAGCCAGAAGCAGATTCCGCAGCTACTACTCTGTTTTCAAAGAGAATGTACAGTCAGATGTTATTTCCATAATTATGAAATAAAATGCAGGTGAGAGGATCAATGGAGCATTCAAGACACCAATGGAGATCAATCAGTTGAAGACCAAGGGCAAAAGGCAAAGATTCCAAAGGTATGAATAAAATTTATTTCAAATAGTATTGAAAAACACATTTTTATATAGTTTTGAACCATGAGCTCTATCCATTACGCGCAATGATTATATTGACAGTTTCGTAACCTTTCACGATCTCCATATTATCCTCTTGCATTTATTCACAAACGGTTTCATCATTAAACCCCGATTTTCACTCATGATCCAATATCCCACCGGTGACAATGAAGCGTATTTGATTTGACCAAGGACTCTTACAACCGCATCAAGTCACAACCGTTGATTGAAACGTGTTCACATTTATTTCGTAGCCACCAAAATTCAAAATGCGGCTGAATGTGTTATATTCTATCAATCTACTCAATCCTATCTTTGTTATGTTTTCGAAACCCCACTCAGTTCTGTTTTACTCAGTTTCGTTCCTTTTGCTCATTCTCACTCCCGTATATCTACCCACAGTCTCACTCCATTTCGTTTATGGTGCTCATTCCCATTTTATGATACATCCCCACAGCCATTGTGCTCGTTCCTGAGCATTCAACCATTCTACTTCATTTGAAACCCTCACGAAGGCAAATTTGTAAAAAAAACAGAGAAGTGAAATGGGTAAATTGCTAAGGGCAGAGCCGAAAGGACCGAAGTTTATAGAGGGATATCCGCAAGCAAAGGAGATATTGAAGAAAGCAAAATGGCTGCGTTTTATTCAGAAATTCAGAGGTTACCACAAAGAAGTTACGAAAGCATTTGCAAGGTCGTTTGATGGCTCAGAAGCAGAAATTGGAGACCTCAAGTTTTCGGTCAATGAAGCATCAATAGCAACAGCCACGGAACTTCTTCAGGAGGGAGAACGTTGGTTCAAAAATAAAATCATCAGTGATGAGGCATGGAGAACAATCTTACGAAACCAAGGTATGGACATAACTGTTTTTAAGAGAGGAATTCCTGTGCATGCATTGAAGGAAGAATGGGCCACTTTACTGCTAATTGTTCAGAAATTCATTACATGTGAAGGTCGTTTTGGGTCCATGTACATGTACCATACCAGGCTATTAATGAATTTTCTAGAAAACCAAACTCTCAATCTCCCATATTTTCTATTCAATAGCTTGAAGAAAATGGCTGTGACTGTTCAAAAACACTTAGGAGATGTAGAGCCTCATCTATATCACCACGGCCTTATAAAAATTCTGATTGAAAAAGAGTTAAAGGAAAGAAAAGACACATGGGAACAATTTCTGGTTAGAAATTTCTTTGAGGAACCTCAGGAAATTCCTGAAGGTAGTTCAACAAGGAGGAGTAGAAGAAAAAGAATAAATGTTGAAACCCAAATTACTTCTACTCAGGAAATTCCCGCAGCTAGCACAGCAAGAAGAAGTAGGAGGAAAAGAACAATTGAGGAAATCCAAAACACTCCGACTACTACTATGGAAAGAACTGATAGGGAAGAGAGACTGGTAAAAAGGAAGAAGAAGGAAATCAAAGGTAAGAAGCCAATAACACCAAAAGGGAAAGAAACTATTGAGGCTGTACATAAAACTCCTTCTTCTTATGAAGAAGATCATCAAATGCTATCTGAAAGATTAGTCTATCTTCAAAAACAGTCATCTATATCCAAGAAGGCAGAAAAAGGAAAACAAAAACAAAAGGATAGTGTACCACAGCGTGTGAGGAGAAGCAGCAGACTTAAGGGAAAATTGAGAAAAACGCAAATTAAAGGTCCTCATTTCATTGATTTGGGTGAGGAGACATCTGAACAGTCCCCAACTGACCATAGTCCATCTCAGTCAGTTAGTGAACCTGGTTCATTTCATTCCCAATCAGACAATGAGAATACTCCATCTTATTCTCAGCAAAATATTGATGTAAGCCCTCCTCGGCCAGATTTTGAACATAACTCTCCTTTACAGCATTTTGGGGACAACCCAGTAAAAATGACACCTGAAATAGACCCCAAGCAGCAGGAGGTATATGACTATATAGAATCTTTGGAAAAGGCAGCCACAGGTCCAAGTACTTCTTCCATTCAGCCACATACATTGCAGGATGATTTGGTCCAATCATTAAAACAGGAAATTTTTGAGCTGGAGCTTTTAAATAGCCACATCAAAAATGAAAATGAAACATTGAAAGAACAAGGCAAGCTGGACAAGATCATCCATGATAATACTATGTTACATTTGGGAATATGGCAAAAGAAGAATAGGAAATTGAAAAGGAAATGCCAGAAATTGAGCAGAGCACTTGTAAATATCAAATTTAGGTGCTTAATGAAGAAACCCAGAATGATGGCAGTTCCAAGGAAGAAGAGAAGAGGATTGGATGTGCTGGCTGAAGTATCAAGGCACATGGACTGAACAAAGAGTATAAAAATTTGGTTCCATGAGGACATGCAACACCTTCACAGTGGGGGTATGTTGAGTCCCAAATTTGCATCTTTTCCATACACTTTTCCATACCTTTTTCACTCACCTAAACCTCCCAAATTGTCAATATCATGTGCAAAAGAGCATTTAACATGGTTTTTAATTATATTTTTGTGTTTGCTATTTGATCTAGATTTTGTTCATTCAACTGCGGAATCTTGCCACTTTCCGCAGCTGCTGCAACTTTCCGCAGCTATTTTGTGAAACTCTATGCTACATGTGTCTACAAGGGAAACGAGCCACATGGGCAGGTCAGGAATGACGTGGACATGGTTTGTGTCCTATTGGTTCAAGCAAACTCGTCCAAAGAAGCCGCGGTCAAAGGCGTCCACATGGAAGTCAACCATGGAGTTTCATGTCGGCCGGACTCTGTTTCGTGTCACATGAAGACCCATACGGCCGTTTCTAAGCCTGCGGAGGTTAAATCGACATCTGTACAGGATTCTAGAGTCGAATTCAAGCATCCACCTTTCGTAGATCTACTTTCCAACACGGCCATACTCCTATATCCGTGGACGTAGTGGTCTACGTGCTCTCCACTAGCATGAACTTTAGGAAACAGTTATAGTTTGTTGTTATATATATTGCGTTTGCATACGCATATGAAGTTAGTTGATATTAGTGAATGTAGTCTCTGTTATCCTTTGATTAGTCTGCTCTGTAGTAATTACGCTGCTCTTGTGCCGTAACATTACAATTCTGTAATGACTGCTTTTTAATATGAGAAGACTCTGTTTTTTTTAACTTAATTCGTATTTGAGGACCGTTGCCAAGGCTGTGTAGAGGGCCCCTGCTCAGCTAAGGTTTTGTGTATTAGTGTATATTTCTCATTTTGTTTCTTTAGAAATCATTGTATCATAATCCATTCATATGTTCATACTTTGCAGTTGTTTCATTTCTGTTTATAAACTTCTATAATTTCCATTTCATTTCTGTTTTTCATGTTTTATGATTGTTAACCACTGATCAGTGTTTATGTTTCAGGTTATAGATAGGCAGCCCGGGCATTTTCATAGCTTTTTGACTAATGACATGGAACTAACATTGTTCTGCTGCTAATTTGCTTTTCATAGCTTTTGTTTAATTTCAGTATTGCTTTGTTCATTTCAGTTTTGTTTATTTGCTTCAGTAGTTAAAATCTAGATATACTAATCTGCTCATAGCATCTTCAGTTGCCTCCGAAAGCCACAGCTGGACTGATGGTGAGGGATTGCATTATGAAATGTGTAGTTTAGTATTAGTTTCTTTTTTGCAAATTTAGATATATTAAGCTGCTCATAGCATCTTCAGTTGCCTCCGAAAGCCACAGCTGGACTGATGGTGAGGGATTGCATTATGAAATGTGTAGTTTAATATTAGTTTCTTTTCCGCAAATTTAGATATATTAAATCATGCATGACATCTTCGGTTGCCTCCGAAAGCCACTGCTGGACTGATGGTGAGGGATTGAATCATGAGTGTATGGTTTAGTATTAGTTTACTTTCTGCAAATTAAATATCAGTTACTCAAGTTGTTTATGATTACTTCCGAAAATCATAGCCGGACTAATGATGAAGGGTCAGAAGATAAATTGATGTAATCTGATTTAGATTTATTTTGTTGCAATTTTGAATTTCCTTAAGCATAGTTCTTTTGTGTTTAGTTGGCAGCAAGAATAGTTTGGTTTTCATGCTCACTAGTTTACTGTTTTGATTTATTAGATTAGCAACACCTTTTCATTTCAGCAGTACATTTTCATTTTCTTTCAAGTCTTGTCATTGTAAATTTTAATTTGCTTTTTAAAGTTTCAAGTTGGTAAATCATTATAGGGGATATCACTTCCTTGAACAAACATAACCAAACTTGTTTTCATCTTAGAATTTCCATTTCACCTTAGAAAAACCAAAAACGACAAAAAGTTAAGAAATAGGCTATCTTGCACATATAGTGCGCCGCACTTCATCAGCTTACGATTTCCGGATTGACAAATTAAATGCAGCAATTTAGGACACACTAAATTGACCAAACATGTGGCTATTTTTGTTAGCGCACAACTTACCATGTTTGGCGTGCATTAGCGGTGTGGCCTTTTACAATACCACACTGACGACTAGGTACAATGGCAGGATGGTGGTGCGCTGACTTAGATATACGCCGTGAGGCATATAGTGTAGTCAACACACTGCTCTCCTGACACCACATGTAGTGAATGATTTGCTAAAAACATTTTTTGGATCACTTCTCCCGGTGTGCTGAATATCATTAGGGGCACCATATCTGGTGTGCTCGGTGGAAATACGCACTGGGACCAATGTGTGACTGTGTTTTTGGTGCACCGACTATTTTTTTATTTATTTTCAAAAAATATTATATACATATATTTCTAAATACATATTTCATTTAATAAAAAAATTTGTTTTTAATATGTCAATCACTTAGAGACGTGAAAGGAGATAAGAGGGGCAACCACAAAAATAACAGGCGGAACAATATAACATGGTTCGCCTGTGGGAGGCAAGAGAGAGGGAGAGAGATGCATACCCTCACCCTATTACAGCAGTGACGCAGGGGCTCCTAAGGGAGGTAGGCCTCCTCAAGTTCTATGAGGAGGTTACTTCCCTAAAGTCCCATAGTTTGTTTTGAGACATCTTAGCCGAAGGTGGAATGCCCAACGACAGGCTTTCCGGGTTGGTATCGACTAGTGGTACATGCCCACTAAGGAGGATGTATATTTTATTATAGGTCTATTGAGGAGAGGGGTTGATTTTCCCTCGTTCCCCGAGGTTCCAGTTGGTCATGTGGCAGGAAGTCAGTTAGTTTACTCCCAAAGATACATTGGAGCACATTTAGTATCTCTTGCAGATTTTTAGGTTGTTGGAGGGCAGTTACATTTGGTCATGAGGAGGTCCAGTGTCTCTCACTTATCATTTCGACCATTTTTCACAAAAACAGTGACGGGCAACACATTATTTGCTCGCTTTTATATTATGTTGATTCTTTACTACAGCAGCCATGACTTGTCAGTTGTTCTGCCATTTTTTTGTGGCAATTCTATACAAGATTAGATAGATGTCATGCTCATGCACAACAGAGTGTCAAATTCCCTTTTGCTTCAAAGATTTTTTTGTTTATTTTTTGAGAGGTTTCCAAAGACGAGACCGAGTTTTCTTCGATAGCCTCATAGGCTGGTTACTGAGGCACGCATGCACATGTGGGGGTAGATGATGCCCAAGAGGGAGGAGAGTATTTTTCCAGCGAGGATATCAGATGATGCACTGGAGTTGCTAGCCAGTGTTGATGAGCATACCTTCATTATGGTCCCCTGTCCTTATGCGGGGTTGGATTGGTGAGGGTGTCCCAACATCCTCCTCAAAATTGATGAGCCACCAGATGATAGAGGTAATATTACTATTTTATTTAAATTTATTCTAACATGTTCATTAACTTGTTTCAATTAAATTGTGTAATGAAATTGTCTAATTATTGTTGTGTAATTGTATATATTTTGTAGACATTGGCTCTTTTGATGGCGAGGAGATGCTGCCACCACCACCTGATCTAGGTATGTATCCTGATGATCACGATGAGGACATGCCAGATGTTGAGGATGATCATCATGAGGTCGGTGCAGATCAGAGAGCTTCTCCTGCTGGTGCGTCGGTGCGCAGTCAACTTGGTGATGCTAGATACAGGATGGAGTTGGCCGACCAACTCATTGCATTGATTGTTGAGGTAGGCATCAATCCCAATCATTATAGAGACATAGAGGATGATGATAGGATATTATGGATGTGGAGAGGCATTCCACATGACATGTATAGCCTGATGCGACATGTCGTAGGAGTTACGACAACTTTTACGTGACTCATGAGGATTGTTGCATGTTACGATCGAGCCGTAGCACGTGATGGAAATTCTACGAGGCATAGCGTACCATTATCTACCAGGAGTCATGATCATGGAGATGAGGCTGGACCATCGGCCACTAGTAGTGATATTGATGTTTTACTACCACCAGTTGATCCATGTATTTTATGCTCATGTTGCAATTGTACTTAATTTACATGTTGGTGATCATCATGATGTGTATGTTGTTAGGTCATGTTAGATATGTTCATTTAATGGGCAGCTTGTAGATAGATGTGTATGTGATAGCATGAGTTATTTGACATGAGATGTATATTTTATGTTTGTGTTGTGATGATGTTAATATATAATGTTAATTGTGTTTTGTTAGATGATCATGATCATGATGATGCAATTAGCGATTTTGCAGAATGTGTTTTTTAGTCAAATTTGATGTTTGTACGATGGTTTTTTGTAATTTTTTAATTTGTAAAATTGTAATTGTATATATGTAAAATTCTAAAATTGTAATTTTAATTGTAATTGTACGTGAAATTGTAAAATTGTAATTCTAATTTTAATTCTAATTATAATTATAATTGTATGTAAAATATTAGTAAAATTTTAATTGTATTAATGTGAAATGAATTTATTAAAATTTGTAAATTTTAAATAATTGTAAAATAATAAATCTAGAATAATATGATTTATTGTAACATAATAAAGTTTATAAAATAATGGAAATAAATTCATATACTTTAGAATTATCATTATTTTATTATGATCTTAGATACAAAAAAAAAGAATTAATTTATACAGTACGCCATTGTTTTTGAGATCAACATAATTAATGCAAATTATCAAGTTAATTATTGATTTTAACATTAACACAATGAAAATTACCAATTAATTCAAAATACATATTATATTAATATTTCGAAAAACCCATCTTAAAAAGTATAAATATTGATGAAATAACACATGTACCATATCACTCTCGGTTCTCATGATCACCCTCATTATCTTCTAGCTCGTATTGCATGATAACACTATTGTTCTCAAAAATATGTTTTGATCTAGGGTCGTGTGTCAATACAAACCACCAATCCCTATCCAACACATCTGGGTAAAAATATGCCTAGTTGCAGTGTTTAGGGAAAACATAGGGCTCCTTAGCTTCATCCCAAATCTTTCTAGAGTTGACACATATTAGCCTACTATCATGATCTTCCTTTACATTATTCTAATCAAAGGTGTCCCACCACTTGCACCTAAAAATAACACATTGGAAAGAAGAAAAATCCACTTCAATGATCTATTGTATCTTTCCGACGTAACCTAACATCCCTCGTACTAGGTTTTGATCATGGTTGTTAGATCGACTAGATTGATCAAACTTGACTTCCACTCCACAGTATTGTGTGATGTGTCCAGCATCGGCATTTTCTGTGTGAAAATGGTGTCCATATGCCCACATAGATGGGAAAAAATGCACCTATTATAAAAAATTTAAAAAAATCATAGTGTCATGTGACTTATAAATAATAATCCAACAATTAAAATATGAAATGTAGATGTCTTAATATAATTTTGAAATTCACATATAAATTAAAAATATTATTACCGAGTTGCTACACCCAATCCCTACATTTAGCGCATCCTCTTCAGCACGCGAGTAATGACCGGTAGCGCCATATTTCTCTCTAACTTGGTCAACAACCCAACTGTTGGGGCGTATTTTTGGCATATTTTATTTTAAATGATCAGGATAAGGCACACTTCTACCATTCAACCATCTGAATTATTTTCTATCACTATCCCATTTCATCCTCTTTTGTTTGTACAATGCGACTCATGGTTGTGTCACTTCATAATTGTAAAGAATGAATTTATTGATTGCTTCAATTTCTGCATTCATTGATGAAATCAAACCAATATTATATAGTACTTAGAGATAAAAATATACATTATATCGAAGTTCAACATGAATATTAATTACTTTTTGTAAATTTGACAAATTATAAGTCGCTTACTCTTTATCAATCACTTTTTTCCACTCGTTTGGAGAAACTCTCCTTCTCTATTGTCTTCATCCATCTCATCATCCCAAATCACCGCACATGGTTTGTTTCCGATCTTCTTAATGTACTCACTAGCATAATAGAAAGACTCATACGATATGTACCCCTCTGCCATAGACCCCTCGGGTTTTTCCCTTTGTCGAACAAAACCTTTCAATTTCTTCATGTACCTCTCTAAGAAGAACATCCAACGACAAGAAACAACCCCAACTAATTCAACCTTATTTACCAGGTGGATTAGAAGATGAACATGTAAGTCCATGAAAGTCATCGAAAGTTCCTTCTCAAACATACAAAAAATCTCAACTATCTCTTGACGCCACTGTGGAATGCTAACCACATGAATCTCCTTTGACGTGATCCAATGTAAAAATGCAGATAATTTTGATATGGCACATCCTAGGTCTTGAGGGAATTCATGTTTCACACACCCATGCATGAAAAAAGGATAATGACACTGCAAAGTTATAAACACATGCAATAATATACAGAAATAGTTATGTCTTATGAATATAACAAATAATAAAATAAGGTTTTTGACATTATATGTACTCTTAGAAGATTCAAATGGTCATGCAATTTCAACCCTGACAAATGGTCATCCACGGTGAAGCAGCACCAATATGAAGACCTATATGAAGTTGGAACCCTCACATCCATTATAACTTCCTTTTCCAAAGATATATCATATTTTTTTAAAATCCATGGGACATCACCTTCTTTGAAAAACCATGAATTAGAGGGACCAGTGCCTGCCTCTGATCCCGTACTTTCTAATCTTCTTGGCCAATGTTTCTTTTTAGTTTTTGAAGTAATAAGATCTTTCCTAATAGCCAATGTGTCACTTTGTTTCGATGATATGTGCCTCCATAAAGAAGATGAAACATTTTTAAATATATGCATGGGATCTAATAAGTGGGCAATCTTAAGATGCTCCCAATATGGGAGGTCATAAAATATAGATTTCCTTTTCATCCCAATGGGAAATTTCTCAACATAGGTGTCAAAGAAATCTGGATCATCGAACATAGGCTCCCCACTTGAATCGAACATTTCTATGAACTCCTCCTTCTCTCTCTCATATGCTCTAAGCCATTCAGTTGGTGTCATTATTGGAGGCCTTTGGGTTGTCTCTCGTTTACCATTGAAAGCGGATGTTGCTCTTCTGTAAGGGTGTTCTTCTAGTAGGAATACCCTGGAGGAATCATACACTGGATTTCGTAGGTCCTTGGACCATCTAGCTTTAAGAGAAGGTCCACAACATTTACATCCAAAATACCCTTTTGTTACAAGACCTGTGAGATTATATTTGTATACATTAATTAATATGCATGGCATGTTAAATAATATCATGAATATCAAAAAAAATATTACAATGAATTAAATAACTAATATGTGAAAGAATATCGTTACATATATAAAAAAAATCAATAAATTAAACATGTAATTTACCAGAGAAAACTCCTAAGCCTAGATAATAATTTGTCGTGTAAGCACATATGACATACAATGTAAAACTTCTCTCTTTTGCGATGGGTCTTGATACATCGTATACATTTATCCCATCCCATAATTCCTTCAATTCATCTACCAGTGGTTGTAAGTAGACATCCATACTCTTCACTTTTCTTCTACCATGGACTATGAGAGAGAACATAAGATGTTCATTCTTCATAGACAACCATGGGGGGATATTGTTATTAATCACTACTACAGGCCAAATAGAATAGTTAGTGTTCTGGAGGGAATATGGGTTGACGCCATCCATGGCTATGCTGAGTCATAGACTTCATACTTCATCCTTGAATTTTTCAGGTCATGTATCCTATATATGCTTCATGGATATTGAATCAGTTGGGATTCACATAACTCCCAACTCACTTCTGTGTGAGGCATGCCATCCTTACAACATGGCTAATTCTTTGCAACGAAAGAGCCTTTGAATCCTTGGGATTATAGGCATGTATCTCAATATCTTAAAAGGAGGACCAGTACGTGATTTACCCTTCTTTTTTTATTTATCATACCTGTCATGCCCACATTTTGGACACATATCTTTATCTGTAAATTATCCTCTATATAGAATACAATCATTTGGACATGCATGATATGATATGTACTCAACACCCAACATTTTCAACAATTTATTTGCCTCTTCGCAGCTACTGGGCAAGACATTATCACTCAGAAGAACGTTATCTTTGAATAACCTGTAGTTGGTGATCATGGAAAAAAATATTAATAAATGTACATTAATGTCGATATAATTATTAACATTCATAAAATTTACCATTTTTAATGTTCTTTGCAGTGTACTGATTATATTTCAAATTTATATAAGGGGAGTACTTTATGGTAACTTACCTCAAAAGTTCCGAGAAACATGCATTCGTCAAGCCAAAATTTGATTTCAAGTTGTACAGTAACATCATTGTCCCCAACTGGGTAGACTTTGACTAACCGCCAGGTCCAAAGAGTGGGGTGGTGGAAGCAAATTTAAGGCTTTCGAAAAAGGCGTTAGCAATATGATCATCATCCCCTAGTTGATCATCATTTTGGAATGCATCTAACAACATTATCTCCATGGAAATTGTATCCCTTAAGTAATCATCCATACCAACCTCTATTTTATTGCCTCCATTGCCATCTTGTGAAGAACTACTATTGATGTAGTCATTCCTAATTGGTGAATCTGGACATAGCGGGAATTGAATCAGTGGTTGATTCAACCATTCTTGGTATCGTTCCTCTTCGATTTCTTATCTTAATTCAATATTCTCTAGATTTTACATTGTCGTGGGGTGCAATGGAGATGGTAGGTAGGTCATTCATCATCACTAAAATCCTAATAATTAAAAAAAAAAATTGAACATGATTAGTACAAAATATATGATATCAATTAGTAACCACGTTGACAATATTGCATGATTATAAATTGGTTTGATGTTGAAATAGTTACATATTAATAAATATATATACCAAACAATTATAATTATAATTACCATCATTCTTCATGGATTGTGGCTGGAAGATGCAATATTGTTACAATTGGCAGGGTGAAGCGGCTATCCATTTTCATCTACCAAATGTGCCTTGCAGTATGCAACTCCTGATAAGAACTTTCTATGTTTTGGAGCAGTTTGAATATTTTGTGCATCTAAAGTAGATGTTGAATCTGCATGAACCAGCAAATTTGTATACATTATAAATTTAATTAAGTTGTGCATGATTGACGGCATGGATAAAAAACATAAATTCAATTAGATAGTGAAGAAATAAAACAAATCTGAAGTAAATATTACGTCTCCAGATGGATAAGGAGAACTCTCCGATGGTCTTTGAGAAATATTATAGAACGAGCTGGATTTTCAAGAATTTTCCATTCCATATAATATATGATATTTTCTCCCTACATTTGATAAAAACAACAATAAATTTTGTTAAATAAACCTAAATGTAATTTCGGTGCGTAATGTACAAATAACCGCACCGGTGCGTTTTTGGTATTACTCACCAGTGCTGTGTTATAACATGACGCCCCAATGCGTTTTGATTAAAGGACGCACCGGTAAACAAATAAATGCAAATGAAAAAAAGTGTAACCCTAGTTTCTTTAAGTGAAAAAAAAAACAGTAAATTAAAAAATGGGCGGTAAAATATTTTCGAAAATCTAATTTCATAAAACATTTATTTAAATATTAAACACTTTTCATTATTTCACTATTTTGGCAAAAACATTCAGCTAGAGATTTGCAAGATACATACCTAGAGAAAACAAAGCACGAGAGCACTATGGAGCAGGGAAAAACATTCGAACAAAAGTATTTAGATAATCAGAATTCCAAACCTCTGGTGATTCAAACCTTGTACCATAGAATTTCAAACAATGTGAGTAAAGTTTATTGTTTTTTTGTACTTTTTTTGTAGTTTTTTTATGTAGTAAAAGAAAAAATCAAATTCTATTGTTTTTTTTTTACTTTTCCTGTATTTTTTTTATGAATTAAAATAACAAAATCAAATTTTATTGTTTTTTTACTTTTTTCTGCAGTTTTTTTTATCTTTTCTGCAGTTTTCAGAAACAAAATAAAAAAAGAAATCCATTTTTAGAAACAAAACCCTAGATTATTTATGTTTATGAATTAGGGCTTTTCAATTTAGATTTTTATGGTTTGTATAGTCATAAGACATCCAACCCACGGGACAACTTGCATAGTCGGATCCCAATACATGTTGGCCCTTGCGTCAACATAGCGCACCGGTGTGCTCTGCTACACCAGCGCACCGTGAAAGTACAATGATAAAAAATAAAAAATAAAAAATATGTTTTTATCAGTGCACCATGTGTAACATATGGCATCAGTGACCTATTTCATTATGGCGCACTGAAAACGTGTTGTTTTACCAAAAAACCATTTTAGAAACAAACCTTAGTTTTTTTTGTTTCTGCCCCTTCTTCTCCCTCTTTCTATGATTTTAGAATTAGGGCTTTTCAATTTATATTTATAGGGTTTGTATTTCTAAATATAATTCTAAGACATCCAACCCACGGGAGGACCTGCATAGTTGGATCCCA
Source organism: Pinus albicaulis (assembly GCA_034641835.2). Lineage (NCBI taxonomy): Eukaryota > Viridiplantae > Streptophyta > Pinopsida > Pinales > Pinaceae > Pinus > Pinus albicaulis. The sequence continues at coordinate 26,862,742 of CM076577.1, forward strand.
ATCCTTGTCAGCTCTTACGTAAATTAAAAAAAATAATAATAATTTGTCGGTGCACCCTGTGTACCTGAACGCACCGGTGCGCTCTATTATCCCAGCACACCCCACAAGTATTGATCAAAAAATTATGTCATTATGCCATTTGTAAAATATGCAGTTGGTGCTCTATTTCATTATGGCGCAACATGAACATTATGTTTCAAAAAAAACAAAAAAACCTTTCAGAAAAATACAAACCTTACATTCTTTTTGTTTCTACCCTTTCTTCTCCCTATTTCTGTGATTTTAGAATTAGGGCTTTTCAATTTATATTTATAGGGTTTGTATTGCTAGATATAGGCCTAAGACATCCAACCGACGGGATGATTAGCATAGTCAGATCCCAATCCATGTGGGCCCTTTCATGAATTTAAAAAAAACTGATTTTTTTTTATTGGTGCACCTTATGTATAATAGCACACTGGTGCTATGTATTGTCCAAGTGCACTGCATAAGTAATGTGATAAAAAGTTAATTAACAATTTTTTTTTTATCGGTGCCCCATATGAAAAATATGGCACCAGTTTATGCTACAAAAATTAACACTCAACGATTTTTATTATTTTATCATGGTTAACTAGTGCGGTGATTGAAATGTAACGCACCGGTGCTCCTTGTTGACATAGAGCACCGTACGGTCTATTATAATATTTGTGTGGTGCATTTGGAAGGCAACCACACACCAGTGTCGGTGCGTACACCATGAATGGCGCACTGGTGCCTTGAATTTTCTTTTTATTTTAAAATTTGACAATTTATCTATAAATATATTAATGAATGATATGGTACAGGTTTGAGATTGATAAAGAAATGACTGACAAGAGATCAAGTAACAAAAATACTTATAACACATCAAGAAAAGAAAAAAAGAAAAGTTCTTTGTAATTTTTTTTCAAAAAATATTATTTTTGAACTATATATATGTAAGTTTAACTAATATGTATTTTTTACTATGTATCATGTAGAGCCACAAAATGACAAAGCTCGATAAGATTATTTCTGATCTAGGACCAGAAGAGTGTAAAATCTTGATGGAAAAATTGCAAAAGGATGAATTAGGTGAATGAAAAAATACTATTGATCCAATATGAGTTTCTTTTTTTTAGTTTTCATTAATAATATAATTAAAATTATTAGATAACATGTGTGAAACAACTTATTAATTCACATGTGTTTAATGTTCTACATGGACCAACAACTCAGAAAAGGAATGTTGTTCTAAGAAAATAAGAAAAATAGAACATGAAAATGAAAATGAATTGCTCCTTAGCTCATCTGGAGTGGTGCTAGAGGTTAACAAAAGGGGGAAAAACTTTTGCAAAAGTTTGAGGGATCTAGTGGAATGAATATATAGACGTTCTTTCCACTTACAATACAAAAACCAATCCAATGATTCCAAGAACCAAATTTTATCTAAACTATAGGAAAAGGTTCCAGAGAATTGGTCAATGAGACATGTTATACTTTTAAAAGAAAAAACGTACAACAACAAAAAAGAAGGAATGAAAAAGTAATATTCCTTTACATGTTTTTCTAGAATTATTTATAAATATCACTTTTGTTATACTTACTTTTAATATATCAATACAAAAATTAAATAGTTTATTGTCATGTTACATTTTCAGTAAGATTATGAAAATCTCAAAAGATGAACGAGTCAATATCAGAAATATATATGCCAGTAAGAATGTCCAAAAAGGTGTACAAGGAGATGGTCAAAGAAATGGAGAAAATTGCATCGTGGGAGGATCCATCTCAACAACAACGTTCTTCAAATGTAATATGTATTCATTGAATTTTTCGATCATTAGGTACAATAAATAAAAAATTTAGATTACATATTAATTTTCAAGTATTTTCTTGCAGAAAAGAAAAGAAAATGGAACCCATTCAGCACATAAAATAGGACAACAAGGAAGAAAAGGGTTGATATCTAAGTTTGTTAGTAATTGCTACTTCTTTATAACAACTTACTAGATTTCATTTTTGTATTTTTTAAGTTGTTTTACAAAAATCATCATTGAATGTCTTCAAACAGGTGCTAACATACAAAGAAGAACCATCAGAGGAATTGATTGAAATTGGGTTAAATATGGGTTGTGAGTATATTTTGGCATATCATAATTTAATTGTGGAATTTGTAAGCATCTGTCGATCTCGTTTTACTTAGCTCTGTCTATAATTGATAGAAAAAATAAATCTTTTATATTAAATATATGATTTTTTATGGTGTATAAAACTTGCAGGAAACAAAGTATGGCACTGCGCCAACAGATCAAATCTTTAAGGATGGCATATTACATGGTTTTGAAAGAATCTGTATAGTTTATGAGTCAATTGTTGCATTGGTACGTCATTTATTTTCGATTTACATTGATGTATATTATTTAATATTGCAATTTTCATTATTATCACCAATGTATATACACTCAGTACAGTTTATTTTTATGTTTGTAGATGGAAGGTGAAGAAGAAGAAAACAATTAACACCATGAACAAAACATTCCTGAAAATAACCCAAGTCATGGAAGTAGCTCTAGAAGTTTATTTTTATGTTTGTAGATGGAAGGTGAAGAAGAAGAAAACAATCAACACCATGAACAAAACATTCCTGAAAATAACCCAAGTCATGGAAGTAGCTCTAGAAGTGACAACAGTTCAAGCGAAGAATGATGATCACTATGTTTGGATATCAAAGCAAGGCATTGTATTTTTTGAAAAATGTCTGTGAAATCATACATTTTCTTCAATGTAATGGACATAGTGTCCCAATTGAAAGATAAAGAGATAACAATAACTGTCCCATTTTGTATGACAAAGAATTTCTTATTCATATATATATATATATATATATATATATATATATATATATATATATATATATATAAAATGTTTGAATTTATTCTACTACATTTTCTATTGTCGCTATTGTGTTCTCCATTGTTGTTCTCAAATGCACTAATAAAAATTTAATTCATAGGAATATTGTTAAAAGATATATATGTGTCGACTTTTGATGAATAATGAATTTAAAAAAGCCACAATAATTATGATATGATGTAACAAATTAATCCAAACATCACATTAAAATGCATTAATAAAAATTTAATTAATATGAATATTGTTATAAGATGTGTCGACTTTTGATGAATAATAAATTTAAAACAATCACAATAATTGCACTGTCACAAGTCGATGTTTCTAAAAAATACAAAATGAAAACCGATGCATGTATAATTATACTAGTGTGCTTGTATTCTTAAGCGCCCCAATGCATTTTTACGACCAATGGGCACTACACAAATACCAAAACCAGTTAAAAATATCAAGACATTTGTGTGGTATGGTGCTTCAGTGCGTTTATGTCTATATACACACCGGTGCCTTTTTATGACCTATTAGCACTGTACGAATACAGATACCAATTATAAGTCTCAGTGCATTTGTGTGATACTATACACCAAGGAATTTTTTGTGTATATATGCACTGGTGCATTTATATGACCTATGGGTACTGCAAAAATACCGATACCAATTATAAATCTCAGTGCATTTGTGTGATACTACGCACTGGGGCATTTAAGAGTCTATTTGCACCAGTGTATTTGTATGATGTATTTGCACCACACAAATACTGCTACCAATTATAAAGCTCGGTGCATTTGTGTGAAAGGAAGCACCAGTGTATTTCTATAAGTCTATGCACTGGCATGTTGATACGACCTATGGGCACCACTCAAATCCCAAGACCAATTATAACGGCCCCATGCATTGTATCACCAACACTATGCCTAGTGCTGTTTTATACCTTAATGGCCCAGTGCATTCTTCTTCGACCGCCCCGAGGCATCGTCCATAGGTACGCACTAGTGTGTTAAAGCCTGATTAACGCACCAAGGCAAACAACATCCGCAATAACCTCCGGCTGCCCATTTTTTTTAGTTGTGTTGAATTTCCATTAAAAGCTCTGCCAAAACCCCCGTAACCATAAACAGATGTGGTAGCATGTTTTTTTGAAAATTTTCGCCAATTTAATAACACTAGAAACCTCCTTTATAACCACCACTAGAGGGTCTTTTCCTTGTAGTGATGATTGACTTGTAGAATGCCCCATACAACCAAATATTTTGTTGCCATAACATGGGTGCCATGCAATGCCTCAAGCCATAGTATACCTTTTGACAAAGGATATGTCACATGATGGCCAAGCTCTTTCTAGAGTAGCCAACGCATCCATTCCTCCTGCTACCCTGTTTCATAGATACGCAAGTGGCTCAGCAAACCCTTGCTCACTATCCACTCCCATTCACCCAAATGTGGGTGTCTCTTACCATGTTCCACTTTGGTACTCCTCAAATGGAATACCATCCTCCCCAATCATATTTCTATCTTTGTAATTCATGGGATGTTGAATTAAAACCTCTTAGAGATCCCCAAATGAATACCACTCATCAATGACGAAGTTGACCCCATAAGGATCCAAATAAGATGTAGATAAAAACTTGTCATCAAGATGTGAAGTGATCATTAAGAATTATCCATCGTAATAATGGAATATGTCATCCATCATAAGATGTCCTATATCAATCATATGCCTATCCAATGTCACACAAGTATATTGGTCATCAGAATGGCCCAATAATAGTCGGGCCCCCAACTCATCACTGTTGCTCAATGATAGCGCTGATGATCTCCATGATGTTGTATCTGCTATCCCATGATCACGCACAATATTGGACATACAGTTCTGCATTGGATTGCCAAGGATAATTTTCATCCTATCCTCCACAATTCTACACTCCAACCCCAAGAGTTTTGTACAGCTCAACAATTATATACTAGGATGACTATATATCTCCTCCTTGAAAAAATCAAGGTTCCTCAGCGCAGTGATAGTCTGCTGCTCCAAATCAGCAATGTACCTTGACCCTAGGTCATGCATTTTCCTTGATAGCATGTTCCCACAATCCACCATATGATGTGCTGAAATAATAGGAAATGGAGATATGTGCATACCTTGGTAAATCTTGGGAACATATTATACTGCTACAAGGGCTCCTTCCTCTAGTGTGATGACTTCCGCAACTACTGATGATGATGGAATCTCCTCTATAGCTGCATCAGCACTGGTATAAGTGCATGGGACTCTAAATTTCAAGAGATCAAGACCACTTTGCAAAGGTACAAGTGTTCTATCTCCTGATGTAGGTGCTCCTGCAGCAAGTGGTGGTGGAAGTTTCTCTTCCTCTAGTTACCTTCTATCAAACTTTTTGATCAACCTTTGGGTAAAATCTGCATATGCATTCACTTGTGCATGACTCAAATGGTTGAACCACCAAATATTTGCTTCACCCTCAAGGTGCAGCGTTGCAATATCAACAACTTAACTTCATTCTAATGCATGTAGCATGAAGAATGCATCCAATTTCATTCCCCAAGCTCTTGATGTACATGTGGATGACCCATCAAATGTAAACAATAGAAATCTATTACTGCAAGGTATTCTTTCTTCTTTGAGCTAAATGAACCGTGGGAGAGCCAGATTCTCTTTGAAAGCCCTTGATTGAGATCATTATTCTACAAGATACTCACTTAGAATATCATTATCTAAGTTTCCTCCATCTCCATCCCTTTTTTCTTCTCCTTCCAAACAAAAGGGCATAGTGTATTGCTTTGGAGCTCCATGCAATACTGGTTCTTTATTCCCTTGTGTGATTTCATTTTTTTTCTCCACTTTTCTTTGCTTGACCTCCTTGATGAGGTCCCTCATAGATATAAAAAGATATGAGATAAAACTCATTATTTCCATAATTCTGATCTCTTTCTCCTTCTTCTTATTCTCCTGATAGCATAATGGTTGAGATCCATAGGCTGAGCCAAGATTATGCGTTGATACCACTGTAATATTCCAAAATGGGAAACATAGCAATATATTTCATAAACAAGGAAATAGAAATTTAAATCAACTCATAAAAAATGGAGAACAATATGGTGTCATAACATTATGTATAAGAATAAAAAATCAGTAAAAAATAGTGAGGCATAAGTTATATGAAATGAGGAAACAAACCTCCCATAAACAATCACTCCCAAAGTGAGATGTTACCACAATAAAAAATGTTAGAGAGCTGCTACAATGTAGTAATAACATGCATAGCTACAACTGGAGATCATACAATGATACAAATATAATGATATATGCCTTAACAGATGTTATACAAATAGATATAGGCCCTATATCACCTTTCCAAGACAACCCAAGAGGGTTTCTGGAAAATGCACACAGTGTGCCAATGTAAGTTGTAGCCCTAGGACTAAAGGTATGCTAAAAAAAAAAATGAGAAGGTATGGCTGATGCTGATGTAGAATCCTAGAAATCTCCTCGAACAGATCCTCCGGATGAAAGAATGCCTCCTCCACTAAATAAATCACCTCCCAAAACATACACTGCAACTTCCCTTGCAACTCCTCCCTAAAATATTGCAGATCTCAACTAAAAATATGTTGTAGGGGATAAATACTCCTTGGCGTGATGCAAAATATGTAAATAAATCCCAAAGGGCTTCTTTACTAGCCTTCCAATGGAAGGAAACCTTCCTCCACTTCAAAAATAGCTCAGAAAACACCCAATGGAAACCTCCACTACTGCACCCTACAACACAGCACAACTCTAAGCAGAAAATGTGTTGTCGAAGAAATTTGAAGCTTGGCCTAATGCCTAATAGTGGAAATTTAGTGCAATACTCTTCCTAGAGGTTTCTCAAGGAAAGTGGTGGGATTCCCGACCAGGAGCACCCTATGCTAAACAACACTTGCAATCTTAGCTAAACAACTGAAGAGAGCAACAAGTCTAAATAGACCATATCAAAATAATAATCTAAAACATGATCCAATATGGTTACCATCCTCTTCCTTATATAAGTTGTGAGCTTCCTAACCCTAGGCCCCACTCATTTAAGTCACTACTTCCATGCAAAGAGTCTCCAACCCAAACTGTGTTGTCCCTCATTGAATACCACACCTCCATAACAACGTTCTTTGATTTGGTAAAAGTTGACCCAGTCTTCATGCACCAGCCCCTTTTCACACCTAAGGGTCTTCAATCCATCTTTTTAGATGACCTCCATTCACACTAGGAGTTTCTTTACTCCTACTAAGGATATTTATGGGTCTCCATGCCCTCTTATTCCTTCAAACAAGAATCAAAACAAAATTTTAATACTCCAATTAGCTGTATGCTAATTTAGGAATATTACACTCCTAAAGGTTTTGTAGCATGTGTAGAAGGTAAAATTAGTTGTGTTGTACCGGTTCCACTTCCTTAATTATACATGGGGAGTCAAATCATATCATAGTAGCTTCTCGTCACATGCTTAACCCAACGTACCTTTTAACATGGGTAAATTTGGGACGAGGGTGTTGTAAAGTGGTATCAGAGCATGGTTCACCCCTTGGACTGGATCGACGGTGTGTTGTTCATGTACACATGTCAGTTTCATATGTGTTCTTATGCTCTTGGTTTTTCTATTGGTTGTGTATGCATGGTATTGGTTATGGTTTTAGTCATGTCACCATGTAAAAGTTGATAGTGTCGTTGCTAAATGTGATTGTTGTGAATGTATGATGGTTATGAATTGGTTATGCATGTCATTGTTTGTATGTATTGTGTATGCATGTGTGTCATACATATGTTTTTATGTTGCATTGTGTCTAGTTGGTGTTATGGTTGTGGCATCATGCATGGTAAGTGGAAAATGTTTAAAATGATGATTATATGTTGACTTGATTATATATCTATATATATATATATATATATATATATATATATATATATATATATATATATATATATATATATATATATATATATATATAGATATATAGATATAGATATATATATTGATCTAGGTTTTGTTGGATCATCACCCGCCACTATGATATTAGGTCTCTCTGAATTATATTGAGGTACGTTGGTTTGTTTATGATTTGGTTTATCTCACATAGTATGCCTTACAGGAAGAGATCAAGATGAATAACAATATGGTAGACTAAAGTTCCCGAGATTCTCATTATGGATCAGATGAGCAACGTGGTTTTGGGAACTCTTCTAATTTAGAAGACACATTGAGAATCTTGAAGGAAAAAATAAGAAGTTGCAAAGTAGACAATGATAGGATCATGTGAGGACAAGAGAAACAAGTAGAAGCCAATGCAGTAATCCTTCAGATTTTCTCATATTTTCAGAGACAGGGGCACTTTATATCAACCATGGGAAGGAGGATATGACTAATGGGGCATATGGAAGTAGGTCTCATGGTGGTCACAGGTCATATGGGGATGACATGGCTAGATATGGTAGGTTTTTGGATACTCCAAATAGGAGAGGTGATGGACACATGTACTATTCTAGTTCTGGTTCTGACATGAACTATGATCATTATCATTATCACCCTTATAGGAGGAATGATAGGGGACACTTTATGGATGATTTTAAGAAATCTAAGCGACCTATCTTCGATGGATATTTCAAGGAGCTGGAAGATGCAAAGTCTTGGTTACTTGGGATGAAAAAATTCTTTGAGTTGCATAATTAAATAGATAATTTGAAGGCCATGATAGTTATCTTTAGCCCAAAAGGTAAAGTAGACATCTGGTGGGAAGATGTGAAGTGGGTCAGTGACATTAGGATAGAAGAGTTGAGTTGGCATGAATTCAGTATACTTTTTAGGAAGAAGTACTTGTCAGAGAGGTGCTACTATAATAAAGCCATGGAATTCTATGAATTTAATATGAGATCGATGACAGATGAAGAATATAAGACTAAGTTCCTAGAGCTATTGATGTATGTAATGTATATTAAGGATGAAAATAATAATGTTCATAGGTTTTTCAATGGATTTTCAATAGCATTTAAATATCAGATTGAGTATGATGAACCTCAGTCACTTGAGGAAGTTATCGGTAAATAGAAACATTTTTATGAGAAGTCGAAGCGTAAGAATGAATCTCATCAATGACAAAAAGGTAAATATAGAGGTAAAGTTAAATGGCAGTCGAAAAGAGAAAGACCTCATAATGCAAAAGAGAAAGAAAATGTTGCACCTTACAAGAAGTTCAATGTAGTTAGACATGGACAAGGGTCATAGCAATAGAATAGAGGTGATGGTATGAAGCAATTGGAATGTTGGATATGTTGTAAGTAGCATCTAAAGAGATATTTTCCACAGTATCAGGGGGGTAGGCCTCAAATTTATAGTGCACAAGAGGTGCATATTGTTGGGGATCTTGGTAAGATAATTCCTCATATTTATGTAGTGTTGGATGATCGGCAAGCAGGTCATTAGGCATATATCATTGAGATGGAAGATAAGCTTTGTAATAAATTTATTTCTATTTTGATTGACCTTGGATCTAATTATAGATATGTTAACGCTAACTTGGTGGATAAGTGTGGTTTGAATAAAGAAGTGCATGCAGAGTCTTGGTTAGTTCAGTTGGCTGCAAGTACCAAGAACATAGTTCATCATTGGGTAAGAGCTTGTTAATTTGAGTTGAATGGTATGCATACATCAACACATTTGAATGTATTACCATTGGGGTCATATAGTATTCTTTTGGGTATGGACCAGTTGTACCTTCATATGACTAAAGTGGATTTTTATGAAAAATCTGTTGAATGCTTGGATGAAAATGGAGAACAAAGATTCTTATAGGGTAAGAAGAAAGCAACATCAGTTAGAATGGTGACAACTATGCAGGAAAAGCGTAGTCACATAAAAGGGTGTGTGTTATTTCTAATGCACATTTCTAGCAATAAAGGTTAGGAGGATGAGTATGCGGAGGTATTAAGCAAGTACCCAATATTACAATAGTTTAAGGATGTGTTTCCAACAGAGATCTCAAAGTTGTCGCCTCACATAGAAGTGGAATTATCCATTGAGTTTGTACTAGGGGTAGCACCAGCATCAAAGGCACCATACAAGATGAGCAAACCAGAGCTAGTAGATTTGAAGTTGCAGTTGAAGGAAATGCTTGATAAGGGATACATTAGGCCAAGTGTATCACCATGGGGTGCAACGATATTCTTTTTGAATTAGAAGGATGGTATCCTTAGGTTGTTGACGCAGCGGTAGCAATGGAATTAAATAAACACCCACAATGGATCTGCAACAACCCAATAATCACCCCTTGTGCTTATCGGAACCAGAATTCTTTGAATAGGCTTAAAAATATGCTTTCCTCTTTCGGCTTCCGATATATCTTTTAATCCATTCAAAACAGCATTGAATGCATGTTCTAACAAGAAACTATGTATATTTATGCACCCCAGATCTGGTCGATCGAACGGCTCAAATCAATTCGCAAATCGGCAGTCGGCAAGGTCCTTTCAACTTTTGGCGTTCACCACGGTTCCGATGCGATGCCAATCGGTGATCGCAAATCGCATTGGTTGGAAGACATCACTTCCCATAGCGATGCGATATTTCCCTGGACCCGATCTCACTTCAAACAAACTTTATAACTTTTCGCGTCCGGTTTCCATTGTTATATGATGCGATATGGAACACCTATCCCCGGCCCGATGCAATGGGTTATACGAACCCAACGAATTCGAAAATCAATATATATATTATTTCAAATCTGCTCAAAGGTTCCGCGAAGTGTTTTTACACCAATTCTCTGTGTTAAAGGCTTTCCCGCTCACAGACTCAAACTATTACCAAATTTACTTTAACACCGAAATTCTTACATTTTATAATAAAAACACAGGGCCATAACCATTTCAATAAATACATGGAAAAAAAACAATGCTCAGGCCTCCACAGGCTCGTCATACAATTATGCACACAACATTAATCTTATTCATAATCTTCAGAAGAACAGAGTCTCGGCCTTAGCCCAATTACACAAGGAAAATGACCTCTGTTATACAAAAAAACACAGTCTACACACTCACTCAGAACTCTTACTCCACTCCAAAACCTCTCTAATCTCTCGCTCATCACATTTTCTCCTTTTTATTATTCACTAATTCTTCTAACAATAGGTAACAGCAATCTCCTATATTTTTTTTAAAGATCTTAACAGAAATATTCTATTTCGTAGCTTCTCATGCACAACTATACTAACAACTCTTATCTCTAAATCTAAAATAAGATAGTCTCTCACTTATTACAATAATAAATTATAAAAAACTATTTGAGAAGTCCAACCTCCTCAGTAAAACTGATTTTTACCAACATTCAATGAATTTCACCCTGTTTAGCCACAACATGTGAACAAGTCTTCACATTGCTGGCTAATCCTGATGCTCCTGCATCAGACTCCCGGGGAAGAAAAGACTTGTCCTTCAAACTTTTAGGACATACTCCATATCTCTGTAGTTCAGCTGCTGTTAACCAACTGGAATCTTCCGTTGGTTGCTCCTTCCACTTGAATAGATACTGGAAATATGTATGCCCTCGAGTTTTCTTGGATATTCTTTGATCCAAGATAGCTTCAATTTTTTTCTTGGATGCTTTTGGTACCTGTTCCTCCCAGTCCACGGTTTGAATTTCATCATCTGTGGCTTCATTCTGCAACTCGGTCTCTACCTCTCTGAATGGATATAAATCTGTAACATTAAAAATGGGGGATATTGCAATCACTTCCGGCAACTCGATCTCATATGCATTGGCTGAAAATTTCCTTTTAATTTTACAAGGTCCTATCTTCTTCATTTTCAGTTTGTTATAAGTTTTTGTAGTAAATCTCTCTTTCCTCAAATATGCCATGACTAAATCTCCTACTTGAAACTATTTTTCTCTTCTTTTCAGGTCTGCTCTATGCTTGTATCTACTGCTGCTTTCCTGCAATTTACCTTTGACTTCTTCCTGTAACCTTTGCATTTGTTCAACCAAATCTTCAGCACTTGCACTCCTGGCAACCTGTTTTCCCAAGTCCCTAAGCTCATATACTCGTCTCGGATGCATTCCAAAGACAATCTAAAATGGACTCATTCCAGTGCTTTGGTTTGGTGTATCATTGTAAGCGAACTCAGCTTGAGCTAATGCCAAATCCTACTGTTTGGGATTCTGATGTACCAAACTTCTTAGTATATTCCCCAAGCTCTTGTTCACTACTTCAGTTTGTCCATCTGTCTGAGGATGGTATGCTGAACTAAAACTAAGTTTAGTCTCCAGTTTCTTCCAAAGTGTCCTCCAGAAATGCCCTACAAATTTAGTATCTCGATCTGATACAATACTTATAGGTAAACCATGCAATTTTACAATCTCTAAAAAGAATAAATTTTCTATGTGTGTTGCATCACTAGTTTTCTTACAAGCAATAAAATGTGCCATTTTAGAAAATCTATCTACTACAACATAAATAGAGTTGTTTCCTCTCTGAGTTTTCGGTAAACCCAGAACAAATTCCATACTAACTGCATCCCATCGTTGATCTGGTATGGGCAGTGGTTGATATAGACCTCTATTCTGACTCCTTCCTTTGGCATACTGACATACCCTGCATTTTTCAACAAAATTCTTAACATCAGTTTGCATTTTGGGCTAGTAATAAAAAGCATTCACCTGAGTGAAGGTTTTATCTTGTCCAAAATGACCAGATAACCCTCCACTATGCTTCTCCTTGATTATGTTCTCCCTCATGGAACATTTAGGAATACATAACTTGTTGCTTTTAAATAACAGGCCTCCTTGAATAAGGTAGTCCATCCATTGACTTCTGTTATGGCTCACTGGATTCTGAACTGTTGTGTAGATGTCTCTAAAATCCTCATCATCCTTGTACATTTTTATCATTTCCTCAAAACCTATAACACCCACTTTAAACTCTTGCAAAAGAAAATTTACCCTGCTCAATGCATCTGCTACTTTATTAGACTTACCACTTTTATGCTTTATTACAAAGGTGAAACTTTGCAGAAATTCCACCCATTTGGCATGCTTCTGATTTAGCTTTGGTTGTTTGTTAATAAACTCTAAAGCGTGATTGCCTGAATATAAGATGAATTCCTTTGGCAGTAAGTAATGCCTCCACTTTTTCAATGCATGCACAATAGCGTAAAACTCTTTGTCATAAGAAGAATAATTCATTTTCACATCATTTAGTTTCTCACTGAAATATGCTATCGGTCTTTGCTCTTGGCTCAGTACTACACCAAATGCCACTCCACTTGCATCGGTTTCTACTTGAAAGAATTTCTAAAAATTAGGCAATGCTAGAATTGGCTTTTCTGTTATCTTATTTTTCAGCAGATTAAAGTTCCTGTCCGCTGCTTCTATCCATCGAAATGGATGGCCGACCTCCTTGATTGTCTCAAGGATTGGTGCACAAACTTAACTAAACCCTTTTATAAACTTACTGTAAAAACTAGCAAGTCCATGGAAGCTTCTTACCTGAAATACACTTCTACGGGTAGGCCAGTTCCTGATTACTTGTACCTTCTCCGGATCCATTTTCAAGCCCTCTTTGGAAACCACAAATCCTAAGTACACTAGCTTCTCTTTCATGAAACTACACTTCTTCAAATTTACTAGTAGTTTTTCCTTCTGTAGAGTTTTCAGGACTAACTTCAGATGTTCTAAATGCTCCTCTTTACTTTTGCTAAAAACCAGAATATCATCAAGGTAAAAAACGAAACATTTACCTGCATACTCCTTCAAGACCTCATTCATTAGTCTCATGAATGTACTGGGTGCATTAGTGAGCCCAAAAGGCATCACTAAACACTCATAAAATCCACTATTTGTTTTGAAAGCCTTTTTCCATTCATCGCCTTCCCGAATCCTGATATGATGATCCCCGGTTTTCAAATCTATCTTAGTAAAGTACCTGGATCCACTTAAACAGTCCATTAAATCATCCATTCTGGGCAAAGGAAATCTGTACCTAACTGTTATCTTGTTGATAGCTCTGGAATCGGTGCACATGCGCCATTATCCTCCCTTCTTTGGACTAAGTACCGTTGGCACAGCACACGGGCTCAAACTCTCTCTGATCAACCCCTTGTCAATCAGTTCATGTACTTGCCTTGCAATCTCTATGTTTTCCTGGGGAGTTAGTCTATATGCAGCTTTATTGGGTAGAATTACTCCTGGTGTTAAGTCGATATGGTGGCTAACACTTCTAATCAGTGGTAATTCATTCAGTAATTCATCCACGATGATATCCATAAAATTATCTAACATAGATTGAATTTCTTCAGGAAAATTGTTTAAATTCGTAGAGGTTAAGATTACCTTGGGCCTCCCTACGATAGCGAAGTGCAACTCCTCACTTTTATCGACCTCCTGTAGTAGTTCTTTACCACTTATCAACATGATACTATTTTCAGGAAGTCCTTTATCAACATCATTCTTCACTGGCAATAATGTGTGTTTAATTCCGTCCTTCTCTATGGTATATGTATTCCTTCTCCCATCATGAATCACTTTCCGATCAAATTTCCATGGTCTTCCCAATAATACATGACATACATCCATGGGCATTATGTCACATAGGATCACATCTTTGTATGTGTCGATCTGCATTTCCACATTACATTTCTCTGTCACGATAACTTGATGGCCCTTCTGTAGCCAAGACACTTTGTAAGGTGCAGGATGTGCTGTCCTTGCTAACCCAAGATTTTCCACCATCTCTATGGACACAAGACTGTCAGTACTCCCACTATCAATTATTACCTTACAGCACTTACCCTTTGATTTACATGTAGTTCTAAACAATTTCTTCCTTTGCGCAAGTTCTCCAGTCTCCTTTTCTGCTCTAAGAAAAGTTCTTCTAAGTAGTAGTGATTCACCTTCTTCAGGTCGTTCCTCTTTCTCCACAAGTCGAGGTGGTTCTGGCTCTGCCTCAGTCACATTTGCACCCCTCTGGCTTGTTAATTTGTTATGAGGACAGTCCCATGACATGTGTCCCCATTCTCCACAGGTATAACACCTAACATCTCTTCCTCGCCCTCTTCCACTGGGCACGAATCTTACTCTACTAGATTCACCCCTCTGTGGTGATCTCCCACTTGAACTTCATGTTTCATGCTGATGTTGTGTTCCTCTAGATCTGGCAGCTCCTCTACCTCTCGTTGAGCTCTTTCCTTTGTTCCGTTGACTCTGTCTCCTCAATATTTTCTCCTCTACCTTCAGACTTGCTTGATAGGCATCCTCAACAGTTTTGAGACTTAACAAGCTAATCTCATCTTGTATTTCATACCTTAACCCGTATACATATCTAGCTATTTTTTCCAAATCATCTTCTACATGACCTGTTCTGATACTTAATCTATAGAATTCTTTTGTATACTTCTTAACAGACATTCCTTTCTGTTTCATATTTTGCATTTTCTTAAAAATGTTCAAATGATAGTCTTTAGGTAAAAACTTGGCTTTCATTTTACTTACCATTTTATCCTATTGCTTGATCTTAGATTTCCCTTTCCTCGTTCTTGATGTTTGTACCTCGTCCCACCAGATGGTTGCATGACCCTTCAATATAGTGACTGCAAACTTCACCCTCTTATTCTCCTCAACCTCTTCATAGTCAACATATTGATCTATGGATCTGATCCAATCCATAAGCTCCTCTGCATTCAGACTCCCTTCATACATAGGAATTTCCATCTTGGGTTTGCTTCCAACTTTTTCCAGCATCTTAACGACTTTGGCAGTTTCACTGTCTTCTTCTACTTCTTCCACATCTGCGTTAGATTCTTCTGAAGAACTCTCGACACCATCATCAGACGCTCTTCTTTGGGCTGTCTCCATTGTCTCCATTCATGCACGCAAATTCCGCACTTCTTCTAACAGAATTGCATTTGGTTCTGGTCTTCCTCGACCAATTCCTCTTCTTGGTGGCATCTTTGGTGCAAACACCTCTTTCTTCTGCTCTGATACCAAATCTTGACGCAGCGGCAGCAATGGAATTAAATAAACACCCAAAATGGATCTGCAACAACCCAATAATCACCCCTTGTGCTTATCAGAACCATAATTATTTGAATAGGCTTAAAAATATTCTTTCCTCTTTCGGCTTCCGATATATCCTTTAATCCATTCAAAACAGCGTTGAACACCTATTCTAACAAGAAACTATGTATATTTCTGTGCCCTAGATCTGGCTGATCGAACGGCTCAAATCAATTCGCAAATCGGTAGTCGGCAAGGTCCTTTCAACTTTCGGCGTTCACCACAGTTCCGATGTGATGCCAATCGGCGATTGCAAATCGCATTGGTTGGACGACGTCGCTTCCCATAGCGATGCGATATTTCCCCAGACCCGTTCTCACTTCAAACAAAATTTATAACTTTTCGCGTCTGGTTTCCATTTTTATATGATGCAATATGGAACACCTCTCCCCGGCCTGATGCGATGGGTTATACGGACCCGACGAATTCTAAAATAAATATATATATATTATTTCAAATTTGCTCAAAGGTTCCACGAAGTGTTTTTACACCAATTCTATGTGTTAAAGGCTTTCCCGCTCACAGACTCAAACTATTACCAGATTTACTTTAACACAGAAATTCTTACATTTTATAATAAAAACATAGGGCCATAACCATTTCAATCAATACATGGAAAAAAAACAATGCTCAGGCCTCCACGGGCTCGTCATACAATTATGCACACAACATTAATCTTATTCATAATCTTCAGAAGAATAGAGTCTCGGCCTTAGCCCAATTACACAAGGAAAATGACCTTTGTTATACACAAAAACATAGTCTACACACTCACTCAGAACTCTTACTCCACTCCAAAACCTCTCTAATCTCTCGCTCATCACATTTTCTCCTTTTTATTATTCACTAATTCTTCTAACAATAGCTAACAACAATCTTCTATTTTTTTTTAAAGATCTTAACAGAAATCTTCTATTTCGTAGCTTCTCATGCACACCTATACTAACAACTCTTATCTCTAAATCTAAAATAAGACAGTCTCTCACTTATTACAATAATAAATTATAACAAACTATTTGAGAAGTCCAACCTCCTCACTAAAACTGATTTTGACCAACAGACAATGAATTTCACCGTATTTAGCCACAACATGTGAACAAGTCTTCACATTGCTGGCTAGTCTTGATTCTCTTGCATCAGTTGTGTATTAATTATAGGAATTTGAACAAAGTGACCATCAATAAAAAATATATGTTGTCGAGGATTTATGAATTATTTGATCAGTTGAAGGGAGTAGCAGTGTTCTCGAAGATTTATTTGAGATATGGATATCATCATGCACACATTAAAGAAGAGGACATATACAAGACATATTTCCAGACTAGGTATGGGAATTATGAGTTTATTGTAGCTCCATTTGGTTTTACTAATTCTCTAGCTACTTTTATGTGCTTGATGAATAATGTGTTGTGTCCTTATCTAGACAAGTTTTTTATTGCATTCATTGATGACATATTGATATATTATAAGAATGAGGAAGAACATGTTGATGATTTAGAAGTAGTGTTGAGATTGATAAGAAAGCATTAGTTCCATGCTAAGCTCAGTAAGTGCATTTTCTTTCAGACATAGGTACATTACTTGGGACATGTGGTTTCTAGAGAAGGCATAATGGTGGATCCAGAGAAGATAAGAGCTATCATGGAATGGGGAACTCCTATAAACCTGTATGAGGTAAGATAATTTATGGGGCTATAAGGTAATTATACTAGGTTCATCACAAAATTATCCTAGATTGCATATCCTATCACACCATTTCTAAGGAAAGGAGAGAAATTTGAATGGACAGAGGAATGTGCAAGGAGTTTTGAAGAGTTGAAGTAGTTCTTGAAAAATGATCTAGTGTTGAAGATCGTAGATCCAAATAAAGAGTTTGTGGTATGTAAAAATTCTTACAAGAGAGGGCTTGATGGAGTCCTTATGCAGGAGGGATAGGTAGTGTGCTATGAATCACAGAAACTGAATGAGCATAATCAGAATTATCTGACCATGATATTGGGTTGGAAACGATTATTTAATGCATTAAATATGTGGAGGCACTATCTTCTTGGAAGGAGGTTAGTAGTGATGAGCGATCACAGTGGATTGAGTTATATTAGAAGGTGGATACATGTAATTCACATTGAAACTATGAGTTCTTATGGGACAGACTTACAGGATCAGTTCTTACAGGCAGGTCATCCGGATAACAGGTACATGGATCTTAGGCACATATTACAAAAGAGTATAGGTACAGGTACATGTATATGTACAGGTGCAAGTACAATTGCACAGGATGTGGACTATCGTCTCTTAGTAGATGAATTTATTGTATTTATGGGTGGGATATATGTGCCAAATAGTAGTGACCTCAAGAAGACTATCATGAGAGATTTTCATGTGAAACTGTACTAAGGTCATCCAGGATACCAGAAGACATTGACGACAGTGAAGAATTTTTATCATTAGTCAAATTTGAAGAAGGATGTGGCAGAGTTTTTGGCTAGATGTTTGGATTGTTAGTAGGTAAAGGTAGTGTGTAAACATCCAAGTGTATTACTACAATCGATTTTGATTCCATAGTGGAAATGGGAGGCCATTTCCATGGATTCCATTACAGGTTTTCAAAGAACACCTAGATAGCATGATTCGATTATGGTTATGGTAGACCGGTTGACTAAGGTAGCACACTTCATTCTAGTGAAGACTATGTATTTAGCTAGTGATGTGTCACAAGTGTTCATCAAAGATGGGGTCAAAGTGCATGGTGTTCTAAATAATATTGTGTCAAATAGGGATGCAAAGTTCACTTGCAAGTTGTGGAAGGAGTTTTTTGCAGGTGTAGGTACAAATTCGGCCTTCATTATAGATTATCATCCATAGACAGATGGATATACAGAGAGGGTCAACAGGATTCTAGAGTACATGTTGAGGATGTACGTGATGCATCAAAAAAGGATATGGGAAGAGTACCTTTCATTGGTTTAGTTTGCTTACAGCAATGGTTATCATAAGTCACTTAGGATGATTCCGTTTCAGGCATTGTATGGGTGGAGTTGTAATACTCCCATCAGTTGGAGTGACCCAGTGAATAGGGTATTTGTTGAAGCCTATAATTGTTTCTTTTTCACTATCCTTTTCTCCATCTCATTTCACCATTTTGTCATCATTCTATAACAATATCAGCATGTTTGAGGTCAAGTACAACTTTTACAAAGGTATTAATCATCTATAATTAAATTCTTTGGTTCTTAATTAATTATAACAAAAATATTCTTATAGTAGCAGAACCATGAACATTCTGCAACTAATATTTGTTTCCATAGCAAAATCCATTGTTAGACAGGTTCCAACACTCCAATAAAGGGATGAAGACTATCAAAAGGTAAAAAATGGCTACCATATGGATAAACACCTATTAGAATCACTTTTAAAGATACGCGGATTAAGAAATATCAAAGTCAAAGGAAAATTCAACTCTGGAAAGTACATGTAGTAATCAAGTAGAGGTATCAGAGGAATAAAACAACATCAAGAAAGCGAGACTAAAGATCTAATCAAATATTGAGATTTTATATCGAAATAAATCTCACATGACTTGATTTTTCAATATAAAGTCAGAAAGAGATTTAATTCTAAGTTAAAGTGATCTTTTAGGTGTCAATATGGTTCATATAATATCGGTTTAAAACTCTTTAAAAAAAAATTAAGAAAACTGTATAAATGTTGTAATTGACACCAAAGACATAAGGTTTTTAATTTTCAAGTTTGTAACTCTTTTGTTTTGAAGGCTGATGATGCTATGTTTCATAATATAAGTTAGTATTTCTCTTAATGTGTGCATGAAGATATTGTGATCATTAATTAACCTGCACTCACTGGAGGGCCCCTTATTGAAAAAAAAAATTCCATTGTAATTTCATTTATGTTTATTCTTCATTTGATTACAGATTACCCACAAACAGAAAAAAATAAAAATATTTCAATTATTCAATGCATCTTCTTATCAGCACTTAATTGTTTCACAAAGCAATTCAATTTATTAGATGTTAATGAAATACACCTTAGAGGCTAAATACGCATAACAGTAACCATTCTAAAATTATAATTTCATCTTCAACAAGTAGGAATTACACTTTACTGCAATTTTCTTTCCAATTATTAATATAGAGTTCCTTACTGCAAATTATTTTAGGATTTTCTTTTAGCAAGATAGTGCATAATGTGTTCAATAGTGAAAAAGCAAAATCAATTTTTTTTTCTTTGATTTGATCTTTAAGCATTTCCTTTTATGCAATTAGAATTAAGTTTGAATTCTTAAATTTAGATAGATCTTCCATTTCTTAAAAGTTCAACTCAATTAATTAGGACTTAATATAACTTTTGATTGAAAGAACATGTGCATAATTATTCTCCAAATCGTGTATCTTTAAAATAAGTTTCATAATTTTCAGAATCACTTAATTCACAAAAGGAATCCTAACATATATAGTGCACATACATATCACAAGTACAAAAATCATGGTTGACAATTAATGAAGTAAATTAAGGACAATTATTTTACCAAAAAAATTTGTGTCGTTGTCAGGGAAGTGTATGTTAGAAAATTGTATATTATAGAGCAATGGAACACATAAAAATATGCGGAAATACAAACATATAAAACATATAAAACAAGAGAGACACAAATATATGTGGTTCACCCAACTTGGGCTACATCCACAGAGAAACAGCCAGTCCTTCCTTTTTATTATTGGGCAAAATGAAGAGACACAACCTACAACATATCCGTTGTAATATTCTCTACTCTCTCACAAATTCCCCCTTTCTCTTCTCGCTCATAATACACATACCACATACAGCCGCAATAAAATTCCCTCATGAACTGAAGGGTTGCCTTCTAGGGAAAAAACCCTCAATTAAACATAACTTCTACCATCAGATAATCCATTTAATAAACGGCCCAGATGGACTATGAAATTACAATATTTTACAAGGTAATTTTACATATAATTTTAGCTTCGAGGGACCACTAGCCCCAAGACCCCCCAGTTCGAGGAGATGGGCCCTCTGCCACATGGAGGGTTGTAAATTCTTCCTGGGATATACATCTGGCTAAAACAAAGACCTATAAATCAAGATGATAATCAAGCTCCACAACCAATAGTGTATATAGGATTTCATTCTAGGTTGTCATTTTTCAATATTGATAAAAAAAATGATAAAAAACATGTATGCATAGAGAAAGGAATTATAGGGGTATATTTGTAAGTAGAGGTATACGTTCAATGCCAACATCACCACTCACTCCACCTAGACCTCGTAGTGCCACACCATCCACTGAAACTCGCATTCTATCATTGGTAGGTAGACATATACTTCATGAGGTACATAGATCTGAAATCCAACCTAGAGATTCACCAACTTCCTCTACTGGAGTTGTAGTTGAAGAACTTATATTCCCAACAGAAGGATTAATATTTCTATATTCTATTGGAGAAAAAATTCTACGGAAAGAACTGGAAGTTCCTATTGAAGAAGAAGAGGAAAACTATTCTAATATACCATTAGTAGAAGAACCGGGAGAAGAAATAGATAATCCAAGCATTGAACCATATATTAGCTTTAAGGAGTATACAATGATAGGGGAAGGAGAAGGAGATGTAATTAATGTAAATGGTGAAATTAGGATTGGATGAGGAAGAGGTAGAGGAGTAAATAGAGGAGGAGGTGGAGGTAGAGGTGAGAAAGGTGGTAGAGGAGAACCAAAACTTTTGGATTTCCAATCTTTGATGAAGATTCCATATCCCCAATGAAAAAAAATATCACCCTCCATCCTCCCTAATCTCCATGGTTTAAGACATGAGGACCCTAAAACATTTCTTTTTGAGTTTGAAGTTTTGTGTAAATATTATGACTACCTCTCAAACATTGAAATTATTTCCAGCTACTCTTGAATATGGAGCACTTACATGGTTTATGGGATTAGGAACACATTGAATTAGAACATGGGAAGACATGAAAAACATATTCTTATACAAATATAAGGACTACTATATGCCTTGTAACCTTAAGGATGAAGTATTTAAAATGATGCAGAAAGAGGATGCAATTATTGAAGACTTATATGAAATATTTTCCTATAACATTAAATGCGCTAAGATGTATAATCTAGATGACTATACCCTAAAATATATTTTGCTAAAATATATTAAATATGAATGGATTGACCTCCTTAATCTAATGGGAAAATGATACATTTCTCAACTTTCATTTAGATAAATTTGTGAACTGTGTACACATATTTCAAGGGATAAGGCTAGAACTGGGAAGAAACCAAGATCCCATTACGTCAAAAATTAATAAATCTGCAATTGGAATTTTAAGTAGAGCTGAAATAGGAAATTTTCTTGATAATTTACAAAACAAATATTCTAGGGAATCTTAGTGAACAACTAGATACTCTTAAGATACAAAATAAGCAAAAATACGAAAGTGTTTCATTATTTATCTTTTGTCCCAGATGTAGAAAGAAGCAGGCCTTGAGATAATTTCCCCTTGATAATGTAGAAATTTTTGTCATATGGGTTGAAAATAATAATACTAAGGAGTGTCCTTCAATACCTGGTCTTAAATTTTTCTTTCAAGATGAAGCTGGAACAAGCCAAGATGAATCTCATTGTTTTCTTTCTAAAATACCATGGGAATATCAATAGCCAAATATGACTTAAGGTTTCAATACTCAATATTATGCACAACCATAGAATAATTGGGCTACACCTATGCCTTGGCCCCCATAATCTCAAAATCCATCTTGGGCCCAATGTTTGAAAAATACTTATGGAAACTATCCTAGATATCCTCAATTTCAACAACCTCATCCTTATTTTCCATCACAATATTATCCTCCTCAACCCACCCAACCTTCTCAGTTCCAAAATCCAAATGAACAACTTTCATTACTGTTTGCTCGAAAGCCAAATAAATTTGAAGCTCAACCACTCCCTAACCAAAATAATAGAAATCATCAAGCTATTTATAATGTTGAAGGACAAAATTTTCAAGTTTGTATGATAACCCCACTAGGCCCAAATGATGTCCAACTTAGATCTAGTATGGTTTTACAAAAGAAGTCACCAACAATTGTCATCCAAAAATCTAAAGAGGACAAGGTTCATGAAAAAATTGCAAAAATTGATCAAAAAAATATTCCTCTAGGGGAAAATATTCCTATACAATCAAAGGATGAACAAATAAAACAATCTCGTATAGTTCGTCTAGTAGAACAACCTTATATTTCTTTACAAGATCCACCTTTTCCTAAAAGACTTAAAATCAATAACGGAATAGAGAGGTAACTTTTTTTACCATATTATGATATGCTATATGAACTTAAGAATGTTTTCATTAAAAATCATTTACTTCAGGATATAAAGGAAACACCAATATTTTCCAAAACCATCAAGGAGCTATGTATTATAAAACCAGGAAGAAAAATAAAAAAGATTAAAAATATTCAGTTCGTAGGAAAATTTGATGATATTATCATGGGGAAAACTATTTTCCATAAATATTTAGATACAGGTAGCCCCATTGTAATAATCCACATCAATGGTATTGAGATCCCAAACACTTTAATTTGTGTAGGAGCATCCATTAATATTACGAGTAAACAGACCATGGAGAAGCTCCCCAGTATTCAATATACTCAAACATTGTTACAACTAGTAGATAGATATGTTATTAAACAATATGGAGTATTATAAGATGTGTTTGTCTCTCTATATTCTTGGAAATATCCTGTAGATTTCATGATTTTAACTCCCAAGAATAATTTATGAGGCCATCCATTGATTCTTGGTAGACCTTTGATCTGGAATTATGAAAAATGAAATAAAATGTACAAGTACACATAAATGCATAGATGCAGAAGAAAGAAGACTTAATTTCATTAACATCACATAGCTGAAATATGCTTACAAACACAATGGAAATAAACTATCTAGGGTGCTGGTAGCTTATCTCTCAAAAGAGATGTGGAAGCTAAAGGCCTCTGAACTTTGTTACAATGAGGCTCAAAGGCCTATTTATTCTTAAGAAATAATGTAAAACCATAAACACCCAAAAATATAACCCTGGGAGATGAAATTCCAAACTATGGGCCCCATTGGGGTAAATTGGCACATCAATTTCCCGGGGTTATAAATTTGGCATAGGATCTTCATTCGACGCACATGATACCTCGTTAAAAAGATCTATCCAAGGAATAAAACTACTAATCATGAATTTTGATTCAAAGACTCACATTTTCCGATGTGATTTTCTAAAACAACTTCATTTAAAGCCTCAAAACGGCTCCGGAAGTTCAAGACCCAAAAAACTTTGAAAACTAGCAAATTGTGCTACAATTAAGGAAACTAAAAAAGTGAAAGAAACAATGGTGGGGGCCCAAGTCGAATAGGCGAGTGGCCACCAATATCCACCTGGATGATTTCTTCCCCCTTAGGAAGAAATGGTCCCGATTGCCATGAGTTCCTCCATGAGATGAGGAAACTTCTACTGAACTTGGTCCTTAGTCAGCCACTTGCCTTGGTGGAGTTGGCCTAATTTGATAACTTGATATAGCTAGATCCTCTATTGGCAGGTTTTATTGAGCTGTGTGTCCATGATCCGATCAATTGTGGTTTGCTCCATGCAATCTGGGTTTAACTCTATTGGTGTGAGTTGTTCTTCAATGTTGGATGTGTACAGTAGAGGTGGAAAGTAGGGACGAAGGCAGTCCACATTGAACATTAAGTGTAGACCTAGGAATGGTGGAATACTAAGCTCGAAGGAATTGTCCCCTACAACCTTGGTGATGGTGTTTGGCCCATTTCAGAGCAGGTGAAACTTGCGTTGGGGTCCAATGAGGTGCTTCTTTTTCAAATGTAGCCACACTTTGTTGCGCACCTAGAAGTTGTGTGGCACCCAATGTTGATCATGTCACTACTTGTACTTAGCATTGGCTCTATCCAATATGTTATCACCAAAATAGGACCCTGATAGGCTGATGATCAGACTACCCCAGTGTAACTATTTCAAACCAATATTTTAGCTGAGGCTTAGCCTCCTCAGCCTGAGAGGGCTCTCTCAAGGGTTAATGATATAAGTTTTAGATAGATGGCTAACTCTGTGGTTTGTGATTTTGTATGTTTATAGGTTGAAAGATGAAGGCTTGCTAACATTGGGCTATGGAGTCAACAAGTCAGTAGATTTAGTGGCAAGGTTTATAGACATGGAAGCTGAGGAAAATGGGGTTTTCAAACAAAGATAATTTACTCAAGAAAATAGGTCAACACAGTAGTTCCATTACTAAAGGAAGTTAGAGCATAGGGTTATGAATTCTGAGTAATAGCAATGAAACTTACTATTAGTGGTTCAAAGATAGTTTACTCACAAATTGCAGAAAAAAACACATTCATCTCATTTCTAAAGGATGTCAGAACACATGGTTGTGAATTCTGAATAAGAGCAATGAGATCTACTTCTAAACACAACAATTTCATTACTAAAGGAAGTCAGAGCACATGGTTATGAATTCTGAGTAATAGCAATGAAATTTACTACTAGTGTTTCAAAGGTAGTTTACTCACAAGATACAGAAGAAACACAGCCATCCCATTAATAAAGGAAGTCAGAGAATAAGATTATGAATTATGAGTAATAGAAATAAGATATACTACAAATGATTCAAAGTAACATATAAATCAAGAAAACATTAACCCCATGAGAACTCAGATCTGTTCAGGAAAACCTCTCTGCATTACTCATTATAGTTCATAGCATAAAGCAGCAGTTGGGCCAAAAAGTCTTCAACCCATTGCTAATTCAACCTCTTTCTTCATATATAGCTTTTACAATATTGGATTCTATGATCCATCATCAAGAGAATTCAAATTTCTATTATTGACACCTATTCTACTCCTAAAACGAACTCTTAATTACAACTGACAGCTAACTGTCTCTTTAGGAGTCCTAATACAAATAGGATTGAAACTCCTTATCATGTCTAAAACAACCTTATCTAAAAATTTAATGCTTCCTTTGACAGCTAAAACCTCATGAGGACGAATTTTGTGATGCCTCCAGCCTTGTTATGAACCCTACATTTCCATGACCTAACTACCCTAAAAACCAGGGAATATGTTTTCTGAAATTGAGCCTTTATCTTCATTGATGATCTTCGAACATTTTTGCTAGAAATATTGAATATTTCAGATAGGTAACATGTGCTATCATCTCATTGTAACCTTACCCTTCCACTTCTACAGAATTAAACCTTTGACAAAGTATAAAAACATGTGATGTGGCTGCGCTACGAAAATAGCAATTGTTTTCATAGCGCAGAATCTATAGCATTGAAAAACATCTATTTAACAACCTCTTTCTTCTGCTTTAAAAATTGAGATTTCATTTGTGACTCCTTTCCATCCACCAGCAGAAACAAAATTTGAAAACCAACTGTTTTTACTCCCAAAATATATATGAAAATTCCCAAAAACTCACCTATAGTAGTTTCGTAGCGCGCTACGAAACTGTTGTGTATGCCTTTTTTACACAGTTTTTTCAAAATTATGAGTTTTAAAGATATTTGAACTTCTTCAATGATTTCCATATACTTTAGCAAACAAAACTAGTTGGTTTTGAAATGTCTTCAAAAATTAATTCCCTTCTCAATAACAAAAATATTTTAAAGATTTGTTCCTTGCTCTATTTTATCTCTGTTGTAGCTTCCTTTCAGACTTTGTCAATTTATTTTTTAGGTCTTCAATATGCCTCTTTAGCTTACTGTTAGTAGCCCTTACTTGAACATTCATCATTCTGACAAATATAACCTCTTAGCTATATGAACCAAAATCATAACGTTCACAAAATTTAATCCTCATTTTCCATTTATGAATTGGTCATTTTACCTCACTATTTTTACCTGAAAAATAGGTGTTGAGACAGAGATTTTATCTCCTCATCCAAAATGTATTTTAAGAAAATGAAGGAGGCTTTTTGAAACCATGTTTTCTTGAACAAAAAAATCTCTTGGTATTTTGCAATACCTCTCCTACTGCCCAGAAACTGTCTTTGAACAACATGTGTAAAATTGGAAAATTCTGATTTCTAAAAATATGGCTTCAAAGAAAGCCTTGTATCTCCCAACTGGTAACACTTGTGAAAAAGTGAGATAGGTTATTGTAGCTGAAAATTTTATGAAGAGAAAATAACTTCCTAATTCCAAAATACGTTTGCATGTGGCCAGAAACTGATCTTGAAAAAGACTGCTAAAACCAGAAAACAAAGTTTTTCTCTCAATGACTTTCAGCAGTTTCGTAGGGCAAGTTGAGTCATCAATTTCGCCCACCTCATAATGAATTTGAATAAAATGAAAGATTTTTTGTGTTTAGGTATGTTAGGAAGAAAAACCTCTTTTAGTTTTCAAAAATGAGTTTTCAGTTGCTTAGGAACCATCTTGGAAGTTGATTACTAAAAACAGAAAAACAAGGTTTTTGCTTAATAGTGCGCTACGAAAACAACTTGTTTTCATAGAGAAAATCACCTTTTTTGAACTAGCTACTCTACAAAAAAGCGGATTCCTATATGATTGCAAAAAATTAACCCAAAACTTCATGGCATGACCCCTAAATGAAAAATATGACCTATTTGACCATGAAGTGAACCTAAAGGACTTTATTTGAAAATGAAAACTGACCTTTTAAAACTTCTTAATGGATGATGGGATATTTAAACCATGGAATAAAACTTCTAAACTTTATTTGGAAATGAAAGATGACATTTTTGAGACTCTGAGCCTATCACTTACCCTTTCAATCATGAAATGACTCAAAACCTATCTAAGACCTCCTTGAAATCATGACTAGAAGCAGAGTTGACACAATGATGTTTCGAGAATTTTTGGGTGATAACAGTGGCTCCACTTGGGATAGTGTGCCCATGTGGTACACTAAGAACTGGTAGCTCAAGTGCTGCTATCCATCCTTTAAAATAAAACTCTGAAATTCTTCCCAATCTGCTTGAAACTTTTATGGTCTTCACCTCGAGCTCAAGTTTGATGGTCTCTGCAAGAAGCACTCAAACTGTACCTACTAAAAATGCTCATTCAACCTACTTTGAGCTTATTTTCACATTCCTACCTACCTACCCTATCAACTACAATCTCCATTTGTATCTCAAGGAACATGAAACTTCCAATGAAGCCAGTCATTGATCTAATCCGACACTTGAATCTCTTGACTCTGCTTGAAGAAAAAACAAACATGATACTGAAATAACCAAGGCAGCATGAGATATATCTGATCTTCAAGATTAAAATATAATTGGAAATCTGAACAGTAAATATTTTCCATGTAATCAGTTATAGAACCATAGAAGACATAATCTGCTGCAAAATTATCATGACATTCTAAGACTTTGGACCACACATACATGCTTCGATCAACCAGATAAGACATCAGTTGTGTGCTCTCAAACTGCTTTTCAAACTTATTTTCAAAAACAGTCCATTATTCCTCAATCTCAAAGGAGAAAGGTAGAAACACTCTCTCTTTGTGTTCTATCATAGAAAGCTTTTGAAAATAATGATCATGATCATGAATACTATATGATTGAATTTGACCTTGTAAGCCTTGAATGCCTTTCTCAATGTTCTTAGCATCTTCATCCAAAAATTTCATCTTATCTTCTATCTTGCACTCAAATGATTTTACATAAGAATACAAGGACAAAGAAAAATTTTCATCTATTTCTTCATTAATATGATCATCATTCCATTGTTTGAAACCTTGAATTGAAGGAGAGTTTGCCACCAACTCTATTCTGTCTATCCATTCCTCCAAAAACATAAGCCAAAAGTCTGCAAATGACTTAAGATATTTGATAGGAAAAATTTCAATCCACTGTTTACATTTCCCTTGAAATGAATCATAGAACAACATAATGCAAACATCTTCATGTTTGACTCTAAGAAGCTCGGTAAAATCACAGAAATCTAATATATGCTTCAGAGTTAAACTCAAATCTTCTCCATTGAATTTTGGACCATTCCTTAAAAAATATATATCCTTGGGAAAATGATTTGGGAAACCATGAATTCCTGAAAACTTTATGCATGCATACCTTGAAATAAGAATGGAAACATCTGAGTTCCTCATAACTCCAGTGGAATCACAATGAATCTATGAATTTTGAATTCTTCAACAATGGAGTTCCCAAGGTATTTCTACAGCCTCGAACAGATTCTGAGCTCCTACTACCTTCAAGATTTCAGCTTCATAATTTTCAGGAGATGTATATCTTCAGACTCCTGGCAGATGCACCAAAATTTTATCACCAAAATAGGACCCTGATAGGCTGTTGATCAGACTACCTCAGTGTAACTATTTCAAACCAATCTTTTAGCTGAGGCTTAGCCTCCTCAGCCTGAGAGGGCTCTCTGAAGGGTTAATGATATAAGTTATAGATAGATGGCTAACTCTATGGTTTGTGATTTTGTATGTTTATAGGTTGAAATATGAAGGCTTGCTACCATTGGGCTATGGAGTCAACAAGTCAGTAGATTCAATGGCAAGGTTTCTAGACATGGAAGCTAAGGAAAATGGGGTTTTCAAACAAAGATAATTGAGTCAAGAAAATAGGTCAACATATTAATTCCATTACTAAAGGAAGTCAGAGCATAGGGTTATGAATTCTGAGTAATAGCAATGAAACTTACTGTTAGTGGTTCAAAGATAGTTTACTCACAAAGTGAAGAAAAAAACACATTCATCTCATTTCTAAAGGAATCCAGAGCACATGGTTTTGAATTCTGAGTAATAGCAATGAGATCTACTGCTAAACACAACAATTCCACTACTAAATCAAGTTAGAGCACATGGTTGTGAATTCTGAGTAATAGCAATGAAATTTACTACTAGTGTTTCAAAGGTAGTTTACTCACAAGATATAGAAAAAACATATCCATCCCATTAATAAAGGAATTCAGAGCATAATATTATGAATTCTGAGTAATAGCAATAATATCTACTTCAAATGATTCAAATTAACATATAAATCAAGAAAACATTATCCCCATGAGAACTTAGATATGTTCAGGAAAACCTCTATGCATTACTCATTATAGTTCATAGCATAAAGAAACAGTTGGGCCAAAAATTCTTCAACCCCTTGCTAATTTGACCTCTTTCCTCATATATAGATTTTAAAATATTGGATCCTATGATCCATCATCAAGAGAATTCGAATTTCTATTATTGAGACCTATTCTACTCCTAAAACATACTCTTAATTACAACTGACAACTAATTGTCTCTTTAGGAGTCCTAATACAAATAGGAGTGAAACTCCTTCTCATGTCTAAAGTAACATTATCTAAACCTTTAATGCTTCCTTTGACAACTGCAACCTCATGAGGTCGAATTTGGTGATGCCTCTAGCCTTGTTATGAACCCTGTTGTTCCATGACCTAACTACCCTAAAAACCAGGGAATATATTTTTCTGCAATTAAGCCTTTATCTTCATTGATGAACTTCGAACATTTTTGCTGGAAATATTGACTATTTTAGATATGTAACATGTGCTATCATCTCCTTGTAACCTTACCCTTCCACCTGTATAGAATTAAACCTTTGAAAAGGTATGAAAATATGTGATGTGGTTGCGCTACGAAAATAGCAGCTGTTTTCGTAGCGCAGAATCTGTAACATTGAAAAACATCTATTTAACAGCCTCTTTCTTCTAATTTAAAACCTAATATTTCATTTTTCACTCTTTTCCATCCACCAGCAGCAACAAAATTTGAAAAACAATAGTTTTTACTCCCAAAATATACATGAAAATTCCCAAAAACTCACCTACAGCAGTTTCGTAGCGCGCTACGAAACTGCTGTGTATGCCCTTTTTACATAGTTTTTTTCAAAATTATGAGTTTTAAAGATATTTGAGCTTCTTCAATGATCTCCATAGACTTTAAAAAACAAAGCAACTTGGTTTTGAAATGTCTTCAAAAATGAATTCCCTTCTCAATAACAAAATTCTTTTAAAGATTTGTTACTTGTTTCTTTGTTTTATCTCTGTTGTAGCTTACTTTCAGACTTTGTCAATTTAATTTCCAGGTCTTCAATCTGCCTCTTTAGCTTCCTGTTAGTAGCCCTTAATTTAATTTTTATCATTCTCACAAATCTATCCTCTTAGCTATATGAACCAAAATCATAACCTTCACAAAATTTAATCCTCATTTTCCATTTATGAATTGGTCATTTTACCTCACTGTTTTTACCTGAAAAATAAGTGTTGAGATAGAGCTTTTATCTCCTCATAAAAAATTTCTTTTGAGAGACTGAAGGAGGCTTTTTGAACCCATGCTGTCTTGAACAAAAACCTCTCTCTGTTTTTTTCAATACCTCTCCTACTGCCCAAACACTGTCTTTGAACAACATATGTAAAACTACAAAATTCTGATTTCTGGAAATATGGATTCAAAGAAAGCCATTTATCTCCCAACTGGTAACAGTTGTGAAAAAAGTGAGATAGGTTATTTTAGCTGGAGATTTTATGAAGAGAAACCGCCTTTATAATTCCAAAATAGGTTCGCATGTGGCCAGAAATTGATCTTGAAAAATACTGCTAAAACCAGAAAACAGAGTTTTTCTCTCAATGACTTTCAACAATTTCGTAGCGGAAGTTGAGTCATCAATTTATCCCACCTCATAATGAATTTGAAGAAACGGAAATAAATTTTTGTATTTAGTTATGTTAGGAAAAAAAACCGCTTTCAGTTTTCAAAAATTATTTTTTAGTTGCTCTGGAACCCCCTAGGAAGTTGACTACTAAAGACAGAAAAACAGGGTTTTTACCTCATAGTGCACTACGAAAACAGCTTGTTTTCGTAGCGCAAATCAACTTTTTTGAACTAGCTACGCTACAAAAACACGGATTCCTGTATTATTGCAAAAATTTAACCAAAAAATTCATGGCATGACCCCTAAATGAAAAATATGACCTATTTTACCATGAAGTGAACCTAAAGGACTTTATTTGAAAATGAAAACTGACATTTTAAAACATCTAAATGGATGATGGGATCTTTAAACCATGGAATAAGACTTATAAAATTTATTTGGAAATGAAAGATGAAATTTTTGAGACTATAAGCCTATCACTTACCCTTTCAATCATGAAATGACTCAAAACCTATCTAAGACCTCCTTGAAATCATGACCAAAAGCAGAGTTGACACAATGATGTTTTGAGAATTTTTGGGTGATAACAAAATATTTCATGAACTTATTAGCAGATGTGTTGAATGTGCTCAATGAATTTGTTCGACTTGTCAACTTCAAAATGGACATGAGCCGAATCAACATAAGTAGTCGCAAATGGCATGGCTATATCAATGGGACATAATGGCTGGAATTTCAAGCCCACCTGAAAGGGGTTGTGTTCGGCTGAGCTGTGGAGAGCCTAGTTATAGTTGTGTTATACATAGGGGAGTCTCTCATCCCATGTGTGTGGATGATTTGATTTGTACATGCGCAAAATGTGTATGATCATCTTGTTTACGGCCTCTGTCTGGTCATCATTTTGGGGATGGAATTTTGTGGACTTGGTAAGGTTGGTGTCCAACACTGACCAGAGGCTGGACCAAAATGTATTTAGGAACCTGTTGTCCTAATTTGAGATGATAGACCATGATATCCCAAATTTTACCCACACCCTTTCAAAGAATAGTTTAGTAGTACCTTCTGCTGTGATATTCTTCTTGCAGGCCACCATAATGGCCATCTTTAAGAATTTGTCGATGACCATGAAAATGAAGTCACTGCCATGCTTAGTATAAGGAACACCCAACATGTAATCCATGGAGATAGATTCCCAAGGTTGACTAGGGGTAGGCAGCGGAGTATAGAGGCCTTGATTCTTGATGGTCGATTTGGCAATGGCGCAGGCACTGTAGGATCTAATGTACTTTATAACATCCTGTCGATGGTTCAACCAATAGAAATACTTTTGTAGTACTACCATTGTTTTCTCAACCCTGAAGTTCCAAATTACATGACTGTAGTGTGCTTCCAAAATCATCATTCCATGCTCGCTTGAACGAGGTGAAAATTTGGAACTCTCTTCAAATCCAAGAGTATCTTGTATGTGTGGCCAAATTCTAGATCGCTCTTGTAGAGAAGAGGCCTATCAGAAGTCTCGTGCCCACAAGAGTTGAGCACGGTGGTTATCACCACAATAGATGGTCGGTTGAGGTAGTATCCAACATTATTGGTGTTTCCCTTCTTGTACTTGATGTTCAAATGAAATTGTTGCAGATCTGTGGACCACTTCTGATGACGATTTTTCTACAACTTCCCTTATCTCTATATGAACTGCAAGTGTCAGTGGTATGTGTGGATTACCATTTCCTTACAAAAAATGTAATGCTTCCATTGTCAGCAAGCCTGCACAATGGAATACAACTCTTTGTCGTAACTGGAATACTTCCAGACTGTGTCAAATAGTGTCTCATTGTGATATGCCATTGGATGCCCCAGTTGAGTAAGAACTTCCCCAATAGCATATGCAAAGGCATTTGTCTCGATCTCAAATGGTTGTTGCACGTCTAGTAATGTGAGAATTGGGGAAAATAAGAGTCGATTTTTCAACTCTATGAATGCCTTCTATTGATATTCAAACCAAAATAAGTTTTCTTTCACTCCTCCCTTGGTGACTTGACTCAAGGGAAAAGTTATATGAGAGAATCCCAACATGAACCTGCAGTAGAAATTAGCAAGACCTAGAAAGCTACAGAGCTCTGTTAGAGCGGTTGGGGATGGCCAATCATGAATGGCTTAGATCTTGGCTAGATTCACATGTACCCCTCGCTCATCAATAATGTATCCTATATACCGAACCTGGGTCATGCCAAAAGTGCACTTCTCTAAATTGGCACACAACTTGTGTTGTCACAGTGTTTGGAGGACCCGTCGGATGTGGTGGAGGTGCTCTTCCCAAGTTTGGCTGAAGATTGGGATGTCATCCAAGTACAGTACTAAAAATGAGTTGTTTAATGGCCTCAAGACATCGTCCATCAACTTCATGAAGGTTGTGGGAGCATTCTTAAACCTGAAAGGCATGACCAACCATTCGAAAAGGCCTTCCTTAGCTTTGCAGGTAGTCTTCCACACATCAGAGGGTTCGATTGTGTTATAAGTCAATTTGGGAATCATTCCCAATGACCTGGTTAACTGGACATCATCTCCAGGACCAATGAATAGGTTCTATCATCCCCTATTAGTTTATTTGCTACATGCCCTAAGACAAATAACAAGACAAATCATTCATGACTTTCATCTGCAAAGATTTTCAGCATTTGAAGTTTATAATATATCATATGAGAGCTCATCAACGCTGCCTCTAAAGGGACTAAGTGCATTGCATATTTAGGTAGCCCCATTCAAGGTTGCTCTACAAATAACTTTCCAACACTCATAGGTGCGTTGGTCACATTGGGAGCAAAATTCTCATTGTTCCGGAATCTCCACTTGGCCAGTGCCTTCTAGAAGAGTTCACATGTGCCAAAATTCAAATCCATGTGTCCTTTTTACATCTAAAATTTTGGGAACATGTCTTTCCTATTATTGGAAATTCATTGATTGTAAAACTACCTTCAAATCCTCTATAAATTGAGCACAGATCTTAGTGTTAGAGAAGGAAGAATTTGAGCAGAGAAATGCTAGTGGAATTTCAATTGAGGAGTTGATTTGTGTAACATGTTGCTGGAGCAATCTGCATTGTGATAAGGCTGGGATGATGTTGGATATGGTTACTTCAAATCAATCACTGGGTTGTAATCTCCCATTCTATCTATTAATAAATATTGATGCTTACTTTCCCACATATGTATCTGTATAAGCTCATGTTTTTTAGATTATGAATTCCTATTTGATGTATATGGTTTATGTTTCATTGATTTAACTAAATAACTTTAATAGACATATATATTATTTCTATCTTTTTCTGTTTAGTGTTCATCATTGCAGGAAATATTTTTCGGACATCTAGCTTGGATTTGAAGCTACAACAAGAGCGACAGAAGGAGAATAGGAAGCACTTGGACTCTAGGTAATTTCTTGGATCTGTTCTGTGTGTCTATTTATAGTTAGAAAAAGTAGTCGCAAATTCTATAATCTGTTGTTTCAGATAAGCACCTATCTAGGGAAGAATGTTTTATTCATAATTCATAATTCCACATAAAAAATTGGTGACTCTGCTGGGGAATTTACCCTTAATCCTAGGTGTATTTTCCTCTAATTTTCTCTGTTTATTCACCCAGTAGCTTTTACTCAGAAATATTAGCTTTTTTGAAATCCAATTTTTCATTAGAAGTGTGTTAAACAGTTGTGTTTTTTATTGTACACTGCGCCCAATGCACTTTTGGACGGGACATAATGCTTTGCATAGCACTGTCTCCCTTTCAGGGGTTCTTTGCAATGCACTGTCTCCCCTTAGAGACTGCGTTGACCCAAAATACCATCCAAATTCCATTGAATTTTTCATTTCATTTTTTTTTTCAGTTTGTTCTCTATTGCATTTTGAAAAGCCTGAAGCCTCATATTGACCAGTGAACTTATTTCCCTCTTCCTCCTTTGAAAGAATAGTTATTCAATGTTTGTTTAAAGTGTTTTTCTTTATCATTGATGAATTAATTTCAAAGTATTTTCATTGTCGCATTAGATCCATTTTCTTTTGAAAAGGAAATTGTCGCAAATTCTTCATTTCCTGATAGGAGAAATTGTTGTTAAATTCCTCATTTTTCCTTCAAAAGAGAAATTGTTGTTTATATTCCTCATTTCTCAAAAGTAAAAGGAATTTGGTTTTATTTATTTAGTGCACTTAGTTTCGTTTCTTCATTCATAACATTAAAGGAAATTAAAAGGAAAACCTGCATTTGCATGTAGTGGATTGTGTGTTTTGCAAAAGGAACAATTAGGAAATTTTCATTTAGTTTGTGCTCTTTGATTTGTTTTCTCTCAAATTGATTTCTCTTTCCCTTTAGTAGCTAGGATTTTCATTGAAAAACTAAAAGTGAAAGATTTCTTATCATTCTTAGTTTTCATTTTATGAATTTCCAATACATCATCGTGGTAAACCTTTGAAAGGAAAATTGATAAACAATATCAACTTAAAATTTATCTCAATTTACCTAACAAAGCATTGGAACCATAATGATAACATTTAGAATGTCTAGGCTAGAGACGTGTTCTGGTGTCGTAAAACATAGCAGCTATCGGTAACTTGTCTGCGATACATTCCGAGTGTGATTCCTCACTCCATGTACATAAGTATATTGTAGCTCATCCACATACTTTTGCGTATATCGAGTGGTTTTATAGTACGAAAAGTGTAAAGCGGTGCTCTCACTATGTGGTTTCACACCAAATAGAGCTAATATGGACTTGGGCCTCTACGTACCTTCGGGTGTATTTTGGAGGAAAAATTTTAGGTGTTTTCCATCCATAGTGAACCGAGTCGGCCGCCTTGTAAATTGTGATACACCGAACATAGCATTTGGGGAGATTGCCTGCCCGTACTTCTTGGTTCGGCAGGGGGTATTCTGCAGTTCGCAGTTTCTTGGTAAACTCTTTTTCCTAGCATTACCCTTTTATTTTGTTTATTTGTTTTTGGTTAAAATAAATTAGTAATCATTGAAGAACAAAATCCTTTCCCCTATTGTTCACGTAGATTAGCATTAAAACCACCTTTTCCACTAGAAGTTACTTCTAGTAGGCGAAGGTGATCACACTCTGTCGAATTAAGTACAATTCATACCTCTGGTGAAACATCATCTTCCCATAAACCAGAGTTAGCTCAAGTTGTTTCTACACATCCTAGTTTGTCTACTGTTATCGAAATGGAGTCCTCACAGCTACCTGTGGTCACGATCCATACTATCAGTGAGACCATACCTCCTCGACCCAATTTTGTTCAACCAGAAATTGATCTAGATCCTATTTCTTATTTTCCAGAACATCTGAATCATGAAGTCGAACAACTAGAAGTTTTTCCTGCCTTGGTCATCCCACAAATTTCTATAGCCATTGAGTCTCCCATATCACACAGTCAACCACCTGAAATATACTTTGGGCCTGACGGTGAAATACTTCCACCTAGTTTAATTGCAATTGAAGAAATCCCACAAGATGAGACACCTTTAACTCCAACCCACTTTGGGGAGGACCTTTACCTGTACGTGTATTTTATTCAATCGTCACCATTTTATTTTTTTGATCATGTTCCCATTCAAACTCCCGTCGATTCAAAAGGGTATACCTTTGGTCAAGTAACCATGCCTAAACCAACATCTTCAGTTGCGCCATCTATTCCAATTACGTTAGAACCTGCCCTCACTACCCCGTCGATGTTTACAACTTCAACAGAGTCATATTTTCATGGTGGCCCTATGGTCCCATCAGGTTACAAATCATTATCTAGAATTTTCTCTTATGCATCTTCAAAACCATGGACTTTACCAATGTAATCATCCGGTATTCTAACTGGTAGTCCTATAGTGAGTACTAAACAACTTGATTCTTTATACACATCATCAGGGAAATATCAACCTGATCCTTCTGGGTATATTCCTTTAATTATCATATCAACTGGACTCCCAACATTTGGAAAACAATATTTTATGTCTTATTATCCTCCTCATGCTAGGGGGAAACCTTTGGTCACCCAATATGACAGTACTCCATCACTTTTTGGTCAACCTAATGTTGAAATGAATGTTTGTCAATGGAAACCCACTCTTCCTATTAAACCACAAATGGTTGTACACTCATATCAACTAGTTCAACCTGTTATGCCCACATCTTTTCCACTTGTTAATACATATTTACCCCTGTTATAGAATCAAAATTTTGTACAAAAACCTTATCAAGTGAGTCCTTCAACTCAATACCCTCAAATATTGGGTCCACAAACTCCAAATCCTTCGGTTAATTTACAATGACCTATATCTAGAATCATTTATTCAGAAGCTGGTCTACCATTTTATGGGATGTCACAGCCACAACCAGGTTATACTTATCCTCAACCGAATCCAAGTTATCCTAATTTAGGTTATAACATTAGTGGACAGACCCCTTGGCAACCTCAGGCGCAAATGCCTCAAACTTCATTTCAACAAGTATCATATCTAGGTTTTGGTCAATATAATCCTCAAGCATTTGCTTTTCAAAACAACCCCTATCTAGGTTACCAGCAACATATTCCTTATGATGGTGCTCAAAGTCCTATTTCTGAAGAAATTCCATCTTACCTTGGCTATTCTCAACCTGACCTTAATAGACGGTTGCCCTTTGTTGCAACTTTAGAGTTACTAGATTTAAATCGACTAACCAATGATCCAATTAGCTCTGCTCCTTGGTGGCCAGTGATACCTCACAAATTTCCCTTAGATATTCCTAAGTTCAATGGAAAACCTGGAGAAGATCTGTCGACTCATGTCATGACTTATCATTAATGGTGTTCATCAAACTCCCTGAATGACGATTCTGTTCAACTACGTCTTTTCCAGTGTACGCTCACAGGTCCGGTTGAAAAATGGTAGATTGAGTTACATAGAGCTTGTTTTGATAATTTCACTACCCTAACTACTATTTTTTTGAATCATTTTCAGTTACCCATCAGATATGAAACTGGAATGGAACTCTTGACCAATTTCAGATAGACTAACGCTACTCACATTTCTGATCATATTCATGAGTGGAATCGTCATCGTAGAATGGTTAAGACATTTGTTCCAGATCAACTCCTTACTGAATGGTTCATTAAGTCCCTGTTACCATCTATAACTGAGGATGTGGCTAAGGGTGGCACCATCACAGAAGAGCAAGCTATCGCTCGTGCCCAATATTTAGACTTGATTTATATTCAATCTAGTATGCTCTATGAAAAAATTCCTAACGCGTCGAGATCTAATTTTACTATTCCTCCTCAATAAAAGGACTCTCATGTCAAAGACATCTTTATTGGTACTGCAAGCATCTGATCCTGCACCTTCTTCCGAAATTAATGTGGTGTCGTTTGACAAGGGAAAAAGTGACAAGCAACCCGGAAGTAAGAAAAAGGGGAAATCTAAGAAAATGAAAACTTCTAACCCACGGGAAAAATAATCTAATCAATATTCTGGACCTAGGAAACCTCGTTATCCATGCATAATCTGTAATGAGGAACAATTTGCTAGGGATTTTCCTCACCATGCTGAAGTCTCAAAAATTATCAAGACTTCCCATGTGTCAGCTGTGTTGACATACCCATTTCCAACTCCGGACACAAACATGGTTGCTACGGATCCAGCATCTAGTTCCCATGTACTTATGTTATCCGTCACAAAACCTTCAACATATATTTTGGTGTCAATGTGTAATAAATATTATGGTAGTCAGGCCACTGATCAACCTACTACCTCAACTACGAATCTGTCTATGGAATCAGTATTTCCTACTTTTATTCCTGAATTGACAATCAAGCATCCAAAGGGATTGATTCACAAATCGACATATAATCCTTGAGCATGAGCTGCTCAAAATTATAATATAGTTGAAGATTTGGCTCAATCTCCTTCAACTATGTCTACTCTTGAGGTATTAAAAAATTGTCCCTCCCAAAAATAGGCTTTATTGTGGAATTGATCCGATTGATTCTAATATTGATATCGAGTGGGAATATCACCTCTTTTCTTGAGAGGCCTCTTGGAAGAGTATTGTATTCATTTCCACATTCTGGTTTGCAACCAAGCTACAAC
This sequence comes from Pinus albicaulis, assembly GCA_034641835.2. Lineage (NCBI taxonomy): Eukaryota > Viridiplantae > Streptophyta > Pinopsida > Pinales > Pinaceae > Pinus > Pinus albicaulis. Next base: position 26,902,562 of record CM076577.1, read on the forward strand.
TTTCTTCATCAGTGTAGTTTTTGCAGGTTATTGATTTTTGTTGCCGGGTGTTGCAGTGGAAGGGTTAAGAACCCACTTTCTGATCTATTTTCTCATTGGAGGAAGGATTCCTTCACTTGGGAGATTAGTTTGGAGATTCCTTTTACTTATTTCAGATATTTGGCATCAAGCCAAAAATTTCCCATCTTTTACAGCATTGTTCTAGCTAGGGATTGTGTTATTTTGGAGGGCAGATTCAGTGAGAGATCTTGTGGACCCTTTGGAGTGTTTTCTTGTGATTGGAGGATTCAGACTTTGATGGGAGGAGACCTTTGAGGGGATCTACATCAGATATAATATATTTTAGCCTTAGACACTCATGTTCTTTAGTTTTCAGTGAATCTTCATACATTGGGCTTTAGATCCCATCTTGTATAGAGTGTATTTCCGAAAACCCTTTCTGGGTTCCTTGTAGGAGTTTGTATTAAGCCTAGATCTGTATTGGGCATATATTTTGAGGCATATAATAGCCCTACATATTTTGAACATTCCTTTTCTATAGCAGTGTATTTATAACTACATTGTAGCAATCTTCCAACATTTTGTATTATGGCAGTAGTTCATTTCTAGGAGTGATTGCTTATGGGAGGCTTGTTCCTTCATTGTATATGATACATAACTCACTATTTTGTAATCATTTTCTGATCTAATACATGATTATATGTCTCCATATTGGTTTCCAAAGGTCATGAGTTGATTTATGCTGCTATTTCTAGTTTTATGTCTTATATTGTTACATTCCCCATTTGGGAATAATACGGTGGTATCGGATCATAATCTTGGCTCAGCCTGTGGATCTCAGACATTATGCTATCAGGAGAATAAGAAGAAGAATATATGTATAGAAAATACCAAGAGAAGAATCCATTATTTGGAGGAAGGAAGGAAGAGAGGCTCTTAAAGCTTCTTTTCCAATCTATATAGAGCATTAAAGGAGATCTCAAGAAGATGAGAAGGGAGAGAGAATCTCCAAAGGAATTTGGATCTAAAGAAAACTCTATATTTGCACATGACAAGTTTGAGCATGCGGCCACACACTATGATTCACAGTGAAATCATCCGCCCAAATCTACTATGAGGGGGATGAAAGAAGAATAAATTCCTAGGAGGGAAATTCTTAGTGATTTTCCGCAAGAATATGAATCTCAAACTAAGAAGTTCAGAGATCATATCACCTTCCAATAGTTTTGCAAGATCAAGGTGGAGAGGAGAAAGCAACATGAAATGGGTAGATTTTTCCTATCTACTTTTTATGGATCACCAACATGTTCAGCTAGAGCTTGGGTGGAGGAGTTAGACACCTATTTTCAGTAGCACCAAGTTTCTGAAGATGAAGCTATCAAAGATGCAGCGTTGCATTTTGAAGGTAAGGCCTATGCTTAGTGGATCTTTGAGTATTTTTCTTTAAGAAATGCAAACACTTCTTCTTATGCAAGGTTCACTAAGAGATTAGTGGAAAGGTTTGATGGAAAACCTGAAACATCATTGGTGGAACTAAACAAACCAAAACAAACAAAACCTTTGCATATGTTGGAGGAATCTATACACTCAACTTCACTTTAGAAAATTGTTGAAGAGGCTAACATCTTGCATAATAGCTTGCTTGAGGCAAGACCTCTATCTCATATTCTTGAACAAGAGGGCATGGAGATCCATTTTTCAAAAGAGGATCCAGTTATTGGAAGGTTTCCCATTCATATTGAAGAGGAAGATAAGGTTGGGGGCAACAACACTGTCACATCTAGAGCATATTTAGTACCTCATGCAGAGGAGGGAGGAGCACATGCTCCAATGAGAGTAATTATTGTATCATTACAAGAAGTTCCAAAGGATATTTTATTTGGAGGTCAAGGTACAAGCAATGAATAGCATGATTGTGAAACCTTGTAGATGAAAGGAGAAGGTAGGGAGGAAGGTCAAAATCACATGATGAGGAGCACAATCCCCCATATATTTTATAAGGGTGATGTATAGAAGAGGTAGACTGATTTGTGCAGTGAGGGGAGGAATAAATATATCCATCCATATGTACAGTCTACTCTTGACATTGATGTCTCACTGCATGGAGGAATTCCACTGGGGAGACCACCATATTTGGAGATTATGAGAGATGCTTCACATGGGATTGCACCACTCTTAGATTCCAAAGGGGTGGATACTTTAGAGGGGTCTATTATAGTGTAGAGAGCTGGGGATAGAATTAAGGAGGAGGGAGATATTCTCCCATTTTCAGCATTACCCACTCTCACTACACATACTACGTTGACATAAATTGCTTCAGTGATGGAGTATGGCACCTTCATGGTGCAAGGGATCTACTCCATGGATTTGGAGAAATAGAGGGTACTTCATTTGAGGAAGTAATCATCCATACATTGGAGTAGATGGAGGCCACTCATGCTTACATTGGCCAGGATCAGGAAGTTATTTTTGGATGGTAGCTTCTCATGGGAGGCCAACTTCCAAAGGACACCACTTCTATTTGGGCATGAGTAGCTGCATGATGGGCATGGAAACATTTTGGAGGATGAATTTGGCATGAGGGATTTTAAAGGAGTAGAAAATGGCATGTGGGGAGCTTCACATTTTATATCTTCAACGTTGTCTCTGAGGAGGATTGATCCATATTGGAGATCTCAACTCTTGGTAGAGTACTCCAAGGATCTTGGTGCTTGCATGATTCTTGATGACCCGGATGGAGATGATAGGTATATGGTGGATGATGTGGTCATATATTCTTATGGCAGATTCTTCTTGACTAAAGCTTCTGAGCTCAAGGAGAATCTGCTACATGCAGCACATGAGGACTTCCTTTCTCTGCACCTTGACGCATATCATTCTTTGGCGGAGGAGTTCACTTGGGAGGGCATCCAGCGTGATATATTTCAGCATATGGAGAGATGCATAGCCCAGGTGCTAATGGAGAGGTTGGCACAACCACTTCCCTACTGATTGAGAGTGAGGGAGAACTTTTAGATGAGCCATTTCAGCTCAATGACCAAAGTACATAGTAGAGAAGGTATATTTTTGCATTATGATTTGCACTTCTTTACTTTATATGAGTAGCATGTTGTATTAAGGAGGGTCATTCCTTATTATACAATATATTATGATGTACTTGAGGTCAAATGTAGAATTAATATTGGCTATCCTATTGGTGGTTTGTGGGGGAAGCCACATGATCCTTGGTGTGCACCATTGACACCACATTTTACCTTCATGATCCTATCTTATAAGATGATTTTGGTAGAAAACAAGTGGATGGAAAATAAATTGTTATTATTTGATTTGCGGCAGGCAAGGGATTCATTGAACTAGTTCCATGTGCGGAACTATGATCCACTTTCCGATTGTCATAAGGCAACTTTTTTGCATTGGTTTTTTCTTCCATATGTTGGAGATGTTCTTATCTTTATGGGAAGCTTTGTTTGGAGAGTGGCACATGAGTTGGATGTGCCCATTGGGAGTATGCTTCTTCCTATTTTGTATGTTGCATGTTTCAGGAGAAACCATGGGCAAACCATGATGGCCACACTATATCTCTTGTGTTCATGTGAGAGGAGACATTTGGAGAACTTGAGTTCTTGGAGGGGGGCCTTCATGGATGTTTTGTTTGGAGGGGTAGCTTGGGCCATTCTTGGAGGCCATAACATTTCAGCCCAATATCAACAACAGCCCCATATATAGCATAAATGGAGAGAGAAGCAACTTGGGTGGAAGAATTTAATCTCTCCAAGTAGCCCCAATAGATTGCATCAACCGGGGGTTGAGGATCCTTTTGATGAGCTACCTAGAATGGATCATTTCATTTGTATGATAGCATGGGTTTGGGAGTCTCTCATTTGGAATGAGGTTCCCCATGTTTGTCATCACTCCTAGCTTGAGGAGGCCATTGGATAGCAAGAAGGTTTCCACTTACACCTTCCACCTTTTTATGATGTGAGCCATTTGGTTTTGCATACGTGGGAGAAAACATTTAAGGGCAGATCTATTGTAGATCTGTTTGAGCAGTGGTGGGGACTATTGATGAGGAAGCCGCAAGAGGAGGATGGGAGGAATTTTTCTCTCCCTATACATTTTTTTGAGGACAAGCAACATTTTGGAGGGGAGGACTCTAATATTCCAAAAATTTAGCCTTCAGCTAAATGGAATATTATAGTTTTCTTTGTCACTAGGTAGGTGAATAAGTGGGTCGGGAGGCCCATAAGTCTCCTTAGCAGCAATAAAAACACTTCAAGTGTGAAAGGAGACCTTTTTCAACAGCTAAATAAAGCACCTCCAAGTGTGAACAGGGGTTGGATCATGCTGATTCAGTCAACTTTGACCAAGTCAACAATGCTGTCATGGAGGAGTGGAGATTAACTAAGGAATAATGCAGTTTTGGAGGGAGATTGATTTCGTGAAGGAAATGAACTAATTGAGTGGGGCTAAGGGCAAGGAAGCTCATAATATATTTAATGAAGATGATGACATCCATATGATATTATGTTTTAGATTATCATTTTTGTGTATGGTCTGTTTAGACTTTGCATTCCTTTGTTGTTTAGCAGGGTTGCTGTGTTGTTTAGCACCGGGTCTTCCCGAGCGGGAATCCCACCTCTTTTCTTGAGAGGCCTCTTGGAAGAGTATTTTATTCATTTCCACATTTTGGTTTGCAGGCCAAGTACATCTCTCTTCATCAACGCAGTTTCTGCAGGTTATTGTGCTGTGTTGCTGGGTGTTGCAGCGGAGGGGTTAGGAACCCACTTTCCGATCTATTTTCTCATTGGAGGAAGGATTCCTTCACTTGGGAGATCATTTTGGAGAGTCCATGTACTTATTTCAAATATTTTTCATTATGCCAACAATTTTCCTTCTTTTACAGCGTTGTTCCAGCTAGGGATTGCATTATTTTGGAGGGCATATTCAGTGAGAGATATTGTGGCTCCTTTGGAGTGTTTGGTTGTGATTGGAGGGTTCAACCTTTAATGGGAGGAGACCTTTGAGGGGATATAAATCAGATCTACTATATTTCAGCCTTCTACACTCATGTTCTTCATATTTCAGTGAATCTTCAGCCATTGGGCTCTAGATCCCATCTTGTATAGAGTGTATCTCTGAAAACCCTTTTTGAGTTCCTTGTAGGAGTTTGTATTAAGCCTAGATCTGTATTGGGCATATCTTTTGAGGCATATAACAACCCTACATATTTTGTACATTCCTTTGTTGTAGCAGTGTGCTTATAAATGCATTGTAGCAGTCTTCTGACATTTTTTATTATGGCAGTAGTTCATTTCTGGGAGTGATTGCTTATGGGAGGCTTGTTCCTTCATTGTATATGATTCATGTCTCGCTATTTTGTACTTATTTTCTGATCTAATACATGATTTTATGTCTCCATATTGGTTTCCAAAGCTCATGACTTGATTTACACTGCTATTTCTAGTTTTATGTCTTGTATTTTTGCATTCCCCATTTGGGAATAATACAGTGCCACAACTACTAGCAGAATTGGCATTCTCCATACAAGTAAATGTTCTCAATCACCTTTTTCATCATACTATTATTGATGAGGGAGCATCTACATGCATTATGTCTCTAAATTGTTGGAAGTCACTTGGCTCGCCGTGCTTATCACAATCATCAACAACGTTGAAGGCTTTCGATGGATGTACATATAAGCCTTGTGTTATTATTAATAATGTGCATGTTGAACTAGGGGGGAAAATAGTGAATGTTGATGTTGAGGTTGTTGACGGACACCTTGACTACAATATTCTACTTGGAAGGCCATGGGTATATGCAATGACTGCAATTGTTTCTACATATTTTAGAATGATAGCCTTTCCATATAAAGGCACTATCACAGTCATTAATCAAATATCCTTATTTGCCTCCGCTTTGCAGGTAACTAGAAGGGTTTTGTTCATTCATGCACCCCAAATAGAACTTCAGAATATTGGTGTAGGACTCTTAAAGGATTCCACTCTCATGGGAACCTTTGCATTATCACTGCCTGTGACGTCAGCATAAATTGCAAGTATAGAGACCTACTGCATGATCTCTTCCACTCCATATAGCTTAAGGGAGAGTACGGTTGATTCTGAAATTTTTACGTTGGATGAGTTTCTGTCACGCAGCCCTAGTGATCTAGCATAACAATCAATCTATCTAGCTTCGGCGGTGAATCCGAAATCAGCGTCGCTGATTGTTTGGGTTGATCGTTCCTTAGATTTTGGTACTCCTTATGATCCTTTTTCCTCAATGTTATTGACAAATGAGAATATTTTGGAAGCTATAATGTCAGAAGGAGAACCATGGGAAAATTATCATCATCGTTCCCATCTTCTTGATTATGAAGAAAACTATCTTAGTGAACTATATCACCCATAAATCAAAAATTTCTTTCCGAATTCTTTACCTATTAATGCAATCGATTCCAAACAAAATCTGTCAAATATTGAAGAAACCCTTTCTATCGATATTTTGCCCAAACCTGGCATTGTAGAAAATATTCATGCCGGTGTATCATGTTCTCCATCAGAACTCAAAATATATCACTCTCTATTTCATGAATTATGTGATGTATATTCTTTGTCTTACGAGGAAATTCCAGGCATAGATACTATTATAGTTGAACACATTATTAATATGTACACTAATTTCAAACCGGTATGTTAATGGCTTTGTCTTGTTCATCCAATGAAAGCTGCTGCCATCAAAGCAGAAGTTGAAAAAAATTTTCATGCTATTTTCATTTACCCTATTCCGCTGACTGAATGGGTTTCTAACATCATTCCTGTCATGAAAAAGCAAGGAAATATTAGAGTGTGCATCAATTATCGCGATGCCAATATTGCTTGTCCAAAAGACAACTATCCTACTCCCTTTACCGACCAAATTATTGACGATTGTGCTGGATGTGAAATATTTTCATTTATGGATGGATTTACTGGCTACAATCAAATCAATATCTGCCCAAAGGATCAACATAAGACAACATTCATCTATCCCTGGGGCACATTCTCTTATAGGAAACTACAGTTTGGTTTAAAGAATGCCAGGGAAACTTTTCAGAGAGCAATGGACTATGCTTTCAGTGAAATCAAGCACATTGTTCAACCTTATTTAGATGATTTACCAGTGCATTCAAGAAATCATACTAATCACTCGATGCACTTGAGAGACATCTTTTTACGTTGCCGACACTACAAAATACACCTCAATCCACATAAATTTGTGTTTTGTGTTGGTTCTAGTCATTTGTTTGGATTCGTAGTCTCAAAATAAGGAATTCGCATTGACCCATTGAAGGTTTAGGCCATTCTTGATTTTACTGCACCATCACACTTACTTTAGATACAGAAACTTCAAGGAAAGGCTAACTTCCTAAGAAGGTTCATTCCAAACTACGCCGAAATGGCTAAAGGATTTACTCGACTCTTGAAAAAGGGGGTTCCTTTCCATTGGGACTGAATTGTGCAAGCTTCTTTTGATGCTATCAAGGATACTCTTGTTCGAGCATCTTTAATGTACCCCCCTAATTTTCAAAATTATTATTTCCTATATATCGTCATGACTAAAATGACCATTGCTATGATTTTGGTCCAAGTAGAAGATGGAATTGAACATCCAATCTATTATTTGGGTCATAATCTCAATGATACGTAAGTTAAGTATTTGTACATAGAAAATCTTTCCTTTGCAGCTGTTCAAGCTATCCAAAGATTTCGCCATTATATCCTGCTCCGAAAGACAACTGTCATTTCGGATTGAAACCCCATCACTTATATCTTATCATGTCAATTGTTGGGGGGAGAATATTCAAAATGGATTGTCATTTTGCAGGAATTTGATGTGGAATTCATCAAATCCAAGTCAAATAAGTCTTTAGTTTTGGCTGAGCTTCTTTGTGACCTTCCCTCTGATAGTACTGCAACTACGTCGAAACCATAAATTCCTGATGAGTCTCTATTTTTGATTGGATCATCCGATCCTTGGTATGGATATTTCATAATTTATCTCCAAACTCAAAATTTTCGACCTGATACCTCTCACTCTGAACAACGACGTATTCGATACCAAGACAAATATTATCTAACCATCGGTGATACACTTTATCGTCGTGGTGTCGATACCATTTTAAGGAGGTGCCTCAGTCATGAGGAGGTGAAAAGGTTTTAAATTATTGTCATGCTGGGCTTGTGGTGGAAATTTATATGGATACGCTACCGTGTAGAAGATGCTCTATGTCGGTTACTTTTGGCCTACAATTTTTCGAGACTGCATCATCGCGGTAAGAAGTTGTCATGCATGCCAGATTTTTTATCATAAAATCTACAAACCGCCAACGTCAATGCATCTTGTTGTCTCTGTGGGACCATTTTTGAAATGGGGTATTGACTTCATGACCTATAACCCTCGTTCGTCTGGGAGGCATGCTTATATTATTGTCGCAGTCGACTACTTTACCAAATGGGCCGAAGTGATGCTTACATTCAACAACACAGGACATATAGCTGCATTGTTTTTATTTAATCATGTTATTACATGATTTAGGGTCCCATAGGCTATAGTTACAGATCATGGGAAGCATTTTCGCAACCACATGATGACTAAACTAACTGCCAAGTTAGGATTGTCGCATGACAATTCTACTCCTTATTATTGACAATCAAATGGAAAATTTGAGGCTGTCAACAAGATTATTAAACATGTGCTTCAACGAATGATAGGAGTTTGTAAAAGAAATTGGCATTTGATCCTGTACTCCACCTTGTGGGATTTTCAAACCTTGCTGAGAAACACAACTGGATTTACTCATTTTCAATTGGTGTATGGTCTAGAAGCTATCTTACCAATCCAATGTTAAATACCATAATTAAAACTTGCGATCAACTTGTTACCTGACACCTCAGAAGAAGAAGTGTGTCTCCTTAACCTCATCCATATTGATGAAACATGTCGTGAAGCCCAATTTACCAAAAAAACGCATAAGAGACGTACAAAGGCGCAATACGTGAAATATTCCTGATTATCCCAAGCTAATAGGAATATTCCTTTTTGTTTTCATTTTCTTGTTCAAGAATAAAACTGTAAAGGAGGACAAATTAATCTCCTAAAACAGTAAAATAAATCAATGCCCATATGAACAAGGCTAAATCTGGGTTGCTTTAATGAAACTCCTTCATGTGTGAAAGGGGATTGTGACAATTGACTGGGTCAACAGGACCAAATCTACAGTGTTTTCCAAATGCAATGTACCAAGATAAATAGCGTAGATCTAGTTGGAGGTTCCAAATGTGAAAGGAGCTAAACTTTTGAGATGGTTTAGGGTTTTGCAAGGCTTTCATCCTATAAATGAAAGAGGAGAGCAACATGAGAGGGGTTGTTGAACATATTGTATTGAAAGGATTTTTCTGTTTAGACACTTCTCATTCTCTGGTTGTTTAGCTGAGAATAGTGTTGTTTAGCACTTGGGTGTTCCTGGTCAGGAATCCCACCTCTTTCCTTGAGAGGCCTCTAGGAAGAGTCTTTCATTTCTGGGTCCACTATTAGGCATTTGGCCAAGCTTCTTCTTCCAACTACAACTCAGATCTTGTTGAGGGTTTGGTTGTCCTTGTGAGTAGTAGCAAGTGGAGGCTAGATCTATTCATATCTAGATTATACTAGTGCATCTTCTTAGTGAGTGTGTCTTTTAACCTCCTAGAAGAGTGTATTAGCATTCTTGACCTTCAGATCTACAGCTTGGCATCAAGCCAAAGTCTACATCAAGCATACAATGCAGTTTATCTCCCTATACTACGTTATTTTTCAAGTGAAGAGTTGCAGGGTGTTTGGCAACTGTTTGGAGGAGAGATCTCTGGTGTAAAGGGGTCTTCCTTGCAATGTGGTGATCCATGGATTGGCCAACCAATCCATGTATGTTTCAGATCTGATTCATTGTTGTATCTAATTCATAATTTCTGAAGCAGTCTGCAGATATACTGCAGTAGATCTTAGATATACTCTCTGTGCTTCATGTTTTGCTGAAAACCCCAAGGGGGATGTAAAATAGAGACAGTCTAGTGTACAGATCTGATATAGATCTAATATTTTGTACACAGATCTATCCTAGATTTGACTTGTAACCTACAGCTATTGTTTTTCCATAATAAAATGTTGTCCAGCTTGTTCAGTCATTTCTTATGGTTGCAGTACCTCATTCTTGAGGATTTCTTCATGTATTCTCTTCATGTAAAAGAAGCTTTCTCTCTATTTCCTTCCATAATCTGATGTATTAAACTTAGATCTGATATTCATTCCATATTTTACCTAAACCCCTTATAAAATCACGTTGCATATGCTTCAGTCACTTTCTGTTGAGTTAAGTCTTGGGGATTGGGCCTTTTTGTGCTATATCGGGACCGGGAGACCTATTTAACTTAGCTAGAGTCATTTTTTTTTGTTGAAATTTTTTATGTGAGTCCCACACAACCTAATATAATGTATCCCACCATCATTTCCCATTATTTTTATGTAAATATCAGTAAATGACGTTTTTAGGGCTGAAATAGCTACTTTTCCCCATATTTTGGATCACGAATCAGAAAATAAGTTTTTTTTGTAGTTTTTATTGAAGGTTGTGTGTTTTTAACACATCATATCAGCTTATTTAATGCTGCATATTTTTATATATTGCTGCAGCCCCTTCATTGGGCACTTTCTCAAGAAAATTAGGTGTCGAAGGCCTATTTGCCTCACCTAGTCTGATTGGTTTCTAATCTCCTCTTGGATTTGAGTATTATATTATTATATATAAGGAATCCAAGGGCTTATATTGGTTTTTGAAGCACACATCCCTGAAAAATACGTTTTTCAGGCATGTCTTGCTAAGCAATCCCTTTTGGGGATATTATAGTGGTATCAAAGCCTCTTTCTTGGCTCAGCCTGTGAGTCTCAAGATAAAGATCAAAATGATGAAGAGGATGAGCTTGCTCTCATTAGCTTTCAGATCCAAGAATGACCTCCCCAAGGAGGTTAAGCAGATGAAAGTAGGAGAAGAGGAAGGACCATGCACTTCCTACTCTCACAGAGAAGAAAACATGAAGCATGAAGAGGAATTGGAATCTGAAATTATAAGTGAATACCTTGTTGAGTACAAGACTCAAACTAGAGCCTTCAAGGAGACTCTAGCCTTCCCACAGTTCATTCAACTGGAAGAATAAAGGATACCTTGCAGCAAAAGAAGGATGAAGAGCAATAGGTTCCTATTGTCTACTTTTGATGGATCATCTTTAGCAAGGACTTGGACAAGAAGACTCAGTGCATTATTATTACTACATCCAGTGGTAGAGAGGGAATTAATGTATATTTCAGCGCTGCACTTGAAGGGTGAAGAAAGCAGTTGGTGGTTCAACCATGTGAGACATGCAAAAGTATCTTCTTTTGTAGATTTCACTCAAGAGGTGATCAAGATATTTGAGGAAGAGAAGTCCTCACTATCTCTTGAGAAGATTTGTACCAGCACTATGACAGCCTTGGAGGGACAACCTTCAATACCCGCATTTGAGGGAGTCAACATTATAGAAGAAGGAACTCTTGCATCCATACAAGATGTTCCCAAAGCCTATCAAGTTATGATTGAGTTTCCACCTTCTATTATTGCATCAAACATTTTTTAGGGTCGTGGAAACCTGTTGATGCATGACCCAGAATCATCACTTACTGCTAATTTAGAGCATCAGAGTTGCAATGCGCTGTCCAAGAGTAGCAGTAAATAAAATATGACCCATTCCTCTGGGAACAATCAAATGTCAGCTTCATTCAGGAAGCAATGGAGACAAGGAGTAGACATCTTGAGATAAGAAACATTTTCTCCTCCCTAGATGACACTTTCTCGATGAGCATGCCAAAGCTCAAAGAGAGACTTATACTTGCAGCAGATCCAAGACCCCACTAGTTTTGGAAGACCATGCATGAGGAGGAGGTCTCATCAAGAGATCCCATGAAAGGTGCACTTCAACATTTCATGAAGTGCAGATTTCTTCAACAATTTAAGGAGGTTCTTCCCTTCTCACACTTGAATCTTTATAGAGTCAAGGAGGAGAAGATAGATGATGGAGGAAATCTTAGGATGGATAACATCTCTCATGCTTGTGTTGGACATTTCTTGAGCCTTGCACATCATGATGGGAGGCTTTTTCCTACCACCTATTTGGGTCCTTATGGGATCAAATTGATCCTTGAGAAGATTTCATTTCAAAATCCCATGAAGTGCGGAAATTTGATTTTGGATGATGGTAGCCCTCATGGGAGGAGTACCAAGATGGAGATGTGGCAATATGCTTGCATCGTTGAGCATCAAAGAGTATGGATGCATGGTGTTAATGTGACATTCATATCATTCGTTATCTCTTCATCACATGACTTGTATGATGAGAGCATGAGGAGGTAGCAAACACTTGTGTTGCTGGGGTTGTACTTGGGAGAGAAAGGGAATATTTTCTCTCTCATGTTGGATGATGTTGCAAGAATAGGATATGGCACTATTAGTGTGCAAAGGGGCTACTCCTTGGCTTTTGATGATCAGGAAGTACTTCCATTTTGGGAGGAATTTCCAAATTGTAGCAACATTGTTGGAGGAGTCTTTGACAAGGATCGTGTCAAATAAATGAGCTATGTGGAGTCGGGACAGCCAAGGGACTCTATGCAAGAGTCATTTCAGCCATCTCTTCCTTCTTTTGAAAGAGGGGAAATGTCCATGCACAACTCCATGAGTATGAGTAATTATGATGGTAAAGAATCTGTTCATGTAAAGAAATTTTATTTTTCTGTTTGTACATCTTCTTCTACCATTTTTATGTAGACCATGAATCTTAAAAGGAGAAATGTATCATGTAAATGTCATGGTAGTTGTTGGGCCACTAAGAGTGTTGAATTTGGCCACTCTTTGATGTGCAAAGGGAGATTTATTTTCATGATGGGTGCTTCCCAAAGGCACCAAATATATCTCACATTTTTTGCAATAGTGAGATGACTTGGGCAGAAAGTAAGCGGTGGGAAAACCACTTACCACATCTTGGTTTGATGCAGGCAGGGGATGCTCTGTGCTGGTTCCACATGTGGGACTATGATCCACCTCCATGTCAACATATTTATGTTTACTTGTACATTGTCTTGATCCCCTGTATTGATGATGTGCTTGTACTTTTCATGGGGATGAATGGAGGAAGGAGGAGAGGCATGCATGTGCCCTATGGGATGACTACACTCCCCGTACCTCATGTTTTGTATTTCAGGGAGGGAATTGGGAAAACCATGGTTTTTTCATGTGATTCATTGTTTCCTTATGGGAGAAGTTGGTTACATCTCATGAGGACATTGTTGGGACAAGTCATGAATGGATGGTTTGGTGTTCACTTAGCTTATGAGAGAAGCTTATCTTTTGCTTGTGACACCAACGGAGGAGGAGATGAGTTGCAGTACTCACCTTATTAGTTGGTTGAGGACAAGCAACATTTTGGAGGGCAGGACTATAATATTCCTAATTAGCCCAAACTAATAGGAATATTCCTTTTTGTTTTCATTTTCTTGTTTAAGAATAAAATTGCAAAGGAGGACAAATTAAACTCCTAAAACAGTAAAATAAATCAATGCCCATGCGAACAAGGCTAAATCTGGGCTGCTTTAATGAAACTCCTTCATGTGTGAAAGGGGATTGTGAAAATTTACTGGGTCAACAAGACCAAATCTACAACATTGTCCAGATGCAATGTACCAAGATAAACAACGCAGATCTAGTTGGAGGTTCCAAATGTGAAAGGAGCTAAACCTTTGAGATGTTTTAGGGTTTTTCAAGGCTTTCATCCTATAAATGAAAGAGGAGAGCAGCATGAGAGGGGTTTTTGAACATATTGTATTGAAAGTATTTGTCCGTTTAGACACTTCTCATTCTCTGGCTGTTTAGCTAAGAATAGTGTTGTTTAGCACTTGGGTGTTCGTGGTCGGGAATCCCACCTCTTTCCTTGAGAGGTATCTTGGAAGAGTCTTTCATTTCTTGGTCCACTATCAGGAATTTGGCCGAGCTTATTCTTCCAACTACAACTCAAATCCTGTTGAGGGTTTGGTTTTCCTTGTGAGCAGCAGCGAGTGGAGGCTAGATCTATTCAGATCTAGATTATACTAATGCCTCTTCTCAGTGAGTGTGTATTTTAACCTCCTAGAAGAGTGTATTAGCAGTCTTGAGCTTCATATCTACAACTTCGCATCAATCCAAAGTTTACATCAAGCATACAACACAATTTATCTCCCTATACTGCGTTATTTTGCAAGTGAAGAGTTGCAGGGTGTTTTCCATGTTGGGTATACAACCAAAGTCCCACATTGACTAGAAGTGGGGAGGATCATGGGTATATAAGGATGGAAAAATATCTCCATTGGAATGAGGCCTTTTGGGGTAAAGCCCATAAGCAAAGCCATGAGGGCTTAGACCCAAAGTGGACAATATCATACCATTGTGGAGATATGTGGTGTCCAAAATCCTTACAATTGGTATCGGAGCTATGATCCAGGGTTTGGGCTTCAGAGGGACGCCTTTGTGGCCAAGGTTAATCTGGAATCTCTAACGAGATTGTTTTTGATAATAGCTTTGAGATTGAAAGTGTGGACCTGGAATACAAATATAATGGTTGGCTTGTTGGAAAGAAATGATTAGGCATGAAGAGGAGCGAATTGGGTGATCCAATTGTTGGCGATGATGAGAGGCTGAGTATCGTGCTGGGTTGGCGTGGTATTGAGCCACCAAGGCACGTATGTTGTGGCCCTCAATGCTTCTCTGGCCTGGGAAATAAAGAACGACGTCGTTCCACTACAACGGTTGAACGAGGCGGCTGCAAACAAACACTCTGGTGCTACCTGCAAAGATCTGCACGATGTTCAGGTATGAACCTTTACTGGGCTGAGGAGGATATGATCGCTATTCTCTGGGAGATGATCTTTCGTGGTACAGACATGAAATCCAAAAGAGAAAATCGCAGCCACAGCCAAAAGAGCTTGGCAGTTCGCTCTGCGACCTATTTTTCTGTTAAACAAAAAAAAAGAGCAGGAGAGCCCGCGGAAGTAGTTGAAGCTGATGCCTCGGTTGTATCTCCTCCAAATTGGTGGAATGGAGGCGAGGCACAGGGTGATGCACTTTCTTTGCTTGCTTATCTCAATTGCAGTAAAGATAAGGATTTCAAAACAGATTCAGAGAGTTCGGATAGAAATGCTGGTGTTGGCGATGATAAGGACGATGCCAGGATTGAAGATAAAGCGAGGGAGATAAAGGTCATTAATAGCGATGACAAGAATGCCCAAATGCTGCTCGGTGATGGTGCAATGGGATTTCATTGTGGACCAAGATCGCTTATCTATTGTGTCAATGAGAATTTGATACGGAGCTATGATGAGAAGACTCCAATGAAGGATAACAATTGCGATAGGGTGCTCACAGACACGTCAGAGATATCGGTACTATTGTTTTTTCGAAGGTCGGATCTGGGCGCAGATTAGATTTTGGTGCAACTATCTCGTGAGAAGACATCGGTGAGCAACGGCCGGAAAAATTTTTCAAGTTGGGAGAGGACTCGTAAGGCGCTACACGAGGGTTGCAGTCGAGAGATTGAGATGCAGATGCTGGTTAAATTTCTCCAGTTGTCGAATGCCACTGCAGCTGCCAACGATGGTGAAGATCTATGAAGATAAGGAGACATCATACCTAGTAAAGTTCAAGCATGCAGACAAATTTTTTATTGGTTTCCATTCACGTTTCAACCCTGCACATCAAGCTACGCGCAAAGTGTTTGACGGAATGGTCAATCAAATGAAAATGAAGATTAGATTGGACCAGCAAAAGCGTAGAGGACAGATTTATGTACAACTATGATGTCCTCTTTGGAGAGGACATCATGTAGAAAATGAGAGAGGATATTTGCAGGAGGATTAATCAAATTGATGAATCATGTATGAATGTAGAGAATGGTCATACAAAGACCAGCAACAATGAAACAAAAAAGAAAAAAAAATTATAATGGATTTAATGTTTTACATGTAAATGGGCATACTGCTGTAAGACCTGGTATGGCATGCGTACCCCTGGGTAATCACTGGTAAAGTCTGGGTTAGACCTAGGTGATAGGGGGGATGCCAAATTAACAATTATCCTGGGTAAAAATTTGAGGGGGGAAGAGCTAGAGTGAGCGGGGTTGTCTCACTTAGCAGGTTTGGCTGGATTTAGTCAAGAAGCCCCAAGTCAAGTTTAAGGGGGGAATTGTTAGGTAAACATGACTCGGGGTAGAGTCAATGTGGACTAGGGTAAACAATGGTGGTTTTGGGGCACATGGTTTTGTGCACCCATGGTTTTGACCCATGGTATTGCATGTGATGGAGCCTATAAAAGGGCTGGAAAGAATTCATTGTAACGTAGGCCTGGAGGTGAGCGGTGAAGGCTCACTTGGTCGGATTGGCCAGGGTTTTGGCCAATGGTTAATGAAATTTCATTGGTTGGGTTTTTCCTCGGATTTGGGGTTTTCCCGGATAAACATTGTGTTTATGTTTATGTGTTTTTTTGCTGTGTTCTTTCATGGTTATGTTTATGTTTATTTCTCTCAGTAAATTCTTTATGTTCTCCGTAAATTGTTTTACTGCTGCGGTAAATTCCTAACAAGTGGTATCAGAGCCATGCCTTGAAGTTAGCGAAGTGGATGAATCCTCGAATGCCGAACGAAGGTGGTGGGCCCCGGTAATATCACGATGGGATCCATGGATGAGCTCGGTTAGACATGCGGTATGCTCCGGATTCTTCATGGACGTGTCCTGGTCCCAACACGGTGAAGAGGAGTTGACCTGGGATAGAGAAAGCTCTCGAGGCAGGTGGTGCTCCATGTAAGGCGTGTGCTTCCAACGCATTGGAGCGGAGAATCCTGGTTGGTAGAGAGTGGACGGATGGATAATCGTTTGAGGGGAGGCTCGATGGTCCTTTGTTCGAGGGGAGGATTGTTGGGTATATGACCAAAGTCCCACATTGACTAGAAGTGGGGAGGATCATGGGTATATAAGGATGGAAAAATATCTCCATTGGAATGAGGCCTTTTGGGGTAAAGCCCATAAGCAAAGCCATGAGGGCTTAGACCCAAAGTGGACAATATCATACCATTGTGGAGATATGTGGTGTCCAGAATCCTTACATGCAAACTGTTTGGAGGAGAGATATCTGGTGTAAAGGAGTCTTCCTTGCACTGTGGTGATCCATGGATTGGCCAAAAAATCCATGTATGTTTCATATCTGATTCATTTCTGTATCTACTTCAGAATTTCTGAAGCATTCTGCAGATCTGTTGCAGTAGATCTCAGATCTACTCTCTGTGCTTCATGTTTTGCTGAAAACCCGAAGGGGGATGTAAAATAGAGACAGTCTAGTGTATAGATCTGATATAGATCTAATATTTTGTACAAATATCTATCCTAGATCTGACTTGTAACCTAAAGCTTCTATTTTTCCATAATAAAACGTTGTCCAACTTGTTCAGTCATTTCCTATGGTTGCAGTACCTCATTCTTGAGGATTTATTCATGTATTCTCTTCATGTAAAAGAAGATTTCTCTCTATTTCCTTCCATAATCTGATGTAATAAAGTTATATCTGATATTAATGTCATATTGTACCTAAACCCTTCAGAAAATCACACTGTATATGCTTCATCCACTTTCTGTTGAGTTAAGTCTTGGGGATTGTGCCTTTTTGAGCTATATCGGGACCGAGAGACCTATTTAACTTAGCTAGTCTTTTTTTTTTGTTTAAATTTGGTATGTGAGTCCCAAATGACCTAAGATAAAGGATCCCACCAGCATTTCCCCTTATTTTTACGCAAATATTAGTAAATGACATTTTTAGGGCTGAAATAGATGCTTTTCCCCATATTTTGGATCATGAATCAGAATATAAGTTTCTGTTGTAGTTTTGATTGAAGGATATGTGTTTTTAACACATCATATGAGCTTATTTCATGCTTCATATCCATTATTTTGTTTACATATTGCTGCAACCCATTCATTGGGCACTTTCTCAAGACAACTAGGCATGGGAGGCATGTTTTCCTCACCTAGTCTGATTGGTTTCTGATCTCCTCCTGGATTTGGGCCTTAGATTATCATATATAAGGAATATAAGGGATGATATTGGTTTCTGAAGTGCACATCCCTAAAAAATGTGTTTTTGAGGCCTGTCTTGCTAAGCAATCCCTTTTGGGGATATTACAATACGACAAAAATTTCCAGCCTCGCATTTTCTTAGAGGGCGACTTGGTCCTTATTTACGATCAAGAAGCTGATTTAATAGGTACATGAAATTTTGAGCCATTATGGCATGGCCACTATATTGTCAAAAGAGTTCTTGCTAAGGGTGCCTATGAGTTGGTTGATTACGATGGAATTCCGTTGGTGCAGCCTAGAAATGGGTTTTATCTGAAACGTTACTATGCTTAATCATGAGCATAGTAATATTTTGTATTATATTGTATATATATGTTTTTTATTTTCATTCACTATCTTAGTTTGTTTTTAGATTTTTCTTGACGTTAGTAATTTGCTTTACATTTCATCGTAGATGTATGAATCTTCGGAACCATTTGTTGGATACGCTGATGGTGCTAGTTGTAGTACACAAAATCTATCCTCCTCAGTGTGGGCTATTTTCACTCTAAATGGCGAGTTAGTGAGTTTTCAATGGATTTGTATTGGTATATCGATGAACAATATCGTTGATTATAGTGCGTTGATCGAACTTCTCTCTGATGCCATTTCATTTGGTATGAACCACATCATCATAAGGTTAGACTCACAACTTGTGGTATTACAACTTACTAGTGTTTATATTGTTAGAAATCCAACACTGCACAAATTTTTCCTAAGATTTTGACTTTTGGAAAGACACTTTGATTTTATTCAATATCAACACATTTCCATAAATTTGAACACATTGACTAATTCTTTATCTAATCAAGTGTTAGAGAGACATTTGCAACATATGCAAAGAAAGCATTCACATCATTGAATACGATTACATAATAAACATAGGAAAACACTGAAATCCTATAGATAGATAGTTATAGGTTTTTACAAAAATTTGTGCCCAAGACATATTGGTCATCTGACCTCAAAATGTATGCAAAATTTCAAAAGTAAACTAGTGGTGCTCATGGTAATATGTTATAGCTCTAGCTATCCTATGCAGTAACCACATCTAGTGGTTATGAACCCCAATAGTGTGTCGCTGCAGTCGCATGGGTAACTCTTCAATCCGGCAATCCAGAATCTTGAAGGCTAAACCCTCTATGTGCTGTCGAAGGTTAGCCAGAGTCTCAGCCATATCAAGATCTTGAAGGACTGCTCTCGCGACAACCCTCTCTATAGGCGCCTTTGCTTCACGCTCTGGTTCCTCTACTGGTTGAACATGACCAACATCTGCATTACATCAAACATTTAGTTTAGTCTTGGGAAAACATCAAAATACAAAAAAATTGTATAAACGTTAGAAAAATAAAAAAACATGGTCAAAACATTCTTACCTATTGTACCCCACTGAGTGCCTTCTGGTAAAGCTAAATTTGGATCTCCTCAGAAATCAATGCCTGCATATCCATACTCATCAATGGCGATAATATGTCACCTGAACCAGGTGAAGAATGCACTCAAGAAAACAATAGTCGATTGGCTCGCATGCCTACTCATGAGTTCTACCCATCTCTGCATCCGCGAATCTCTAAGATTAGACACATCTAATGTCACATGTTGTGGTTGCATCAGTGGAATTCGTTCTAAGGTGAAGGATATGAAGATTGAACCATAACTGAAGTTATTCTTCCTTCCTCCCTTTTCTTTTTTCAGTTCTTCCTTTATCTCAGAAAGAATAGCTTCAGACCAGTTGAAGACTATTGGCTGCATGCACTCTAGAGCATACTTCATATACAATCTATTAACTACATGAAGTGTAACAGTGCCAACAAGTTTTGCGATCGTGAAAAGGATAGTTCTGAAAGAAAAATATCTAACATCCCAGATGTTTATTTTTCCATATTTTCTTGGCTCTTCCTTTGGATAACAATGTTGCAAAACATAATCTCTCACTGTCTCTCCTCCAACAATATACACTGAGAGCGAAATAGGCAAGCCTCTCCTCAACAAAACTGTAATAATGTATACATCCTCGACTGTTATGGGAACCACTTGGTTATTTATATGAAATGCCTTGATAGCTGGATCCCATGCTCGAACTAAGAACTCCAAGAGTTCTATTTTTTGCCTCATCCCTGACAACCTGAAGTACTTAAGCAGTCCACAATCTCTTAGGCCTCTTACTATACCTGGATCATTTAGGGAATCATATCCTGCTCTTCATGTTCTCTTTCCTTCCATATAATTTTTGGGCAGTGAAAGAGGTATGAAATTATCGTATATTTACTCATTATTTATCATAAATATACTCCTGTTTTCCTTGAAAAGGTAATCTATCATAGGAATTACAATAGAATTGGAAAGGTTTATGATTACTATGAAAATATGACTAAAAACTACTTTTTGGTTGAAAAACAGGAATTCGGAGAGGTGAACAACTGTACCAGAGGAGTGGTTGAGAAAAATATAACTGTTGCTCCATCAGCATTGAATCATATCCAGCCAAAGGCAAGGAGATCTGAACGAATAGCCCAGAAAAGGCAGGGAACAACTCGGCCTTAGTCAGCACAAACAGAACTATGACTAAATATAGAGGAACAAATCCCTCAGGATCTTTCGATCCTGAGGGATCGCTGTTGAAACTTATCTTGTTCTTTGATTGGTCCATCGAAGAGTTGATATATAAGACCACGTCCTTTAGTGACAGGGGGATGGATCGTTATTTTTATTGGGAATCGGTCGAAAGAATTTACATTTTCTCTATTATATTAACTCTCTGTTTGAAAGAAAACCTCTCTGTAAGACTTTATGTTGGTTTAATACAAAGCACGTGTTTTATTTACCTTCTGCAATTCTAAATTAGCCCAGCGGTATTTCACTGGTGTTAAGGGACCGGCTCTGGTGGAATTACTTCGCTCTTTGTATTCTAATCTTTGTTTATTGTCATGTGGAGTGTGTTTAATGTTTGAATTGGTTTATTGTTAATCAGATCGAATATAGAGTCATCGTTGTTTCATTTCTTTACAATAAGCATAATTCGTTGTTCTATTATTTCGATGTTACCATAAAAGCTTTACTAACTCATATCTGACTTGAATTATTGTTCCTTTAGTTTATAATCTGTTGTAATTGATGGTTGCGTGGTGAGAAGCTGTCGACAGGATTGAAACATAGAAATATAGTGCTTTGAATATGTTAGAATTTTGACTGTTGTTCAATTCGCGTTGTTGTTCCATTTCTGTTCATCGCTTATTTATAATCTTCAACTAGTAGACAAAATAGTTATAGTCACACATTGCTGTTCCTTTTCAGATTGCGTTTTGTTTAATTTTCTTTCATCAAATCTGCTTTTGGTTTGATTTATTTAAGATCTCCAACCGTAGAGGATAGAGGCTTTAGCTTCCCAGTCCCCAAATTGGTCATCTTGCATCGATTTCTAAGGGAAAGAGTTACTGCTACTGCATCCCTGATCGATGTTCTGCAAATATTGAAGTAGTTTAATATTTCCATTCATGTCACTGTAATTAGGTTTCTTTTCAAGCATTGGTTACATTTGATTTCTTTATCATATAATACATATTCACAACATTTCTCTTAGACAATTGCAAGCCTCAGACAGAGTACACTCTTGGAATAAAAAGACGCTCCCGGATTGATGATTAATGTGGGCTAATTAGGTGTTCAAAAGATACATTTTTTCTGACTCGACATTTTGGCACTGTTGCTGGGGAGAGTGTATGCCATTTTAAAGGAGTAATGCATAGCTGATTTTCTTCTGCTTCCAAAGAATTGGGTATTAAAGAAAGAAGGTAAGAACCTGTGCACTGGGCAAGAAACACACTTGCTCATAGCCCGCTTTACAGTAGAAGTAGGTCAGCTTCTTTCTTTAGGTAGGAATGAAGGCTTGTTTCTTTGAATGAATAAATCAACTAAGAAAAACAAAATTCCTCCTAAAACTAAAAATCCTAAGGGACCAGTGACGCTTGGGTGCACAACTTTTATTGACGAAATCTTTAAAAGAACTGAATCTCAGCCATCAGTAAAATTTAAAAGAACTACTTCTAGACAGCCTACTAGTTCCCTTCAGGCTACAGAATCACCATCTGAAGCCTTTGCTGAGATATACAATCAAATAGAGGGAATTGAGCAAGATTCCCAAGAAATTGAGAATCCTTGCATAGGTTTCCTTCAATAAGGGAACACTAGTAATCTCCAAGAAGGAGAAGGGGAAAGGGGAGAAATCACAAACTCGAAATATTCTATTGAAACTGCCCAATCAATAAGCAACCCAGATAAGGGAAGTGTTGTTCAACTTATTCAGAACCAAGGTCTTGAATCACCTCAAACAGTAGGTCGACAGGAAATACTTATTATCCCAAATAAAGGGAGTGTTGTCAAAACTATTCCTGCCCCTACTCGTCAACCTAGAAATTCCTTGGAAATCCCAGAGGGATATTGGCATATCTTCGATCAAATGGCCTAGAACCAAAACCAGAATCAGCAGCAGACCTCTACACTGCAATATCCTATAGTATATACTGTAGTTAATGCACCCATGAAAGCTATTCCTCTTCAACATATTCCTACATTTCACGGCTTAACATCAGAGGACCCAGATGTGTTTTTATTTGAGTTTGATGTGCTGTGTAGAGGATATGATTACACCACCGATGCCCAAAAAATAAAACTATTCCATTCTACATTAAAAGGGGCAGCCCTACGATGGTTTATGGGATTAGGTGGGGGTGTTATAACTGATTGGGATCATATGAAAGCTGCATTTTTAAAGAAATATCAAGATTATAGTAGGTCTCGGGAATTAAAAGATGAGATATTCCAAATGAGACCCTAGAAGAGTATGTGGAACGGTTTCAATATAATCTTCATAGATCCCCTTATGCATCTTTACCCTTACCTGATAATGTTTTGAAAACCACATTAATTAGGGGAATGAAAGGTCAATGGGTTGAAACATTGAATATTATGGGAAAAGGTGACATATATCAGGAAAATTATCCTAACATCATTGATTTGTGTATCAGGTGTTCGACGGGAAATTTGAGGTTGAAATTAGCAGAACGTGATACAATCACAAGGGAAAATAAGACCTCTAATGAAAGTTTGACTCGTGCAGAGATTGGAAATCTGCTGGATGACTTTAAGATAGACATACTTGGGACTCTAACAACATAATTCAATATTATGCAAGCCAAATAGAAACAGGCAGAAGCAGAGCAGAATTTGGCAATATTCTGTCCCAGATGTAGAAATAAGCATAGCCACAAAGAATGCTCGTTGGATGTGATTAAAGTCTGTGCCATTTGCACGAAAGATCACCCTACAGAAGGATGTCCTTCACTTCCTGGCCCAAAAGCAGTCTATAAGGAGGCATAAGAAGAATCAGAAGTGGTATGTCTGCTTAATCAGCGCCGACAATGGCAGCCACGACCATCAGGTATGCCAAATGATCCATTTTCTTTTCAACCTCCTCAATATAATACACAACAATATAGTGGGATGTGGCAGAATCAACCATCTTTCCCTAATTGGTCACAACAACCATTTCCTCCCTCATCTTGGCCAAATCAAACAAATCAAAATAATTGGCCTAACTTTCCTTTCTATCCACCTTTCTGGCCTACACAATGGTCCCCTTCTACTTCTTAGAGTCAGGCCTAGCAGTCAAACTGGAAAAAACCTACAAATCAGCCAGCTGGATCAATTCCTCTTTCTCAACCTACACTGCCAGCTCCTTATACAAACCCCCAGACCAATTTAAGACCACAACTCCCAGCCCAACCTAACCCAAACCCAAACAATAGGCCAGTTCATTCCGTTCAAATCATGGAACCCCCAGAAGTAGAAATTGAACTAAGGGAGTGTAATGATCTTCAATTAATGTCTGGGTGCATAGTCGAAACAGAGAGAAACAATGATGTCCACATTGAAAATTTGTTACCTGCAGAACAAACAATACAAAGTGAAAAGGAAGTTCAACAACAAAATCAACAACAAGTAACAACTTCCTCTCCACCATTCCCAAAACGATTAATTATACCCCATCCATTAGAACAACCTAATTTCGATCTTCTAGGAGAATTAAAAAATTTGTGCATAAAAATCCCTCTCCTCCAAGCTATTCAAGATATTCCTATCTATGCAAAAACTATTAAGGAATTATGCATAAATAAGCCGAAGAGGAGAACGAAAACCAATCCTACCGTCCAAATAGTCGGCACCATATCTGACTTATTATCAGGAATAGAAATACCCATCAAGTATGAAGACCTAATAAATCCTATAGTGACAGTACATATCAATGGTCAATCATTTCCAAATGCCTTAGTTGATTTGGGGGCAGCAATCAACATTTTAACCACCACCACCTATCAAAAACTTGGCATTACATCACTGGAACCAACAACAACCTTGTTAGAATTGGCTGACCGGTCAGTAGTCAAACCAGAAGGTATACTACAAGATGTAATGGTATCTGTAGATTCCTGGGAATACCCTGCTGACTTCCTGGTTATCAATCCAAAGAATCGACTAGATGGACATCTGTTAATTCTCGATAGACCTTGGTTGGCAACTGCCGATGCCTATATTGGATGCCGACAAGGCAACATGACAATTACAAGGGGAAATTATGTTAAGAATTTAGCCCTATATCCCCCAGCCCAGCCAAGTGTATCAATAATCACAACAAGAAAACCACCTACATCATACCTTATGGAGAATATGAGATCACCTCTAACCATAGAAAATGCTCTTGATTTTAAAGATCAAATAGATGATGATATCGTTAATAATTTTATTAATAAGTCACATACTAGATCTCATTTGCAATGTCACATGATCAAAGCAGCATTCGATAATAAAGAAGAAGAAGATTCTTTCAAATATATTCCTGATCGAACAATACCTACTACTTCTATGAGTAATAGCAAGGATGTAGAAATTGAGCCAAGAAAAACTTTAAATATTAATAAAAATCTCGCTGCTGAACAAGAAGAGAAATTGGTCCAATTATTACGAAAATACAAAGCAGCCTTTGCATGGGATTACCCCGACATGAAAGGAATTGATCCTCAATTGTGTACTCACCACATTTACATTGAAAAATATGCAAGACCCATTCGCCAACCTCAAAGGAGATTAAATCCTCACCTTAAAGACATTGTCAAAGATGAATTACAAAAACTATTGGATGTTAATTTCATCTACCCAATATCTGATAGCAAGTGGGTCTCTCCACTAGTGGTAGTACCAAAAAAGAATGGGAAGTGGAGGATATTTGCAGATTACCGTGAAATCAATAAAGCAACACAGAAAGACCACTTTCCCCTTCCTTTCATTGATCAGGTATTAGACACATTGGCAGGAAAAAAATTCTTTTCTTTCCTTGATGGCTTCAGTGGGTAAAATCAAATCCAGATTGCCCCTGAAGATCAGGACAAAACTAATTTTACCTGTCCATGGGGGACATTTGCCTACCGGGTTTTACCTTTTGGCCTATGAAATGCCCCTACTACGTTCCAAAGGGAAATTCTCATCATTTTTGCAGACTTAATAAATGAAGGCCTCGAAGTATATATGGATGAGTTTACACCCTATGGGGATGACTTTGAGCCTGCATTGGAAAACCTAGAAAATGTATTGCAAAGATGTATAAACACTAGGATTTGCTTAAGCAACGAAAAGTGTCTTATGATGATTACTGAAGGAGTTATCTTAGGGCATTATATTTCAGCAGCTGGAATTCAAGTAGACCCGGCTAAAATTCAAATACTTTTGTTAATTCCTACAACTACTACACAAACAGAGGTACGTAGCTTTCTTGGATTTTCTGGTTACTATAGAAGATTTATAGAACATTATTCTCGAATAGCTGCACCTTTATATGCACTGACTGGAAATTTTGATTTCACTTGGACAGATAAATGTGACAATGCCTTTAATGATCTGAAGATGCTTGTTTCAACAGCCCCAGTGATGAGGGGCCCAAATTGGAATTTTCCATTCCAAATCTCATCTGATGCCTCCGACACGGAAATTGTAGCAGTGCATGGGCAGGAGGAAGACAAGAAGCCATATGAAATTTACTATATTAGCAAAAATCTATCCCCTGCTGAATTAAATTATACTGTGACTGAGAAAGAATTTCTAGCTGTAGTTCATGCTATAAACAAATTTAGGCATTACATAACTGGGTATCCTGTAGTACTGTATACTGATCACTCTGCCATTAAATTCTTAGCAAATAAACCTGTTACAAACGGAAGAGTGACAAGATGGTTAATTTTACTGCAGGAATTCGACATCACAATCAGAGATCGACCTGGGAAAGAGAACCCTGTAGCTGCCTTTCTGTCAAGAATGCCGAAGCCAACATATATAGAAGCAGTTGAAGACCATTTTCCAGATGAACATCTCTTCGCTGTTACTATTAGAACACCGTGGTATGCTGATATAGCGAACTATTTGGTGATAGGTAAATTACCTAAACATCTGTCTCTTAATGAACGTAAGAAAAAAATACAT
Organism: Pinus albicaulis; assembly: GCA_034641835.2. Classification (NCBI taxonomy): domain Eukaryota; kingdom Viridiplantae; phylum Streptophyta; class Pinopsida; order Pinales; family Pinaceae; genus Pinus; species Pinus albicaulis. Next base: position 26,929,313 of record CM076577.1, read on the forward strand.
CGCAGTACCTGCTTCTCCTAGATTGGAGGCTACCTATTTCATACAGGTGCAGATATGAAAATAAGGAGATGTGTTAGGGAGGATGAGGTATTTGAAATCTTGAAAGCATGCCCTAATGGACAGTGTGGCGGACATTTTTCAGATCGTAGAACTGCCCACAAAGTTTTACGAATAGGCTACTATTGGCCTACTATCTTTAAAGATACTAAAAAATTCGTGCAGGCCTGTGATAGCTGCCAAAGGGCAGGTCGACCTGGGCAGTCTGATGAAATGCCTCTGAGTCCCCAAATAGTGATTGAACCATTTGAACGTTGGGCCCTCGACTTCGTTGGTCCTAATAACCCCCCATCAAACCAAAAAACATACATCCTAGTTGCAACTGAATATGTCACCAAATGGGTTGAGGCAGAAACTCTTTCAAAAGCGACAGAAGACTCTGTAATACAATCTCTTTTCCAAATCTTTATGTGATACGGCCTCCCAAGGGATATAATCACAGATGGAGGACCACATTTTGTAGGTAACAAATTAGCTAAAACATTGCAAAACTACCACGTTCAGCACAAGATTACAACTCCATATCACCCACAGGCCAATGGCCAAGTAGAGAGCACGAATAAAGTAATCGAATCTATATTAACAAAAAAAATTTCCTCTCATAGATGGGATTGGGCCTACAGATTGCCAGAAGCATTGTGGGCATATCGAACAACGTGGAGACCTACCACAGGATATTCACCATACCAATTGGTATTCAGAATGGAACCCATCTTCCCTATAGAATTTGAGGTTCAAACATTAAGAACAACTCAAAAGGTGGGTCTAGATTTGAATGAAGCCCAGGCTAAAAGACTGCAGCAAATCAATGAGCTGGATGAAATCAGGCTCTCTGCTCTTCAGCACATAGCATTAATTCAGCAACAGAGAGCCAAATGGCATGAAGCCCATATCAAAGGAAAGATCTTCCATGTAGGATATTGGGCACTCCTATATGATTCCAGGTTCTAGTATTTCCTAGGAAAACTCCAGACACAATGGCTCAGACCCTATGAAATACAGAAGGTGCACAATAATGGCACTGTTAAATTAGTTACCGTTGACGGATCTGGATATTCCTTTAAGGTAAACGGTCATCAAGTACGATTGTATCATAAACCGCTCACCTGGGAATCCTTTTACTAACAGTTTCAAGGAGATTCTACAATGGAGATTCTTGCGGAAGGGGAGAAATCCTCCTTGGGACTAGTTTGATAAATCACTTCTTTTTTTAAAAGTTTTTGTACATAAAGCATTTTTTTGTTTTTCGTTTTTTGTTTTATGGAATTTATTTTCAGGCTTTCGGTTCATGTTACTTCTTTACTTCTTCATCGTTTGTTTCATGAAATCTGACTTCTTTGAAAAAATTTCTGTTTATTTCATTTGTTTTGCTGTTCTTTTCTAAAGGAACAACACTCTGCTGTTCCTTTTGAAAGGAACAGCAGTTTCGCAGAAACTCCCTTGCTATTCCTTTCCAAAGGAACAACACTTCCGCAGATTGTTTTTTCTATTCCTTTCCAAAGGAACAACACCTTCGCAGAGTATTTTCTTGTTGTTCCTTTCGAAAGGAACAACAGTTTCGTAGATTGTTTTTGTTGTTCCTTTTAAAAGGAACAACACTTTTTGTGTGGATTGTTTTTTTGTTTTAAGCCAGCATGTTGGATTTTTTATTACTTTTCTGAAGGAAAATATATCATTTACATACAATCATACAAATTAAAGCTTACTATAATCAACAAATCAAAAGAAATCATCATCTTTTCAAGAAAATTGTCTAGTAATGATAAGAAAAAAAGGAAAAAGGGGCATGATCAGTAACATAACTTTGCTATTTTATTACCATAGAATTAATCTGATCGAATATTTTTATCATGATTGGTTCTTTCCCACATGCTATAATTTTCTTTGATGTTTATCTATGGAATAATAATAAGGGCATACTCTTTTCTATTGAAATGTTCAGACTTCTTCCACCATCCCTACTCTTAAGGAGTGATGAGCCATCCCTTATGAGTGACTTAGGAAAAGTGTTGTCTGTAAAAGGAAAAAACAAAAAATATATGTATTTCATTAATAATGATTTTGTAGATGGAGGATAGGGGGTCTCACCAAGAGCCAGCCTACCGTGATCATAGGGAAGGTAGTGAAGTGGCATTCCCATTATGGCCACCAAACCAAAGAAATGGTCCAACAGACAATTGAAAAAATCAAGAAGTCCTTGGAACATGAGGTCTCATCACGAGCCGGTCTGCCCACCTTTCACTTCTTCCCGGTGAATGGCATTGTGGTTTATCTGGTCACCAAGCCAGCACAATGGCCTTCGTCATGATATTCAATAAAAAGCATTTTCTCAGCATACATAAAGGACAATGGTTCCGTGGGTAAGGAAGCAACTCTGTCAAGGATATGGACACCTGTGGGAAGCAGAGCTCTCCTGATGGTATTGGAGTCACACTTATACACATCAATAGTTATATTTAACCATTTTCCTATATCGTTATTTAAATGTCAAATGAAAATATGAATCTCTTACCTTTATCTTGGAACCTATTACACATGAAAATCATTATAAGTCGATCATATTAATCCAAATTGGTAAATAACGCAATTATATTTATGGTTATCATATGCTGTCCCTTCTCCTTGTATTTGAATCATTACAAAATGATTTTCTATTTATTAACGATTTATTAGATGCATTGATTTTAGTATTTGCTGCAATTTGATTGAACGTATCATAATTACGGCTGCTTTTTACCTCTGTACTCTTGTTGTGCCACACATTTTATTCTCAATTGACAGTTGAGGATGACCTTTCATTCATTCGGGGGGTGCGGATGTCTGCATGTAAATCAAACTCCAAGATTTCCTCGAACCAAACCCCTGTATTTTAGGAAATAAAAAATTTTCAATGAACTGTGTTGTGCTGTTCCATTGTGATTACTCTGTGTTGAGAGAATTAATAGAACGCAGAAATGGGAGGATGACCAATTCATAGTTAACTGCAAGTATTGATCATCTATGATGCTGCACGAACAATCTTAGAAAGATTGGGGTGGATTACATATTTCTTGAGAATGCAACAACCCCATGAAGCTGTGGCCACCAAATTTTTATTGAACCTGCACGAAGGATCCTCCATGGTCAGAGGAAGACAGATCGCGGTATCCGACGAGATAATTGCAGAAGTGTCTGGCATTCCCGCGTAAGGGACTATCTGGACTCAGAAGAAGATTATGATTCGTGAAGCCATAAAAACTTTTCAAGATGACGATCAGATGTTAGTCATCAAAGGTAAATGAGTCCATCCAACATCATTAGGAAAGCCATGGAAATAATTAGCCAAAATTGTGCAGGCTTACATAATGTGCGACGGAAGAAAGGATGTGGTAAGACCTTGCCACCTTAAGCTGCTAGCTGTACTAAAACAGAAATGCACTATTAATTTTCCTGCATTTTTAAATTCTTTGTTGCATGATACTTCTCGTGGTATAAGGAAAGCCCAGCATGCAGATATGGTGGTTAGCCACCATTGTTTAATTCGTTTAATAGTGATTCATAGCCTTGCCCAACAACAGACCAGCTAGGAAGAATTAATATTTTCCATAGATGGAGGGTTAGCTCTACCCGCTCCAAATCGGAAGAGGATGGTTGGCTCAATTGTTGAGCCTTCTACTCATAGACAGCTCCACCAGTTGAAACGAATTAGAAGGATGGTGGAAGAACTTCTGGGCAGCAGCTAGCCCCTGGAATTGCATAGCTCAGAGGAGGAACAGCCTCCACAATTGGAGGGAGTAAGCCCTCCCACTGGCGAAGAAGAGAAATTAAAGGAAGTAAGCCCTCAGACTGATGAGGAAGAACAATTGGAAGGAGAATTTTGCTACTCGGATGAAGAAGAAATAAACCGCCAATCCAGCAGTGAAAAAAAACCCAGTGCAGAGGAAGGAGATAATGAGGAAGAAGGAATCGAAAGAAATTCTAGAGAAGAAGAAGTTGAGGGAGAAATTCGGTATTCAGATGAAGAGGAAGGAAGTTATCACACTAATGCAGAGGATGAGGACAATCATAGTAGCAGTAAGGATGAAACAGAGCTGCCCGAGAATGTTATCGTAAGCCCTTTACAGGAAGATCAATTGGCCTCGATTTTTGCCAATATGAGTGATTATGCACGGCTGCATAGTCCCTTGGACCTCAATATAGATATTAATCAAATACCAGAATACTTTGCTATTGACAAAGAAACAACTGGAGAAAAACTGAATGAAACAGCAAACCCTAGCGAAGCTAGGGTTGCTTCTCCTGAGGGATGTGAGCAGGAGAACGAAAACGCTAAAGTTGGAAGCCCCCAGGGGACTGCAGAGTTAACTAAGAATATGATTCCAGGAGAATTGAGCCAAGGGCACATAAATGTAGAAGAGGAGCCCCGAGGAGAAGAGCAAGAAGAAAATTTTACTGAAGGCATGGCTAATATGGGCCAAAATTCTGTTGAACAAACAAGTGCGGATAGAGGAATGATTGTTCCATTAAGAAAAAAGAAGAAAAAAACTGAGATTGAGAAGCTTCGAAGGGAACGAATAAAGCTTCATAAATTAGTTGAACAACTTAGGCAGACCATTAGGGTTCTGAGAATGAAATACATGCCCAAGCGAGCCTCTAAGAAAAGAAGCATTGCTATTAAAAGAAACTCGAAAAGAGAAGAGTGACCACTGATAGGAACCCTCAAGTTCAAGAAGAAACCATACCTGAGCCTAATTTTGAATATGCGGAGCAAAAAACAGCTGTTCCAACACAAGTTTTTCCAGAGGAACCAGTTTCGAGTGAAAATATGCAATCTAGTAGTTAGCACACTTTCAGTGAACCAAAATTTCTCAGACTTCAGGAAGAATTGACACAGGCCCAAATGGAAAGGCAGAAATTGGAGGAAGATACTGTTCTAAGAACAAGATATCAGGAATTGTAGCAACAAATGATAATTATTCATGAAGCAGAAGCTGAAGCTCATGAAAAACGACAGAAATCAGAGGTAAAGGCTGATAAGGTAATGAACCAACTAAAATAATCCTACACTCGAATGGACACTCTCTGCTCCTTTTACACTGATGTCTTAGCCTATAGATGCCCCGCCAAAAAATATGCTCTGTTTTCACTAGAAAGATATTTAAAATTAAAGGTCAAGGTAGTTAGGGCAGGGAAATCCATAGAGCTAAAAACAATAGATGATTTGATATCATGCTGCAAAATTTATGGGATCAAAGTACAACGCTTTTTATGTGAGTTTTATTTTCATAATATAATACTTGAAAATGACTGTGAATCAAACCCTAGCCCTTTTATTGGAGATGTTCAGTTTCAGGCATTCATTTCCTTTGCTGTAAACCAATTAAAATGGCTTAAAGCTTATAACGTCTTTCAAAGACAGGAAAGTGGATTAGATCTATGGGTCAGAAGCGAACCTCAGAACCCACTTCAATTTTGGGCTAGACAGAAATGCTTGATGACAAGGGAAGGCGTTACCCAAACTCTGGGGCCTGTCCATAAATCAGTCATTTTGAATGGAACAGATTATTTTTCATCCATTAGAAACCAAGCCTACATAGCAACCAAAGTCCGGTGGAGAACCTCTAATCAGAATGTGAAAAATAGGGAACCATTTAATTATATAAACTTTGGGCTAGCTGCAGACCGTCTCATTTCCTATAGCCATCTTGTTTTAAAATAAGTACCATATTGGTTAGGATGTATATTTCGCAGCCCTATTGTATGGTACCCTGCTTCAGATTACAAAGCTATTTATGAACTTCTTGAAGGACAGATAGAACATACTTTTGAGGAATTAGCTGCACTCCATGGTTTTAGGCCTGTGGATGACAAAACTTATTCGGCTTATTCTTTGACTGCTCTCCATGTGAACTATAGTTTTCATGAGGGCATGAAATTGATTAAGCAGGGGGGTATGTTGGGCAATGAAAGAGGTATGAAATTATCATATATTTACTCATTATTTATCATAAATATACTCCTATTTTCCTTGAAAAGGTAATCTATCATAGGAATTACAATAGAATTGGAAAGGTTTATGATTACTATGAAAAGATGACTAAAAACTACTTTTTGGTTGACAAACAGGAATTCGGAGAGGTGAACAGTTGTACTAGAGGCATGGTTGAGAACAATCTAATTGCTGCTCCATCAACATTGAATCATATCCAGCCAAAGGCAAGGAGATCTGAACAAATAGCCTAGAAAAGGTAGGGAACAGCTCGGCCTCAGTCAGCACAAATAGAACGATGACTAAACACAGAGGAGCAAATCCCTTAGGATCTTTTGATCCTGAGGGATCACTGTTCAAACTTATGTTGTTCTTTGATTGGTCCGTCGAAGAGTTGATATATAAGACCACGTCCTTTAGTAACAGGGGGATGGATCGTTATTGTTATTGGGAATCGGTCGAAAGACTTTACATTTTCTCTGTTATATTAACTCTCTGTTTGAGAGAAAACCTCTTTGTAAGACTTTATGTTGGTTTAATACAAAGCACGTGTTTTATTTACCTTCTGCAATTCTGAATTAGCCCAGCGGTATTTCACTGGCGCTAAGGGCCCGGCTCTGGTGGAATTACTTCTCTCTTTGTATTCTAATCTTTGTTTACTGTCGTGTGGAGTGTGTTTAATGTTTGAATTGGTTTATTTTTAATCAGATCAAATACAGAGTCATCGCTATTTCGTTTCTTTACAATAAGCATAATTCGCTATTCTATTATTTCGTTGTTACCATAAAAGCTTTACTGACTCATATCTGACTTGAATTGTTGTTCCTTTAGTTTATAATCTGTTGTAATTGATGGTTGCGTGGTGAGAAGTTGTCGACAGGATTGAAACATAGAAATCTAGTGCTTTGAATATGTTAGAATTGTGATTGCTGTTCAATTCGCGTTGATGTTCCATTTCTGTTCATCGCTTATTTATAATCATTGACTAGTAGACAGAATAGTTGTAGTCACACATTGTTGTTCCTTTTCAGATTGCATTTTATTTAAGTTTCTTTTATCAAATCTGCTTTCGGTTTGATTTCTTTAAGATCTCCAACTGTAGAGGATAGAGGCTTTAGCTTCTTAGTCCCCAGATTGTTCATCTTGAATCGATTTCTAAGGGAACGAGTTACTGCTACTGCATCCCTGATCGATGTTCTGCAAATATTGAAGTAGTTTAATCTTTCCTTTCATGTCACTGTAATTAGGTTTCTTTTCAAGCATTGGTTACATTTGATTTCGTTATCATATACTACATCTTCACAGCATTACTCTACTCTTAGACAATTGAAAGCCTCAGACAGAGTACACTCTTGGAATAAAAAGACACTCCCAGATTGATGATTAATGTGGGCTAATTAGATGTTCAAAAGATACCTTTTTCTGACTCGACAGTAATCATCATTGTAATCCGATGCAAACCTGAAATACAACCATAAGAACCATTAGATTCCATTCAATGCAAAAAATTGGGCAAATTTTGGGCATAATGCAAAAAACAAAAATGTAGATTGCACCAACGCAGGCTCTAACAAGAGACAATGCATTGTGTATGCAAGTAACCTTCAATTTAGTTTCTATGCAATGCATGTTTCTACATCCAAGGGTGTGTTGCCCTCTTTTTGGGCAGAATTTACCCTAGGGACCTCAAAACCTTGAAATATGTAGAAATTGGAAATAAAATGATTACTGAAGGAAAGAGGAGGTTCATATCACTAACCTAGATCAAACGAAAATGAAATCCATCCACGGAAACGATCACAATCAGCAGCTGAAGTTTGGGGGAAAAATTAGGTTCAGAGCTCCCAAATGAAAACGGTAACTATGGAATGGTAAAAATGAATAGTAAAAATACTTTTAATATTCATTTAATTATTTTAAAATTAAATTTATTGCTATGACTATAGTTTTATTATTTTTTTATAATGAAACAACTATTTTTAATCCATTTGATGTTGTTTTGAACACGTCTTACAATTGATGAACAGATTAGTCGTGCAGATTTATTTCAAGAATGATTTGACCACAAAGCATACCTTTTCTCCTTATTTTTTGAGCTTTGTTAAAAACTAAAAAGGATTTGAAGTGCACTTTTATCCCTTTTTCAAGCTTCGATAACAGCGAAAATGGAACCCCTGGATTCTTCCTTCAGCTCTTTTCACACTCTGAAAATGTGAAAATATTGTCTAGCACTTGTCTTTTCGATCTTGTAAAATTAAATGAATTGATATCTACTCAATATAATTTTAACCATTTTCCGGACTGAGATAGATTATTTATGAAAAAGGAATACCTTGGTCGAACATGACTAAAGATTTTCTCTCAGATATTATTTTACACTTTTTCAGATCTGAGCGACAAATTTACGAAAAAGTACTTATGGAGTTTTCTTTCGTCCTCTTTTTTCAAACTCTCTAAACATGAAAAAGGACCAGGCTATCATGGTCGTTAAGCTCGTTAAAACATAAAATAGCGACGGGCTTGTCTATCATGGAAAGAATAGAGTTTCATTCATCACTAGACTCGTTAAATTATTAAATAGAGATACTTTATTCACCCAAAGGGTTGAATTATAGATCAAGAAAATTTTATCCTCCTCAAGCTTGTTAAAAAATAAAGAGGTACTGGTCGACAAATGATCGGGGAATTTTTTTGAAAGTGAACAGAACTTTTTACGGTAGTAGGTTGCTCTTGAACATGACACTTCACTCCATCACCGTGACTATTTGGGTTGGGTAATCTTATTCACAGTTCATTCATACCTATGGTTCATCATACCTTCACTTCAGTTTTGGGTCAATTTTGCCAACTCATCTTAGTGTCATCGATATGTTCAAGAGAATTCATCTAGTGAATACGCATCCTTCTGCAATACTCGTAAACCTTCATTCTCATGACTGTCATCCCTGAAAATTTCTATATCAATTCATACCTTTGTCTCTGAAATCAGTAAATCCCGTTTCGCACTAAGGTGGCTTCCCGTCAACAACAACTCATTATCCAGGAAGTTCACTTAGAAACATTATGTTCCAGTACCATGAGGCTTGTAACAACATCGACAAGATCCTCGCTTCTGTACTTTTGATTGAAATTTTTTTTTTGGCGTTCAATATCAAATCATCTATTCACGCCTTACAAAATGTACTACACTACCTTGAGGTCCATTGACATTAATGATGGTTCTCTCGCATTTGTTAGTAGCTCACATCATTGGTTGATAATCAAACGATGCCTTTCCATGTTCGACTAGAAATCACATATTCACATGGCTACTTATACCTGAATGATTGAGTGAACGAGATAATAAGATCCTGGATCTAGTTTTAGCCATCCGAGCTACGATTTCAGGATTTTTGTACACATCATCTGTACGGTGACCTTACATATAGATCGTCATCTGAACATGGGCCTATATCTGTGGGCATGTATGTATTGAGAAACATTCCAATGTAGACGACTTTCTGAGTTATGTACATGTTATTAGATTGCTTATGTGTTGAACATGGGAATGCCTACCCTCAGCAATTATGATCAAGAGGATATATCATGATGTAATGTATTTTGAGATTGATGCAGGTCACCACTCGCTTCATCTCCAGCCCATCACAGTGTAAAAAATCTCAATCAAAATATTTTTATTATTATTCTGACTTCATGCTTTAGGGGGGAATTTGTTATAGGTCAATTTGGGCATCATTCCCAATGACCTGGTTAACTAGACATCATCTCAAGGACCAATGAATAGGGTCTATCATACCTTATCATTTTAGTTGCTACATGCCCTGAGACAAATAACAAGACAAATCATTCATTACTTTCATCTGAAAAGGTTTTCAACATTTGAAGTTTATAATATATCACATGAGAGCTCATCAACGATGCCTCTAAATGGACTAAGTGTGTTGCTTATGCAGGTAGCCCCATTCAAGGTTTCCCTGCAAATAACTTCCCGACACTCATAGGTGCATTGGTCACATTGGGATTCGAATTCTTATTGTTCTGAAATATCCACTTGGCCAATGCCTTCTAGAAGAGTTCACATGTGTCAAACTTCGAATCCATGTGTTCATTTGACATCTACAAGATTGGGAACATGTCTTGACTATTATTGGAAATTCATTGATTGTAAAAATACCTTCAACTCCTCTATAAATTGAGCACAGATCTTAGTGTTTGAGAAGGAAGAATTTGAGTAGAGAAATGATGGTGGAATTTCAATTGAGGAGTTGATTTGTGTAACATGTTGCTAGAGAGATCTACATTTTGATGAGGCTGGGATGATGATGGAGATGGTTACTTCAAATCAATCACTGGGTTGTAACCTCCCCTTCTATCTATTAATAAATATTTTTTCTTACTTTCCCACATATGTATGTGTATAAGCTTATGTTTTCCATATTATCAATTATTATCTGATGTATATGGTTTATGTTTCATTGATTTAAATAAATAACTTGAATAGACATATGTATTACTGCTATCTTTTTTTTTTTAGTGTTCATCTTTGGAGGAAATATATTCAGACATCTAGCTTGGATTTGAAGCTACAGCAAGAGCGATAGAAGGAGAATAGGAAGCGCTTGGACTCCAAGTAAGTTCTTTGATCTATTCTGTGTGTCTATTTACAACTAGGAAAATTAGTCGCAAAGTCTTTAATCTGTTGTTATATATAAACACCTATCTAGGAAAGAATGTTTTATCCGTAATTCATAATTCCACATAACATATTGGTACCTGGTGATACTCGGACATCAAGTCGATCTTGCTAAAATATTTTTCCCGCTTGAGTTGGTCCAGAAGGTTATCAATCGATGGGATCGAGTACCTATTCTAAACAGTGATGTTGTCTAGTGCCCAATAGTCAATATAGTGTCTCCAAGTCCCATAATTCTTCTCCACCAACACTATCAGGCTCCCATGGGGTGATGAACTCGAGTGGATGTGACCTTTCTACAACAGCTCCTCAATATGCCTCTTAATTTCGTCATTCTCTAGAACATAGCACTGATATATTTGTCCATTAGGCAGCGGTGCACCTAGGGTCAGATCGATGGGGTTCTTGACCTGATAGTATAGAGGCACCCCTGCGAGTGAGGTGAATATGTCCTCGTACTCCTCCACTACCTTGTCCATTTATTGTTGTCGTGCGGAGGAGCCCTTTCTAGAGGTCGTGGCCACATTCTTATTCTTGCCTTGAGGTTAGATCATTAGGAAAACAAAATTTCCAGTTTTGGAAATGAGCTTACTGCATTTTTTTGCAGTAACCAAAGGGATGGTTTCAAGCGGTGTTACCTTCGGTATCCTATACAACCTATTTCCCAAAGTAACAATAAAAACATGCAGTCAGGACTCACACTCAACATGTCGCTTCAAAAAGTATGGTTTGATTAATAATACATCACAAACATCAAGAGGAGAAATGTCACATAATACCTCATCCATGAAGGGCTTGATGATGTAGGGAAGGTGGCACCACTTGCTAACCCATAGATCTCACCCTTAGTGAAGCCACCTGATGGTGTACGAATGTGGGTGTGTTGTGGTTGGAAAGTCCAGGCGCTTCGCAACCTCTATTGAAATGAGTTTCTTTTGGCTCTCGTTGTCGAAAATGAACTACAGCGGGGAACACTTTACCCACATCTAGGAATGGAAGAGGCACTCCCCCTCCTCTGGATCTTCTGGTTCCTCCTTCTAAATCTTCATGGATGCAACAATGGCGTTGGGCTCTGCATCGATAATCTACTTCCCTTTTTCATTCCCCTTGTTTGGTTCTGATTAAGAGTTGGATCATGCATCTGATTAAGAAGCATTCAACTCATCCACTAGTCACTTCTTGGTATGACACTCCCTTGTGTTGTGAGTGGAGCTCTTATGGAACTCACACCACTTTATCATGTCCTTTGGCTTCGCTATGTTTTTCTTTGCTTGCGGATTTTTCGAGTTATCCTGGGGCACCTTGCCTTGGATTTTTCCTTTTCTTTGTGGTTTGGGGGCACCTTTCCCTTGCTTCTAAATCACACATCCAAAGTCTCGCTTCTTCTGTTTCAAATTTTTCTTAATCTTGGTAGCATACTGGTATGTTTCACCAAGCGAGGAGATGCCGAGGAACTCCATTTCCTCCTGAATTTATTTGTAATGACAACTTCAGTACTTCAGCACCAAATGTTTCTCTAAATATTTGATACCCAATTTTGTGCATAGGGTATGGAACAAATTCGTCAGCTCATGGATATCTTGATCCATTTTTTGCCGCATCGTAGTACATTATATGTAATTTTCCGCATAGCTCCCCATGGGATTATATTGTTCTTTGATGGCATCTTGGAAATAATCTCAAGTGGGTGCGACCTAAAATAGATAGGGTTCCCTCTCATCCTTTTGATCACAATAGGTTTCCTATTAGTCCTTGACATGGGGGGTGACTTTCAGGAGTGCAAAACTAATAGTTTCCCGATTGGAAAAGTCATGAACCGAGAAATAACCTTCTAATATATTCAGCCATATATCTATGACATATGCATATATTTGGCCCTCAAATATGGAAATTTCAAAGTTTTCTTGTACCTTAAAAGTAGTTGTGCCTCCAGTGTGGCTATTGGATGCATATGCTCTGTCAATGGGCAGTTGTTGAACGATTTGGAAAAATTTATCCATCATTGCATTCATTTGTTACTCGAGGGCCTCCTTGAGCAATATTTTGATAGGATATCTTGCTCCCTCTTCTTTCTCTTTGTCCCCCAATGGTATCTATTAGGGTTTGCGATGGTTGATTTTGGAAAGGTTCAACGAGATTGAGCCCTAACTCCTTATACCCCAACCTCGTTGGGGAAATAAAAATAAGGATAGAGAAAGAGAACACCACTCTGATACCACTGATTCAGACATATGGAGGAATACAATAAAATATATAAATACACATAAACACAGAGATGCAGCAGAAATAATACTTCATTTCATTAATATCACATAATTGAAATATTGTTAAAGACAAAATGGAAATAAACTTGCTAGGGTTCTAGTAGCTTATCTCTGAGAAGAGATGTGGCAGCTATTGGCATCTGAACTCTATTACAATGAGGCTCAAAGGCCTATTTATTATTGAAAAATAATGGAAAACCCTAAACATCCAAAAACCTAACCATAGGAGATGAAACGCCAAACTATGGCACCCATTGGGGTAAATTGGTACATCAATTTCCTGAGGTCGTAACTTTGGCATACAATCTCTGTTTGATGCACATGATACCCCATTAGAAATATGTATATAAGGACTACAACATTAATAGTGATTTTAAGTCAAATACTCTCTTTTTATAAAATTTATTCTCCAAAAAAACGTCGTTTAGGGCCTCAAAAGAGCTCCAAAAGTTTAGGACCCAAAAAACTTCCAAAAAGAGTAAATTTTGCTACAGTTAAGGAAACTAAAAAACTTAAAGAAACAATGGTGGGGATCCAAGTGGAATAGATGGGTGGCAATCAATATCCACTTGGATCAACCTTGGATAGCTATAATTTATGCATTAATAAGTTGTATATCAGGCGATATGTATACATTTGATGGAAATTCCACTAAGAAATTCACATTTTATCCTCCTGCAAAAACAACCACCGAAGTAGAAAATGAAACTTTGATAGATGATGATGATGAATGCTTTGATAATATGCAATCAATTTATACTTTTTTCCAATTATATGAAGAAGACCAGTTAATAAACTTAATAAATAACAATGACTCTTCTTCTTACCGTGAGAAACATCGAAGTTTTCAAGAGAAATGTAATATTGAATATCTATCATCTCATCAATTTTCTTTACATTTTACGAAGAAGTTTGGAAATTCTCAAGTAGAATATTTTCCAGGAAAAACATTGAATAATAACAATAACTTGGAAGAACTTCAAAATAAAAAATTAATAAATATGCTACAAAAACTTTCCTCTGCTTATGCATGTGAATATATTGATATGAAAGGAATTGATCCTAAAACTTGTATGCATCATATTTATATTCAATAAAATTTCAAATCAGTTAAACAACCTCAAAGGAGAATGAATCCAAATCTGATGGAAATTTCTAAAGAGGAATTACAAAAAGTGTTGATTGTGAATTTCATTTATTCTATATAATATAGTCAATGGGTGTCACCTCTAGTGATTGTTCCAAATAAGAATGGGAAATGGATACTATGTACTAACTACAGAGAATTAAACAAAGCCACTTTGAAAGATAATTTTCCACTACCCTTTATAGATCAAGTATTAGATACCTTGGCACAAAAGAAATATTTTTCTTCTTTAGATGGTTTTAGTGGATATAACAAAATCAAACTAGCACCATAAAATCATGATAAAACTACTTTTACATGTCCTTGGGGAACATATGCCTATAGGGTACCTCCCTTTGCATTATGTAATGCACCTGCCACATTTTAGAGAACAATTTTAGGTATATTTTCTGACTTGATTCATGATTATGTGGAAGTATACATGGATGATTTTACTATGTATGGAGATACTTTTAAAGAAGCTATGGGAAATTTAGAAAAAATTCTTATTAGATGTAAAGAAGCAAACTTTTCATTAAGCCATGAGATAATGTTTCATAATGTTCAATGAAGGGATTGTTTTAGGTCACCATATTTCAGGTGATGGAATTAAGGTGGAAACATATGAGGTTGAATTTATTTCTAAAATTTCAATTCTTGTTTATCAAAAAGACCTTAGAATTTTTATCGGATTTTCTGGATACTATAGGCGACTCATAGAAAACTTCAAAACAATAACCTCTCCACTTTTCAAACTTCATACAAAAAGTTTTGAATTTGCATGGAACTCTTATTGTCAAAACACATTTGAAACATTGAAACAAAGAATTACTGAAGTACCGATTCTAAAAGGACCTAATTGGTCTCTCCCTTTTCACATTTCTACTGTTGCTTCAGATACGACTTTAGGGGTTGTACTAGGAAAAAAATATTTAACTCCTTATGTTTTTATTATACAAGTAAAAATTTGACTCTAGCAAAGTTAAATTATACTGTGACTGAAAATAAGTTTTTAGTTGTTGTACATGCCATTAACAAATTTTGTCATTACATTACTCATTATGAAACTTTTATTCATACAGAGCATTCTGCCATTAGATATTTAATGAACAAAACAATTACTAATGGAAGAATTAAAAGATGGTTTTTATTATTACATGAATTCAAAATCACTATTCTTGATAGACTAGGGAAAGAAAATACAGTTTTTTATTTCCTTTCCATAATAAAAAATAATAATGTTGGTTTTCCTATAAAATATTATTTTCCTGATGGGTATATTTTTGCATTATCTACTAAATTTCATTGGTTTGCAGATATTACAAATTATTTAGCTACAGGAAAATTTCCACCACAATTGTTAGCAACATAAAAGAAAAAAGTTATCAAATCCAATGCATCCTATTGTTGGATATATGTACAATAATACAAAATTGGACCTGATTTGATCATTCGAAGATGTGTTGAAGAAGATGAAGTACCAGAAATTATAAAAGCTTTCCATGATGAGCCATGTGGAGGGAAATTTTCTGATAAAAGAATTGCATACACAAATCCTTATTTTTGGATATTATTGGCCATCCATTTTCAAATATGCCAAGGAATATGTCAAAATATGTGATAGTTTTTAGAGAATATGAAAACCAGTGTCATCAAATGAAATGCCTCTACAACCACAATTACTTGTGGAGCCTTTCGAAAAATGGGCTTTAGATTTTGTGGCACCTATAAATCCACCATCTAAACAGAAAAGGTATATACCTGTTTTCACAGATTATGTCACAAAATGGGTAGAAGATAAACCTATTTTATTTGAAACTAAAAATGTTGTAGTCACATTTCCTTTTGAGGATATATTTAATCGTTTTGGTGTTCCAAGAGAAATTGTAATAGATCAAGGTACCCAATTAGCATCAAAGTTGGTACAAAAGCTCATGGAGTAGTATTAAATCAAGCACCATTATGTATACTCCATATCATCTACAAGACAATGGACAAGTTGAATCCACCAACAAAGTTATTAAAGTAATTATTACCAAGGTTGTGTATTTTTATAGAAAGGATTGGGAAAAAAAGCTTCCAGAAGCACTATGGGCATATCAAACTACATGGGTAACTATAACTGTAAATACTCCTTATGAGCTTGTCTATGGGAAGAAAGTTTTGTTTCCAATAGAATTCTAGGTGCAGACCCACAGAGCAACTGCTAAATTATGCCTTGAGCTATCAGAATCTCAAAAGAAAGGAATGCCACAATTGAATGAATTAGATGAAATCTGACAAATTGTTATTTGGAAGACAAGCATAGTGCAACAACAAAGATAAAAATGGCATGATAAGCTTATCAAAGCTAAAAATTTCAAACAAGGTGATTAGGATCTTCTTTTTTATTCCAAGTTCAAATATTTTCAAGGAAAATTTCAAACTCATTCACTTGGTCCTTATGAGATTGATACTATTTTTTATAATGGAGCAATCAAAATCAAGGCTGTTTATGATGAACAAATTTCTTTCCTCGTTAATGGTAATAGATTGATATTATATCATAAACCTCTAACAAGGGAAGAATTTTTTAAGTATTTGCAAGAAAATTTTGAACTTAAGTTAATCAAGAAAAGAGATTGTTCTCCTCACTCTTCAACTTCATTGTAATTATTTTCAATAATATTTAAAAAAAAAATCATAAACATGAAAACCAACTATGTCGACATGTTTATACATAAAATCTTAATTGAAAACCAAAATCTCTTAGCATTTTAGATTTTCAAAAATTCCCTCTTTCTTATCCCTATTTCCTTTTATCCTTCTTTTTATTTTAATAAATTTCCAGGTGGTCAATTATATTCATGGGACCAATATTTTCACTAATTATTTGTAGCAGCAATAGCAACAATAAATAATTATTTCCAAATCATAAAAATAAAGTATGAAATATGGAAAGCAAAACAAACACAATTCCTATCATTTTGTAGCTAATTTTTAGTTATGGAACTAGGTTTGGATTCTACAATAAAAGGAACATCAAGGGAAACATGGAAATAAAGGTATGTAAGAATGCTAAAAGTTGTATTTCATATGAGAACTTAGATTTTAATTTATGGATGAATATATGAAAATGTTGAAGACCTTGTGAATTTGTCATATATAATCGTTATACCATATCCCCTTATCATTACATCGCTAGTCACATCAAAGTCATATCAAGAATTGAACACATAACATTAGTCCTTTCAAATTAGATATGGGAAATTGTGAAGGTAAAATTTAGGCCCAACACAATTTATTCCATCAATTCCTTACCTTTCCATCATTTAAATCTATTCCATATCCATTTCACTCATTCCAAGTCGCATTTTTCTTACTCCTCCTTTCAAATATTCCATTAACCCTATCATAAAGCACATTCGAGGGTGAGACTTCTTCTCACAATGGGGACGCTTGTTTTCTATTAACCAAATGGAGAAAAATTCCTTCAAAAATATCTAAGGGTAAAATACCAACTACAGCAGGTTATATGGATCTAGTTTTTCAAGAAATTCAATGCATATGAAATGGAAATCAGTGAAGAATTTTCCCGAGTATTTGATGGAGTGGAAGTAGAGACAAAAGAAATTAATATCATCCTCACAGAATCCATTGTAGCAGAGGCAACAAGACTGCCCATAAATGGGGAAAGCTGGTTCAAAAATATGAATATAAAAGAAAATGGTTGGGTTCATTTCCTTAAAGAAGTAGGTATGGACTTGTCTATTTTAAAAAAGGGTATTCAATTCACTGCGTTAAAAGGAAAATGGAGAAATATCTTGCTAGTTATTCATAAGTTTGTAACATGTGAAGGTATATGTGGGACAACGGTTTTCTACCATGCCAGGCCTATGACGCATTTTTTTAATGAGTTTGAAATTAATTTACCTTAATTTCTACTTCAAATTCTAAAGAAAACGGCATTCAGCATACAAAGAGAGTCTAGGTCCATCGATAACTCTCTTTACCATCGTGGACTCATTAAGATTCTTGTAGAAACGAATTTGGAAGCTAGGGGAGATAGTTGGCAAGACTTCTTATTGAGAAACCACTTTGTATAAGCTCCAGAGGAAGAATCAAATAGTAAGGTCAAAAGAATTCGAATAAATTCATACCATAACCTTGTAAAAGAGAAAATTCAAGAAAAAATTTGAGAGGAGGATGTGATTGAAACCCCGAAGATCCATCTGAAGACAACACCCCGTTATCCCAATATCTTGAGAAATTTTCTCAACATGAAATGGGGGGAAATTTAGAAAAAAAACAAGCTTTAGAGAAGGAAACAGAATTGAGGAAGCTCTAAAACAAGATATATATGAGCTAGATGTGCTTAACAAACACCTAACACAGGAAAGAGTAGTAGCAAAAATTCAAAATGAGATATTGAGAACTCAAAATGATAACATACTTTTACACCTTTGTCCCTGGTATAAAAAGAATAAGAAAATTAAATTTCAAAATGAGGTTTTGAAAAATAGGATCAGAGGGCTACAAGGAAAAATTCTGATGAAGAAACCAAGGACCATTTTCAGCATTAAGAAGAAGAAAAGAAGCACTAGCCTGGATATGCTTGCATAGGCTTTAGAGATAATTCATTAAAGGGGAAAGAAGAAACATTTTTGAAATTTTGGTGCATGAGGACATGCAAAACCTTTGGTGCGGGAGAATGTTGAAGCCTCTAATTGTGTAGAAAATCTAACCACGGGATTCAATCTGATCTTATGATGTACTAAAACAAGATACTGAATCCCTTCTACAATTTGCAGAAAAAAACGCACAATCACATAAACAAGTAAGAGAAAGAAATAATCAATCACACAAAACAAGATGTATCTAGGGAAATCACATTGCCTAAAACCCCACTATTTTCATATTGGATAAATTCAAGGATTATGAAACAATACAATGCTTTCTCTCACAAGAGAGCTCCTACACTATGCCAACTACCTCACATTGATCTAGGAAAAATCGCACAAATACTTAGCCAATTCTCTACCTCTGCTCAGCCTTCCTTGATCACACATTCTTGCACTAATTAGATACCTATTAAATAGGAAAATCCATCCAATTGATTGCGCAATGCATCAAGGACCTCCAACTAAGTCTATAACTGACCTGTACAATTTTCTAATTATACAACTGATAGTTATCTTCCCTTTAACCTCTTTATTGACTGTGTCTTCCTGAAAACTAACATGAATTTTTTTTTATAGTGAATTATCAGTTAACTGATTGATCACTCATTGTGAATTAAATCAGATTTAATTCACTAGACCTCTCACTAGCTCATCACTCATTTAGAACTAGTTAAACTGATTTTAACTCAATTTCTTGAGTTAACTAATTACAAATCATGCATAGCTGCAACTAGACCCTCTTAAATCATGGAATCACTCTACATGCGTCCTCTCTGACCCTCAACTCTAATTTCCTAAGATAACTCAGTCATTATAACTTAGTTAACTAATACAAGTTGTTATGAGATGAAATTACAATTTATCTTCCAATTTAATTAAGGGAAAATTAAATTAGAAGCCTCACTTTGGAGTGCCATTTCAACACTCCCCCTCAACAAGAAAGGGATTATGTGCTACCCTGATACTGTCTTTGTCGAATTCAAATTTGTTTCTTTTCAACACCTTCGTCAAGATGTTTGCATCCTGCTCCTCCATGGGGCTGTCCTCTGATGACATAATCCTCCTCTGAACACAATCTCTGAGATGGTGATAACAGATATCAATATGACTAAAACCGCCATGGAATACTGGATTAATCGAGAGTTTGATGAAACTATGGCTATCACAATGTACCACCATCAGATACCAAAAAGTATCTTCCTCATCCAAATGACCTTGCATGCAGCTTGACTAGATGCCATGTACACTGCCTTTGTTGAACTTAGTGCAATCGATCTTTGTTTCCTACTGTACGAAGAAATCATTTTTGATCCTTTGGTGAATATGCCTCTTGAAGTGCTCTTCTGGTTGGATGGACTCCCTACCCAATCTGCATCAGTGAAGCCTTGGAGCTTCACTCCCTCTATCAGTTTTTACCATAATCCATACTCTGTAGTGCCCCTGATATATCTTAACACATACTTCCCTGACTTCCAAAAGAGCTTGGGTGGCCTAGCCATAACTTGGATCAATTTGTTAACTGTGTAGCATATGATGGGTCGTGTGTTCACAAAATACATGAGTGAACCCACCAGCTCCCTGTAAACAGTAGCATCTAATAGTTCACCTGAAGTAGCATCCTCCTTCCTCTAGTTTCCTACAAGAGGAGCCTCCATGGGTTTTCTTCCCTCCATGTGGAACTTCCTCAGAATACCCTTGGAATACTTGCCCTGAGATAGAAATATCTCCCCATATCTTTTCCATATTTCCAATCCAACGAAATAATTCAAGAGCCCCGTGTCCTTCATCTCAAATTATCTTGCAAGATTTTATGAGTCGCTCATCACCTGTCAGTATCATATCATCAACATAAAGTACAATAATAAAAATCTTACCATCAACCAAAACATGATATATGTTTGAATCCACTTCACTCTCAGTGAATCTCAACCTAGTGAAATAGTTTCCAATCCTAATGTACCAAGCACAAGGTGCTTGATTTAGCCCATACAGTGATATCTTGAGTCTGCACACATGCGACTCCCTATCTAAGGTCTAAAAAACTTTGCGATTCTCAATGTGCACTTCTTCCTCAATAAATCCATTGATAAAGGTTGTCTTTACATCCATATGATGTATCTTCCATCCCGTCTGCGTAGAGAGTGAAAGGATGGATTGAATGGATGAGTATCTTGTGATTGGTGCAAAAGTCTCATCATAGTCAATCCCCTCTACCTCATAGAGACCTCTGGCAACAAATCTAGCCTTATTTTTCTCCACACTCCCATCTGCTTCATGCTTCACCTTGTAGACCCATCTAGATTCTACCACTGACTTCCCCACTGGTCTTCGGACAACTTCCCATGCACTATTCCTCATAATCGAGTCATACTCCTCAACCATGGCATCAATCCATAGTAGTTGTTTCACTCCTTCCTCAAAAGAGGATGGTTCTATATCAATACCTTTTCTCATAAGAGCCATGTATCCAATGTACCGCGTTGGGAACCTTCTTTGCCTATGTTGTGATGTGGCTACTCCCATATTATCTCTCCCATCTAGTAATAATATGTCAGCCTCTTTGGTGCACTTCCTTCCATCTCTGGTGAATGGATCTACATGAGTGGTTTCTACCACTCCCTATTTTCTGCTTGTGATTGATCCACATGTTGAGGTTCATCCTTTGGAGCTAAGAGCTCCTCAACTGCATGCAACTCAAGCTCCCTCTCAAGATACAATCACGTGGATTTTTCTTCATTAAACTTCACATCTCTTCTGACCACTTTCATCCGATGTGCTAGCAAGTACACCTGATAGTTATGAGGTATATTAGTGTACCCAAAAAATATCCCCAACTCTTATGTTGGTTCAAGCTTCTTCATGACATCTTTGGTCACATGGAAATACACATATGAGCCAAAAACTTTAAAATATGAAACATATGGTTTCTTAAATGAAAAATCCTCCTCTGGTGTACTCATCCCAAGTATCCAATGAAGACTTATTTTTTGCACAAATACTGTAGTATTGGATGCGTCTACCCAAAAATGCAACGATAGGCCCTAATCATGAAACATAGCTCATTTTTCTCCCACAATAGTTCTATTATTTCTCTGTGCAACCCCATTCTCCCATGGGTTATGAGGTGCAATTAATTATGTTCAAATTCCTTCTAAGGCACAGAATTTCTTGAATTCATTACAGATGTATTCTCTACCATTGTCACTCCTCAGAGCCTTCACTTTCTTCCCTGCATTTTTCTCGACAAGTGCCTTGAACTCGCAAAAATTGGAGAACATATGATATTTCTTCTGCATGAAGACAATGCAACAATTTCTTGAGAAATCATAAAAAAAAATCACATAATACATGTGCTTTGTTGTGGAATCTGTAGAGAACGGTCCACACACGTTTGAGTGAACTCTCTCAAGGATTATCGTTTCTCGGATTTCCTTATCGTGAAAGGTGGCCTTTGCATACTTCCCCATAGTACCTGTTGAGCCCCAAAGATGTCCTTTTATTTCACCAAATTTCACTTCATTTCCTTTGTTATTTTTCAGTTATAGGCTTAAAAGATCAATAGGATTGATTAAATTCACTTTAGGAATGCATAAAATAATTGACTTACTAAAATTTTGCGGTGTTGTTGTTGTAGTAATTTTTTACTAGACTTAGCTACAGAATGAAGCCATTCTATAGCTAGTCGCCTATTCCGCAGCTATATTCATGTTCACACAGGTTACAGGTGTCACTTAAAGGAAAAATGCATATGGTTGAATTCCAGAACTCACCTACATCATTCCTTGCCCTCTACGAAGTCTGAGCAAAAATCTGCAAGTGGTTATGCACGTGGAGGAAACCCAAACTAAGAAGTAGATTCCTACGAAGACAAGGACTCTACAGATGTCTTCAACAAAGTACGAGGCCTCCACAAGAGTTCTAATTTGATTTTAATTGAAAAATACACTTATCCCTATTTCTTCTCCAGGGTAGTTATGTATTTCTCTTATAACAATAACTTGGGAAACCGAGAGACAGTTAGTTAGTTGATGTTTTATTGTTAAGTTGTCCAAGACTGTAATACTCTGTTTTTGAAGCGTTTTCCTTTAATGAAAGAAGAAAAACTTTAATACATGATCTGAAGAAATCTTGAAGAGATTCATGTGCTAATCTGGTGGTAGAGGGCCCCTACTGCCCGAGAGGCTTTGTGCATATTGTTTAGATAAGTAACTTTAGCTCTGTTTCGTTCCTAATTTAGGGATTTTTTTGAACTTTATGTTTTATGCTCACTTACATCGAATGTTACAGCCAGTCTTGTTATTATGAATTGTTCCAAAATACCACTAACACTGAATGATATAGAGCTGTAGTATTTCAAAAATTAATTGCATTTTAGTTCAGATGTAGTATTTTGGAGGTTAATTTCATATTAGTTCGGTTATGTTTAATGTATTTTAAGTTTTATTAGCTAGTTGTATTCTAGTTCAGTTACATTAGACTTGAAGGCCATCATTATTTACAAACTGCTCTTGTTCTTAATCTCTGTTAATACATCATTATCATAGGAACAATAATTGGTAATGTCATTTTGGAGTCTTGACTGTTCCACAATTTCTCATAATTTTACAAACTTGCCTTTTTCCAAAACTATTCCAAAAGATTTATAACCCTTGAATGAGGCTTAATAGTGACATTTTGAGTTTCAGAATGGATTAATTTTAGTTTCATAAGTTAATTTAGAGTAGGGTTCCTTACTATGTTACAGATAATCTTTTCCAAATGTGTTCCAACAAATTTCTAACCATGGATGAGATTTTCTCTGTGATAATTGTAAGTGTTTTTTACTTAGAAGAACCTCATTGCATTAAACTTATCCTTTTCTCAAGTTGTTCCAACATACTTCTAGTGAAATGAATTGGGCTGAGTTCATGTTATGAGTTATTTTTCTTGTCAAGTTTTTCAATCTGTGAATTAGCATTTTCTATTCTTAGGTTCCATACATAGTTTAGAATAGATTTTGCTTTGTTTTAGTGTGACCAATAACTTATGTTTTCCAACAACTTAGTTCTTTTCCTCTTAGCATAAAAACACAAAGCCAAAAACACTAGAAAAACACTAAACACAACGAAGTAGGAAGCATATACATAGGCACATATAGTGCACTTCACTTCAACATTTTACTAGCCCTGGTGGACAATTTATGACATCAATTTAAGAACACTAAGTTGAGCAGACAGTACCCCCTTTGCATGTGTCTCTCTCTGAAAGTGTACTCTTTGGAAGCCCTGTAGAAATTTCTTGCATGACTCTGAAAGCGTAGTGGTGAAGATGGCCCAACCTCCTATGCCATAACTCGCTGATGTCTTGGCTCACCACCTTCTATGCTTTACTACTCAATTTTTTGCAGTCATCCACATCAAGTTTGTAGAGGTTCTTCACTCGAACCCCAATTTTTTTCACCTCTCATGGCTTTGTGACAAAGGCATACCTTTCATTCACTAAAAAGCACATCATATCCGTGATATTCCAACATAGCATCATAAACCAAATTATTCTTTAAACCGAGTACATGCATGACATATTTTAGTTTGAGGGGTTTTCTTGAATTTCACTGGAAAGTAACTATACCAATATCGGTTGTGCTATACCTCCCATCATCACCCATATTGATGTGCATCTGGAGATCCTTCTCCTTCAAGATGCTAAAGAATTATTTGTTGTCGCTCATGTGGAATGAGACACCACTATCAAAGCACCGCATAGATCCCAACACCAATGACACCATGAATGTGATGAGGGTGAATTCCAACTCAAATTGTGAAGCCAATGCTTCACCTACTGCTCCTCCTGATGCCTTCTTATTGTTCCTCTTTTGCGGACAACTTGTGGCATAGTGTCCATGATCATGACAATTGAAACCTTTAATATTTGACAAGTCTCACTCCTTTCCTACCTTTCCAGCCTCGAATTTGGAATGGGATGCCTTCCCTTCTCCTTTCTTTTCCTTTCCAGCCAAGGCACAATTTTCCTCATCTTCAGTCTTTGATGAGGATCCATCTCTAGTGCTCTACCTGATTTATTCTTGTTCCAAATCAGACCAAAGTCGCTCCCAATATAGAAGCTTCTCCCTCCCATTTATAGAGTACTGGTGGCTATGCCAGCTCTTGGGAAGGCCTAGAAGAGCTACACTCACAAAATCATCTATGGAAATAATGACCCCAACACTTCCAATCTCATCTCGACATTGAGTGAACTTGGTCATGTATTTGTGGATCATGTCACCCTTTTCCATTTTGATCTTCCTGAGCTTTTCCTTCAGCACCAGCTTCCTATGGCCACTTTTATTCTGATACATATGTTTCAAGGCCTTCCACACTGCATATGGCATCACCTTCCCATGGATGCTCGAGACAATATGGTCTCTAAATCCCTCTAACAAGATCCTTCTCGCTTCTGCAACATTCTTCTTCCATGCATCAAGAAGTTGAGCATCTTCTACTGCGAGTTGTGGGACATCAGCATCTATGAAATATTTCAGTCTATTATCCTTAAGAACTATCTCCATCATGTCCTTCCATGAAATATAACTCTAATTTCTGATGATTACACATTCGAGTCTCAAGACATTGAAATACATCTTGATCTTTTGTTGGATACTCAAGAAATAATCTGCAAATTTGAACCTAATAAAAAAAAAAGTTTGTTCTTATCTTATTATTGTGATTCCTGGCACTCTGGTACCATGTAGAAAAAATAACCACAGAATTCAATTTGGTCTTATGATGTACTAAAACAATATATTGAATCCCTTCTACAATTTTCATAAACAAAACATGATCGCACAATCACATAAACAAGTAAGAGAAAGAAACAATCAATCGCACAACACAAGATGTATTTGGGGGAAGCACGCTACCTAAAACACCACTATTTTTATATTGTATAAAGTCAGGGATCATGAAACAATAAAATTATTTCTCTCACAAGAGAACACCTACACTCTGCCGGCAGTCCCACATTGATCGAGGAAAAATCAAACAAATAAATAGCCATTTCTATGCCTCTGATCAACTTGCCTTTCTCACGCATTCTTGGGGTAATTAGGTCCCTATTAGATAGGAAAATCCATCCAATTTATTGCGAAATGAATCAAGGACCTCCAACTGAATCTATAACTGACCTATACAATTTTCTAATTATACAATTGATAGTTATCTTCCCTTTAACCATTGTCTCAACTAGGTCTTTCTCAGACATGACATGAAATAAATATTTATAGTCAATTATCAGTTAACGGATTGATCACTCATTGTGAATTAAATAATATTTAATTCACTAGACCTCTCACTAGCTCATCAATCAGTTAGAACTAGTTAAATTGATTTTAACTCAATTTCTTGAGTTAACTAAATAAAAGTTATGCATAACTGCAACTAGTCCCCCTTAAATCATGAAATCAATCTACATGCATCCTATCTGACCCTCAACTCGAATTAACAAAGATAAATCAGTCATTCTAAATTAGTTAAAAATAAAAGTTGTCATGAGATGAAATTACAATTTCTCTTCCAATTTAATTAAGGTAAAATTAAATTAGAAGCCCCGCTTTGGGGTGTCATTTCAACAAATTGTTTCTTTTTTACTATCCTTTTTTCATATCATTTCAACCTTTTATCATCATTCTATAAAAATCTAAGCATGTTTCAGGGAAAGTTCAGCTTTTAAAAGGGTATTATTCATCCATAATTAAATTCTATGTTTCTTAGTGAATTATAACAAAAGTATTCTTACAACAACAAAATCATGAACGTTCTGCAACTAATATTTGTTTCCGTAGAAAAATCCATTATTATATAGGTTACAATACTCCAATAAAGGGATGCAGACTATCAAAAGGTGAAAAATGGATACCATGTGGATAAATATCTACAGAATCACTTAGAAAGCTATGCAGATTAAGAAATCTCAAATTCAAAGGAAAATTCAACTATGGAAACTATGTGTAGCAATCAAGTAGCGGTAGTGGAGGAATAAAACAACATCATGTGAGCGATACTGAAGATTTGACCCATTTTTAATATTATAGATCAAAATAAATCTCCCATTACTTGCTTTTTCAATAGCAAGTCATAAAGGCATTGAATTCTAAGTTGAATCAATCTCATAGGTGTCAAGATGGTTCATAACATATCAGTTTAAAACTCTTTCAAATCATTTTATCAAAATTGTATAATTGTTGTAAGCGAGACCAGAGACATAAGTTTTTTAATATTCAAGTTTATAATTTTTGTTCTTGTAAAGACTGATGATGCTATGTTTCATAATATAAGTCACTATTACTCTTAATACATGCGTGAATATCTTGTGATCATTAATTAACTTGCACTCATGGGAGGGCCCCTTGTCGAGATGTGAAGCCTTCTTCATAGCTTTGTTTTGTTTTTATCATTATAGTTTCTTTCAAGAATTTTTTTCCATTATAATTTCTTTTCTGATTATTCTTCATTTGATTACAGAGTACTCACAAATAGAAAACGTCTAAAGGATTTCAATTATTCAATGCATCTTCTTGTCAACGCTTAATTAGTTCACATATCAATTTTATTTCTTAGATGTTAATGAAATACACGTTAGAGGCTAAATATGCACACCGGTAACCATTCTTAAGTTATAATTTTATATTCTGCAAGTAGGAATTAGACTTTACTGTCATTTTCTTTCCAAGCATTTAATATAGAGTTTCCTTACTGCAAATTTGTTTAGGATTTTCTTTCAGCAAGATAGTGTAGAATGTGTTCAATTCCGCAAAAGTAGAATTATATTGTTTTATTTTAATTTTGATCTTTAAGAATTTCCTTTTATGAAATTAAAATTAAGTTTGAATTCTACAATTTAGATAGATCCTCCATTTTTAAAAAGTTCATCTCAATTAAATAGGACTTAATGTAACTTTGGATTGAAATAACATGTGCGTAATTATTCTACCAACCGTGGGTATTTAAAATTAGTTTCATTATTTTTTGAATCACTTATTTCACAAAAAAGAATCCTAGCATATATAGTGCACATACATTTCATAGGTGCGTGAAACCAGGTGGATCAGATTGTTCCTACAATAGGATTTATTTCCATTTTAACTACATCCATATTCAACTCTTCGATAATGGCAGCAGATGTAACCCTAACCTAACGATGGGTTGATCTCCTGCGATTGGCTCCATATTTGGTGCATTGGCTTGGTGACCCATGGCCCTTGCATGCGGAACACCTGTGGCTGGCAGAGGGGCCACTTTGTTTCAGATTCTTTGTATCATCGTGTCTTTCCACACTTGGCAAGAGTGCATGTGACTAAGGTAGTTTTATAATCCCTACTTTCTCGTGTCGGGGGTTTCGTTTTCTCACTTTTCTGGAAAGAGGTTTTCACATCGAGGTTTTTTCAGCTCCCGAAGGTCTGCGTGGATTAAAAATATTTACCTTAGTTCTTACTATGATAACTTTTATAGTACTGGCATTATTGCTTTCTGAAGGACTTGGAAGCTGATGTCCATATGGTTGTGGAGAATAATGTTCGGCCTCATCACTTCTGCATGCAGTGCTACCTTCCCAGGGTTTTTGCGGCCATTTCTTCTCCGTTCACAGGGGAGGTAACTATTTTTCCTCTTGACGCTTATTTTTGTTTCTGTTGCTACTGGTTGTTTTTAGCATTTTTTTGAGTCTGTTGGAGGTTTTTTCAAGCCCATTGGTGGTGGGGGTTCTGGGAGGGTATTATTCTAGTTTCTCTAACCCTTTGTGTCCGGGGCTTCTGGCCATTTCGGGTCTGTTGTCTCTATATGATTTTAGTCCAGTTTAATAGCTGTGGGCTATCTTTTTATGCCAGAGTTTTGGGTGGGTTGGTGGAATCTCGACTCGTGGGTTTAATATTTCAGTTTAATTAGTTGGTTTTCTGCACTGTGGGGCATGATAAGGAGTATGTCATTGTGGAGCCCGAGGCTAAGGAAATTTTTTCTGTATGGGGTATTGAACCCAGAAGCCCTAACCTGGCAAAGGTCTCCCTCCCCTATTGGTCACATGAAGTAGAACTAGAGGTGGCTAAGTTCCCTAAAACCCTGACGGTTGGTTTCGCATCCATAAAGAAGCTTAACTTCACTATGTCGAGTCGGAGTTTGGTGGAGAGGATCGATCGTCAACAAGCCCAAAAATCTCTTGACATAGGTTTGTCTCATTCATGTGTCATTCCCTTGCCTGCTTCTGAGGGGAATCTGGGGCCAAAATTTCCTCGTGAACACTAATTTTATGGGGGATTGGAGGATATTATAATAGGGGTTGGTTTGGAGGGTGCGAAGGTGGGACAAGAATTGTGCGGCTCAAACCCTCTGGCGCTTCATGCGGAGGTGACACAGGTCACTGAATCAGTGCCTCAGTTAGAGTGTGGGGTGTCGGCTCCTTTGGGGTCTGTGGGTCTAAACAGGCTAGAGTGGGGTTCTGGAGGGGGTTTTGGTAGTTTTTCCCTCGGGGGCATAAGTGGGGTTTTTTTGGACCTCAAGGGGGGTATCGGTCTAGGTGAGGCTGGGTGTTTGGAGCATGAGAAACTGGGGATATGGGATATCCTCTATTCAGGTCGTACTCAGAAGGGATCACAATTTGGTTAGGATCGAGTTGTTACAGTGTCATTTATCACCTTCATGTACTTAATGATTTACACTTTTGCCTTGGGCACCCTTTCCCCCAAACTTGAACATTTTCTCAAAAAATAGTAACTTAAACCCATACGCGACTCTGCCAAGTCTTTTCTGCATATACACGCGATTCCATTCATAGAGATCCGTGTATACCTTTTAATTATTAAAAATATATATAAATTCCCAATATTTGAGGTGGGTTTGATGGTTATTCCAGTAATTCAACCACCCCAACCCTTGGCCTAACTACTCCTAACTGCAGAAACTAATTTGAGGTAGTATAAAAGCCCCTCAAAGGAATGGCATAAGGGAGAGAGAAAAGATATAGATATTATACTCTCTTGAAGCCCTATTCAAGTCTGATATTCCTGTGCCTCCTGCACTTCCCAGGTGTTATCACTCAGATTTTCCTTGAAGTTGTTGTGAAGAGGAAAGGGGTTCGAGGTAACCACAAACCTACTTTTAGGTACAGAATCTAGCGAATCTTTACCCAGAGAGGGCTCTCTCTGTAAAATTTAGCTTTATTTTAGAGTATATTAGGCTATTTATAAAGTCCAGGGGTTTTGTTTGAATTTGGGTGATGGATTTCAATAGCTAAGGGTAAGATTGAGTAGTTTAGGCCATTTGGGTGATGGAGTAAAAAATATGGCTTAACTGGATTAAGTTTCTTAACAAAAGATGGTTTCACAGGGCAAGATAATCAAACAAGGAACAATTATAGATCTAAAGTGAATGGGATGAAACTCAAATGGATGAAGGGAAATTAAGAATCCTTCAACACATTTGAAAGAGGGAAATTGAGTGATTATTAATAAATATAAATTAAGTATTCTTCACTAAATAATCAAAGTGCATAAACTAGAAAAATAGGAGCAATTAAGAATTCACTGTTTAAACTAGTTTAGAAGAAAACATTTAGAATAACAATGATTAAAATCAGATTACACTTAAGTACTTTCTGATTTATTCCTTTTCATTAATCATTCAGAAATGAAACACAGATGATATAATAAACAAGTATAAAACTTCAAACATAAGAGAGAGATGACTTATTGATCCATTATCCGACACAAGAATCCTGTAAAAAGTCTTCTGCATCAATTCATCATCCAGCTAGCCATGCAAAATTTCTCCAACAACACTTTATTCCAAAATAGTCAATGTTACAGCGAAGTCTAAGAAATCCACCCCTCAATACCCCGATTGAGGGAGTATTTATACAAAAAGTTATAAAAAATATCTCATAACAACTTGAGATATAATCTAGGATGACTCATAATTATTTTACAAAAAACTAGAGACAGATGGTCTTGTAGATAAGAGAAATGATAATTGATGTTGTGTTGTTTCCTTCTTTTGAGAATCTGTTGAAGGCGGGCCCTATGATTTGGCTTGCTGCTGTCCTCTTCAGTAATTTTGTGTTGGCTGCTCCATTTAACTGATATTATTTAACTGCACTGATACTCTTTTATCCTTCTTTATCATGACTTACTATAGTACATAATCAAAAATTCATGTAAGGATATTTTTTACAAAATTTCTAACATTTCTTCCCACCATTTATATTCCGGTATTCTGGTTCTTTGCAGCTTTCTCAGAGTTTCATCAGTCTCTGTATACCTAAATAAAGTAGGTTGAATTGGGAATAAATGCTTTACTTCATGCTTGAGATAAAACAAATTTTCCAATCTATCATGAAGACTTTTTCCTGTAGGCAATGCTGTTGTTCATGAACTAGTTGAAGTACTGGCCTGATTGTCACCATTCTTGTCCAATTTTTCAACATAACTTTCAAGGTCCATCAGCTTATCCTCTGAAACTAAAGGACTGGGTAATCCTTTATTCAACAAAATATCAAATCTTTTCAGGAAGGCAGTGATTTCTTCTCGCATATCAGAACATTTTCGTTCTAGATTCTGCATCAGAGTTGTTTTGGTAAAAACTCTTTTTATTTCCAAAATTGATCCTATCCTATCTTGAATGCCAAGTTCTTCAAGTTGATGCTTGTTCTGAGTATTTAGAAAACAGATAAGTTCATTGGCTTCTTCAGGCCTATTTCCCAATTCTTCTCTTGCTTCTAATACTTCTTCCAGAGCCAATTTGACTAAATCATTCAGTTCATACATTATTTGAATTGAGGGCCAGACATCTCTTATTGACTGGACGATGTTGTCCCAAAGAATTTCATTTATTTCCTTTAAATGATTCTCCAATGTGAGATCCTTCTCCAATATGTTAACCAATTTTTCTAATCTGTTGACCTCTCTTGTTTTATCTGCAACATTCATCTTCGAGAGATCATATTTTTGTTCGAAAGTGGTGAGTTGCACCTTTGTTTTCTGTAGCTCTATCACTTGGAGTTTCAATTCCTCCATTGAATTTATTAACTCTTCTGTACTTAAATTGGAAGCATGTACCTGTGAAAATTCTGTTGGTTGACCTGTTGTTGTAGTACCTGCAATCATTTCAGTTATAGAGGCTGGAGTATTTGACTGCTTATCTTTCAATGCCTTTTCAAGCTCTTTTTCAGTTTCATTAAGTTGCTCACTCAGTTTCAAGAGCAAGTCCATCAATTCTTCTTCATAATTTTGCTTTATAATTTCTGCAGTCTGTGGATGTCTTGAGGCTGGTAACTTCAATTGTTTTCTCAAGGCTGCAATATCACCATATTTTTTCTTGATTAAAGATTCTATACCTTTGACATCCTTGGGATTATGACCTAATCCAATAATGATTTCCTCCAAAGTTTTTATCCTGTTGTCCTTAGCCTGAGAAGAGGCTTTTTCAAGATTTAATTGAGCATTAGTATTTTCCAAAGAATCCTGCAATTTTTGGGTCATCATTGATTTATTTGTTAGAGTAGAATAAATCATTTCACCTGTCTGTTTATGCAACTCAATTTGATCCAAAGGATGAATATCCTTTGCTAAGACTTCAAAATTAGTTTTGATATAATCTGAAGATGTTTGAGTTTGCTGCACTTTGGATTTGAAGTGACTCATTATCATTTTACCCTATTGAATGTCATAGGCTGACATCAATCTTTGTTGATTCTTAGGAGCCATCTTCAAACATTGATTGTATACTTGAAGCCTGACTGGATCATTTCTGGCCTTTATATTTATGAATGTTCTTTTAATGTCCCAAACATCTTTCACTGGTGGTTTGAAAGATGATACTTCTACACTTTGCTACCTTTGCAGCTCTTTTCTCTGTAAAGTAGTGGATGTCCGACTGATTGTACATGTTTGCTGACTACATAATTCTTCTTGTGTCTGACTATCAGGGATTTCATGAACAGATTCCACCTCTGGAAGAGGATTCAATTTTTTTCTTTTAACATCAGGCTGTTCAGAAGATCCACTAACAGGAGTAGCTGCTTCAGCATCTCTCTTTTTTCCCTTTTCTACATTAAGACGAGTTTGTAAAATTGACATTTCTTCCACATTGGTCAGAATAGAAGAAATCTATACTTGACCCTGTTCTTTAGAAGTTTCAAGCAGTTTTGTCATTGTAAATTTCTCTGTAACTTGTATATCAGCCTCTTTCTCCTTTCCTTTAGATGCTACCATAGCCAATGCACTGATTTCCTGTAAATTTTTCCGAGAAGTTCCAGCAGAAGAAGAGCCAATACCTGGTATATGTGCCTATACAAAAGAGTCTAGGTCAATTATTTTTTCAAGGTCTTTCATTAAATTTTCAACATTGACCTACTCGCTATCTTGTTCTATCAATG
Source organism: Pinus albicaulis (assembly GCA_034641835.2). Classification (NCBI taxonomy): domain Eukaryota; kingdom Viridiplantae; phylum Streptophyta; class Pinopsida; order Pinales; family Pinaceae; genus Pinus; species Pinus albicaulis. The sequence goes on from CM076577.1 coordinate 26,962,476, forward strand.
GTCCTTTCATCCATTCATCCATATTGGCATACTGTTCAATTTCTGGGATTCTTTGATGAATGTATGGTGATAATTTGTTTTTCATTCTTCTATCACAAATAAAGTTGTTTGGGTCATAAGGCACCCAATAGAAACTTTTCTGTAATTTAAGATAGTCTTCTAAGACTCTTTCAGCTTCCTTCCCAGCATCTCTAGAGTTACAAACAAAGGGACCTAATTGACTTTTAATCCTGAATTGAGCCTTTTTCTTTGCATTTTAGAAATGAAATATATCTGAATTAATCATCTTTCTGAAATACTCTAATGCAAAGAGTCTCATTGGGACATATTTTGGTAACTTGAATGGGCATAACTCACATCCATAGATTCTGATTTCTGTTTGATTTCGGTATAGGTACCAATCACCTATCCAATATTGCTTTGAGAGTTGAAGAATTTTCTTGATTTCACTATTGACCCTTGGAGGTGAGACTCCTATCAAAAAGGTGGTTGCAGGGTGTACAAATAGGTCAATAAACTCATTGTAGGAATAAGGAGAATCAGGGGAATTATGAGTGATGGCAGACCAAAATATTACTGACCTAGGATTTCCTATAGTATCAATTTTTTAGCATGGAAAGGGAAACTCTCTGATTGAAAGTAAAGCATGAGATGGTATATAATAGAGGAATACTTGAACACTCTTTCATTCTCTAATCTCATGAGCTGATCATGGATTTTATCTGCAATGTAGGAAGAAAAATCATACTTGACAGCAGGGGGTTGTCCAGGGGTAAAAATTGATAACAATACTAGGGTTAATTGGTCAACATATTCACTATTATTGAAACCCATTATAGAGGATATCATATTCATAATAAGCCTGCCCACATCAGTGAAAAAGGTATAACCATAAGGGGGAGGGCCTTTGCGCTGATCTTCTGGCAACATGAAGGTTTGGCAGAGACGATTTAACTCTTCATGGGAAAATTTGGCAGATTTCTCAAGTAATTCTCCCATGGACAGGGGAGTGAGGGCTTAACCAGGTTGAAATTGCAACATCTCGTTGATAGAATAAGCAGTTATGGGAGAAAGGACGGTCTGAATTGGGGACAAAACTGATCTTTGATTGGGATCATAATTTGCATGGTAGTAATGGATTATCTCAGGAAAAATATGGACTGAAGGGAGAAGATACATGGGAATATTGGATTCCCATAATCCAAAAATGTCAGAACCTTTCAAGTAATTATCCCTGCAATAGAAAAAAATTCGAAGGGGATTTTCACTGAGAACCAGGTCTTGAATTTGGAAATCTCTTTCTACTAAAGGCTGATAATCTAAATCTCTGTGAGGGGCGTTCAGGGGTGTGACATTCAGAGCCACGGGAATCTCCATTTCTTATTCTTGTGGATTCAGAAATGAATTGTGGGTTTTGGTGAAAAAACGAGCATAGTCACAGGTTGGGGAAGGAAATTGCAATTGAGGAACGAACTAAAGACCCGTCTTAAACTCTGCTTCAGTTTTTCATGTAAAATTTAAAACAAAAGCCAATTTTTTACATATTTTAATGGGAACTAGGGTAAATACCTATTTTCCGAGAAATAAACAGTAACTAAATAGGTGCTGGCTATGGCGGATGAACTCTGGATTACTCGACTGCAATTTTCTTCAGCAAGGTAACGGTTGGTAAACTTTGACAGTTGATTTCAAAATTCGTTGCATGGGACACTGGTTACAGCGTGAAATAATAAAAATGATGCGGGTTCTTTGTTTTATTCACAAATTCAAAGGTTGGCAGGTTTTTATTATTTTAATGGATGACGTCAGCAAGTACGGTGGTTTCGTCACGAGAGGGAAGCGATAAGCGGTTTCCATCGCACCACTTTTGGGGAAAGGCGGTTTTCAGCGGAGGGTGAGTGATTCCATACGATGAACGATGCGTGGTGTGGCACTCTTCAGAAAACCGCTTGGCCATCACGCGTTATCGTTCGGACGAGGATGGCCGGCGATATTGATAATAACCGTAGATTTGATATTAGTCGATCAGACGGTTGTCGGGAAAGGAAGATGACAGGGAATTAATTGGCATGCCCGACGTAATTTATTATGAAATAATCACATCGGGGGCATTTTGATTGGTGAATTAGGTTATTAATTAACCATGGGGGTTGATTAATCCCTTTATACGGTGGAGGGTCGGGTTTGTTTTTTAATTGGAAATTCAACCAATTAATTAAATTTATATGGTTATTTTTCAACCAACGGGCAGGATATTATTATATGGGAATTGTTTAAATTAATACAAGGAAAAAGGGAATTTTCATAGGGAATTAAATAATAAGTTAAAAATTAATATGGAAATGAATGAAGCGCTAAGTATAAAACATCAAGGTAATGTATTTAACTTATGCTTTTATGAATAGGGTTTTTATGAAATATGGAAAATATTTTTTAGAATTGAGTGAATGTCATGATGAATGATTTTAAGTACTTAGGATTTTCCAATTATTTGACCGAGGGTCTGGTCCCTCCAAAAGTCAAGGAAATTCCTTGAGCCCCTTTAATTTTCGAATGCCTTAGTACTTAGGGGAAATTAGTGAAATTTTTAGGGAAAAATGAGCAGGGAAGTTAATAATCTGACTTTTATTTGTTTGAAATTCTTCCAGTGTAGTGTCTACCTTTGCACTTGTGATGAAAGTAAATATTTAACACATCTAGAGTCATTATCCATCACATGTAATTCTGCAACATCATCTACCTACCCTATCTACTTTACCCTACCATTTTTTCTTCTTTATTAGGGTGCACTTAGACTGGAAAACCCTTATCACACTTTTTCTTTTACATGTGGAAATCTATCTAATTCAAACCTTATTACATCCAAGGGCTCATATTAAACTGTAGAGCTCCTTTTATTTACTCTACCTATCTACTTATCTGCCAAGATTAAACAGTTTGGTCAGATTTTATTCTCTATCTCTAAAACATAAAATAGAAAGATGAACTAGCCAAGCTTAAACTGTTTGACCGTTCATAAATTGTGGCATAAAATACAATTTGCACACAATTTGTTTATTACATAAGAGCAAAAAAGTAGTGGCATTTAGGCTTGCACACTTTCCTTGGCCTTTATTTTGGGGGGGTTCATTTTCTTTCACTTTTTTGGCCATTTTATTCTTTTCACCCTTTGATTTTTCTTTTAGGGTATACCCTCTTTACATTTTTTAAATTTTTTGATTTTTTGACAATATGGAAAACCTTGGAAACAAGAAAAGGTATGAACATATTACATAGCCCATCAAGTCAATCATGAAATATGACACCTATTGGTATAGGAGTCTAACACTGGCTCCACTTGGGGATGGCTCTTCCTAGTGAAAAGTTAAGAACAACAGGTCAATTAGCCTCAAAATGATTTTGACTCAACCATGGAATCTTCTTCTGCTTGTTGCTTTATTGTATGTATGATAGTAATACTTCTAAAGCTTAGGGCCTTCTCTTCGGGCTTCAACTCTAGCAAGTTACTATCCACTCAAAACTGTGACATTACAAAGGATATAGTATGTACATGTTAAAAATCAAGTTATCCTAATAAATAGGATCAAAGTAATGTTTCAACATTCGACCATTAACTGGTCCTTCTTCAGTTTCTGTACCATCCAAGTTTTTCAGAAAATATGTATTATTTCCTTGTAAAGCATGAATAATATAAGGTCCTTTCCACAGGAAGTCAAACTTCCCATATTTTCCCTTATCCTCTCTTCTGGAATCCCATCTTAAAACTTTATTTCCCAATTGGAAATCTTCTGCCTTGGTCCTTTTATCAAATATCTTCTTTAGTTTCTTCTGCAATACTTGGGATATTTGATAAAATTCCTCTCTGGTCTGCTACTAATTGATAGTCTGATTTATTCTCCTTTGAATGTCATTAGGTTCAACCTGAGCTTCTTGAAGTAATTTCATTACAGGAACTCCTAAATATGAAGGAAATACAGCCTCAATACCATAGACTAACTCGTAAGGACTAGTCCCAATAGATTTTTTGGTGGTGAGTCTGTCTGCCCATAGTGCATTTATAAGTTTCTTGTGCCAATTTTTCTTATTTTCGTCCAATAATTTCTTAATAATATTAATGAGACTCTTGTTGGAGGATTCAGCCTGTCCATTACCCTGAGGGTAATAGGCTGTGGAATGGCCTAAGGTGATATGATATTTATTACAGAAACTTATCATCTTCTTAGATTTGAATGCAGTAGCATTATCAGTTATAATTTTCTCAAGACAACCAAATCTTGATAATATATTGGTTTCTAGGAATCCTATGATCATAGTGTCATTGGCTTGTCTGGAAGAAATTGCTTCAATCCATTTAGTAAAATAGTCTGTGGCAGTGAGGATCCATTTGTGTTGACCAGAAGAAGGAGGATGGATTTCTCTAATGAAATCCAGGCCCCATTGTTGGAAAGGTTTTTCAGTGGAAATTGGTTTCAAGGGTAAAGGTAATAGTTTTCTCTTGCCTTCAAAAATTTGACATTTATGGCAAGCAGTGACAAATTTCTTTACATCAGAGAACAAGGTTGGCCAATAGAATCCAGTTCTTAGGATCTTATCTACAGTTGATTTCCAATAAAGGTGTCCACCACAGTCTCCTGCATGGAATTCATTGAGATTCTTGTCAGCTTCATCTTTTAACAAACAATTCAATAGAACATCGTCATGATTTTTCCAAAAGAGAGCATTATCTAAAATACAAAACTTTAAATATGTCATCTTTAAAAACCTTTTCTTTGTTCTGGATAACCCTGGAAGAGCTTGCAGGTTTAACAATGCATAAATTATATCAGCATACCAAGGTGAATCTAAGAAGGCTTGGCTGATTTTTGGAGTCACCATCTCCTGCTCGTCATCCAGTTCATTAATATCCAGGGCTTGGCAATTTGTTTCTGTCATGAGTTGAGCCAATGCATGTCCTTTTATAAGCTTTGTAGGTTTTATCTCAATATCATACTCTAATATGGTAGCAATCCCTTTACCTCTTTTGCCCTCAATTCCATCTTGAGTTAAGATGTCCTTGACAACAGCATTTGGTACATAGGCTATCGCATGGGAATACAATATATAGATTCTAAAATCTTTAATAGATTTTACAAGTGAAAAAGATTGTTTTTCCATGATGTTGTATTTTAATGATGCATCTCTCAGTGCTTTACTAAAAAAGGCTATAGGTTTTTCACATCCTTGATCATCCTTTTGTAAGAAAATGGCTGCTACAGTATGTTCTGATGCAAATGAAAATATTATGAGGTCTTTATCAAATTGTGGACTGGTAAGAACTGGTGTTCTATTCAAAGCCATTTTAATTTCTTCAAATGCTTGTTTAGCATCTACTGTCCATTTAATACTTGAATCCTTTCTTAACATGTTAGTAAGCAATCTAATTAATTCAGCTAAGCTAAATATGAATATTCTCAAAAAATTGATTTTTCCTATGAAAGCTTGAAGTTCTTTGACATTTCTGGGATGAGGTATCTGCAATATAGCTTCTATTCTAGCAGGATCAATTCTGATACCATCTTTGGAAATAATATGGCCCAAAATTTTACCTTCTTCAAGACCAGATAAGGACTTTTTTGGATTCAAAGAGATACCATACTTTCTGCATTTTATGAATACTTGTCTGAGATGGTCCAAATGCTGCTGACCTGAATTAGAAAAAACAGTTAAATCATCCAGATATATAACAAGAAAGTCATGAATTTATTTTTCAAACGCAATGTCCATTGCTCTTTGGAAGGTTGCTCCAGTGTTTTTAAGTCCAAATGGAATTTTAACGTACTTGAATATACCCCATGGTGTTGTAAAAGCTGTTTTTTCCTAGTCATCAGGATGAACCAGAATCTAGTTGTATCCTGAGAATCCATCTAGAAGAGAAATCCTTGAAGCACTTACTACCCTTTGCAAAATGTGATCCATTTTGGGCAAAGGATAATTATCCTTCAAAGAAACCTTATTTACATTTCTTAAATCAACACATAATCTGATCTCTCCAGTTTTCTTCCTATTAGGGACTAAGTTAGACACCCACTCTGAAAATATAATAGGAGCAATTATCCCTACTTCATACATTCGTTTGATTTCTTTTTCAATTGAAGGCAACAGTACGGGGTTGATTCTTCTGAGTTTCTGTTTAAATGGTTTTTTATTTTCTTTCAGAGGTATTGTATGTTGAATTATAGAGGTATCATATGATTTCAAATCTTCATAACTCCAAGCAAAGACATCCTGGAATTCTCTTATTAGTTCAACATATTTTAGTTTTTGATCGGGAGGAAAAGATTTAGATAACTTTATTATTTTAGGATTTTCCTCAGTTCCCAGATTATATTCCTCAATATCAGCCTTCAATGGTCCCATTTTGGGTTTCTTTGGAATATCATTAGAGTAGAAAATATCTTCTAAAGGAGTTAATCCTTTAGGCAAATGATTGTCTTTCAAATTAATGATCTCAGATTCATCTTCTATAATATCATCAACCTCCATTTGTTTAAGGTCTTGCATTTCTTTTTTGGTGAAATTTGTTGGATGAAGCATTTGAATTGCACTTTCTTCTGAAATGTTTGTTTCTTGTTGATTTATTTGATCATATTCAATGATAGTATCTTCATCTATGTTACTATTAGAAAATTCATTCTCTAGAGTCAGAAAATTGTTAATCTGATTGTCATTTACAAACACTTTCCAATTCTTAAAATTGTCTGGTATAGTAGGTCTATTTCTAATCTCAGCTGTGAACTGATGATTAGGTTCGAAAGGTAATTTACAAGTGCTAGCAAATATTGCGAGGCTATGAGCATGCAAATTTTGTTTTCTTGGGATTTTAGCAAGCTGAGCTTGCAAAAAGGTATTGAGAATCTCTACAATTGTTCCTCTATATTCTCTTAATCTTGGATCTTTTGTCGGAATGTCACCATTGATCTGTTGAATGATTAAATCAGAATCTCCTATGACAAATACTCTAATTATCCCTAATTTTTTGACAAGTTTTACCCTAACAAAAGAACTTCATATTCTGTCATATTATTAGTGCATTTAAAGTTCAATCTGTAAGCACAGCCTTCAGCATGATCATTTTCAAGGTTGTGTATTCAAATTCCAGCTCCTGCTCCTAATTTATTAATGGAACCATCAAATTCTAAATGCCAAATAATTTCATGTTCATAATTGGTATTAGGCGTTTTAGGAACTTTCTTAATAGTGAGATCTAATTTTTTACTTTCTTCTGGTTTTTCTTGGGTATTTGATGTTTCTTTTTCCTCAGAGATTTCTTGGATTTGAACACTAGATTTTTTATTTGCAATTTCTTTTGGTTCAGTTGCTGGTATTTCTAGTTCAGTGGGAAGATCAGATTCAACATTATAAATAATAAATGAGTCCATATGAGAGTGTACTGAGTAGATGGGGAAATTTTCAGGTTTTTCCTAACTACTGACTACATATTTCATCAAGGTTTCTCTGTATAGTCTCTTAGGTTGGCCGAACACTGAAATAGTAGCATATGACATGTCTAATTGAAGAGATCCTCCAAGCTTTGCACCCCAAGATCTAGACAATAGCATACCATATTTTGGAGGAATATCTGCTACTACTATATCCATCAAAATGGTTTTCGCAGGGTATTGAACCAACGTAACACACAAATCTTTGATTAATCCTAAACATCTCACCTGACTTGAATAAAAAGAAAAAATACCTTTGTATGGTCTGGTGATGTCTAGATTTAATCTTTCCATTACAGCCTTGGGCATTAGATTGTGAGATGCCCCAGAATCAAGCATGGAATTATGAAGTATTTTATCAAGTATATTCAAACTCACATAGAATGGAGGAGTTCCTCCACTTCCTGGTTTTCCATTTACTTCAGGGCCAAAAAGTAATCTGGGTTGGTCATCAAAAACATTTACTGAATCATCACTTCCAGTAATATTAAGTGATCTATTGATTTGACTTCGGTAGACATCATGTTTAGCTAATTCAGACAATGGGACAACTATCTTTAATTTGCCTACTTCAGCTTCCAGATTAAAAGGTTTCTTGGTCTGAGTTCTTGTATTTCGAACAATTGAATTTTCTTTGTCTTCGGTGTTTTCAGTATTTTTCTCTTTTTCAGGAGTGGGGTTGTGAGCTGAAGTTGTTTCCAAATCAACTTCTAGATGTTCCTCTACATTTCCTTTGGGAGGAAGAGTATTGGAAAGTTGTTTGTTATTCAGTTGAGTATCAGATACATCTTCAATTATTGGGTGGGCAGGATTAGGATCTGATCTAGAAAGAATATGTACAGGGGTAGTACTAATTTTACCTTTGAGGGGTTGTTTCGTAGTTTTATGTTTACTTGTCTTCAGGACATCAATTCTTCTGCTCCTCAAATTATATTGCTTGTGAACTTCGTAAATGGTTGTATCATATCCTTCCTTAAATTCAAATGATTCTCCTGACTGGGTTTGAAATTGCTTAATAATATGAGCTTCTTGATCCTCTTGGGTCAAAAATATTTCTGGTTCGTTCTCGCATTCAGTGAGATTTTTTATTTGAACATCTTCAGTTGGTTCTTCAGAAGTTGAGCCTTCAACATAATTTTCCTGGAATGGGGGTCTAATATTTTGATCAGGACCATTTTTTCCAATATTTTGATTTTGGTTCCTTCTGAAGTTTGGATTTCTCACATTATTGTTCGATTGACCATCCCAAGGAGATTTATTCTTTTCAATACTCTATCTCCTAGTCTTTCCATTCCTTTGATAATAGCATCCAACTTCTTTTCAAAATTTGTGGGTTCTTCATTCAAAGGCATTCTTCTTTCAACTCTGGCTCTAGCTCATTTCTCTATCAGGTTGGCTTCAACACTAACAACTATACTTTGCATTTCTTCTAAAGTTTGAGGAGCTCTTTCCCTAAGCTGATACACTATATCAGAATCAAATCCATCAGGGAATTTGATTAATACTGAATCTAGAGGAGGTCTAAGATTTTGGGAAATAGCATTGTAAGCCACATTGAATCTGATAACGTAATCTTGCACAGTCTCATTTGGTCCTCTTTTTAATTTTCCAAATTCTGATAAGATTTGAAGAGGATCTTTCTTCTTTTCCCATCTGTTTAAAAATGATCTATAAAGAGCTTGTAAGTCAGCAACACTATTTCCAGGAAGGGCCCTAAACCAGGTTTTGACTTCTCCAGTAAGACTTTGGACAAAAATTCTCATTCTTACAACATCAACATCTATTTCATAAATTTCAAAATAATCGGTCATCTTTTTAGTATATTGTTGTGCAGTGTAGGTTCCAGAACCATCAAAAAGAGTGATTTTACTTTGGTAATCTTGAGGCATAGCCCATAGATTAGCAGGTAGTACCAAAGGAGCATATATGTTTGCCATTGCAGGAGGTAGCGATAAAATAACAGGTGAGGTTGGTATATGACTCGTGGGTGGAGGAGTAGAAGGGGTAGTTTGAGGTTGAGATGTTTGATGAAAGGTTGACGAACTTGGAGAAGCTGAAGTGATCACGGAAATATTTGAAGTTCCTTCAGAGGTAAACTCAGATTGTATGGAATCTTGCAAATGTTTATCAAGATGTGAAGTAATAAATTCAAATTGTAAATCTTCAAGAAACACTGGGTCTGGAACCAAATTGGAAAACTGAGATTCAGAAAAATTTACAAATAAATATGTTTCAAACTGCTCGTCAAAAGGTTCGTCCTCAAGATACATCCACTTAACAGGACAGGATATTGATCTATAGAGAGGTCGAGAACTACTAGAGCTTTCTTGACTATCTTGTCTTCTAAGAATTCTGGGAATTAGATTCAGATTTTCAAACAGAGGTGGTGGATTTGGATCAGGATTAGCCCTAGTGTAACGAGTCCTTTCTCAAGCCAGTTTTCTAGGTGATATTTTTTTGGTTTTTTAGTTTAAATGGAATGAACAATACAACTTCAACAATCTCTTTAAGAAGTTTCAGATATTGGTTTTAAATTTTCTTAAAGATTTATTTAACTAGAGGAACTGATCAAATGTTTGAAACCAAAGTTCAGTTCATAAACTAGACCGGAGATAGACTGAACTAGCATTTATTTACTATGCAATTGCAGAGAAAAAACAGTTCAAAGGCTACCTGGCTAACTTCAGGCTCCGTCTGTAGTTTATAAAGTAAACAAAAGTAACAATAAAATTATTCAGGCCCCAGTGGAGTTGCCACTATGTTATCACTCAGATTTTTCTTGAAGTTGTTGGGAAGAGGAAAGGGGTCCGAGGTAACCACAAACCTACTTTTAGGTACAGAATCTAGCTAATCTGTACCTAGAGAGGGCTCTCTCTATAAAATTTAGATTTGTTTTAGAGGATATTAGGCTAGTTATAAAGTTCAGGGGTTTTTTTTGAATTTGGGTGATGGAATTCAATAGATAAGGGTAAGATTAAGTATTTTAGGCCATTGGGATAATGGAGTCAAAAAGATGGCTTAATTGGATTAAGTTTCTTAACAAAAGATGGTTTCACAGGGCAAGATAATCAAACATGGAACAATTATAGATCTAAAGTGAATGGGATGAAACTTAAATGGATGAAGGGAAATTAAGAATCCTTCAACATGTTTGAAAGAGGGAAATTGAGTGATTATTAATAAAGAGAAAGTAAGTATACTTCACTAAATAATCAAAGTGCATAACCTAGAAAAACAGGAGCAATTAAGAATTCACTGTTTAAACCAGTTTAGAAGAAAACATTTAGAATAACAATGATTAAAATCATATTACACTTAAGTACTTTCTGATTTATTCCTTTTCATTAATCATTCAGAAATGAAACACAGATGATATAATAAACAAGTATAAAACTTCAAACATAAGAGAGAGATGACTTATTGATCCGTTATCCGACACAAGAATCCTGTAAAAAGTCTTCTGCATCAATTCATCATCCAGCTAGCCATGCGAAATTTTTCCAACAACACTTTATTCCAAAATAGTCAATGTTACAGCAAAGTCTAAAAAATCCACCCCTCAATACTCCGATTGAGGGAGTATTTATACAAAAAGTTATAAAAAATATCTCATAACAACTTGAGATATAATCTAGAATGACTCATAAGTATTTTACAGCAAAATAGAGACAGATAGTCTCGTAGATAAGAGAAATGATAACTGATGTTGTGTTGTTTCCTTCTTTTGAGAATGTGCTAGAGGCAGGCCCTATGATTTGGCTTGTTGCTATCCTCTTCAGTAATTGTGTGCTGGCTTCTCCGTTTAACTCATATTATTTAACTGCACTGATACTCTTTTATCATTATTTATCATGACTTACTGTAGTACATAATCAAAAATTCATGTAAGGATATTTTTTACAAAAGTTCTAACATTTATTCCCACCATTTATCTTCCGGTATTCTGGTTCTTTGCAGCTTTCTCAGAGTTTCATCAGTCTCTGTATACCTAAATAAAATAGGTTGAATTGGGAACAAATTATTTACTTCATGCTTGAGATAAAACAAATTTTCCAATCTATCATGAAGACTTTTTCCTGTAGGCAATGCTGCTGTTGATGAACTAGTTGAAGTACTGGCCTGATTGTCAGCATTCTTGTCCAATTTTTCAACAGAACTTTCAAGGTCCATCAATTTATCCTCTGAAACTAAAGGACTGGGCAATCCTTTATTCAACAAAATATCAAATCTTTTCAGGAAGGCAGTGATTTATTCTCGCATATCCGAACATCTTCGTTCTAGATTCTGCATCAGAGTTCTTTTGGTAAAAACTCTTTTTATTTCCAAAATTGTTCTTGTCCTATCTTGAATGCCAAGTTCTTCAAGTTGATGCTTGCTCTGAGTATTTAGAAAACAGATAAGTTCATTGCCTTCTTCATGCTTATTCCCCAATTGTTCTCTTGATTCTAGGACTTCTTCCAGAGCCAATTTGACTAAATCATTATGTTCATGCATTATTTGAATTGAGGGCCAGACATCTCTTATTGACTAGATGATGTTGTCCAAAAGAATTTCATTTATTTCCTTTAAAGGCTTCTCCAATGTGAGATCCTTCTCCAATATGTTAACCAATTTTTCTAATCTGTTGACCTCTCTTGTTTTATCTGCAAAATTCATCTTCGAGAGATCATATTTTTGTTCCAAAGTGATGAGTTGTGCCTTTGTTTTCTGTAGCTCTATCACTTGGAGTTTCAATTCCTCCATTGAATTTATTAACTCTTCTGTACTTAAATTGGAAGTATGTACCTGTGACAATTCTGTTGGCTAAACTGTTGTTGTAGTACCTGCAATCATTTCAGTCGTAGAGGTTGGAGTATTTGACTGCTTATCTTTCAATGCCTTTTCAGGCTCTTTTTCAGTTTCATTAATTTTCTCACTCAGTTTCAAGAGCAAGTCCATCAATTCTTCTTCAAAATTTTTCTTTATAATTTCTGTAGTTTATGGATGTCTTGAGGCTGGTAACTTCAATTGTTTTCTCAAGGCTGCAATATCATCATCTTTTTTCTTGATTAAAGCTTCTATACCTTTGACATCCTTGGGATTATGACCTAATCCAATAATGATTTCCTCCAAAGTTTTTATCCTGTTATCCTTAGCCTGAGAAGAGGCTTTTTCAAGATTTAATTGAGCATTAGTATTTTGCAAAGAATCCTACAATTTCTGGGTCATCATTGATTTATCTGTTATAGTAGAATAAATCACTTCACCTGTTTGTTTATGCAACTAAATTTTATCGAAAGGATGAATATCCTTTGCTAAGACTTCAAAATTAGTTCTGATATAATCTGTAGCTGTTTCAGGTTGCTGCACTTTTGGTTTGAAGTGACTCATTATCATTTTACCCTGTTGAATGTCATAGGCTAACATCAATCTTTGTTGATTCTTAGGAGCCATATTCAAACGTTGATTGTATACTTGAAGTCTGAGTGGATCATTTCTGGCCTTTATATTTATGAATGTTCTTTTAATGTCCCGGGCATCTTTCACTAGTGGTTTTAAAGATGATACTTATGCACTTGGCTGCCTTTGCAGCTCTTTTCTCTGTAAAGTAGTGGATGTCCCACTGATTGTACATGTTTACTGACTACCCAATTCTTCTTGTGTCTGAATATCAGGGATTTCAGGAATAGATTTCACCTCTCGAAGAGGATTCAATTTTTGGCTTTTAACATTAGGCTGTTCAGAAGATCCACTGACAGGAGTAGCTGCTTCAGCATCTCTCTTTTTTCCCTTTTCTACAGTAACAGGAGTTTGTAAAATTGACATTTCTACCACATTGGTCTGAATAGAAGAAATATGTTCTTGACCCTATTCTTTAGAAGTTTCAGGCAGTTCTGTCATTGTAAATTTCTCTGTAACTTGTATATCAACCTCTTTCTCCTTTCCTTTAGATGCTACCATAGCAAATGCATTGATTTCCTGTAAAATTGATGAGAAGTCCCAGCAGAAGAAGAGCCAATACCTGGTATCTGTACCTATCCAAAAGAGTCTAGGTCAAATATTTTTTCAAGGTCTTTCATTACATTTTCAACATTGACCTGCTCACTATCTTGTTCTATCAGTGTTCCTTCCATCCATTCATCCATATTGGCATAATGTTCAATTTCTGGGATTCTTTGATGAATGTATGGTGATAATTTTTTTTTCATTCTTCTATCACAAATAAATTTGTTTGGGTCATAAGGTACCCAATAGAAACTTTTCTATAATTTAAGATAGTCTTCTAAGATTCTTTCAGCTTCCTTCCTAGCATCTCTAGAGTTACAAACAAAGGGACCTAATTGACTTTTAATCCTGAGTTGAGCCTTTTTATTTGCATTGCAGAAATGAACTATATCTGAATTAATAATATTTCTGAAATAATCTAATGCAAAGAGTTTCATTGGGACATATTTTGGTAACTTGAATGGGCATAACTCACATCAATAGATTCTGATTTCTGTGTGATTTCGGTATAGGTACCAATCACCTATCCGATATTTCTTTGAGAGTTGAAGAATTTTATTGATTTCACTATTGACCCTTGGAGGGGAGACTCCTGTCAACAAGGTGGTTGCAGGGTGTACAAATAGGTCAATAAACTCATTGTAGGAATAAGGAGAATCAGGGGAATTATGAGTTATGGCAGGCCAAAATATTACCGACCTAGGATTTCCTTTAGTATCAAGTTTTTTAGCATGGGAAGGGAAACTCTCTGATTGAAAGTAAAGCATGAGATGGTATATAATAGAGGAATACTTGAACACTCTTTCATTCTCTAATCTCATGAACTGATCATGGATTTTATCTGCAATGTAGGAAGAAAAATCATACTTGACAACAGGGGGCTGTCCAGGGGTAAAAATTGATAACAACACTAGGGTTAATTGGTCAACATATTCACTAGTATTAACCCATTATAGAGGATATCATATTCAGAATAAGCTTTCCCACATGAGTGAAAAAGGTATAACCATAAGGGGGAGGGCCTTTGGGCTGATGTTCTGGAAACATGAAGGTTTGGAAGAGGCGATTTAACTCTTCATGGGACAATTTGGCAGATTTCTCAAGTAATTCTCCCATGGACAGGGGAGTGAGGGCTTGACTAGATTGAAATTGCAACATCTCGTTGATAGACTGAGAAATTATGGGAAAAAGGATGGTCTGACTCGGGGACAAAACTGCTCTTTGATTGGGATCATAATTTGCATGGCAGTAATGGATTATCTTAGGAAAAATATGGACTGAAGGGAGAAGATACATGGGAAGATTGGATTCCCATAATCCAAAAATGTCAGAACCTTTCAAGTAATTATCTCTGCAGTAGAAAAAAATTCGAAGGGTATTTTCACTGAGACCAGGTCTTTAATTTGGAAATCTTTGTCTACTAAAGGCAGATAATCTAAATCTCTGTTAGGGGCATTCAGGGGTGCGACATTCAGAGCCACGGGAATCTCCATTTCTGGTTCTTGTGGATTCAGAAATAAATTGCGGGTTTTGATGAAAAAACGAGCACAGTCACAGGTTGGGGAAGGCAATTGCAATTGAGGAACGAACTAAAGACCCGTCTTAAAATCTGCTTCAGGTTTTTGTGTAGAATTTAAAACAAAAGCCAAGTTTTTACAGAGTTTAATGGGAATTAGGGTAAATACCTTTTCTCCGGGAAATAAACAGTGACTAAACAGGTGCTGGCTATGGTGGGTGAACTCTAGATTACTCGACTACAATTTTCTTCAGCAAGGTAACGGTTGGTAAACTTCGACAGTTGATTTCAAAATTCGTTGCATGGGACACTGGTCACTGCGTGAAATAATGAAAATGACGCGGGTTATTTTTTTTATTCACAAAGTCAAAGTTTGGCGGGTTTTTATTATTTTAATGGATGACTTCAGCAAGTACGGTGGTTTCGTCACGGGAGGTAAGGGGTAAGCGGTTTCTATCGCACCGCTTTTGGGGGAAGGCGGTTTTCAGCGGAGGGCGAACGATTCCATACGATGAACGACGTGTGGCATGGAACTATTCAGAAAAATGCTTGGCCATCAGGCGTTATCGTTTGCACAAGGATGGTTAGCGATATTGATAATAACCGTAGATCTGAGAATAGTCGATCAGACGGTCGTCGGGAAAGGAAGATGCCAGGGAATTAATTGGCAGGCCTGACGTAATTTATTATGAAATAATCGCATCAGGGGCATTTGGACTGGTGGATTAGGATATTAATTAACCATGGGGGTTAATTAATCCCTTTATACGGCGGAGGGTCGGGTTTGTTTTTTAATTGGAAATTCAACCAATTAATAAAATTTATATGGTTATTTTTCAACCAACGAGTGGGATATTATTATATGGCAATTATTTAAATTAATACGAGGAAAAAGGGAATTTTCATAGGGAATTAAATAATAAGTTAAAAATTAATATGAAAATGAATGAAGCGCTAAGTATAAAACATCAAGGTAATGTATTTAACTTATGCTTTTATGAATAGCGTTTTTATGAAATATTGCATGATTTTCCTAAGTAAAATGGGATTTTAATTAGGAAAAGATTTTTTAAAAGTGAATGAATGTCATGATGAATGATTTTAAGTACTTAGGATTTTCCAATTATTGGGGTGAGGGTGCGGTCCCTCCAAAAGTCAAGGAAATTCCTTGAGCCCCTTTAATTTTCAAATTCCTTAGTACTTAGGGGAAATTAGTGAAATTTTTAGGGAAAAATGAGCAGGGAAGTTAATAATCTGACTTTGCTTTGTTTGAAATTCTTCCAGTGTAGTGTCTGCCTTTGCACTTGTGATGAAAGTAAAGATTTAACACATCTAGAGTCATTATCCATCACATGTAATTCTGCAACATCATCTACCTACCCTATCTACTTTACCCTACCATTTTTTCTTCTTTATTAGGGTGCACTTAGACTGGAAAACCCTTATCACACTTTTTCTTTTACATGTGGAAATATATCTAATTCAAACCTTATTAAATCCAAGGGCTCAGATTAAATTTTTGAGCTCCTTTTATTTACTTATCTGCCAAGATTAAACAGTTTGGTACCTATCTACTTATCTACCAAGATTAAACAGTTTGGCCAGATTTTATTCTCTATCTCTAAAACATAAAATTGAAAGATGAACTAGCCAAGCTTAAACTGTTTGACCGTTCATAAATTGTGGCATAAAATACAAGTTGCACACAATTTGTTTATTACATAAGAGCAAAAAAGTAGTGGCATTTAGGCTTGCACATTTTCCTTGGCCTTTCTTTTAATGGGGTTAATTTTCTTTCACTTTTTTGGCCATTTTATTCTTTTCACCCTTTGATTTTTCTTTTAGGGTATACCCTCTTTACATTTTTTAAATTTTTTGATTTTTTGACAATATGGAAACCCTTGGCAACAAGAAAAGGTATGAACATATTACATAGCCGATCAATTCAATCATGAAATATGACACCTATTGGTATAGGATTCTAACACTAGGTATATTCAGGAAACCCTTGTTTCCTTGAGATGTTCATTATCCTATATGACATCTATTGTGCACTTATATTGGAATAATTCTTGCGATTCTAGGGTTGGACAGATCCAAAGGATGGCATGCTTGAAGGTCGTGGCAGGATTCATGTGATCTCTCCACGTTTTGATTACTATACGTGTCATTTATAATAAGAAGAGCCATCTTGTTCCCGATGTTCATGTGTTTATGATGCTTGATACATGTGTAATAATCGTTAATTGAATGTTTCACATTATTTTTATCACATTATGTATGGTTTTCACTGACATCTAGGAACTATATATGTTGTACAACTAGGTTTTTTTGTTCGTTCTTTGTGGATTTATAGGTAACGGAGCACAAAGTGTTGCAGGGGGTTTGTATCCCACAGGATCTACATCAACCGAGGGACTTTCAGGTAAGTTCTGCAACTAGTGGGATCTAGTTTTCAGTATAGAAGTTGGTTAAAGTGAGTCCTTATTGAATGGCATGCCCCTGATCTGAGAAGGTTGTCAACCCAAGACCTTTAGGGTGTTATTTCCCAAAATAGAAATGATGACTCCATTGGGGATCACATTCTTGTGATTTCTCATTTGGGTTGTCTCATCTATCTTGTAGGTTCCCAACATTTTCTATCACTTTTTCTAGTCTAGCAAGTCCTTTTTCAGTTAGACAGAAGACTTGGTTTATTGATCAAGCTTGAATTTCTATTTTTTTTCTTATCTTTGTTTACATATGCAATTTTTTCTTTACACAGTCGCGTATACATGTTGTTTTTTGGAAAGGGACCCACGTATACGTGAGTTTCCTTTGTTACAATCGCGTATGCAGCTTGTTTCTCTCTGAAAAAAAAGCGTATGCCTGGGAAAATTTGAAATTTTTAGTTTTTGGCCCCTATGATCTTGTATGTCTGTGTTGAGCTATTCTTGTAGTGTCTTGAAGGTCTCTAGACTATGTTTAAAGTGATTTTCTATCTATTTTTATCTTTCTTGTAAGAAGACCTAGCCATTTGGTGAAATCCTTGTTTTTTGTGTTTACAATTGCGGTCTGAGCACCAAGATCTTTCCCTGAATATTCCTGGTTGTCCTGAACATTCAGAACAACAAGCCTTTGCTCGTTTTCTCTTCTTGGCCTTATGCATTACTTCACGTTTGATTTTTTCCTTCTTGGTGTAATTGGTTTTGTTGATTTCGTAAGACTTGTCTTCTTTCGAATCTTGAAAGATCTCTTTTTGATTTTTTGCAATTGTTGTTCGCTGCAAGATTATGCTATTATACTAAGTTGATTGATTGAGTTTCTTGCTTCTTTTTTCTCAAAACAAGCCCTGATACGAAAGTTGCATGGTTGGCTTGAGTACTTTGAAGCCTTTGATTGGAGTTCATGTTTGCATGATTCAGTTTCTGGATAGTTTCATTAGTCTTCTTGAAATCTCTTTTCTTTATTTTATAAGTTGTAAATCCCAAAAACATCTTGCATTTTCCGTTGCTTTTTGATTCCTTCTTTGTTTACGGTTTGGTTTTCATCCTTTAAAGATTTTGATTAAGTTTATATTCTTTAGTTCGTGGCTTTATTTGGAAGGAAGTATGCTCTTTATTTTCCACTTTTATGTCAAGTGATTTTTGGCATTTCTTATATGTAGGAGTTCTAATTTGGAACTAGCCTTGTTGACTATCAAAAAGTGGTTGAACCTTTGGATTTTTTAGAGACTCCCTTTTTTCTTCTTTAGAAATAGCATCTTAGGATTTTCATATCATTGGTAGTTTGTATTAAGTGCATTCAAGCATCCTTTTAGTATTTTTCATAATTTTCTGAGTTGTGAGTGTCTGAAAAGAAAGCACAATTTTTTTTATTAGTTTCATAGAACCTGTGTAGAAATCACTCTTCATCTAAAGGAAACTATTGCATTTGCATGTATTTTGGTTTTCATTGGTTTCTTCTATGTCTTAAAAACACCATCAATTTCACTTCCATGCACCCATTACTTAAATAATAGCCCATCTAAAATAAGTGATATAAATTAAAAGAAACTAAAATTTTTGTGTTATTGTAATTAATTATACACCAACTAGCTAGGTTGTATGCATTCGATTAGGTGAGTGGAGAGTTAACTCTGCAAGGCCTCTCAAACCGTTAAACATAGAAGTTGATTAATGAGTGAAATACAACACCGTTAAGTGGACCAGGAAATCTCTCCTCTAGAGAGTCAAGCGCGAGGGATAGTGCAGGCAGAGAAGAGAGATACCCCCTCTCCTATTTTTTGAATCTTGACCTAGGACCATTTCAACCGACTGCCGATATAGATTGGTGCCCATAGGTGCCTATACTAGGGACCACATAGGTGACTGGGGGGGGATACCCATGGTACCTGAGGCAGACGTTGCATCACTTCCATCAGTACTTCTGTAGGGTTCCCTTGGGAAGCTCGGGTACTTGCACTAGAAAAGACTATTGTTATGAGGTTAGCTTAACTATTTATGTTACCTTCTCTAGTAGGCCTAGGTCATAATTACCCAAAACTAATTTCAAAAGTTCCTATTATTTCGCTTTCTTTCATTTTGGTGTCCGGTCCTCATCACCCGGAGCAGAAATACCTGACAGCTACTTGCTTGGCTGGATCTTAGGAATTTCTTAGAGTGTGCTCTTTGCTCATAGATTTCTTAGCTTCATATATTTTTTGAATCCAAAAATCTCTTAAAGTGGCTGACCGATTGCCTCGTTGATTGAGGAGGTTTCGTGGGTTGTCTCCCGTGAGCACCGAGCCTTCTTCAAGAAGGCGTAGGGGTAATTTGGAGGGTGATTTTCACTCGGTGTTTTCAGACGTAGTAGAGAGATATCCTCCGTCTGGGCTTGTTGTTTCTGTGGGTAGTTCTGGTGTTGGCGTAGTACAAAGAGGAGTGCCTCACTCATCTCGAGAGTTTTATTTTCTGTAGAAGAAGTAGAATTAGAGGAAGTTCCTCAGCCTGTTGAGTCTCTTCCATCTCCTCTTCCTGTTGATCATCCTTTCATCATTCAATACATCAGACCAGAGTCTCAGAGACCCGTAATTCCTTATCCATCATATTCGCACCTTTCGATGGCCATGCCTAGGAATACAACTTCAGTTGTGAGCATTGCAAGTGTTCAGACCCCTTTTTTAGTCAAAGGAGGGGCCACTATTGCTATATCTACGATCACTTCTAGTGTTGTTGTTTTTGAATCTGGTCACACCCAAGCACATGCTTCATAATCTGGTCCCTTTTCGTTTGGAATGCCGACTATTGGGATTCCTTCTTTCTCCTTTCCTGTTGCTTCAGCTGCATCTGCACCCATACCCTCTATGGCTAGTGGATCAGCTTCTTTTCAAGGGTTCCCCTTTGGGAGTGAGAATACACCTTATTCAACCCATTCCTTAGGATATTTACCTTTTTCTTCTCAAACTCAGGGTTTCAATCCATGGTCTAGAGGCCAAATTTCTATGTAATATCCCCAAATTGGGATTGCTAGCAAAACATGCCTGAAAAATGAATTTTTCAGGAATGTATGCTATAGAAAAAAATATTATCCCTTGGACCTCTTAGACCTAATAATATAAGATCCAAATCCAATATTAAATCAGAAACCAAGAAAACTAGGTGAGATAAACAAGCCTCTCACACCTAGAATGGTTGGGAAATGCCCAATAATGGGACTGCAACATTAATTAAATCCAATTCTGGAGTATCAGCACTCTATTCACTCATGAAATCTGTCAAGAAACAAATTATTATCAGTTTATGTTACATCATCAACTTCTTCTTCATTTTAAGATCCAAAATGTAGGGAAAAGCAGCAAATTGAGCCCTAAAAAGGTGAATTTCAGAGATCTGCATAAAAAAAGAGGAAAATTATGGTTGGATCCCTTATAATAGGTTATATGGGACTCACATATAAAATTTTAGCTAAAAAAAATCATTCTAGCTAAGTTAAACAGGTCTCCCACTCCCGACATGGCTAGAAAAGGCTCAATCCCCATGGCTTAGCTAATGCAGAATTTACTGAAGCTTTCATAGCGTATTTTTCAGAGGGTTTATGATGTGATATGATGGAACATGCTTGAATACATGGTATTACATCAGATAATGTAATTTATTTCTCAGATCATGAGAACAATGGAGAATAGATGAAGAAACCCTCAAGAATGAGGTGTTGCAACACTTTGTTTCTCTGCAACAAGAATATACAACGTAATTTTTAGGGGTTGTAGCAGATTTACATTAAATATCAGATCTAAGAAAAAAAATTTCACAAAATATCAGATCTATAATAGATCGGTACACTAGATTGTCTTTACTTTACATTCCCCTTGGGGATTTCAGCAATACATGAAAGAATGGGAGTAGATCTGATTTTTACTACAGTAGATTTGAAAAATGATTCAGAAATTCTGAAGTAGATGCAGCAGTGAATCATATCTGAAACATACATTTATTTTTTGGCCAATCCATGGATCACCACAGTGTAAGGAAGACTCCTTTACACCAGAGATCACTCCTCCAACTGAATGCCAGAATACCCTGCAACTCTCCAATTGGAAATAACACAGTCCAAGAGGATAACCTGCACTGGAAACTTGAAGCACAAATTGGACTGATTCCAAGATCAAGAACTGAATCCCAAACTGCTAATACACTCTTCTAGGAGGTTAAAAGACACACTCACTGAGAAGAGGTACAAGTACAATCTAGATCTGAGTAGATCTAGTGTTTCCACTTGCTGCAGCTCACTAAAACAATTAAATCACATAGGATTTATGCTATCTAATGGATATGGATCTTGGCCATATGCCTGATAGTGGAAGAGAAATACAATTCCCTCCAAGAGCTACTCAATGGAAGGAGAGAGAATCATGAAATCCTCACAATTATTTGCTAAATAGCCAAGAGAATGAGATATGTCTAAGCAGAAAATATATTCTAAAAATATAATATCATGAACAACCTTCTCTTGAGCCTTCCCCTTCCTTTTATAAGATGAGAGATTTGGAAAACCCTAAACCACCTTGATGAATTATCTCCTTTCACATGAGGGCCTCCTTCTAGAACTGTGTTGTCCCTCCATGAGGTACATTGTATCTAGACAGTGCTGTGATTTGGTTCTATTGACCCAGTAAATCTCCTCAACCCTTGTTAACATGCAAGTGTATTTTATTGTAACAGCCCTGATTTGCCTCTATTCACATTGGCCATTGATTTATTTGGATGTCTTTAGGATTTTTTATGTTCTCCTTTACATTTTATTAATCAATTAAGAAAATTAACACAAAATGAAATATTCCTATTAGCTTGGGCTAATTAGGAATATTACAGTCCTCCCCTCCAAAAATTTTGCTTGTCCTCAAGCAACTGCAAGGTTAGAACTGAAATGGATGGGGAAAGCATCTTCTCCCAAGCAATCATCCAAAAAAAATAAGTCACCTCCCAACATGGTAACTCCAGAAAATTTTCCTCTACCTCGAGCTCCTGCAAAGAAGGTGGGCTAAAAAAATGATCATGGTAGGCATAGGTGCCTACCTCATGCTATCCTCCTCTCCACTTATGATAAGTGTGGAGTGTTTGCTGATCCCGGGCTACAATGATGTTGCCTTCAAGAGGCAAGATGAAGACTAGATCTCTAAAGATCTCCTCCCCAACATTGTGAATCAAGATGGCCCAAACCATTCCATATGTGATGGATGGGAAATCATCACCATATGGTATCTCATCAAACTCATGGCCCACACCATAAAGAAACAATTGTTTGGTTGTGGTGGCCATACCTCCTCTCATGTTCCCATTAGAACATGAAATGCAGAAAATGTGGGAATCCTCTTCCCCAAAGAACACATCTAGCCAATGTGTTTCCTCTCCAATCATGCTCCTCACAAAACCAAGACCAACATCAACAACTGGGACCATGTTTAGCATCAAGGAAAAGAACATACTGAAGGCTTCATATGGTGCAAGAAGGTACCAACATTCTCCCATGAAGTTACAACGTAGTTTTTTGAACTGTAGCTTCAGAAAATTACAAGGCAAGTGGTTGTTGGATACATGGTGGTCTACACATGTTATTTAATTTACTAATGAATAGGAGATGGCTTCATAAAACAAATGAAAATACATGAAGTGATACAACACTTTCCCATGGCCATATAAGATATGGCTATCTCCATCATACAATTTGGCCGAATGTTGACCATGGAGCTCAATGAAAAGCTTGCCCTCTTGTGGAGCAATGCACTGCATGAAAATGGTATGAGTATGCAGATCACTAAATGCAACAACAAGATCCTTACCATGTGCTAAGAGCAAGATCATGATAGGGTCCATAAACAAATACTCCATCAGAATATGACATACTCTCATGAAGAGAAATGAATCATGTGTTGCATGAGGATCCTTCCCCCTGTACTTGGAAATCCAAGCCCAGAAGAACATAACACAACAATAGGTGTCTCCATCCATAACTCCATCTTTCTCACCTCCTCCTTATCCATTAAATGCACCAAGAGTGGAATGATTTTGTGAACACTCCATCCAAAAGTTCATGCTCCAAAGTAGCAGTGCTGTTGGCCCATGCAAATAGGGTCCTGCCAATACATAGCTCCTTTCTTTGACATTTTCATTTTCAAAGACATTTTCCATCATGTTGCTACAAACAATAAGTTCCTTCCAGAGTGGAAGTATTTCTAGATCATCCCAGGCTAAGGAGATAATTCCATCTCCTCCTCCTGCAACATCATGCAATGTGTGAGAGCAACTATGCTCTTTCTCTCCCAAGAACATCCAATGCAACAAAATATTTTGTTGCTTCCCCATACCTCCATCATATAAATCATGTAGTGAAAAAATGGTGACTGATATGAAGTAAGTCATATCAAAAAAATGTGCCCAAACCCCTTGCTGCTCAATGATTCAATTATCCTGCCACACATATTTCCTCCACATACCTTTAGAAAGAGAATTATGGCCAAACTCTTTCAAAAGTAACCAGCGCAACCAAGCCTCCTGCTGCCCAGTATCATAAACTTGCAAGTAGCTTACCAGCTTCTTTCTCTCCATCCACATCCACTCAACCAATTGTGGATGTCTCCTTTAATTCTTAATCTTGGTACTCCTCCCATGAGGGCTACCATCTTCGCAATTCAAATTTTTGTCTTTGCATTTCATGGGATATTGAAATGCAATTTTCCTAAGGATCAATGTGATCCCATAAGGATCCAAATAGGTGGTAGGAAAAAAAATACCATCATGATGTGTGTGGCTCAAGGAGTGTCCAACACAAACATGAGAGATGTTATCCATTCGAAGATGTCCTCCATCATCTATCTGTTCCTCCTTGAATCCATGAAGATCCAAGTGTGAGAAGGAAGGAGCCTCCTGAGACTGTTGAAGAACTTTACACTCCATGAAATGTTGAAGTGCACCTTTCATGGGATCTCTTGATGAGACCTCCTCCTCATGCATGGTCTTCCAAAACTAGTGAGGCCTTAGAACTGCTGCAGGTAGAAGTTTCTCTTTGATCTGGGGAGTGCTCATTTAGAAAGTGTCATCTAGAAAGGAGAAAGGGTTTCTCACTTCAAGATGTCTACTATCTACCATTTTTTCCTCCTTTTCTTCATTAATGGAGCTATCATGTGAATGCTCCCATAAGTCATGGGTCCTATTTTCTTCATCATTGCCTGTGCATAGCGCAGTAAAACTCTGTTCCTCTAGATCAACAAAATGAAAAGATGTAGATCCCTCTTCCTCTAGCTGAATGAAATGAGGTAAAGCTAGAGCCTCCCTCGATGAGAATAGGAAGTGCATGACTCTTCCTCTTCTTGAAACCCTCTCGGAGTTTCACTACAACTCTTCATCTTCTTAACCTCCTTGCAGAGGTCCTTCTTGGATCTAAAAAGATATGAGATCAATCTCATCCTCTTCATCATTTTGATCTTGCTCCCTCTTATGGCTGGAACTCACAGGCTGAGCCAAGACTATGCTTTGATACCACTATAATATCCCCAAATTGGGATTACTAGCAAAGCATGCATGAAAATGAATTTTTCAGGAATGTATGCTACAGAAAACAATATTAGACCTTTTATCTCTTATATCTGATAATCTAAGATCCAAATCCAAGAGGAAATCAGAAACCAAGAAAACTAGGTGAGATAAACAAGCCTCTCACACCTAGAATGGCTGGAAAATGCCCAATCATGGGACTGCAACATTAATTAAATCCAATGCTGGAGTATCATAATTATATTCACTCATGAAATGTGTCAAGAAACAAATTATCATCAATTGATGTTACAGCAACAACTTCTTCTTCATTTTAAGATCCAAAAAGTAGGGAAAAGTAGCAAATTGAGCCCTGAAACGGTGAATTTCAGAGATCTATGTAAAAAAAGAGAAAAATGATGGTTTGATCCCTTATAATAGGTTATGCAGGACTCAAATATAAAATTTCAGCTAAAAAAATCATTATAGCTAAGTTAAACAGGTCTCCCACTCCCGACATGGCTAGAACAGGCTCAATCCCCATGGCTTAGCTAATGCAGAATTTACTGAAGCTTTCACAGCTTCCTTTTTAGAGGGTTTATGATTAAAAATGATGGAATATGCATGCATACATGTTTTTACATCAGATAATGGAGTTTATTTCTCATATCATGAGAAAAATGGAGAATAGATGAACGAACCATCAAGAATGAGGTGCTGCAACACTTTTTTTCTCTGCAACAAGAATATACAACATAATTTTCAGGGGCTATAGTAACTTTAAATTAAATATCAGATCTAATACAGATCTGTGCACAAAATATTAGATCTATAAGAGATCGGTACACTATATTGTCTTTACTTTACATTCCCCTTGGGGATTTTAGCAATACATGAAAGAATAGAAGTAGATCTGAGTTTTACTGCAGCAGCTCTGCAGAATGATTTAGAAATTATGAATTATATGCAGCAAGGAATCAGATCTGAAACATATATGTATTGGTTGGCCAATACCATGGATCACCGCAGTGCAAGGAAGACTCATTTACACCAGAGATCACTCCTCCAACTGAATGTCGGAATACCCTGCAACTCTGCAACTGGAAATAACACAGTCCAAGAGGATAAAATGCACTAGAAACTTGAAGCACAAGTTGTCCTGATGCCAAGATCAAGAACTGAAGCCAAAACTGCTAATACGCTCTTCCAGGAGGTTAAAAGACACACTCATTAAGAAGAGGTACTAGTACAATCTAGATCTGAGAAGATCTAGTGTTTCCACTTGCTGCAACTCACTAAAACAAGTAAATCACACATGATTTATGCTATCTAAGGGATATGGAGTTTGGCCATATGTCTGATAGTGGAAGAGAAATACAATGCCCTCCAAGAGCTACTCAATGGAAGGAGAGAGAATTCCTAAACAGGAAATCCTCACAATTCTCTGCTAAATAGCCAAGAGAATGAAATATGTCTAAGTAGACAATATACTCTGAAAATATAATATCATGAAAAACCTTCTCTTGAGCCTTCCCCTTCCTTTTATAATATTAGAGCTTTGGAAAACCCTAAGCCACCTTGATGAATTATCTCCTTTCACATGAGGGCCTCCTTCTAGAACTGCAATGTCCGTCCATGAGGTACATTGTAACTAGACAGTGATGTGATTTGGTCTTGTTGAACCAGTCAATCTCCTCAACCCTTATTCACATGCAAGTGTATTTTATTGTAACAGCCCTGATTTTTCGTTGTTCACATTGGGCATTGATTTATTTGGATGTCTTTACGAGTTTTTATGTTCTCCTTTACATTTTATTCATCAATTAAGAAAATTGACACAAAATGAAATATTCCTATTAGCTTGGGCTAATTAGGAATATTACATTCTAATACCTTTATAGGTTGGTATCATGTTTTACAGCGATGGGAGTGAGGAATCAGTTTCTCGCTAGTCAACAAGGGAATGTTCCTTTCCCTTCATTGAGTACTTCTCAAGCCTTTTCTCCATTTGCAAATGCTTGAAAACCTTATCAAGGGGTTTCCTCTCCATTCACTACCTCAGTGGGAGGAAATGGTCTTGTTTATAGTAACTCCATGTTTGGAAGGGGTCCTTCTCTGAATGTTGGGTCACAAGGGTTTTCATATGGTCCAGAATTCTCTATGAACAACATTTGGCAACTTGGTGCCTCAAAAAATCTAGGGTATTATTTTCAGAACATTGGGAATCCTTCCTATGGAGGGTGGAATTCCCAGGCTCCTCCTCGTTTACCATTTCTGGCAATGTTAAACTTGTCAGATTTGTCAAAATTGACTAATGATCTGATTCAGTATAGTTCGAAATGGCCTCCGGTCCCCACCAAACTCCCCTAAGACATTCCAAAGTTTGAAGGGAAGAATGGAGAGGATCTGGCAGATCATATCACCACTTTCCATTTATGGTGTTCATCCAAATCCCTGATTGATGATTCAATTAGTTTGAGGTTATTTCAATGCATCTTAACTGGAAATGCATCCAAGTGATATATTGAGTTAACTGGGGTTAGTTTTTCCACTTTTGGAGATTTGGCTACCATGTTCTTAAACCACTTTCAGTAGCATGTCCGTTATGACGTCGGGACTAACCTCCTGGCCAATTTTAAGAAAGATAAGGCAACTCACATTTTTTATCATATTCAGGAATGGTGAAGAAGGAAGAGGCTCATTAAATCCCATATTCTGAATGAATTCATTTTGGAATGGTTTTTGAAGTCCTTGCAACCAGATATTTC
The DNA here is from genome assembly GCA_034641835.2 of Pinus albicaulis. NCBI lineage: Eukaryota > Viridiplantae > Streptophyta > Pinopsida > Pinales > Pinaceae > Pinus > Pinus albicaulis. The sequence goes on from CM076577.1 coordinate 26,990,212, forward strand.
TAAAGATGTATCCCTGTCAGGGGTATTTTTTGAAGAGCAGGCTATTTTTAGGGCTTAGCAATTAGAACTGATTTATTCTTAGTTAGGAGTCCTCAATAAAAAAATTCTGGATGCTCCTCACTCCAAATTGGACTTGTCCAAAACTAAACTCGGTCCTCATGGTGATGGGCTTATTGGTTCGATCGATAACGGTGCAGCTAACCTACTTAGTCAATTGCAACAGTTGTCTATACATCTTCTTCTGGTCAGGTTGTGCCTTCCGTGTCAACTCCTTCTCAGTCCTTGGAAATTAATGTCGTCCAGAATTCTAACCCCAAAGGAAATCAACAATCCGATAGGAAGAATAAAGGATGGAACAACAAAAATAAAGGCAAGGATCGGAAGGGGAATGCAAACAAAACCGACGATCATGTTTGAGAGGGTCAAAAGGACAATAAGAGGAAATTAAATTTTCCATGCAAGTTTTGCATTGGAGACCATCTTACGCACCTTTTCCCTAAAATTAAGGATTCACAGCGCTTGTTAGCTCAACAGGGTTCTTCCAGTTCCCAGGTTGTGTTAACAAACCCTTTTCCCCAAGGGTAGCAATTGATTGCTGATGCGAATCAAAATACTGGGGCTCCCTCTGGGGGGCAGTCAGAAAGGGGAAATTTCGTCAAACATATATATGATGAGTGCTCACGCAAATATCACTACAACGTCTCGTGATTATGGAAAATTTGAGTCTTTGAAAGCTAAGGGTACCCCTGATAGTGCTAAACCACTTCATATTACAAAGCCTACTCTTGAGCCTATGCCTCGGATGCCGAAGGCATCTTCAAAATGTACGAAGATTAATCTGAATGCCAAGGCCGCTCAGAACTACTCCATTGTAGAAGATCTAGCTCAGAGTCCTTGTGCTATGTCTACATTAGAGGTGCTCCAGTCTTGTCCTTCTCAACGAAGTGATTTGCTAACTGCTATTGGTGCTGTAGATCCAAAGAACTCTCTTATGATTACATTTGATATGTCGAATTTTAAAAAGAGACTCCCTCATCATATGGCTTTCCATATTAGATCGAGCTATCGAAAATGTAATATCTTTCGAACAATCGTTGATGAAGGTGCTTCCACGTGTGTAATGTCACTTTCATGCTGGAAGGCTATTGGATCTCCCGCAGTTGTTCCTTCAGCCACTCTTCTTACTACATTTTACGGTCATTCTCACAGGCTGCATGGTATTGTTCTGGATTTTCCCATCTGTGTTGGGGGAAAAACTGTTAATATTGAAGTTCAGATAGTCGATGCAAGCATAGACTATAACCTTTTTTTGGGTGAAACTGGATCTATGAGATGGATGCCATTGCATCCTCTTTATTTCGTATTGGTTTTTTCCCTCACAAAAGGAGAATCTTCACAGTTTACCAACTAGATTGTTCTCTTATGGATCAGAATGCATCTTCTGTCTCAAATATTCCTTTGGTGAATGATACCAAGGCACTTGCTGAGAATTTGGGAGTTGGAATGTATTCTTATTTGATGGGTACTTTTGATCTTCTACCTCCTTTGGTTCATATCAATGAAATTTCATCCTCCAGGGCCCCCATTCGAAGAGATTTTTTCAGAACTCATTAATTTTCGGATCCTTGGACCATACCTTCTCCTACCTCCACATTAGTAGAAGGTCAAGTAGGTGGAATGTCATTTCCAATGTCTGCAGCTGAGATTGATTATAGCTCTATTGTTGACTCTACAGAGTCCATTCCCATTTCTCTTTCACCGGAGGAATTGGATGGAGATGTGGCTCCGGCTTGGACTCTTAGTTCAGCTTCAACCCAAGATTGTCTTGATACCACTCTTCCATCTAAGGAGGCCATCCTAGAAGCAATGACTGGTGTAGAGAGACCGTGGGATTATTTGCATCATCAGTCTTACTTTCTACCAGATTTGAGCAGAGTCTAATCAAGTTTTCCTAGTCCTCAGTCTTCTGGTCCTGTTCACCCAGTCCTGAACCCTTTAGCACTAGCATAGATTTTTGCTGAAGGGAATATGGCTGTGATTTCTCCTACTATCCCGGTGAAAATTTCTAGAGATCCTTGCATTATTGAGAATATTTTCATTGGAGCTGAATGTTCACTTGAAGAGGTTCAAATTTATACCGATCTATTTCAAGAGTTTAGGGATGTGTTCGCTTGGTCATATGAGTAAATGCCCAATATAGATCCATCTATTGTCCAACATGCGATCAAGGTGTACGAAAATGCTAAGCCTGTCAGGAAAAAGCTTCGTTTGGTCAACCCTAGGAAGGCAACATCTATAAAAGCTGAGGTGGAGAAGCTGCTTAAGGCAAGATTCATTTTTCATATTCCTTTGACGGAATGGGTTTTGAATCTAGTTCTCGTGGAAAAGAAACATGGAACAATTCGAGTTTGCATCAATTTCAGGGATCTAAATAAAGCATGTCCTGAACATAATTACCCACACCGTTTATAGATAATATTATCAATGAGTGTGTGGTAAATGATATTTTCTCCTCCATGGATGGATTCTCTAGATATAATCAAATTACTATCTGTCCTGAAGATCAGCATAAGATTGCATTTATTTGTCCCTAGGGTACCTTTTCTTACAAGAAAATGCCTTTTGGCCTTAAGAATGCAGGAACTACTTTTCAACGGGCTATGTCCTATTCCTTCCACGACATCAAACATATTATCGAGGAATACTTGGATGATTTAGCTACTTGTTCTCGTAAGAGAATTGATTATCATCCTCACCTCCGTCAAGTATTTGAATGATGTCAGTATTATAAAATCTGTTTGAATCTGAACAAGTGTGTTTTTGCAGTCACATCCGGTCAATTGTTGGGATTTATTGTTTCTACGGAAGGGATTCAGGTAGATCCCTTCAAGGTTGAGGAAATACTTCAGTTGCCTCCCCTATCTTCAATTCGTCAAATTCAAAGTCTACAAGGAAAAGCTAATTTTCTACGGAGATTCATCGTAAATTATGCTGAGATTACGAAAGGGTTTATGAGATTATTAAAGAAAGGAATTCCATTATTTTGGGATGAATTTTCTCAGTGCTCATTCGATTCTTTGAAAAAAGCATTGACCTCTTCTCCTTTACTGAGTCCACCTGATTATAATAGTGATTTCCTTTTCTATCTCGCGGCAGTAGAGTCTACCATTGGTATGGTTCTGGTTCAGGAAGACGATGCTCTTTCATAGCACGTTATTTACTACCTTAGTCGAGGCTTGGTAGGACCTAAACTCTGGTACTCCCCAATAGAAAATATTTCTTTAGTAGTTGTCCATGTTGTGCAGTGGCTTAGACATTATATTCTTCTTTGAAAAACTTATGTTTTGGCAGCGGTCAATCCATTTCAGCTTGTTCTCAGTAGGCGAGTGATTGGGGGCAAATACAATCGATGGATTGTGATTTTACAGGAATTTGATCTTCATTTTATGTCTTCCAAGTCCAACAAATCATTGGTTTTTGCAAAATTGATTTCTGAGATACCCTGTGGAAAAGAGATGGTTTATGATGAATCCTTCGTGGATGAACATATTTTTCTCATTTCTTCACAGGACCTTGGTATGGGGACCTCATAGTATATCTCTAGACTACAAATTTTCCCTCTATTTTTTCGAAGGATGAGCACCGTAAGTCACGTCACCTAGCTAAAAGTTACTTGATCATTGGTGACACTTTATATCGTTGCGGGGTTGATTCAATCCTTAGGCAGTGCTTAACTCTCGAAGAATCTAAGGTTGTGCTTAGTGATTTCCACAGTGGAGCTTGTGGTGGTCATTTATCTGGGCTTTCTACAGCCCAAAAAATCTTGCGTGCATGATACTTTTGGACTTCAATTTTCAAATATTGTATGGAATCAGTCAAAAGGTGTCATCCATGTCAGGTCTATACTCGAAATATGTGCACTCATCTAGATTCGCTATTTCCTTTCATCACTATCGGCCCCTTTACAAAGTGGGGTATTGATTATACTACTTGTAACCCACCTTTGGCTAAAGGTCACAAGTACATTATTGTAGCCGTAGACTACTTCACAAAGTGGGTCGAGGCTATGCCTACTTTTGGGAATGATGGTGAGACAACATCTCTTTTCCTTTTCAATCAAGTCATTTCTCACTTTGGTATTCCCAAAGAGATTGTCACTGATCATGGTAGTCATTTTAAAAACAGCATGATGACTGAATTGGCTCTGAAATTAAGTTTCTAGCAGGAGCTTTCAACTCCGTATTATCCTCAAGAAAATGGGCAGGTGGAAGCTGTAAAATAATCCTTGAAGAGAATTCTTCAACAGACAATTGATAAAGCTCGATCCAATTGGCACATTATGTTGTATCCTGCGCTTTGGGCATACCGGATGTCAGTCAAAACTACAATTGGTTTTACTCTGTTTCAACTAGATTATGGGTTGGAATCTATCTTTCCCATTGAATGTGAAATTCCTTCTCTTAAGCTAGCCATAGAACTTCTTTCTAACACCTCTAGTCTTGAAGAACGTCTCCTTCATCTAGAACATCTCTATGAGCAGTGTGGGGATGCTGCTATGATGAATGAGGCACATAAGAAACGGATTAAGGTTTAGTATGATAATGCGGTCAAACATAGGGTTTTCTCTGAAGGAGACCTTGTCTTGGTTTATGCCCAAGAGAAGTTTGCCCTAGGGGCAGGAAAGTTTAAATCTATGTGTTATGGCACCTTGATCATTAAAAATTTCCTCAAAAAAGGAGCTTATGCCTTGGTTGATTTTGACGGAAATGAGTTGGCGGAGCCCAGAAATGGGCTCTATTTGAAGAAGTATTATGCCTAGGCTTTGGCCTAGCATCTTTCTTTTTGTATATATTTTTTGCCTCTTGTACTTATCAAAGTTTTCGGTTTTTGGTGTGATTAAGATGCATTTGATCTTCTTTGGCATGTTGTGTTGGATGTCATGAGTCATTTTAGTTTCGCTGATGGTACTAATAGACATACCTAGAACTTGGCTTCTGCAGCTTGGGTACTTCATTATCCATCGAGTCAGTTGTTGGTTTCAAGAGGTGTCTTCATTGGTCCTGCTTCAAACAATGTAGAAGAATACACTATAGTATTTTATCTACTCTGGGAAGCAATATATTTGGGTGTTGATTCGTTAGTATTTTTCTTGGACTCCCAACTGGTGGTTTTGCAGTTGAACAACACATATCGGGTTCGAGACCCATTTTTGCACCAATTATTTTTTAGGATACGCTTGTTACAGAGATAATTTCAATTTATAAAATTCATTCACATTCCTCGAGCTGATAATTTAATGGAAGACTTATTGGCTAATCAAGAAATTTATTTTCATATTCATCATTCAACATTTAAATCAATATATCAAATACATCATTCATTTTTCATACATTTGAGTCATCATATCATATAAATCGTTGTATATATATATATAGTTAGAGTGTTCAAAATATACAAAATCTGAACCCATCTGTCCTACAAAATTAGGGCTTATGCCTAATCATGTTCAGTATCAAAAATATATTATAGTCATCTGGTAAAATCTATATATCTAATCCTTTGGTCCCTGCCCAACATTCATGTTCCTATAGAACATGAAAGCAGTCACTACATGGCGGAATAACCACACCCAGTCTCGTGGTACTCCGACTACCGATATCTGGATAGCCTCTGGTAAGTCCTCTACTGTAGACATAGGCACTTGGCAAGTCAAACTCTCCAATTTTCTCTAGACAACATGGAGGGTCCTACCCGGGTCTTCAGCATCTGCCTCACCTTTGCGGTGCTTATGCCTTGGGTATCCCTAAGGTCTGATTGGTCCCATATATGTATCATGATCATGAATAATATTGTAAGTCATTTGAGTTCAATCAAAAATATTTTTTCATTATCATATTTTGAAAAAATCCAAAAAAATCATCTAATCAAAAAATCAAAAATTTTAATCTCACCAATTGCACCCCATTCTACACCAGGTGGAAGGACTAGATCTAGATCACCGTGAAAATCCATCCCAGCATACGGATAATCTTCCACAATGATAACTTGCTCCTCCCACCATTGGAATAACTCGTCATCCCATGTCATTCGGGGAACTTCACTTTCCCCCAGTCTTTTCATCATATCAGCCCACCAGGCTATTCTTGGATCTTTGGGATTGCTGATGGTTGAGATGACTTTGGGCCAATGCCCTGGAATTCTCTCAAAGAATAATGTCACTAAAATAGTTCCATACCTAAAGTGTTTTGTTTTTTCCTTCAGGATCGAAGTCAACTGTCTCTTCATGTTGCTCAGCAATGTTGTGCACCAATCAAAGAGGTGAATCAAACATTCTACCACAATAATCATTTGAGTCCTCAATGCTTGATGTAAGGAAGCAAATCCTGCTACCCTACCAATGGTGAAATGAAGAATATTCATATATAATTATTTCAAATCTTTGATTTCAATATGAGTCCCTACTTTTTGAGACCCCTCTTCGCAATAGAACTGGACGTACTCTTCCATAGTAAGCCCTCCCAAAGGCTTTCCATGCAAATCTACTGGATCTCCTCTCCAAAAGAGTCCAGTAATGAAATATATGTCTTCCACCTCTATGCGTATAGGCATTTGATCTATCATGAAGTAGTCTTCCTCCGACTCCCAGTGATCTACCAACATTTGGAGCAACTAGATGTTACTTTTCATATTTGGCATTTTAAAAAACTTGAGCAATCCACAATTCTGAAGGATATCGAGCGAATTTTGATCTTCCATCACTTCATTATCGATGGAAATATGTTCACGCTCCCTCCAGCTAATTGACATCTTGAGAAAATTCATATAACCATGCATTAGGTTCATTTTTTAAATTCTCGATCTACACATACACAGCTTTGTTTACACACAGTCGTGTATCATACGCAGGTTCGTCCACACAAACACGCATATGCGCAGAGGGTTTCATCAAAACAAATTTTTCCTACGGTCAAATTTGTAAATTTTTCTCTTAAAATGAAACGAAATTGATAACAAAGATGAATTAAGAGCCTACCTGACTGATTCGGTGTGATTTGGTGGCTAATTGCTCCTGTTCTGAGAAAGGGAATTTTTGCTCCAAAAGTTCCTTCTCCACTTCTGCAATGTGAAAATGATCCAAATAGGAGGCAAATGGTGTATTTATACCCAAAATTTGAATTTTTTTTGCCAAATTTCTTCGTGCTTATTTTTCAAAATATATCTAAGGCTGTATAACCGTGTTGCTTGCAAGTGTTGGGTAAGGTATTTTTTCAGGGACATTTTACTGACGTTGAGATTTTTTCCTGTTTCTTCGGATCCATGACCGCTGACCTGTCATGGCAAGTATATGATTCTGAACTGGCATATAGGTTAGGGAATTCACTTTCCATTTCATTCTACATACTAGCCTCCATTCTTATCACATGCCATAGGATCAATCCCATCTTGTCATGACTAATTCACCCATTTCACTCTCTGATTTTAAATCATGACTTGGTGGTAGATCCTACCTTTACATGGGATTCCTAGTTAGTTCCTCGCTAGCATTTGTTGCCCATGCTGCAATTGATGTAGGCTCGAGAGTCCTCTTTAGTCCCGCTATGACATACATGATGAAACTTCATTCTTCTTCTTCGCTATCATTTTTATGGCCATTACCCTAGAGGCTCCCTTTTGTTCTCAAGTTGTATTTCTGCATTGCATATTGACTACTTGTTTATCTTGGCCTTTAGTCAGCTTCATTTGGACTCAATATTTAAGCCATATTTTGAAAATCACTTTCTGTACAAGTTAACCATGCAATCACTTAGCTACCACAAATTGACACCTTGTTACCCTTGGATGGAACATTCCTCTGAGTATCACTTACCAGTTTTTGCCACCTTGCATTGAGCATAGGATCATTCCTATCCCCGGAACTAGTGCATCTGTTTCATGATACTCGATCTATCCATTTTATTATAGCATTATTTTATTCTTTTCATGCTTTAAATATGAAAAAGACAAAAAAAATTAAATATGTGAAAAAGAGAAAGAACAGGATATTACTTCATATTTTGATGGCAGCTACTGTGTCAATTTTGTCGCCCTTGAACAAAGCACCAAAAGCTATGTCCTTCCTTCATTTGGGATGGTTTTATTTTTTACTTAGGAGAAGCAATAACCTTGTCACATGCGTCAGTTTTCCCCCGGTTGGTTATCTCTTCCAATCATATGGAGGGTTTATTCATGCCTCCTACATGACAAACTTATACAAAGTTATCATTTTCTACCATAGTAAACATGAGTCGTTCTTTTGTTCAAGGGAATTTAACCTGAGTCAGCCTTTCTGCAGTGTCTCTTGACTCATTTTTCAGTCAGCCTTCCCAGTCTTGTCAGTATCTTGTTCTATCACATTAGATGTTTGGTCCTATTCTCGTGATGGTTTGAGAAGGTCTCCATTGACTTCTTGCTAGCGGGTTTTTCTCTTATCGACTACGACATATTTATCTAAGAGAAAACCTAGAGTTTCACCCTGGCCCTATTTACATCATTGATAGGTTACCTTGTGCTCACCATTTGATCATCGTCATGGGTCTTTGACTGAGTGGTTTCCCTTTTGTTCGACATCAGCTTACATTATCACACCTAGGATTCATGCAGTACCTTGATTTCCATTTGGCCTTATCGGTGGATATCTTTCCTCTTTGTCAGCTTTCATTATTGGTTGGTTCAGAGGGTTTCTGTCGTGCGCTAGCTTCATCTTGTGCATGTCTGAAACGTACTTTAGGTTGGTAACTTCACTCTACTTCGTCTAATTCCTTCCAAATTTTTGCTTGTAGGTTACACTCATGTTGGACTGATGTGGGATGCCTTAATGACTTCCTTCCAACAGATATTTTCCCATCGAATTTGACTCATTTCTCTGGGAATAAGGTCTAGAGTCCCTTTGTTAGTACCTTAGGGTTTGCAGTCATCAGTGGTATATTCTTCACCATCAATAGTGAGGATACATCATTTCCTCCTGATTGGTGGATTATTTCAAGTGTTTGACTTCAACTCATTTATTAGCACTTGTTGGATTGTACTGGGGAACCTTGACACTCATTATCATTATCGGTGGGTTGTTTCGCATTTGTTAACGGTATACATCAATGACCGGTAGTCAAACAATTTCTCACATGGTCTACTTCAGCTCATTTATTCCCATTGTGTATAATTGTGCCATCGTGATCTGTGAAGACCTCAGGTTTGCATCAGCATGATTCGGTTCACTTAGATAGCTTCTTCAGTTTTCTGCCAGTGACACCTTACACCCTTATATGTTGCAGTTTCACCACAACAACATATTCTATGTTGGCTCCTGAGTTGCGTGTTGTACCATTTGTTTCACCACTTATGATTTGGTACTTGGAGATTTAGTTGTGACTTCTATGATTAGATATCTATTGTAGAATCATTGATCATTCTTTTATATGTGATACTTGGACTTGATTTAGACTTGTACTTCCAGGAAATGATTAGTGTTCAGATGATTCATTATGTACTTTACGTTTTTTCAGCTATACTTGTATACATTTTAGATCCGCTCTATATTTTATATGCAGACATGCTTTTCTTTCACTGAGCATGGGTATGCCTGCCTCAAACATGAGTTATCTCTTTGATTTATCTCACTGTTTTTTTGGTACTTTGAAATCTGGTGAATTCCTCCCTAGTCCTTGGAAGTCTCTTTCTATGCACATAATACATTTCAGCCATCATGTACCCCTTCTAACCTCATATATTAGGGGGCATCTGTTATAGTGTCATCTATCACCTTCATGTACTTGATGATTTACACTTTGGCCTTGGGCACCCTTTCCCCCATACTTGAACATTTTCTCAAAAAAATAGTATCTTAAAACCCATACACGACTTTGCCAAAACGTTTCCGCCTATACAAGCAAGCCCATTCATAGATAAGCCCATTTAATTATTAAAAAATATATAAATTCCCTATATTTTAGGCAGGTTTAATGTTTATTCTAGTAATTCAACCACCCCAGCCCATGGCCTAACTACTCCTAATTGCAGAAACTAATTTGAGGTGGTATAAAATCCCCTCAAAGGAATGGTCTAAGGGAGAGAGAAAATATATAGATATTATACTTTGTTGGAGCCTTATTCAAGTCTAATATTCCCATGCCTCCTGCACTTCCCAGGTATATTCAAGAAACCCTTGTTTCCTTGAGATGTTCATTATCCTATACGACATCTATTGTGCACACATCTTGGAAGAATTCTTGTGAGGCTAGGGTTGGATGGATCCAAAGGACGGTATGCTCGAAGGTCGTGGTAGGATTCAGGTGATCTCTCCACTTTTTTATTACTGTAGGTGTTATTCATAATAAGAAGAGCCATCTTGTTCCTGATTTTCACGTGTTTATGATGCATGATACATGTTTAATAATCGTTAATTGAATGTTTCACATTATTTTTATCACATTATGTATGGTTTTCTTTGACATCTAGGAACTATATATGCTGTACAACTAGGTTTTTTTGTTTGTTCTTTGTGGATTTATAGGTTTCGGAGCACAAAGTGTTGCAGGGGGTTTGCACCCCTTGGGATCTACATCAACCGAGGGACTTTCAAGTAAGTTCCGCAACCAGTAGGATCTAGATTTAAGTATAGAAGTTGGTTAAACTGAGTCATTCTTGAATGTCATGCCCCTAATCTGTGAAGGTTATCAACCAAATACCCTTAGGGTATTATTTCCTGAAACACCAGTCAGGTGAGGGATCGGCTTGGGCCATCTTGAGGTGGTGGGTGGTCGTTCAAAAAGTAATTTTTCTGGAGGAGGGGCACAGTCATCAAAATTCTTGATGAAAATTGATGAGCAGAAAGGGAATAAAAAGAAGAAGGGGAAGATGATTAAGGAAAGTTTGGGGTGCCCAGATTTTGTATTTGGAGTGGAACTACAGTTTGATACTGTCATGGCAGTGTCAGAATTGATTCTAGTAGGTAGGGTTAGATTTAAGGTGTTCGTGGTAGATTACATCACAGAGTGGATCCACAAGAACTGGACGGGCGCACCTCCTGGCAGGGCCAAGGTTATAACTCTGTCTAAAGGATGGTTCACGGTTACTTTTAATAATATTGATACACTTGAGTGGGTTTTGGTGTGACATTGGGGGTTTGGGGTGGCACCCATACTTTTCAAATAGTGGATGCCCCTGTTTGATACTAGCAGGGAAAGAATGGATGATATTCCAGTGTGGGTGTGGCTCCCGGCTCTCCCTCCTCACTTCTATCTTTCGGAAGTGTTCCAGGCAATTGGAAATATTTTGGGGACTTTTTTGGAAGCATACATGTCTTTTCTGTAATCTAGGGCCAGGCACACAGCGTGAATTTTAGTTCTTCTGCCCCCCTGGGAAGGGCTAATACAGAAGATTATTTTGAATGTTTATGATCATGCAATTGAGCAGCCAATTGACTATGAACACCTACCTTTTCGATGCCATTGTTTCCACACATTGGGCCACCTGGCCTGTGATTCCCCCCTGGGTTTCTAGAAAATTCAGAAAAGTAAAAGGGGTCCTAATCAACTTGACAGGACCAGACAGGGAGTTATGGATAGGGTTGGCCCATCTGATGAGTTACATCAGGCGATTGGGGTCCCAACGTCTTGTACAAGACTACATCTGATGGGGGTCATAACTCAGGTGGACACTGCGATGGTTCAGGTTTCAGAGGTAGATATATCATTAGGGGATAATACAGAGGTTCCGGAGACTGAGTACAAATGGATCTGTATGTGAACGTGGACGCGGAGGAGCCGCGCACTGTCCCTGGTGATCCTCCATCGGATTTAGTGGGTACTCACCCTTGCCCCTCCTCTCCTATTTTAAACTCTTTTGATCTTCTATACTATTGTTTTGATAAGCCTGGTCCCTCGAGACTTAACTCTTCTCAATATATGAGTGTTAGCAATTTGGCTCTAGCAATGGATAGTATAATTACCACTATCGCAAACCTATCCATTAACCATATCCCCTATAATATGAGGCCAAGGGATAAAAATATGCTAGAAAAGAACTATTTAGGGGGTTTGGGAAAGTCACCCATAGTGGAGAAAGGAAAAAAACTCACAGGGAGGAAGATTGATCTATCCTAAGCCCAACTCAAATCCATGATTGATATAGTGGATGGTAAACAATTATCCCTAAAAGGGGCACTTAGAGCAACGATTACCCCGGTTATGGGTTCGAAATTATTGTACTCTCTTTCAATTTTCGAGGGTTAGCAAGTGAACCCAAAATACTTTCCTTCAGAAGCCTAGTAAATCTACACCATCCTGATATTATCCTACTCCAGGATACTTTAGGCTCTAGGGTGTAGATCTCTTATTTTCTTTCTTCTTTTCTCACTCACTAGAACTTCATTTCCTCTGATGTTAGGGGCCGCTTGGGGGGAATGATGACTGGGATAAAAAACAACTCGATAATTTTGGTCAACTGCTGGACTTCTGAGTCGGTGATCGGGGTGGAGGATTTCTCCATGGAACTCAGTTATATTTTCTCGATGATAAACATGTATGGCCCGTGTGTGGACAATATCTCTTTCCAGAATTCCTTAAAAGTTAATTCTTTTATAAAAATTCCTCAACTAATTGTGGGGGGGGGGCTTTAAATTTCTCTATGGGCAGAGCAAAGGCACGGGGGTCAGCTTCACATACCAATCCTATGGTACATTACTTCCTAAACTGGTTGAGGGATGGGTGCCTCTTCGTCCCTCACTTACCAAAATGACTCATACCTAAAGGAAAAATAGAGTGGGGGAGGCACATATTGCTGAAAGATTAGATTGTTTTCTTATAAGTCATGAATTTGCATATAACTCAGTGCGTTTTCATTAGTGGGTTGGCTCAGGGGGGGATTTCGAACCACTCCCCTATTTTCTTGGAGCTCAAAGGCCCTTTCCAAAAACCTCCTGCCCCATTCAACTTTAACTCTAGTTGGCTTAAGGAGGAGGACTATAATCTTCTAGTGATTGACATGTGGAGCCTTGGCCTGGAGGTGGAAGGCCTTTCACATGCTCAGTTCCTCATTGAAAATTTGAAAATTATTAAAAAGGAAACCATCAACTGGGTGAAGGAAAAAGCCCTGAAAGATGCGGAAGCCATTAACCATATCAATGAAGTTCCGAGGGGTCTCTATAGCAACAGGGACTGGAGTTTCGTGAATGAGGAGGCCAGAAATAGAATCAAGGAGCCGGAGACTAGCAGGAGGAAAATTATCAAGGATAGAGAGGATATGTGGCGCCTTCAGAGTCATGCAATATGGCTGAAGGTAGGGGATGAAAATACTAAATTTTCTCACAACTATGCAAAAGGTCGGAAAATTTCCAATACTATTTGGGATATGGAGAATTCTGAAGGAATTAAGGTGAATTCATTTAAATATATCTCCACATTGGGTAGAAATCATTTCAAAAATCTCTACTCAGCAGAAAATGAAGTAAATTTCATGGAAATTATCTAGGTTCCGCAAATTTTCCCATGATATGTAGATTAGGTGTGTAATAACCTTCTTATGGTAGGTGGTGCAACTTTTCCCACAATATGCAGATGAGGAGTGCAATAACCTTCCTATGGATCCGGTGGAAAAGAATGATATTGAACTCCTTATTAAATCTATGAAAGCGGACAAAAGCCTTGGGCCGGATGGTTGGACGGTGGAATTCTTCAAACATATTTTTGAACTTATGAGGCCTTCCATCACTAATGTTGTGGAGGAATCCAGAGTGCAAGGTGTCATCCATGACCCCATAAAATCCACTTTTTTTGGCTCTTATTCCTAAATGTTATTCTCCATCATCCTTCGATGACTTCCGTCCTATTGCCCTCTACAATTGTATCTACAAATATCTTCAAGACCATTGTCAACCACCTAAAGCCTATTCTTTCATCTTTCATCTCTTGAGAACAATTTGGCTTCCTGGATGGAAGACAAATTAATGAATCTATTGGGGTGGCACAGGACACCCTCCACAGTATCAAACTATCCCACAAGAAGTGTATGGTTATCAAGATTGATCTGTCCAAAGCCTATGATAGGATTATCTGGCTCTATCTGAGGATGATATTAACCCATATGGGGTTCCACATTGATTTTATTAATTGGATAATGAGTTGTATCACTAATATTTATTTTGTTATTCTTATTAATGGAGCAGCTTCACATTTTTTTACAAATCAAAGAGGCTTGAGGCAAGGATGCCCTCTGCCTCCCCTCCTTTTTCTTCTAGAAGAAGAAGGTCTTAGTCAACTTATCACCATGCCAGACGTGAAGGATCCTTGGGGGGAATTGAAGTGGCTCCAAACCTCTGTGTCACACACCTTCTTTTCGTGGATGATATTTTATTATTCAGTGAAGGTAATAAATGGGAGATCAAAATCCTAAAATCCATACTGGACGTTTTTATGAAGGCCACTGGACTTGTTATCAACAATCAGAAATCATCCCTCACTTATGAAGGAATTCTGGAGGTCGACCTGGTTTGGTTCTTGATCTCCTCCCATTTCATCAGGCTCCATTGGAATCTAGCATCAAATACTTGGGTTTTCTTTTGAAACCTGATGGATACCACAAATAGGATTGATTTTGGATTGTTTCTAAGATTGAGATAAGAATAAACTCCTGGAGTCACAAGTGGCTCTCTGGATCAGGGAGACTGGTTCTAATCAAATCAGTCCTACTTGATATTCTTGTTTATTGGATCAGTCTAGCATGGGTTCCCATTGGCATCCTCAACAAAATCAGAAGCATATACATTAACTTCCTTTGGTCGGGGAAGGTGGAAAAACAATATCTTCCATTGGTGGCATGGATTTCAATAACAAAACCCAAAGAGTGGGGGGGTGGGGCATAAAACATCTAAACAAATTTGCTTCTACCTTGGAAGAAAAGTCTATATGGAGAATTATCACAGAAAATAACTTGTGGACCACGATAGTAAAAAGGAAATATATTGATCTAGTTCCCTTAGATGAATGGATAAGGACCCTAGTTAAAGGTACTAAGAGGGTTTCTAATATCTGGAAAGCCTCTATAAGAGTCTTCAATTTGATTGGCGATGGTCTTTATTTGAATATTTGAAATGGGAAACGATGCAGAATTAGTCTGGACCCGTGGGTGAGATGCAACGAACACTACTCATTATCTGAGGGGATCAAGGAAATTCTATATCAAAGATGTCTCTTCACCCTTGATCATATTTCTTCCCCTGGCAGAACCAACCTATGGTCACAGGGCTGGAAAATGGCAAAGGATATTGATCTGGGACCCGAATGGGTAGGGGAATGGAAGTCATATATTCAAGAATTGGAACAGACCTGGGTGTGCTTAAAATAATCTGTTGATAGCTTGGTATGGGTAAATTTGAAATCTAGTTCATACTTCCCCAAGGTTGGTTATGCCTACCTTGTAACATCCACGGAGGTGGGGGAAAGGGAATGGTGGTACAAGAACCTATGGGGCATTGATTTCCCAGCCAAATCTATCCTTTTATTCTAGAATATTCTTAGACACAAAGTGCTGACATGGGACATTCTCCAAAAAATATTTCTTATTGGCCCTGGGTGGTGTTGTCTCTGTAAAAAAAGAGGGGGAAATAATTGACCACTTTTTTATCAACTTCCCTTTCTCAAAATAGGTGTGGTTCTACACACTTTCCCTGTGCAATGTGGGCTTGGCCTAGACGGGGTTCTCGTGTAATATTGCATGGACCAATTGGTGGGAACTTTTCCAAGAACCAGACAATAGAAGCTTGCCACTGATTATCATGTGGGGAATATGGATCTCTAGAAGCAAATGCATCTTTGAAGATAAATTTTCTTCTCCCGCTCTGGTGGCTAGTGAATGTGCTGCCATTTTCTCTCACTTTTCCTCTCCTGCGATGGCAAATCGCCCCAGACAATTGGTGTGTGAGAACATTTCTCTGGGTGTTCCATGGGCCTATTTTGATGGTGTGACAGCTAGGGGACTTTGTGGTACTGGAATGGTCATCCATATAAGCTTATAAATCTCATTTGCGGCCTATATGGGCCTTGGCCCGGGTGCCAACAATTTTGCAGAATTACAAACTTTAAAAATCCTAATTTGTTGGCTGCTCCACAAAGACATCACTGCGGTTCATATATTTGTAGATTCTTTGAATGTCATTAATTGGTTTAACAACTTGAAAATATGTCAAAATTATTTTCTACTTCCCATTCTTGAAGACACTCTTTCACTAAAAGCTATATTTACATGCATTTATGTTTGCCATATTTACAAGGAATGGAATGGTCAGGTTGGCGGCCTGTCTAAGGTTGGTCTTGGAAAAGTTCAGGAAATATGGATAATCAAATAAAATAATGGCATGGAGGTCCGTCTGTTAGAAACCAGGCCATATATATGGGGATCCCCATCGAACTCTCATTTTTTCATCTGCCTATGTTATTATTTTATCTTTTTCTCCAGCATTGTTATATCTCCTGGAAGTGTTGTATATACTTGGTACTCATACTCTTAGTTACTATTTATTCCGTTGTTGGAATGATACTTCATATACTATTTTTATGATTTTATTATAACATACAAAATGGGTACATATTACTAATATCGGATCACATATTCATGTTTAGGATGGTTTCTACCATCAGTTTTATTGTCGGGCGTTTCTCCCTATTGGGAGGCCCATTTTTTGTTGTTGATGATTACAGTCCATGATTGGTGCACTTGACTTGAATGTAGAGTTCCTCTATTCTTCTGGTCTTAGAGTGTGCACAAGCCACTTTTGCTCCACACTTGGTGTGGGGTGGCGATATTCTCTTGACCCTCGAGGAGGCGTCAAGATCTTCTGGAATGCTAGACATATGTGATGTAACTTTTTTTTTGTTCTTAATTAAAAGTTTTATTTTTTCTTGGGAAAAAAAGGTACATGAAACCAGGTTAAAAATTAATGAAGTAAATTAAGAACGATTAATTTACCAAAAAATAACTATTGGGCCGGACATGTTGGTAGAAATGGAACAGTAAACACAGGTAATCAAGAAGAATATGAAAGAAACATAAGATAGACAGAAAAACTATGCATATTGGAACAAGTTTTTTAAGGAGTTTCATGTTGGAGAACAAGTGTAATTGTGAATCAGGCCCAAGAAGAGCTCCTTGCAGATTGGATCATGTGCCAAGATCACACCTCGGTTTTGTGGACCTTTCAATATTATTTAAAGGATTGGGCCAGTAGCCTATCAACTTGTACTTCCTCTGGTATTGAAATGCCATGATGTTTTCCATGTGTCATTGCTTAAGAAATATGTTAAATATGTTCATCATGTGATTTACTAGTTTGTATTTTATGTGGATCCCAGCAGATAATTCCATTCAGAACCATAGTGTATATTGTGTTAGGGTCCTATAATAATAGGCATCATAATTTTTAATTGACTATGTTAAGTCTTGTAATATTGTACATACCTTTGCTTTCTGCAAATGTTTTCCCATATTAAAAAATGAAAAGAGGGTAAGTCCTCAGAGAAAAATCAAAGGACCAAAAGAAAAGAAGATCAAAAAATAATATAAAGTATGAACCCCACAAAAAGAAACAAAAATAGATCTTGAAAGTGTTACACATTCAAATGACACTACTCTTAGTTTAATTTATGATAGTAAATTGTGTCCAGATTGTCCAAAATTCCACCATTGATGATGATCAAACAATTTAATCTTGATTCATTCATGCTTTTAAATTTCATGTAATGGTAGTTAGTGAATAAAGATATGGCCAAACCATTTAATCTCGGCAGATCAGTAGTTGGGTAGAGAATAAAAATGAGCTCATCAGTTTAATCTAAGCCATTGGAAGTTATAAGATTATAAATAGGATATTTTTCTTATTAAAAGAAAATAAAAGGGTCAGCAACCTCAAATGCGCCCAATAAAATGAATAAAATTTTTTAGGGTAAATAAAGGGTAGGTAGAAGACTTTTACAAGTCATGGAAAGCATCAATTGGTTCATCTCATATCACTAATATCCTCCTAAATCCCCTTCCCCTTAATAAAATACTACTTCCACTCTTGGAAGTCATTTCTGCTTGTAAAATGCCCCTTTCCCCTTCCTAATCCCCCTTCCCTAGTTAAAAACCCACTTTTTGTATAGTTTAAATGGTTAAAATATATTGGGCCCCACTCCATTAAACCCTTCCCGCTATCATTTTAACTTATCCCCATATTATATTAACCTGCATATTATATTAATTTCCATATTTAATGTGTCCCTGGGACCCACTTTAGTTTAACCCCACATATATTACTCCCCAACCCTTTATATTAAAACCCCTCCGCATCCATAATACCCGACCCCACCTCTCTCAATCCTCAACTAATCCTGCAACATCCAACAGTCGTCCAATTAGCACCTATCAGATCTAACCATTCCCAAACCCTTTTGCACTTTCAACTATCCGATGTTTAAAACCAATCAGTGGTGTGAAATGGGTGGTTTCACACCCCCGCCCCTTTGCCATGTGCCATTCCCACAATCTATCGCATCCCCCATCCTAAAACTTCCTAACCACTTTTTACGATGCGATAAACTACCAAACTGTCTCCGTGAATTGAAATGAAACCAGTTACTACTTGAATTTAACCTCGCACCATGTGATTTATTTCCTCCAGTCAAAAAGTATTAAAACCCGCCCTTTTACTGTTAGTTGTCTATTTGTTGTTTAATTGAGAAAAAGAAACTAAAAACCATTTTTGACTGAGAATTGAAGATTTTATAGACCAGAATTAAAGCACATGCTATGGCCAGAAACCCTTCCAAAACCAAATCAACCATTTTCCAAGTATTCCTAAGCACCTGAGATCATTAAATTAAGCAAATAAAGTAATAAATTAATAAAATAAATGAATCAATGGCCTCCCAGAGCATCTTCTTCATAAACCCTCTGCAACCACCTGTGGTAGATGTTGACCACACACCTTTTACTGATAAATACTTCAAAATTAGTGATATAGTCATTGATTTTAACCTTTTAGAGATCCATTGCTGGAGCAATGACAAATTCGTTGATCAGGCTGATGATATCCACCTCTGGGACTCAAACCTTCCTAAATACATCTTCCCATAGATCTTTAAGTTTACAGATCTCATTAGACTCTGGAATATCAATTATTTGCCTAATGAAAGAGCTCTAGTAATCCCAAGCCAAGATATTTTACTCACAATCACTGCACAATCTATAAATCAGATATTACAGATCCAACCAAAGCCTGATGAAGTCCCATTATCTATTGAAATCCTTGCTAAACTCTACTGAAGCTAGAATTCCCAAAAATATTCCAAATATTCCAGACCTTCCTTCCTACATCAACTAAAACCCCAAAAAGTAATCCTCCATACTCAGCTTCCATATTTTCAGAGAGAACTAGACAGATTGTCACAATGTTGTCATGTATTTAAGGGTATTTTACTGATGAAAATGTAGATGCATCTATCCTGGTTTTTCTGTGCATATTCTACCCAAGTCAGCCTCCAAATTCAACCTTCAACTTTTTTGAATACCTATCAGAGGAAATCCATGAAAAATTGGTCGAATTACTAGAGGAAGGAGTATTTAAATACTCCTCAATTTTATTCCATTTATTTTTATATTTCCAATCAAAAAGGTTTGCAGTTAGCCTTCGAAAACTGGATATAGAGGGTAACTCCCAATCTGTAGTCTTCTGGACATACTTAATCAGAAAATACTCCATATAATTCAGATAAAAAGACTTCATTGATTCATTTGTTTATCCATTTGTTAATATTTTAATTAGTAGCATTCAACCTAGAGTCAGTGAAGAGATAAAGAAGGTATTACAATTGTCAGATCATAGTAGAATAGGAGACTGGTATTTATACTAGAATCATTCTAAAATTAGGGTATATGGATACTAGCTTATTCCATACAAGCTTCCCAAATACCTCCCAATGAGGTTATTTGCATTGGAATACATCAAAAAATCCTAAATTCAAATGAATTTAATTTCCTTTTAAGAAAGAATAAAAATCAATTTAAAATCAAGAACCAGTTAGGGCCTTTTATTTGCAATAATAGGAATGTTGATGAGCAAGCAGACAAGTTTTTACAATATTTGAAATTCAGTATCAGTTTCAAATGGAAGTATGATCCCTTAGGAGTCCGAAGTAAGTTAAGAGTCAAATTCAAGTTGACCCCTTTTATTCATGAGTCAAATCCTGAGATAGAAAATTATTCCAACCAGTCAGAGTGGTTGGAAAATACTTTGCAGGAGGTGGAGAAGCAGGTTTGTACTAGTTCCATCCTGCTTACTCCAACCCCACGAGATAGAAATTCAAAGAGGGCAAGAAGGAACGCTCTTATTATGCAGAAAATACTTTTGATACCAAATTCAAGCTAATGTACAGGAAAAAGGAAAAATTGAATCCATCGATTAAACAGGAAAATATATTTGAAATAACTGAAGTCATTGATACAGATACAGTGGTTAGAAATAATGCACCTCCAACAGTGTCAGAAGGGACATAGCTGCCATCAACCTCTAGCGCACAAATAATTTAGAAACAACATAGTGCAGAGGTTTCATCATCAAGCAAACCAATGGATAAAGAGAAAGATATAATGGAAAAATACAAAGAAATTAAATTGAAGAATGAAGAATTGAAAGTTGTAACTTATGCCCAGTATTGGAAAAAAACTCCTAGTGACCAAAAGAGGTTACTTTCAGTTTTTTATTACAAGACTAGAAAGAAAAAAATGACATTTTTACAACCAAAAGTGGAGGCTCCAAAATCATCAGCAGATTAAAAGAAAACAACCTTTGAATTTCTAGCTAAAGATGTGCATCCCATAAATCAAATTTAGTTTCATAAACAATCTGGAGAAATGATCTATTCCACTCTGAAAAACAAGGCTTTAAGTGTCCAAAAACTAAAGAATTCTCTAGAAAATACCAGGGCGCAGTTAAAACTAGAGAGAGCTTCTTCACAAGAAAAGGATAACAGAATAAAATCACTTGAAGAATTGGTCATGGAGGTTGGATATGATCCAAATAATATCAAAGCAATAGAAGAGCTTATCAAGAAGAAGAATGTAGACATAGATGCATTAAAGAAACAACTGAAGTTACCTACAACAGAGCATCCACAATCTAAAGAATTTTTGGAGAATGAAAATCAGAAGGATTGAATGATTAATCTCATGATTCAGTTGACCACTTAACTCAAATATATGGAAACTGAAATGGAAAAAATAGTGTAGGAAAAGCAGGTCAGCATGGAAGCAGTTCCTGTTACAGCCATTCCTATAGATTCAACATCAGTTCCATTACCTACAACATTACTTTCTACTACAACAGTTCCAGTGACAACAGAAGTTCCATCAACTACACCAGAAACAACATCATCCCATCCCAATGATGACGCAGGTAAATTGATTAAAGCCATGTAGGATATGTCAATCCAAACTACTCAGATTAATAGACTTAAAGAAATCCAATAGATTGATTTATAGAATTCACAAGTTAGAAAAGGAATTATCACTGAAAGAGCCACTATCCCAAGCAAAGCAACAACTGTGGGCCAATATCATCAACTTCGTTAATGATATTTGGCATTCTATCCAAGTTATATTTAAACAAAAGGAATTGATAAAGGATGCAATTGATGCAATCCAAAAGGTCAAAGAAGAACTTGGAAATAAAGCAGAGGAAGCCACTAAGGTTATAAAGTTCCTAAATTCTAAAAACAAGTAGTAATTAGAATAAATTTGGATAACAAATAGAATAGAAAAGATATTAGAGGTGAATAATGTGATTTCCAGGAGAAATATGATTATGCAACTTGAAGACAAATGTCAAAAAATGGAGCTTGCAGTAAATAGATTCATGAACCAATTTGATGTTTTGAGGCAGAAAGGCTTGCCTAATCCTTTGGTGATTAATGATAAACTAACGAGGCATGAGAACTATGATAAAAATATCAGGGAAGTAGCTAAAGAGACTTCCAACATTTCATCAATGAAAGCAGTTCCCATAGACAAGGTGCTCCTTAAGAGTTTAGAGAAATTATTTTACCTCCAGCATGAGGTAAATCACCATTTTGTCAATAATCCCACATTTGAAAAATATACAGAGGTAGATGAGATTTACAGGAGGACGGTAAAAATCAAACTTCTATACGAAGAAGCTTGGGAAAAATTGTGTGATTTACTGTGAAAGGTAAAAGTAAAAATAGGTAAAAGAGCAGTCATGTTAAAAGGTAAAAACAAAGCAGTTAGATAAAGAAAATACAAGTTAAATATGAATACAAATGAAGACAAATGAAAGATCGATTTAAAAGACAAGTCAAATGACAAGCAGCGTTAAATACAGCCAGCGTAAACGCCAGCCAGTGTTAAAGACAAAAAATATCAAAGAAGAAAACAATAAATCAAATAAACAGGAACAACTTGCATTTAGTTAAATAGGTGTCTCTATCTTCTTGCATGAAGATATGGTATTTCCCTTGAATAAATATTGGTTAGTTTACATGATATTTTGTATTAATTTTTTTATAAATACTTCATCAATTTGAAGTATTGAGTGTGGATTCCTGAACATTTCTATATTTGAATTGCTCTACTACCAGAGGGTTTATTGTAACTTTTCCAAGTAGACGGACACAATAGTAATAAAGCCATTTATTTATAGGATTCATGCGTTGAGCTACTTCAATGAAGTATATTTCAATTGTTCATGTTATTTTCTTAAGTATTCACTAAACTTGCATGTTTTTGTAAATCTAAATGGTATAACTAGAATTTTAATGCAGAATTTGTTTAAGTACACTCTTTTTTGAACTGTTATCCATTTTTATGTTTTCTTCTGATATCTGGTTCAGATGATCCTTAATTTCCCTCTAATCCTGATTAGCCTCTTTCACCTTCTCCCATTATCTGATTTAAGGAATCCTTAACTCCTCCTTGATCCCGATTGAGAATCACTTCACCATTCAGCCTTAAAGATCTGATTTTGCTCAGTTACCCTACCTTGTAACACTGATTTTATAATTTGTTTCTGTTATGTTTTCTTGATATATTGACTCCATAGCCCAATGGAAAATAGACAGGCACCTATCCATCTAAATGAGTAATTCCACCAACAAATCAAAATCAAACCAAATCAATTTTAAATAACTAGCCTAAAATCTATTAAAATAACAAAGTTAAATCATTAAGAGAGAGCCCTCTATGAGCATTAGGAAGGCTAGATCCTAATCTTGAAAAGTGGTTGATAATTACCTCTAATAAATCTTTAAACACACATAAAAACCCTTGGAAATTTTGGAGTAATAACATATTGGTGACTCCGTTGGGGAAATCGGTCCCTAGTTTAAATAGATCTTAAAAGAAACAATTCTTCTCAATTTTTTTACAATAAGATTTGAAAGGGTTGTTAAAATTTATCATTGAAAATTTCTGGCTTCTAAAAGAACATACTATACCAGGGCTCATCCTAATCCTCAGCCTACTATAATTGTTGATTATCCTGGCAGAATTTTAAGAAAACCTAAAAAAGTAGAAAGTCTAGGAAATAGTAATCAATTAATCAAAGAAAATTCATTTCCTAAAGAATTATCAAGCATATAGGATACTCAATTTGATTTATCATTTGAACATATTTTATTTACAAATAAATCTGAAAATTCAATCTATGATAGTGTAATAGACCCTAATTTTATTCAATTTATTGAAGAAAAGAAGGAAACTATACAACTTGACTTAGATCAACAGGTTCTAGAGACTTTTGATAAACTTGATATTTTAACTACAACTTTGATTAAGGATATAGACGAAGCCTATTTTCAATAGTCTTTTGAATTAGCTTCCTTAACTGCTGCTACCCCTAAGCATTCTATCATTCCTTCTGAAACTGTAAATTCAACTTTATTTAGTACCACCTCATCTATAATATCCACCATAGTTCATTCCACAGAACCATTCATCCCCAATATTCCTCTTCAACCTAAAGTTTTATTTCCATCTTCTAGTGGTTCAAGCTCATCAACAAGCACTTCAAGTTCATCTTCTAGTATTCCAAATTCATCTACAAACACTTCAAGTTCATCTCCAAGAACCGCTACTTTACCTCCCAGTCAAGCTAGCATCTTAGTCATGGTAGCTAGATATGCCCCTTTGGTCTTACCGGCTCCTTTACATGCCATGCCACAGGATTACCAGAGTAAAAAAAATTCAGTTTGATGGCACAGGTCAATATACTGCTCAACAACATGTAAATAAGATGATTGATTACTTTGAATTACATGAAGTTGAGGAAGTCGATGTACAAATGAGATTATTTGCACAAACATTAGCAGGAGATGTTAAGAAATGGTTTAAAGATTTACCTGCAATCATATAGCTGATTTAGCTGCTTTCCACCAATTTTTTATTAATAGATGGGAAAGAAAGAAAAACCCTTTACATATATTATCTGAATATGAAAACATTAGAAGAGATCCTAATGAATCTATTCAGGATTATTGTACTAGGTTTAACATCATTTACAATGCAATTCCTACAAATATCGAACCTCCACCAGACTTAGATCTAATTAAATTTCCAGATGGTTTTGATACTGATTTGTCCTATCAATTAAGAGAAAGAAACCATAAAACTTTATAACAAATGCAAAGCAATGAAGTTAGTGTAGAAGCTAACTTGTTAGCTAAAAGAGCTAGGATGAGAAATGAAAGAAGAGTTACCATTAAGGATGAACCATCTACTTCAGACATTAAGATACTTAGTTTAGCTAAAAGTATGGAAAGAATAATGGATAGATTAGAAAACATGGAAAGAAAGCCTCAGTGGGAAAATCAACAAGGTCCTCAAATCAAAAACCCAAACTTTAGGAGAAATCCAAATACTGGTAAATCTATAGAAGTTGCACCTGATCACTGATTAGACCACCTTTCCAAGAAAACTATGCTGAAGGTTCCCAACAAAATTATGAAAACCAGGACTCCTAGATAAACTTGATGTGAATAAATGATGAAAATACTATTTTTCTTACCCAAGAAGAAAAAGAATTATACATGTTACAATAATTACAGTTAGAATATGGAGAGTCCTTTGACTATAAAAAAAGGTTGTTAATCTACAATATAGCCTTAGAATCAAGAAGAACACAGAAGCGCCTATTAAGAAAACAATCCAAACTCAGACTAAGAAAACAGTAGAAGCTCCTATGTCCAAAGTGCTACAAATTATCCCTAGAGAAACTCAGAAAACTTACACTCTAAAGATTGTAGACATCACATCTGGTGATACTCAAACATCAACTGCTGCTAAAACTTCAACTGATACTCAAACTATTCTAGATAAGAAAATTGAATGTAAAATAGTTGAAATACAAACTGAAATACCAATTGCTGATAAAAAAGAAAAAAATACACAAACTACAATTGGTAAAGAGTAAATCATTCAATTAGGCAAAACTTAAATACCATTTAACATCCAAATTGAGATAGCCAAATTGAAAATACCAGTTCCTTTAAAAAAACTAGTGAAAAATGATTCATATAAAGCCTAAATCTCTGAAACACTAAACATAGGTGAAGGAGAAAATGTTGTTAACCTCAATGATGATTAACCAGATTTATTATTTGGTCCTGAGGTAAATGGTAAACATCAACAAGGAGGTGTCCCTCCATTATGCATTAGCTTGAACATTCATGATAAAATCTTACACAATGCAATGTTGGATTCTGGAGCATCTCACAACTTAATGCCTAAGGTAGTAATGGAAAAACTGAACTTAGATATCACTAGACCATATAAAGACCTATTCTCCTTTGATTCTAGTCAAGTTAAATGTCTTGGCCTGATAAAATATCTGTGTGTAACTCTAGTCTAATACCCAACTAAGAGTATTGTCATGGATATTGTAGTTTCTGATATCCCTCCAAAGTATGGAATGTTATTGTCTCACTCATGGGGAGAAAAATTACAAGGATCACTGCCGTTATATATGTCATATGCTACAATTTCTGTATTTGGTCAGCCAAAAAATATTTACAGAGAAACTTTGATGAAATACATGGTCAGTAGTGCTGAAAAACCATAGAATTATCCTATTTGTTCCCTGCATTCTGATATGGTCTTTTTTATCTTATGCAATTCAGAAACTGGAAAAGAAAAAATCATCACTGTAGAATAGAAACATAAAGAAATTGATAGTGAAAATATAACTCATGAGTCTATGTGGCATTTATACTTTGATGGCTCAGTAAACAGATTAGGAGCAGGAGCTGGAGTATGGATTTATAACTTAGAGAATTATAATTATGAAGGACATGCATTCAAATTAAATTTCAAGTGCACTAATAACATGGAAGAGTATGAAGCATTAGTGTTAGGACTGTAAATTGTAAGAAAAATTGGAGCCAAGATATTTTCTGCCATGGGAGACTCAGAACTTATCATAAAACAAATTAAGGGAGAGTATCTTGTGAATAATCCTAGACTTAGCCAATACAGAGAAAATATATTAGATTTGATAAAAAAAATTCTTCAAATTTACTTTGTTGTTATTCCAAGAAAGCAAAATATGCAAGCTCCCAGTTTGGCCACTTTTTCCAGCACATGCAAATTACCTTTTCAGTCAAATCATCAGTACATTGCTGAGGTAATACATAGGCCAACAATACCTGATAATTTGAAATATTGGAAAATATTTTCACAAGACTCACAAATATATAATTTTATGACTACCGAGGGATAATTTCAAAACTATAATATAGATACTGATTGTACATTATATTATACCATAAACAACGATATAGATGTATATGATGTATATAAGACTGAACCAACTAGATTTACTAAAGTAGAGATAGATAAATTAGAAATAGTAGAAATAGAGGAATTAACTAATGATGAATCAAAAATTTTAAACCTTAAAGATAATTGTTTTCCTAAGGGATTAGCCCCATTATAATATCTTTTTGATTCCAATGATGTAGCTAGAAAACTAAAAATGGAACCCTTAAGATCAGACATAGAAGAATGTAACATAGCAACAGAAGAAAAACCCAAGCTTGTCAAATTATCCAAAGCATTACCTTGAGAACAAAAGTTAAAATACATTAGTTTGTTTAAATAGTTTCAATATGTCTTTGCCTGGAGTTATGAAGACCTCAAGTCTTATGAAACGAGCATTATCCAACATAAGATACCAATCAAAGAAAATTAGAAGCCCTTTAAACAAAAGCTTAGGAGAATTAACCCTGTTCTTATGGCACTGATATAAAAAGAAGTTAAAAGGATGTATGAGGGTCAAATCATAGCACCCATTAGATATTCTGATTGGGTATCTAATTTAGCCCCCACTAGAAATAAAACTGGAGAAATCAGACTCTGTGTTGATTTCATAAACTTAAAAAAGTCTCATTAAGAGATAACTATCCTCTCCCTAAAATGGACCATATTCTACAGAGGGTAGTAGGGTCATCCAGAATTTCATTACTTGATGGATTTTCTAGATACAACCAAATCTTAGTCCAACCTGAATATCAAGCAAAGACTGAATTTACAAATCCTTGGGGAACTTTCATGTACTTGAAAATGCCCTTTGGACCGATGAATGCTGGAGCTACATTCCAAAGAGCTGTGGAAATAGCTTTTGCAAAGGAGATACATGACTTTCTAGTCATTTACCTAGATGATATCACAATATTTTCCAAAACAGATAATGAACATCTAGATCATTTGAGAAAAGTGGTCATTAAATGCAAAAAATTTGGTATTTCCTTGAATATTAAAAATACACTCTTTGGATTAGAAGAAGGTAAACTCCTGGGACACATTATCTCAAAATAGGGAATTAGAATTGATCCAGCTAGGATAGAAGCAATTTTGAACATCAGTCATCCTAGAAACATCACAGAATTACAGGAATTCTTAGGTAAAATAAATTTTCTTAGAAGATTCAATTCTAATTTAGTAGAACTAATTAGAGAATTGAATAACATGTTAAAAAAGGATTCACCACTTAAGTGGACAGTAGAGGCTAAACATTCTTT
The DNA here is from genome assembly GCA_034641835.2 of Pinus albicaulis. Lineage (NCBI taxonomy): Eukaryota > Viridiplantae > Streptophyta > Pinopsida > Pinales > Pinaceae > Pinus > Pinus albicaulis. The sequence goes on from CM076577.1 coordinate 27,018,303, forward strand.
TGAAGCAATTAAATAAGCTCTCACTAAAACACCTTTCCTCATAAGTCCTAATTTTAAAAAATATTTCATAATTTTTTCTTTTGCTTCACAACACACCATTGCAGCAGTCTTGTTGCAAAAGAATGATGACGGTTATGAACAACCCATTTCTTTTTTTAGTAAAACCTTAAGAGTTGCAAAACTAAAGTACAATATTATGAAAAAAAAGAACTTACTTTAGTGAAAGCTATAAAATATTTCAGAGTGTGTATTTTATACTCCCACATAATTGCATATGTTCCAAACTCTGTGGTAAAGGACATTCTAACTCAGAATGGGCCTGATGGAAAAAGAGGAAAATGGATTTCCACAATACTAGAATATGACATTGAAATAAAACGTACAAAATTTATTAAAGGCCAAGGTTTAGCCAAACTCATGGTTGAATCGAATTGTCAAGCCTTAGATATAAATTTCAACACATCAATATATGATCAGGAAGAGATGGCGACTCCACAGATCAATGAAGCTTTTTTAGATTCACCCTGGTATGTAGACATTATATTTGTTTTAATCAACCTACAAGCTCCTCCTAGTTTATCTAGAACTAAAGGTAAATTCTTAAAAATGCGAGCAATGAAATATTGTATCATAGATAATTCTTTATTTTGGAAATATCATGGTTGCATTCTATTAAACTATTTAGTGAAAGATGAAACTGATAAAGTCATGCAGGAATTTCATGTAGGAGACTGTGGAGGACACCTTTACTGGAAAACAACTGCTGATAAAATTTTGAGGGCATGTTTTTATTGGCCCACTCTTTTTGCAGATATCAAAAAGTATGTTACCTCATGTCACAAATATCAGATATTTGAAGGAAAGAAGAAAATATTACCATTACCCCTCGAACCTATTCTGTAGAAATGCCATTTGAACAATGGGGTTTAGGCTTCATTGGTGAAATTCACCCACCCTCCTCTGCCTAGCATAAATGGATTTTGACAGACACTGATTTATTTACCAAGTGGATATAAGCCATCCCTTCTAGACAAGCCACAGACTCTATCATTATCTCATTCCTTGAAAACAATATCCTTTCTAGATTTTGATGCCCACAAAAGTTCATTACTGATAATGTTGTTGCCTTCAAATCCAAGAAAATGATATACTTTTGTAACAAATACCATATCAACCTTGTCCATTCAACTGCCTATTACCCTCAAGGTAATGGACTAGCATAATCCTCAAAACAAATCCTAGTAAATATCATCAAAAAAAATTTAGAAGATAACAAGAGAACCTGGAATAAAAGGTTAGTTAATGCCCTATGGGCAGACATAATAAATACTAAAAAATATATTGGTACATATCCCTATCAATTGGTATATGGGATGGATGATGTTTTTCCATCCTCATTGGGATTTCCAGTGATGAAAATGATTCGAGAGCTGCAAGTAGAACCAAATGATATCTAAAGGAGGATAAATTAGACAATTCATTTGCAGCAAACCAGGGAAGAAGTTTATATTAAATTTCAAGTAATCCAAGACAAAATCAAAAATATTTTTGATAAGAAAACTAAAGAAGTTGATTTTTCATAGGTAACAAAGTACTCAAATGCGGTTCCAGAAGAGAAGAAAAATGGAAACATGGGAAATTTGATTTTCTTTGGAAGGGCCCATACATCATTGGTTACAGTGGTAACAATGCATTTTTCTTGAAGGAGTTAGATAGAATAGATCTACCAGTCGGACCAGTCAATGGTGGAATGCTGAAGCACTATTTTTCACCAAATTAACTAGCAATTCATTTTACTTTGTTTACTTTGCTCATTTTAAATACCATAACAAAATTTTAGATTGGATTGGATGATTTTCTTCTAAAGTTGAAGCCCGAAGAGAAGACCCTAAGCTTTAAAAGGTATAACATCATATGTTTGAATAAAGAAAATCACAGAAATAAATTCCAAGGCAAGCAAAGTCCAAATTCCCAAGGCCACTGATCAGAAATTTCTTGACATCTCACCAGGAGATATCATCCCCAAGCGGAGCCACTGTCAGGGTCCTATGATAATAGGCATTATAATTTTGAATTGACTATGTTAAGTCTTGTAATATTGTACATACCTTTTCTTTCTGAAAATATTTTCCCATATTAAAAAATGAAAAGAGGGTAACTCCTAAAATAAAAATCAAAGGACCAAAAGAAAAGAAGATCAAAAAAGAATATAAAGTATGAACCCCACAAAAAGAAACAAAAATAGATCTTGAAAGTGTTGCAAATTCAAATACCACTACTCTTAGTTTACTTTATGATAATAGAATTGTGTGAAGCTTGTCCAAAATTCCACCATTCATAATGATCAAACAGTTTAATATTGATTCATTCATGTTTTTAAATTTCATGTAATGATAGTTAGTGAATAAAAATTTGGCCAAACTAATCAATCTTGGCAGATTAGTAGTTAGGTAGAGAATAAAAATGAGCTCATCGATTTAATCTGATCCATTGGAAGTTATAAGGTTAGAAATAGGATAGAAATCTTATTAAAAGAAAATAAAAGGGTTAACAACCTCAAATGCGCCCAATAAAAGGAGTAAAAAATGTTAGGGTAAATAAAGGGTAGGTAGAAGACTTTTACAAGTCATGGAAAGCATCAATTGGATCATCTCATATCACTAATATCCTCCTAAATCCCCTGACCCTTACTAGAATACTACTTCAACTCTTGGAAGTCATTTCCCCTTGTAAAACACCCCTTTCCCCTTCTTAATGCTCTTTCCCTAGTTAAAAACCCACTTTTTGTATAGTTTAAATGGTTAAAATATATCGGGCCCCACTCCATTAAACCCTTCTCGCTATCATTTTAACTTATCCCCATATTATATTAACCCACATATTATATTAATTTCTAGCTTTAATATATCCCTGGGTCCCACTTTAATTAACCCCGCATATATTACTCCCCATCCCTATTATCTTAAAACCCCTCTGCATTCATAATACCCAACACCACCTCTCTCAATCCTCAACTAATCCTGCAACACCCTTTAGCCTTTCGATTGGTGCGTATCAGATCTAACCATTCCTAAACCCTTTCACACTCTCAACTATTTGATTTTTAAAACTAATCAGGAGTGCGAAATGGGTGGTTTCACACCCCCGCCCCTTTGCCACGTGGCATTCCCACAATCTATCGCATCCCCCATCCTAAAAGTGCCTAACCACTTTTTAAGATGCAATAAATTGCCAAAATGTCTTTTTGCATTGAAATGAAGCCAATTACTATTTTAATTCAACCCCACGCCATGTGATTTATTACCTCTGGTCAAAAAGTATTAAAACCCGCCCTTTTACCGTTAGTTTGTCTATTTGTTGTTTAATTGAAAAAAAGAAACTAAAAACCATTGCTGACTGAGAGTTGAACCTTTGCAGACTGGAAATAAACCCCTGTTGCGACCATAAACCCATCCAAAGACCAAATCAACTATTTTCCAGGTAATTCTAAGCACCTGAGACCATTAAACTAGGCAAAGAAAGTAATAAATTGATAAAATAAATGAATCAATGGCATCCCAGAGCATTTTATCTGTAAACCCTCTGCAAACACCTATGGTAGATGTTGACCACACAACTATTACTGATAAATAATTCAAAATTAGTGATACAGTCACTATTTTAACCTTTTAGAGCTCCACTGCTGGAGCCATGAAAAATTCATTGATTAGGCTAATGATATCCACCTTTGGGAATCAAACCTGCCTAGATACATCTTCCCACAGACCTTTCAATTTTCAGATCTCATTAGACTCTTCCATATCAACTATTTTCCTAATGAAAGAGCTCTAGTAACCCCAAGCTAAGAGATTTTATTCAGAATCACTTCACAATATATAAATCACATATTACAGATCCAACCAAAGCCTCATGAAGTCCCATTATCTATTGAAATCCTCACTGAACTCTTCCTGAAGCTATACTTCCCAAAAAGACTCAAAATTTTCCATACCTTCCTTCCTCCATCAGCTGAAACCCCAAAAAAGTAATCCCCAATACTCAGCTTCCATATTATCAGAGAGAAATAGACAAATTGTCACAATGTTTCCATGTATTTTAGGGTATTTTACTAATGAATATGTAGATGCATCTATCCTAGGCTTTCTGTCCATATTCTTCCTAGGTAAGCCTCCAGCTTCAACCTTCAACTTTTTCGAATACCTATTACATGCAATCCATGAACAGTTGGTTAACTTACCAGAGGAAGGACTATTTAAATAATCCTTAGTTTTGTTCCATTTATTCTTATATTTCCAATCAGAAAGTTTTGCAGTTAGCCTCCAAAAAATGGACACAGAGGGTAACCCCCCAATCTGTAGTCTTCTTAACATCATTAATCAGAAAGGATTCCACAGAATTCAGCTATAAATACTTCATTGATTCATTTTTTTATCCAATTTTTCATATGCTAAGCAATAAAATTCAACCTAGAGGTAGTGAAGAGATAAAGAAGGTATTACAATTGTCAGATCAAAGTAGAATAGGAGACTAGTATTTATACCATAATCATTCAGAAATTAGGGTATATGGATGCCAACTTATTCCATAAAAGCTTCCCAAATACCTCCCAATGAGGTTATTTGCATTGGAATACATCAGAAAAATCCTAAATTCAGATGAAGTTAATTTCCTTTCAGCAAAAAATAAAATTCAATTTAAAATCAAGAACCAGATAGGGCCTTTTATTATCAATAATAGTAATGTTGGTTAGCAAGCAGACAAGTGTTTACAATATTTCAAATTCAGTAGTAGTTTCAAATGGCAATATGATCCCTTGGGAGTCTGAAGTAAGTTAAGAGTAAAATTCAAATTAACCCCTTTTATTCATGAGTCAAATCCCGAGATAGAAAAGTATCCCAACCAGTCTGAGTGGTTGGAAAATACTTCGCAGGAGGTGGAGAAGTAGGTTGATAGTAGTTCCATCCCTCTTACTCCAGCCCCACAGGACATAAATTCTAAGAGGGTAAGAGAGGAAGGCTCTTATTCTACAGAGACTACTTCTGATACCAAATTCAAGCGAATGTACAAGAAAAAGGAAAAACTGAATCCAGTGATTAAACAAGAAAAGATAGTTGAAACAGTGGAATTCATTGATACAGATATTGTGATTAGAGATGATGCACCTCCAACAGTGTCAGAAGAATCACATCTTCCATCAACCTCCAATGCAAAAATCATTCAGAAACAACATAGTGCAAAGGTTTCATCATTAAGCAAACCAGTGGATAAAGAGAAAGATATAATTGAAAAATACAAAGAAATTAAATTGAAGAATGAAGCATTGAAAGTTGTAACTTATCCCTAGTATTGGAAACAAACTCCTAGTGACCAAAATAGGTTACTTTCAGCTTTTGATTACAAGACTAGAAATATGCAAATGACATTTTTACATCCAACAATGCAGGTTCCAAAATCATCAGCAGATTACATGAAAATATCCTTTGAATTTCTAGCTAAAGATGTGCATCCCATAGATTAAATTGAGTTTCATAAACAAGCTGGAGAAATGATCTATTCCACTATGACAAACAAGGCTTTAAGTGTCAAAAAAATGCATAATTCTCTATAAAATATCAAGGCACAGATAAAACTAGAGAAATATTTTTCACAAGCAAAGGATAATAGAATAAAATCTCTTGAAGAATTGGTCATGGAGGTTGGATATGATCCAAAGAATATCAGAACAACAGAAGAGATTATCAAGAAGAAGAATGCAGACATAGCTGCATTGAAGAAACAATTGAAGTTACCTACAACAGAGCATCCACAAACTAAAGAAGTTTTGGAGAATGAAAATCAGAAGGATGAAATGATGAATCTCATCATTCAGTTGACAACCCAACTGAAAGAGATGGAAACTGAAATGGAAAAATTAATGCAAGAAAAACAGGCCAGCATGGAAGGAGTTCCTATTACAGCCATTCCTATAGCCTCAACATCAGTTCTATTACCTATAGTAGTACCAGCTTCTACAACAGTTCCAGTGACAACAGAAGTTCCAACAACTACACCAGCAACAACATCATCCCATCCCAATGATGAGGCAAGTCAATTGATTAAAGCCATGCAATATATTTCAATCCAAACTACTGAGATTAATAGAATTAAAGAACAAGTAAAAAGTCTAGAACATGAAAAAAAGAATTCTCAGGTAATGCATAAGGCTGAAACACAGAAATCCAATAGATTGACTGATATAATTCACAAGTTAGAAAAGGAATTATCATTAAAAGAGCCACTAGCCCAAACAAATCAAAAATTGTAGCCCAATATCATCAACTCTGTTAACGATATTTGGCCTTCTATCCAAGTTATATTTGAACAAAAGGAATTGATAAAGAAGGCAAGTTATGCAATCCAAGAGGTCAAAGAAGAACTTGGAAAGAAACTAGAGGAAGCCACTAACATTATAAAGTTCCTGAATTATAAAAACAAGTAGGAATTAGAAGAACTTGGGATAACAGAGAGAACATAAAACATCTTAGAGGTTAAGAAGGTGATTTCCCAGACAAATCTAATGATACAACTTGAAGATAAATTCCAAAAAATGGAGTTTGCAGTAAATAGATTCATGAAAAAATTTGATGTTCTGAGGCAGAAAGGTCTACCTAATCCTTTGGTGATTAATGATAAAATAATGCACCACGAGAAATATGATAAAAATATCAGGTAAGTAGCTAAAGAGACTTCCAAAATTTCATCAATGAAAGGAATTCCCACAGGAAAAGTGCTCCTTCAGAGTTTTTATAACTTCTTTTACCTCTAGCATGAGGTAAATCACATTTTTTTCAATCAGACCACATTTGAAAAATATACAAAGGCAGATGAGATTTACAGGAGGATGGTAAAAATCAAACTTCCATATGAAAAAGCCTGGGAAAAATAATGTGATTTACTATGACATGTAAAAGTAAAAACAGGTAAAAGAGCAGTCAAGTTAAAAAGTAAAAACAAAGCAGGCAGATAAAGAAAATACGGGTTAAATATGAAGACAGATGAAGACAGATAAAAGGCAGAGTTAAAAGACAAGTTAGATGGCAAGCAGCGTGAAAGACAGCCAGCGTAAAATCCAGCTAGCATGAAAGACAACAAATATCAAAGAAGCAAACAATAAATAAAATAAACAGGGATAGCTTGCATTTAGTTAAATAGTTGACTCTATCTTCTTGCACGAAGATATTTTATTTCCCTTGAATAAATCCTGGTTAGTTTACGGGATATTTTGTATTAAGTTTTTTTTAAATACTTCATGAATTTGAAGTATTGAGTATCGATTCCTGAACATTTCTATAGTTGAATTTATCTACTACCAAAGGGTTTATTGTAACTTTTCCAAGTTGACAGACATGACAATAATCAAGGCATTTCTTTACAGGATTCATGTGTTGAGCTACTTCAGTGAAGTATATTTCAATTGTTCATGTTATTTTCTTAACTATTCCATAAACTTTCATGTTTTTCTAAGTTTAAATGGTATAAATGGAATTTTATTGCAGAATTTGTTTAAGTACATTCTTTTTTGAACTATTATCCATTTTTATGTTTTCTTCTAATATCTGGCTCAGAGGATCCTTAATTTCCCTCTAATATTTATTGACCTCTTTCACCTTCTCTCATTATCTAGTTTAAGGAATCCTTAACTACTCCTTGATCCCGATTGAAAATCACTTCACCATTCATCCTTAAAGATCTTATTTTCTCAGCTACCCTGCCCTGTAACACTGCTTTTATAATTTTTTTCTGTTCTATTTTCTTCGTATATTGACTCCATAGCCCAATGGAAAATAGATAGGCACCTATCCATCTAAATCAATAATTCCACCAACAAATCAAAATCAAACCAAATCAATTTTACATAACTAGCCTAAAATAAATTAAACAAACAAAGTTAAATCATTAAGAGTGAACCCTCTCAAAGCATTAGGAAGGGTAGATCCTAATCTCGAAAAGTATTTGATAGTTACCTCTAATATTTCTGTAAACACACATAACAACCATTGGAAATTTTGGAGTGATAACATATTGCATAGAAATATGCTCATGCTCCAGAACCGAGCAATCGAGCAAGTTAAAGTGTAGTGGAAGCACATTGGGTCCAATGAAGCCACATGGAATATGGCGGATCAAATGCAAGCTATGTATCCTTCTTTATTCGATGGTTGAGAGAATTTAATTGATATATTTTTTGGTATATGTTTTGGTGTGATGTTTTGGTTTATATACATATGTATATGGATGTAAATATCACCATGAGATGTGTTATAAGGCCCCAATAAGCGGTATGGTGTCATGTCATTTTGGTTTTCATGTTGTTATGTTGTCATGTTTGGTTGCTCCTCAGCAAGTTGATCATTGTAAATACTGCAATGAGCTAAGTTATAAAGCTCCATGGGAAGTGTTTTTTTCTTACAACAATCTTGTTGGTTCTAGGTGTCATTGAATATTGAGGATGGTGTTCCACCAAGGGGGAAGGGGGGAGGGGGGGGGGGGGGTTCTGTAACAACCTTGCTTAAAAATCCATGTAAAAAGTTGATAAAGGAAAAATAATAACCATGGTTATGGGACACTTATTCCAAGTTGAATGTTGGGAAAAACATCCAAGTTTTGGTTTTCATTTGGTTTATTATGGTTAAGGAAATTAGAAAAGGCAATGGAAAAGGCTTTGGAAAGGAAAAGTGGCATTTATTGGTATTTATTGATGAAAATAATGGAAGATAGGAGAAAATGAAGGTGAAAGGTTACAGGTTTAATGTGAGGAGGAAAATGAAAGAAAATAAAGGTCTCATTAATAAAAAGGCTTCTGAGGATCAATTGGTAGTTTTTTGTTAGTTCAGTTTTGAAGTTCTCTCCCTATTCTATCTCTCTCAACTTTTGGACACTTACAGTTTTCTTTGAGCACTTTAGCATTGGATCAAGAAAGGAAAAGAAGGCAAAGAGGAATAAAATATCAAGAAAGGAAGAGCAATATCAAGCAGATACAATTGGATTACTTATAGGTATCAATTTTCATGTATCATTTCCTTTCTAGTTTTGGCATGCATGGTTATGCATGTGTGTTCTTAGTTCCCTTGCTATCATTTCCATGGGTTTTTCCAGGTTTAATAGTCTTCGTCATACTTTCCTTTCCATTTCTAGATAGCCATTGTGTGATATTTTCTCTTGTATTTGGTCGAGTTTGATTTCCGGATGGACTTGAAGCTGAGTGGGGTGGTCTCAGGATTTTTCACAAGGCCTAAGAATCCCTTGACCAATGAATGCTGGGATACATGGTAAAGCTTGGATGTGAACACTCCGATTGAGCCTCAGGATACCTTGACTAGTGAATGGAAAGATGCATGCTAAAGGTCAATGGTGAGTACTCTTCATTGGGCCTACTGGGTTGGGATACCCAGTAAATCCCAGAGGGTGGAGACCTTGTATGCCTAGGAATCCCTTGACTAGTAATGGTGAGAAATATGATAAACCTGAGAGGTTGAGATGGAAAAACTCCTCACGGTTTAGGTGGAGAGATCCTCTAGCATCCATGCTCTGTATGGCCTAGTGATACAATGAATATTGCGATAAAGCTTGGTTTTATTGATTGGGATGAAGCAGTGTAGCCTCAGAAAGCCCTGGTTTATTTTTGGTTTTGAGTCCCACACTCATGCCTGGAATATGGCACGAGGGTGATTGGATGAAGAGAGATTTGGTTCAGCCAATCTATGGTCAAGTTGAATGTGGAAGTCCCAGCCCTAGTTGGATTTTTCATTCATTAATAAGTGTTCATTTCCTTGGTATTTTATGTGCAAATGTATTGGTTCATACGTGGAAATTATGGTTTTTGTATCCTTATTATTATTTTTTTTATATGCTGGTTATGAGTATGTTTTATGACAGTGATGATGTATTCATCTCATAATGTTTTTATTTATCAATTAATGAACAATGAATATATGACCTAATAGATGAAAATTCATTTAATGTGATAAGGCATCAATTCTTCTTAATGATTCTAACATAATTATTAGACCCCTATGCTCATATATTTTTTTATGACCTGCAAAATGCATATTTGCGACATGTTTGACGAAATTCCTATCATGGCTAGTAGGGGTCCAATCAAGTCCTTGTTCAAGTATTTGTGTTTATATCATTGTTTTTATGTAAATTTTCACTTCTAGAAGTTTCATGGAGTTCTAGGCAGTGGTCTAAGTCTTGGCCTTGAAAACGTGGCACAAAATTTGGGGTCTCTTGCACAAAAATACCTAGAAAAGTTTCTAGTCGTATTCATTCCCTTTCTATGGGAGAAAATGGAGGGTCCTAGTCACATTCATTCCCTTGCTGTGGGAACAAATTGATGATCCCAGTCGCATGCATGTTGATGTCATGGGAGTGACTGAGGCTTAAATGCAGTAAAATGCTAGCTTGTCTCAGGGGTTGGTCACCTGGAAAGCTTGGATTACTCGTGAGGGTTTTGTAGAATGTATAGAAGGTCCAATTAGTTATGTTGTGTTGGTTCCACTTTGTTAATTTTACATGGGGATTCAAATCATATCATAGTAGCCTCTCATCACATGTTTACCCTAGCAGACCAGTTAACTTGGGTAAATGTGGGAGGAGGTGTTATAAACACACTAACATTGGTCCTCTATGTAATCAATAGATTATAATTGGGTCATTATGAGGGTTTTAAAGTCCTCCCACTTAGTTTCTTTGGGATCACCCTCCAAGATAAGTGTCTCCATATGTCTTCCTCACTAGTTTAGGGCATGGCTCTCTAATTTCATCCTAGAAAATTTCACTGGGTTGACACTTAAGTGGGAAAATTTTACTCCTAAAAAACATCATTTAAGGCCTCAAAATGACCCTGGATGATTTCAATTCCCAATTCTCCAACCTAGGTCCAGCCGATTTCTACTACAGGTCAATTCCTCCCATTCTTCCACTCTAAAAACATCAAGTGAAATGAAAAATAATGTGATGATCCAATCCATATTAATATCATACATTTACACAAATATATTATTTTTAATTAACATATTATTCTTATTATTATTATTACCTAATTTTAAGGTCATGACCAAGCCAGACACCAGATTGGTGTATGAGACCCCCTTGTTTGTGGGACAAGGGAACCACCTCCGCGCAACGATTTGTCTGTAAGTCTATGAAGGCATACATACTCTACCCCCATCTGTTTTTTAACATGTGACATCTTAGGAACAAACACATGCTCTTAACCATTACATAATAACCATAAATACTAACAACATATATGATAACACATATTTATATTAATAACCATATTATTAATTAATAATGTAAAATAAACATCACTTAAGGTTAAAAAAAAACAAATAATATTAAAAAAATTAAATATATCACAATCAACTTCTTTTTATTTGTTTCCCAAAGAGAGACATTCTCCAACCCAATATGGAAGAGCCATATTATTAAATAATAATGTAAAATAAACATCACTTAAGATTAAAAAAAACAAATAATCTTAAAAAAATTAAAGATATAACAATCAACTTGTTTTTATTTGTTGCGCAAAGAGACGCACTGTCCAACCCAATATGGAAGATATTTCCTATCAATTATGTTATGTTCTGTAAACATGTTTTCTTTGCCAAATTACACAAAAAATAAAAAGAAAAATAAAATAAAGTAAAAATATTACTAATAATTATTATAAAAATACATTCTATCAAATTACATTAAAATAAAATAAAACAAATAAACAATTATGATTATAATTAATAATTACACTAGCTTAGATTTCTATTAATTCTCAATGTACCAAGGGCTAAGAGGGATCAAATACCTTGAAGTGCAGACCTCTATTAAAGTGAAAAAATATTTGATCATTTTTGTAGCTTGATAAATTGAGAGTTATGATAAATGTAGGCTGATTATTTACGAGTGATAGAAACTCTTATATCACAATATTGAGCACTTTTAGCATAGTTCAAAGTTGTAAGTATATTGCGTTACTAAACACATTTTCCCTTTAAAGAGAAATATTAAATATTAATTTTAAAGAAGAGAAAAATTATTAATTTCAAAATGTTTAAAAAAATTATATAATTTAAAATGTTTAATGAAATATTTTTCAAAATTTAATGAAAGAATGACTCATAATGACATATTATGGAATATAATAATCATCATAATGATATGAATTTATATTGAATAGTAAAGGATAGTTAAAATTTGAGAGTGTAAATTTCTATGATCCATATCATATTATTTATAAATCTTCCAGGAAATAGCATAGGAAATTATAGTACCAACGTGTTTTGAACTACCAAGTGTAGTTCATCATCAGGAGAATGATGATTTGGCTAATCCTTTACATAAATATATATAATGCAGAGATGGAAACAGTAAAAACCCTAAGATACTAAGAAATAATAAAATAATTAAAATAGACGTTGAGAAAATAATATTAATAATTACAAATTTTAACAATATTAACTAACAAGTAAAGCAATAATAGTTATAATTTTAAATTTAGAAATAAGAGTTGGGTTATATTTTATCAATGAGTTAAAGAGATGGGAATTTGAACTAGATGATACTATCTTTAGTTTTGATGTGGTCTCTCTTTATACTAATATCCCTATCAATGAGGTTTTTGAGGTGACCAATCGCATCATTGATCTCGACATTGCAAAGCTTGTAGATATTTTCTTTACCTCTACCTTTTTTAGGTTTGAAGGTGAATTATATGAGTAGACCTGTGGGGTTGCCATGGGATCGTCGCTCTCCCCTATGGTTTCCAACCTTTTTATCGAATATTTTGAATCTAAAGCCTTGGCTTCAACTCCTTTTGAACCCAAGATTTGGAAGCATTTTGTGGATGACGGCTTCATCAATTAGTGTCATGGTCGTCAAAAGTTGGATTCTTTTCACCAACACTTGAATGATTAGTCAAAATCCATAAAGTTCACGATGGAAACTGAGATTTATGGTAGCCTTCATTTTCTTGATGTTATGATCTCTATAAATGATAATTGCTCCTTCTCTCTCTGATTTTTTCGAAAGAAAACTCACACTGAGCAGTATCTTCATGCTAGCTCTCATCATGTTCCTTCTCAAAAATTTTGAGTTCTCAGCACTTTGGCCACAAGAGCTCTTAGGGTTTCAGATGAGTAACAATTAAATCGATAGAAGGCCCATCTCCTTAAGGTATTTTTGAAGAATGGATATAGTAAGTGTCAAGGCTTGAAGGCTTTCTTAAATGCTAGCAGAGGTCTGAAACCCAAGACAGATCAAAATGATTTAGTTGATAGTGTTAATATGTCGTTTAACTGGGGTTATACTGACAGGATCTCTTGGATTTTGAGGAAACATAAGATATCTTCATATTTTATACCTTTGAACACTATTAGGGGTTCCCTTCGTTCTGTTAAAAACCCATTGGACCCCATAGAGCATGAAAGGTATTTATATGATCTCATGTTCCTATGATATCTCCTATATTGGAGAAACTTGTCATTCTATTAATAAGAGAATTCAAGAGCATGCAGCTGATATAAGAAATTGTAGAACTAAGTCCTATGCATTAACAAAACATGCCATGAAGACTATGCACATGTGTGTTTGGAGGAGTCTAGAGTCATTGCTAGATTTGATCATTTCTATCACTGCAAATTTAGGGAAGCTATTGAAATTGTGAAAATATCTCGTTCGTTGAATAGGGATGATGGGTGGAATATTAGTAGGTGTTGGATCCCTTCTCTCTATTCCTAACAGTTTTCATTTTTCTCTATTCATAATTTTTTTTCTTTTTCTCTATTCCTAGCAATTTTTCTTTTCCTCTTTTTTTCGTGTGGAGCCTTGTCTAGAGGTCGTGGCCACAATATTCTTCTTTCCTTGAGGGTGGATCATCAGGAAAAAAAAATTCCCGATTTTGGAAATAAGCTTACTGCATTGTTTTGCAGTAACGTAATATTCCAAAATTAGCTTGCAGCTAATTGGAATATTATTTTTTTCTTTTTTCATTTATATAGATGAATAAGTGGGTAGGGAGACCCATAAATCTCTTTAGTAGGAATAAAATTCCTCTTAATTTGAATAAGGATCATCTTGATAGTTGGATAAAGCACCTCCATGTGTGAACAGGAGCTAAAGCATGTGGACAAGGTCAATGTTGACCAAATCAACAATGCTGGTATGGAGAGAGTGGATCATCAATGAGAGACAATGCAGTGTTAATGGGAGAAAGTCTCCATGAGAGTAGTGGATTTAATGAGTGGGACCCAAGATGAGAAGGCTCATAATGCATATAAGGAAGGGGAAGGCATCCATAGAGGTTAGGTTGTTGATTATTTATTTTGTGGTATATATGAATGTTTTCACTCTTCAGTTGTTTGCAAGATTCTGTTGTGCTGTTTAGTACAAAGGTGTTCTCGAGTGGGAATCCCACACTAATCCTCGAGGGATTTCAAGTGCCTAATTAGGAGAGATTATTGAGCTACATATTCCACATTACAGCATCAGGCCAAGCTTCATTCTTAAGCTAAATCATAGTTTCTGTTCAGATTTTTGTTGTGTTACAGGGTAGAAGCAGTGGAGGGTTTGTAGGGCCATTTTCGGAGCTTGTTTTCAATGGAGGAAGTATTCTTTCCATTGGGAGGCCAGCAAGGAAGTTCCTTGAGATTAATTTCATATTTTGGCACCAAGCCAACCTATTTTCATCTCCTAGAGTGCAGATTCCCTCATAGACTGTGTTATTCCAGTGAGCATTTGCAGTGGAGGATTTAGTGCTTGGTTTGGAGGGTGAGATCTTCAAGGAAGATATCAGCCTTTCACTTTGAGGATCTATTGGAGGATATCTATATATTTCATATCAGTTTCCACCACCTCATTTCCAGTATTCAGTTGTAGTTGTTATTCATCCCTAGGGCTACATTCCATAATTTTTCATTTTGGTGTATTTCCGGAAAACCTTTCTGGGTTGTCTTGGAAAAGCGCTTGGGAGCATAGATCTATGTTCCTAGAATTCCTTGAGCCATATATCAAGAGATCTAAATTGTTATATTTTTCAACTGTAATAAACCCAATCAAAACTACGCTATCTTGGTTCTCCTGCATTTGTATAGCATCTATATTTCATATTGTGGCTTATTTGTTCACTGGAGGCTTGTTTGCCTTGATTATATTGTGTTATGGCCATATTGTTTGTACCTATTTGATGTTGTTATACATAATAAAATGGCTCTATTTTTCTCACACATGTTGGTGTAATTTTATTCACTTCTATTTCAAATATTTTGTTATATATTCCTGTGTTTTCCATTTTGGATATTATAGTGGTATCAGAGAATAATCGTGGCTCAGCCTCTTAGATTCAGCCAATATTCTCTCAAGAGATTAAGAAGAAGAAGAGATCTACAATGATGGAAGGAATGAGCTTTACCTCATATCTTTTAAGATATATGAAGAACCTCTCCAAGGAGGTCAAGCAGATAAGAGAGGAGAGATGCAATGAGACCTCAAGAGGGTTTCAAGATGACTATTGTTCATGCACTTCCTATCAACAACTAAAGAAACTGGTATTGCATAAAGCTCCAAAGAAATCCATTATGCCCTTTTTCTTTGAAGAAGAAAATGTAATGCATGGAGATGGAGGGAACTTAGACGATGGGATTCTAAGTGAATATCTTGCAGAGTACAAGTCTCAATCAAGGGCTTTTAAGGAGAATCTAACTCTCCAGCAGTTTATTCAGATCAAGGAAGAGAGGAAACCTTGCAACAATAAAAGGAGAAAACATAATAGATTTCTATTGTGTACATTTGATGGGTCATCCACATGCACAACGAGGGCTTGGATAAGGAAGTTAGATACATTCTTCCTACTACATCCAGTAGTAGAAATAGAAGCTATTGATATTGCAGCATGGCACCTTAAGGGTGAAGCAAAAATTTGGTGGTTCATCCATTTGAAACATGCAAGAGTGACTGCTTATGCAGATTTTACTCAAAGGCTGATCAAGAAGTTTGATAGAAGAAAACTAGAGGAAGAGAAACTTCCACCACCACTTGCTGCAAGAGTACTTGCATCAGGAGAAGGAGCACTTGCACCCTTACAAAGTGGCCTTGATATCTTTACATTTAGAGTCCCATGCATTATTCATGATATGCATGAGGAAGAGGAGACTTATACCAGTGCTAGTGGACCAGCAGTTGGAGGAGTCATTAAACCGGTGGGAGGAACCCTTGCAGCAGCACAATATGTTCCCAATGATCAGCTTAGTGAAGATATGCAAAAATTTCCACTTCCTATTATTTCAACACATCATATGGAGAGTTGTGGGGACATGCCATCAGGGAAATTTCATGATCTAGGGTGAAAGCACACTGCTCCTTTGGAGTAGCAGACTATCACTGTGCAGAGGACCCTTGACTGGTTCAAGGATGAGATATATAGTCATCCTGGTTTCTCATTTTTGAGCTGTACACAATACTTTGGGTTGGAGTGTATAATTTTGGAGGATAGGATGAGTATAATCCTATTCAATCTAATGCAAAACTGTATGTTCAGCATTGTGCATGATCATGAGACAACATATGCACCATCATGGAGATTAGCAACACTTTTATTGAGCAGTACTGATGAGTTGTGGGGCCAAATATTATTGGAGCATTCCAATGACCATTCTACTTAGGTAGCAGTGGATAGGAAGATGGTTGATGGAAGACATATTATGATGGATGACATCTCCCATTATTATGATAGATCCTTCTTGATGAGCACATCACAGCTCAAAGAGAAGCTTTTTCCTACAACATAATTGGAACATTATGGGTTCAACTTGGTCATTGATGAGTGGTCTTCATATGGAGATCTCCAGGAGGTTGCACTTCAACATCCCATGAAGTGCAAAGATAGTGATCAGATTTGGGAGGATGGTACTGTCCATTGGAGGGATTCCAAATTGGAGCATGGTAGGATACACACACATTTGGATGAATGGGTGTGGATGGTGAGTGTTTGGTGAATTTAGTGTGTCCTAAATTGCTACATTAATTTGTCAATCCGGGATTCGTAAGCTGACGAAGTGTGGCGCACTATATGTGCAAGATAACCTATTTCTTACTTTTTGTCGTTTTTGGTTTTTTTCTTTTTATCTTGGTTTTTCCCAATGTGAGATGGAAATTCTAAAAGACAAGTATGGTTATGAATGTTCAAGGCAATGATGTCCTTTATAATGATTTCCCAAACTTCAAACTTCAAAAGGATTTTGAAACATACAATGACGAAATTAATTCCTAAAATAAAATGAAAAATGTGCCACTATACTAGTTAAACAAACAGTGAACTATTGATCATGAAACCAATACTTAGGGTCCGTCTAAAACACAAATAAACCGTACTCAAAGAAAAGATTGCAAAGTAAATCTAAATCAAATTACATCAACTTATATTCTGATCCCTCACCATTAGTCCAGCTATGGCTTTCGGAGGTAACCATAAACAACTTGAGCAATCCGATATCTAATTTGCAGAAAAAGAAACTAATATCAAACTACACACTCATACTTCAATCCCTCACTAATATGGTCACCACACAGGTTTTGAGTAACCTTTATGACACAGAGAAATTAATATCTGGCCTATGAAAAGTAAACTAATATCAAACTACACACTCATACTTCAATCCCTCACCATTAGTCTCGCTATGGCTTTCGGAGGTAACTGAAAATGACATGAGCAATTTAATATCTAATCTAACTACTAAAGCAAATGTGCAAGACCGAAATAAACAAAATAGTGCTGGAATTAAACAAAAACTAAGAAAAGTAAATTATCAGAAGGACAATATTGATTCCATGTCATTAGTCATTATAAAAAGATGTGCAAATGCCCGGGCTGCCTATTGTAATCTGAAACAAGAACACTGATCAGTTAACAACATAAAACATAAAATATTATGGACAGAAGTAAAATATAAAGCATGAAGGATTATGGACAGAGATGAAATATAAATACCATGAAAGATGTAATCTATACATACATGAATGACTATAGCACAATGAACATAAAGAAATGAAGCATGAAACTATACAGTAATACACAAAACCTCAGCGTGTGCAGGGGCCCTCTGCACAGACCTCGGGGAGCAGCTTTCAAATACGAATTACGCTTATGAACAAAGTCTTCTCATATATTAAAATGCGGTCATAACAGAGAGATAATGTCACAACACAATGGCGACGCAATTACATTACAGAGCTAAAGAAGATCTAACTATTATGCGTATGAGAATGCATTATTTATAACAGAGGGAGATATAACTAATTCCCTAAAGTCTGCGCTGATAGAAGACACGTGAACCATCACGTCCAGAGATCTAGCGTTATGGCCGCCGTGAGGATTAAATATATGGAGAGTGGCTGTTGGATTCGGCTTATGGATCCGTTTACAGGTGTTGATGTGTCTCCCGTGATCTAGAAACGACCATGCAAATCTCCACGTGATGAGAAACAGAGTTCTGTCACCGTGGGACTCTACGGTTGACCACCATTTGGCCACCTTTGACCACAACCTTCTTAGGTGAATTTGGTTGAGCCAATAGGACACGATCCATGTCCACGTCATTTCTAAGTTGCCCATGTGGCTCGATTTGCTTGAAGACACCTGCAATATAGACTTTAACAAAATGGCTACGGAAAGTTGCAGCAGCTGTGGAAAGTGACAAGATTCCACAGCTAAATGAGCAAAAATCTAAATCAAACAGCAGACACAAAACATAGTTAAAAACCATTTTAAATTCTCTTTTACAATTAATATGCAATGATATTGATGACTTAGAAGGTCCAGGTGAATGAAAAAGGTCTAGAAAGGTGTATAAGAAAGATGCAAGTTTGGGACTCAACATACCCCCACTGTGAAGGTGTTACATGTCCTCATGCAACCAAAATTTTGATAATCCTTCTTCAATTCATATGCCTTGACACTTCAGCCAATACATCCAGTCCTCTCCTCCTCTTCCTTGGTGCTGCTAACATCCTGGGCTTCTTCATCAAGCATCTGAATTTGATATTAACCAGTGCTCTACTTAACTTCTGGCATTTCTTCTTCAATTTTGCTGTTCTTTTTCTGCCATAGTCCCAGATGTAGCATGGTATTGTCATGAATGATCTTGTCCAATTTTCTTTGTTCCTTCAATGCCTCATTTTCATTTTTAATGTGTTTATTTAAAACCTCCAACTCAAAGACTTCTTGTTTCAATGATTGGACTAGATCTTCTTGTGTTGTGTGAGGCTGAGTGGATGAAGTGCTGGGACCCGTGGCTGATTTTTCTAAAGATTCTATATAATCATAAACTTCTTGCTACTTTGGGTCTATCTCAGGTGTCATTTTCATTGGGCTGCCCCCAAAATTCCGTGGAGGAGAATTGTCTTCAAAATCTGGCTGAAAAGGGCTCATGTCAACATCTGGCTGAGAATGAGATGGACTATGTTCAATGTCTGATTGAGAATGAAATGAACTATGGCAAGATGGAGTTTGTTCAGATGTTTCTTCTCCCAAATCAATAAAATGGGGTCCTTTTGTTTGTGTTTTCCTCAACTTCCCTTTAAGTCTGGAACTTCTTCTTACACGCTGTGGACTACTATCTTTTTGCTTTTGTTTTCCTTTCCCTCTCTTTTTGGCCATAGATGACTGTTCCTGAAGGTGAACTAGTCTCTCAGATAGCACTTGATGATCTTCTTCTGAAGAAGGAGTTTGATGCATAGCCTCAATGCTTTTTCTCTCTTTTGATTTTATTGGCTTTTTACCCTTGGTTTCTTCCTTCCTTCTTTTTGACAGTCTCTCTTCTCTACTAGTTCTTTCAACCGTAGTAGTAGGAGTACTTTGAGTTTCATCATTTGTTCTCTTTCTCCTACTCCTTCTTGATGTACTGCCTTTAGGAATTTCTTGGGGTTCTTCAAAGAAACTTCTAATCAAAAATTGTTCCCATGTGTCCTTTTTCTATTTTAACTGTTTTTCAATCAAAATTTTCACAAGACCATGGTGATATAAATGTGGTTCTACGTCCCCTAAATGCTTCTGAACGGTCACAGACATCTTCTTAAAACTATTTAATAAAAAGTATGGCAGATTGAGGGTCTGGTTGTTTAGAAAATTCATCAGTAATCGGGTATGATACATATACATTGACCCAAAACAACCCTCACAGGTGATAAATTTTTGAATAACTAGCAGCAAAGTAGCCCACTCCTCTTTCAAAGCATGAACTAGAATTCCCCTTTTAAAAATAGTTACATCCATACCTGGCTTACGTAGGATTACTTTCTAGGCTTCATCACTAAT
The DNA here is from genome assembly GCA_034641835.2 of Pinus albicaulis. Lineage (NCBI taxonomy): Eukaryota > Viridiplantae > Streptophyta > Pinopsida > Pinales > Pinaceae > Pinus > Pinus albicaulis. The sequence goes on from CM076577.1 coordinate 27,038,647, forward strand.
ACTTTTTTTCTTGAACCAGCATTCACCTTCTTGAGGAAGTTCTGTGGCAGCTGCTATGGATGCCTCATTCACCGTAAATTTGAGGTCCCCAATCTCTACCTCCAGGCCATTGAAAGACCTTGCAAAAGCTTTTGTCACCTCTTTATGGTAGCCTCTAAACTTTTGGATAAACCAAAGCCACTTTTCCTTTTTCAATATATCCCTGACTTGCGGGTATCCTTCCATGAATTTAGGTCCTTCCGGTTCTGTTCTCAACAACTGACCCATCCTTCTTTCTGCTCTTTAAAACTTGTCTGCGTGAGGAGGGTTCAACGGAGGTAAGATGGTTGAATGAGCGAAAATGAGCACGATGATTGTAGGTAGATATCAGAGAATGGGTATACAGACTGTAGCGTAATAGAGAACAAATTGGGTGAAGTGGAACAGAGAAGGGTTACGTGAGCACGGTAGAAATGCGGCCGTGAGATCAATAGAACAATAGGAGGAGTAGAACGCATCCAACAATATTTAAATTTGGGTGGCTGTAGAGTAAATGTAAGCACGTTTATAAAACGGCTACGGATTTTATGCGGCTGGAAGAAGCCATAGTCAAATCAACCACGTTTCATCATCACAGATGGAGTATCAGAATATGAGTGAAGATTGGAGGCTTGTTTATGGGACCATTTGAAAATGAATGCAAGGATTGTGGGAGGATCATATAGAGATCGTGGAATGGTTACGGAGTTTTTCAACACAATCATTGCATATAATGGAGCTATGGTTTATAACTATGTAAAAATGTGCTTAAATGCCATTTGAAATAAATTTTACTCATACCTTGGAATTCTTGCCATTTTTCCTTTGTCTTCAATTAGTTGCTTCTCATTGATGTCTTGAATGCCCCATATCTTCATAATATGTCTTCATACCTGCATTTGATTTTATAATTGTGGAAATACATCTGACTGTACATTCTTTTGAAAACAGAGTGGTAGCTGCAGAATCTTCTTCCGGCTATGGAAACTGGTGTCAGCTGCGGAAACTGACACAGCTATTATTTGGGTGAATAAAAATAGACGGATGGTAACTGACTGAATAAAAATGGTCATGAAAGAAAATTTTATTGGTGAAATGAAATGAAATAGATGAAATGAAGTGAAATGGAATGAAGTGGAGTGAAATGAAGTGGAATGGAATGGAGTGGGTGGTCACAAAACTTGTGAAATGAAAGATAGATTTTTTTATTTTTTTTTTTGGAAAATATAGGGTGTCAGTTGTTCCTGATTTTCACCCTACATTTTCTGTATAAGACTGCCAATCAATGATTGGTTTTCAGGCTTATACAATATCTATATATATATATATATATATATATATATATATATATATATTAACTGAAAAGAACAAAAGCTAGGCTGGTGGAGAAGAAGAATTCTTCTGTACCAGCCTGATTGAAGAATTTTCTTGAAACATTTTGACAAATTCCTTTTTTGAGAGTGGCTTATGATAGACTTTTAATCTGTGGCCATTCACAATAAGAGAAGTTTGAAATTCATCAATGGTCTTGATTCTTACCGCTCCATTTCTAAAGATCTTGTCAATCTCATATGGCCCAAGCCAATGAGTCTGAAATTTTCCTTTAAAATCTTTAAACTTGGAGTCAAATAGCAATGCCCAATCTCCTTCTTGAAACTTCTTATCTTTGATGTATTTTTCATGCCATTTAGCTCTTTGATATTGAACTAGATCAGTTCTTAGAATTGCCTCTTGTCTGATCTCATCTAGCTCATTCAACTGCTCCATTCTATGCTTTTGAGCTTCTGATAAATCCATCCCCAATTGAACTGCTATCTTGAAGGTCTTGACTTGGAACTCAATGGGGAGCAGGACTTCTTTCCCATAAACAAGTTCATAGGGAGAATGTCCTGCTGTATTTCTCCATGTAGTTCTGTAGGCCCACAAGGCTTCAGGAAGCCTTTCTGCCCAATATCTTCTGTGTAGATGAACAGTTTTGGTGATGATACTTTCGAGAACTTTGTTTGTAGACTCCACTTGACCATTTTCTTGCGGATGGTAAGGAGTAGATCTTCTGTGCTTGATTTTGTATTCTTCTATCAGCTTCTCCACCAGGTTGGATGTGAATTGGCTTCCCTGATCTGTCACAATTTCTCTTGGAACACCAAAGCGAGTAAAAATATCCTCATAAAGAAAATTAACAACTGAATTTTCAGTAGCAGACACTAATGCTTTAGCTTATACCCATTTAGTAACATAATCAGTACAAACCAATATATACTTTTTTTGCTTAGATGGTGGATTAATAGGTCCAATGAAATCTAAAGCCCATTTTTCAAAGGGTTCGATGAGTACCTGTGTTTGCAATGGCATTTCATTTGAAAGGGTAGGTTTTCCTACTCTTTGGCAGCTGTCACACCTTTTGACATATTGTTTTGCATATTTGAAGAGGGAAGGCCACACATCTCAAAAGAGAGATTTTGTACGTCATTATTTCTAAAGGTTCCGCCGTACGGTTCACCGTGCGCACATGCCCGCAATAAATACTGTATTTCTATCTTCTCACATCTTCCACCGACAAGATCTGGCCCTGTTTTAAACAATTCGTTAGAAATCCATGAATATTTCGAACTCTCCTGAATAATTTTTCGTTTTTCACTTGGAAATAAATGTGAAGGTAGTTTCCCTGTAACCAAATAGTTAGCAATATCTGCATACCAAGGAGTCTTAATAGTTACCGCAAACAAGTATTCATCAGGAAACTTATCCTCTACAGGAGAATCTTCTTTAGTATTCTGAATCCTAGACAAGAAATCGTTCACCGTATTTTGTTTTCTTCTCGTTCATATAATAACACAGAATATTTAATTCCCCGCAAAAGAGCCAGCTGTCACTCTACTCATTAGTATGTTTGTTCTGCTTAGATAACGTAACGTACGTATGAATAAAAGTTTCATAGCCTCGTTATATAATGTCTAAATTTATTGACCACAACAGCTTAAAAACTCTTTTTGGGCCCATAGCATACTTCATAAACTCATGAGTCAAATTTTACCGGTATAGTAAATGTGTACATGACTCAACCTTTGACCCACCAACCCCAGAGTCGTATCCGAAGCATCCGTAGAAATATGAAAAGGGAGTTTCCAATTTGGTCCTCTCAAGATAGGTGCTTCAGATATTTTTGTTTTCAAAGTTTCAAAAGCTGATTGACAATCAGGATCCCATTTAAATTCACATTCTTTTGTAAGCAATTTGAAGAGTGGAGATGCTATTTTAGTGAAGTTTTCTATAAATCTTCTATAGTAACCAGTAAATCCTAGAAAACTTCTAACATCTCTTTGACAATTTGGAATAGGTAACTTGGAGATGACTTCAACTTTTGATCCATCAACCTTAATCCCATCTCCTGAAATATGATGTCCTAAAACAATCCCTTCAGTAAACATCATAAAGCATTTTTCATGGCTTAATGAAAGGTTTGTTTCTTTACATCTTATAAGGAATTTTTCCAAATTTTCTAATGCCTCTTCAAACGAATTACCATAAACTGTAAAATCATCCATATAAACCTCTACACAATCATGGATTAGATCAGAAAAAATTCCTAGTACTGCTCTTTGGAATGTTGCAGGTGCATTACATAACCCAAAAGGAAGCACTCGATAGGCAAAATTTCCCCATGGACAAGTAAATGTGGTCTTATCTTGATCTTCAAGTGCTACCTGAATTTGATTATAGCCACTAAAACCATCCAAAAATGAAAAGTAATTTTTACCTGCTAATGTATCTAATACCTGATCGATAAAAGGCAAAGGAAAGTGATCCTTCAAAGTTGCTTTGTTCAATTCCCTGTAATCAATGCATACCCTCCATTTACCATTCTTTTTAGGTACTATAACCAAAGGAGAAACCCATCGGCTATCTGAAATTGGATAAATGAAGTTTGCATTGAGTAATTTTTGGAGCTCTTCTTTCACTATCTCCCTAAGATTTGGATTCATCCTTCTTTGAGGTTGTCTGATTGGTCTACTATTTTCCTCAATATAGATATGATGAATGCAAGTCTTAGGATCAATACCTTTCATGTCAGTATACTCCCATGCAAATGCAGTAGAATGTTTTTGCAAGATTTTGGTTAGTTCTTCTTGTTGTGACTTTTCCAAATGTTTGTTGATATTCAATGTTTTTCCTGGAAAAATCTCAATGGTAGAACTACCAAACTCTTCCATAGAGTAAAGAGACACTTGTCTTGATGATAAATATTCTATGTTAGATTCCAACTAAAATTGTGTGGGGTCATATTCTGAAGATGTCTCAAAATTTTCTAATGTGTTCAGAATTTGACTATCCTCACTGATTTCAGAAATGATAAGAACAGGTTGTATAATATCCACATCATCAACCCATTCATTGTCTCCTACTTCTGTGATTGCTTTTGCTGGAGGATACAAATTGAATTTCTTTTTCGAATTACCATTAGAAATGTACATATCCCCAGATCTACAACTAATGAAAGAATCAGCTGTGGCTAGCCAAGGTCTTCCTAAGATAAGTGGGTGCCCTCCTAGATTACTCTTGGGAGTCAAAATCATAAAATCTACTGGATATTCACATTATATGAAATCGAATATCTTCTAATACACCATCTGGTTTAATAACCGATCGATCTGCAAGTTGCAAGAAAGTAGGTGTAAAAAGAAGGTTAGGAAGTTTTAACTGTTCCATAGTCTGTCTACTCATAATGTTGATAGCAGCCCCTAAGTCAATCAATGTGTTTGGAATTTCTATCCCATTTATATGTGTCTTTACAATTGGACTTCCTGGATCTACATACTTCTGCATGGTAATTTTTCCCATCATAATATCTGCAATCTTTCCTACCAGGTGGATTCTTCTTGTGTCTTTTAGTTTTCTTCTTGGTCTTTTGAAACTCAACTCCTTTATGGTTTTTGCTAGAATAGGAATTTCTCGAATGGCTTGTAGCAATGGAATCTTGATACAAACATTCTTCAATTCATCTAGAAAGTCATAGTTAGGCAACAAGATTTGTTTTTCCACCCCCTTATCAATTTGTAGCCTTTCCGGAAAAGGAGGTGTAGATGAAGATGCAGGTTGCTCAACTATAGGAGTTGTGGGTGTTAAATTTTCTTTTTCTTTTTGCATGCTTGAATTTTGAAGAGATTCTTCCTCAGAACCCTTATTAACTTGAAGAGAGTCCTCCTCAGAGGTATCTTGCTCTTGAATATCTATAGAAGGTTTTTCTAAAACTCTACCAGACCTGAGTTGTACATCATTGAGAGGAACAACCATATAGGTAGGAAATTGTTGTCCTTCTATCATGTAAGTATTCTGAGGATTTTTATTGTTAGGATTTGGCAATGGCTGAGCTGGAAGTTGATTTGTCTTTTGTTGGTATGGAAGCATGAGTTGAGGATTCGGATTTTGTTGAGAAGATTGTTGTGGAAATGGCAATGAAAGTTGTGGATTTGGGTTTGGAAGTTGTGGAGCTTGTTGATTTTGAAAAGATGGAGGATATTGATAAAATTGAGCAAATCTCCCATAAGGATTTTGCATCCCTTGTACCCATGGTTGATATGGATTCTGATGTTGGGGTCAAGGTTGTTGCCAAGGATTCCAATTTGGTGGGGTTTGAAGATTCATAGGGTTGTTAAACCCTTGAGTTTATTGTCCCTGCCAAGGTCTTCTTGCAACAAAACAGAGAGATTCTACCGACCGTCTTCAAAGATGTTTTGAGTCCAAGGATCAAGGGGCAATCTCTTGATCTTCATGATTTCCTTCGTGGCCTGAGTGCATGTTTTCACAATTCTTTTGGCATCCAAGGGATATTCCCCTAGCATGTTTTTCCTACATTTCGACTTGATGGCTAGAGCATCCTGTTTGTCACGTGTTTTGGATCTTAAGGTGCTCTGTTGCCCGTCAAGGCTCCCCAAGATACTGAAGCCTGAATTCATCAAGACACACACCGCCGACCATCGATCCTGCAGATTTATTAGCCCCCGAGCAAGAGAAGGAGATCCCTAGGCTCTTTCAAGTGAGATTTTCTTCTTTCGGAGAGATGGACACATAGTTCGTTATATCAACGATGGTTGAGAAATGTCTCCTTTCCCCATCATGTTTAAAATATCTATCCATTCATCTCTAATGGCTTTTAATATGAGGGCTTTCAAGGTTCCATCATCTAAGTTGCTCATCTTTGCTCTTTTCAAGTTGTATTGAAATCTTTCAAGTAAGTCTTCCAAATTTTCATCTTCTTTTTGCATCATTTTGAATACCTCATCCTTGTGATTGGTGGGCATACAATAGTCCAAGTATCTATCCAAAAATGTTTGTTTCATTTCATTCCAAGTCCTAATAGATTGGGTGGCTAATCCCATGAACCATTTCAAAGCGGCTCCCTTCAATGTTGAAGGAAACAGTTTGATTTTTTGAGAGTCTTCCATATAGTCATAGGTTCGGCACACGACTTCAAACTCAAACAGAAATGTTTCAGGATCCTCACTTCGCAGTACATAAAAGTTGGGGAGGACATATGGTGAGATTTTTTTCATTGTTGTATGAGTTTCCTCATCAATTATAGGGAATCCAAACAAGTTGTCTCCTTCCCTATTTCTTCCATTATTACCTTCACCATTGTTGTCTCCATTGTTTCCTCCTCCTCTACCTCTACCTCTACCTCCAAATCCATCTATTATTTCCTCTGCCATGATAGTTTCTTTAGAGTCCTCAAAGTCCTCTGTTTCTTCTATCAAGGGAGGATGAGAGGGAGTCTCTTCCTTTTCTTCTTCAGGTGATTCTACTTCTTTAATTACAATATACTCTCCTGTAGAAGTAAAGAAAGGGTCCTTTTCTAAATGAGATTTAGTAGTGGTATAGGAGAATCCCTAATTCAAATCGCTCCTTGAATTCCAAAAATATTAAGCGTTTAGGGGTAGATGGTAAGAATCTTGTCTATGCCCTCGAAAAGATGGAGTTGTAAAACTTAAATCCTCGGCTTTAGCTTAAGGAAACCTTGCCCAGAATCCCTCTTGCTCTTCGGCGTTGGTTTTTTTTATTTTTTGTTGGGCTATTAATTTTCTTTTCCGATCTTCCGTGCTCACTGGGTCATAAGAAGAGACACTTTGAAATTACCTAACTAATAACTTTCTTTTTCTTCGATCTCCGCATCGTTAATTAGGTAAAAGAGGAGACATACTTCGTTAGTCTCATTTCAAGTTTTCCTTCTTTTTTTATTGTTTTTGTGTTTTTTTTAAAGAAATTGCTACCTAGTTACATTTCACAAGAATTGCCGCCTAAATGTTTGGTCAATTTAGCGTGTCCTAAATTGCTGCATTTAATTTGTCAATCCGGGAATCGTAAGCTGATGAAGTGCGGCGCACTATATGTGCAAGATAACCTATTTCTTAACTTTTTGTCGTTTTTTGGTTTTTTTCTTTTTTTATCTTGGTTGGTTTCCTAATGTGAGATGGAAATTCTAAAAGACAAGTATGGTTATGATTGTTCAAGGCAATGATTTCCTTTATAATGATTTACCAAACTTCAAACTTCAAAAGGATTTTGAAACATAGAATGACAAAATTAAAAGGAAATGAAAATAAACACTATTCTAGTTAGCTAAAAGCAAAGAACTATTGATCAGAAAACCATTACCTCATGCATCATTTAAACACAGCATGAAACTGGTGACTAAAGAAAAGATTACAAGAAAGTAAAACTAAAAAATCAAATTATACCGAACTCATATTCTGTTCCTCACCATTAGTCTCAGATGGCTTTCAAGAGAAGAATCAGCAAATGTCCTGAGCAATCCGATATCTAATTTATGTGAAGAAAACAAACTAATATCAAATTGTCACACCATACTTCAATCCCTCACCATTCCTCTCGCTAAGCTATTTATATTCGTTCGACAATGACATGAGTAATTTAAATATCTACCTATGTATGCAAGTAAACTAATATCAAACTATACACTCATACTTCAATCTCACCATTAGTCTCGTTTATGGCTTTTATAAATCGAAAATGACATGAGCAATTTAATATCTAATCTAACTACTTAAAGCAAATGTGCAAGACTGAAATAAACAAAACAGTGTTGGAATTAAACAAAAACTAAGAAAAAGAAATCAGCAGAAGGAAAATATTGATTCCATGTCATTAGTCATTGTGAAAAGATGTGCAAATGCCTGGGCTGCCTATTGTAATATGACACAAGAACACTGATCAGTTAACAACAATATAAAACATAAAAGATTATGGATAGAAGTAAAATGCAAAGCATGACAGATTATGGACAAAGATGAAATGTAAATACCATGAAAGATGTAATCTATATACACGTGAATGACTATGGCACAATGAACATAAGGAAATGAAGCATGAAACTATACAGTAATACACAAAACCTCACACAAGAGGTTTTGCTGCACCTCTTGGGAGCAAATTTTCAAAATACGTAATTACGCTTATGAACAGTCTTCTACATTAGAACACCTACAACAGTAACAGAGAGATAAATGCTGCCGTTAACAATGGTGACGCAATTACATTACAGAGCTAAAGAAGATCTAACTATTATACGTATGAGAACGCATTATTTATAACAGAGCGAGATATAACTAATTCCCTAAAGTCTGTGCTGATAGAAGACACGTGAACCATCACGTCCAGAGAACTAGCGTTATGGCCGCCGTGAGGATTAAATCTATGGAGAGTGGCTATTGGATTCGGCTTATGGATCCGTTTACAGGTGTTGATGTGTCTCCCGTGATCTAGAAACGGCCACGCAAATCTCCACGTGATGAGAAACAGAGTTTTGTCACCGTGGGACTCTACGGTTGACCACCATTTGGCCACCTTTGACCACAGCCTTCTTAGGTGAATTCGGCTGAGCCAATAGGACACGATCCATGTCCACGTCATTTCTAACTTGCCCATGTGGCTCGATTTTCCTGAAGACACCTGCAATATAGACTTTAACAAAATGGCTGCGGAAAGTTGCAGCAGCTGCGGAATGTGACAAGATTCCGCAGCTAAATGGGCAAAAATCTAAATCAAACAGAAGAAACAAAACATAGTTAAAAACCATTTTAAATGCTCTTTTTTAATTAATATGCAATGATATTGATGACTTAGAAGGTCCAGGTGAATGAAAAAGGTCTAGAAAGGTGTATAAGAAAGATGCAGATTTGAGACTCAACAGTGAGCAAGGGGTTGGTGAGCCACTTGCAGATCTATGACACAGGGCAGCAGGAGGCATGGCTGCACTGGCTACACTTGAAATAGTTTGGCCATCATGTAACATATCCTATTTAAAAGGGTGTGTTAATGGTTGCGACATGGCATGACACTTGCATCATGTGGCAGAAAGGAGTTTGGGTGTATTGGGGTGATGTGATATTTTTCATATCAATCCTCATGTTTTTACTCCATGGTCTATATGATGATGGTGTGAGAAGGCAACAAGAGCTATTGTTTCGTTTGTTACTCTTGGGAGAATATGGGCTGATTTTCTCCCATACTTTGCATGATGTTTCAGGAGTAGAGAATGATACAATAATGGTGCAAAGGGGCTAATCTTTAGCATTGGAGGATTAGGAGGTACTTCAACATAGGAAGGAGTCTCCCATATGTAGCAACATTATCATATGTGACTTTGACATTGGGCATGTCAAAGAGGGAATTTATGATATGACAAGAGCCTTATCACAAAGGCCAATAGTGTTGTCACTTGTGAGTATTTATTTATTGATGGAGTGTTCCAAAGGGAGTATGTATCCCTTCACATTTCAGACCACTATGAGGAGATTCTCATGGGAGGGCTCATCCATGGACCTCATTTTCAGCCTACTCACAATGTATGGTAAGAGTTGTTTTTTTTCACTTATTGATCATATAACAAAGTATTCATATTCTCTTTCCATTTATATATAGTAAATTTCTCCACAAGAGGGCAAGTTTTTATTTCGGCTTCATGGTCTTCCTCTCAAGAAGGCCTATAGACAGCATATAGTTGCCTCCATGGATATCCCACTTCTGCATGATGAGAGCCATTTGGATTTGTCACCGAAGTCTAACTTGTACACTTGGGAGGAGGCTCTTTACTTTTATCCTTGTAGTTGCTTGAGGACAAACAACATTTGGGAGGGGACGATTGTAATATTCCAAAATTTGCTTGCAGCTAATTGGAATATTAATTTTTTCTTTTGTCATTTAGATAGATGAATAAATGGGTGGGGATACCCATAAATCTCTTTAGTAGGAAAAAAATCCCTCTTAATGTGAATAGGGATCATCTTGATAGCTGGATAAAGCACATCCATGTGTGAACAGGGGCTAAAGCATGTGGACAAGGTCAATTTTGACCAAATCAATAGCGCTAGTATGGAGAGAGTGGATCATCAATGAGAGACAGTGCAGTGTTAATGGGAGAAAGTCTCCATGAGAGTAGTGGATTTAATCAGTGGGACCAAAGGTGATAAGGCTCACAATGCATATAAGTAAGGGGAAGACAGCCATAGAGGTTAGGTTTTTTATTATTTATTTTTTGGTCTATATGATTGTTTGCACTCTTCAGCTGTTTAGCGGAGTCTGTTGTGTTGTTTAGTACAAGGGTGTTCCCGAGCGGGAATCCCACACTCATCCTCGGGGGACTTCGAGTGCCTACTCAGGAGATATTATTGAGCTGCATAGTCCACATTTAAGCATTAGGCTAAGCTTCAGTCTTCAGCTACAATGCAGATTCTATTCAGATTTCTGTTGTGTTGCAGGGTAGAAGTAGTGGAGGGTTTGTAGGGCCATTTTTAGAGCTTGTTTTTAGTGGAGGAAGAATTCTTTCCATTGGGAGGCCAGCAAGGAAGGCCCTTGACCTTCATTTCATATTTTGGCACCAGGCCAATATATTTTCATCTCCAACAGTACAGATTCCCTCATAGACTGTGTCATTCTAGTGAGCATTTGCAGTGGAGGATTCAATGCTTGATTTGGATGGTGAGATCTTCAAGGAAAGGATCAGCCTTTCACTTGGAGGATATATTGGAGGAGATCTATACATTTCATATCAGTTTCCACCACCTCATTTCCAATATTTAGTTTTATCTACTATTCGCTCCTAGGGTTGCATTTCGACATTTTGCATTTTGGTGTATTTCCGGAAACCCTTTCTAGGTTGTCTTGGAAAAGTGTTTGGGAGCCTAGATCTCTATTCCCGGCATTCCTTGAGCCATATATGAGGAGAAATACATTGTTATATTTTCCATTAGCAATAAACCCAGCCAAAACTACATTGTATTGGTTCTCCTGCATTTGTATAGCGGCTATATTTCATATTGTGGCTTGTTTTTTCACTGGAGGCTTGTTTGCCTTAATTATCTTGTGTTGTGGCCATATTGTTTGTACCTATTTTCTACTATTATACATAATAAAATGGCTCCATATTTGTCACACATGTTGGTGTAATGTTATTCATTGCCATTTCCAGTATTTTGTTATATATTCCTATCTTTTCCATTTTGTAATATTACAAGTAACCAAAGAGATGGTGTCGAGCAATGCTACCTCTGGTATCTTGTACAAATTATTGCCCAAAGTAACAATAACAGCATGAGGCTAGGATTCATACACAAAATGTCACTTCCACAAGTATGTTTGGCCTAATAATACATCACAAACATCAAGAGGATAAATGTCACATAATACCTCATCCATGAAGGGCTTGACGATGTAGGGAAGACGACATTGTTGGCTAACCCAGAGATCCTATCCTTGGTGAAGCCACCTGATGGTGTACGACTGTGGGTGTATTATGGTCCCCACGCCCAACCGCTTCATGAAATCTGCTGAAATGAGGTTCTTTTTGGCGCCCACTATCAATAATGAACTGCCATGGGTAACCATTTACCCACATCTGGGAATGGAAGAGGTGCTCCCCCTCCTTTGGATCTTCCATTTCCTCCTTTTGGATCTTCGTGGTAGCAACATTTTTGTTGGGATATGCATCAATAATCTTATTCCCTTTGTCATTCCCCTTTTCAGGTTCTGACTCAGAGTCGGTTCATGCATCCGATTAAGAAGCGTTCAGCTCGACCACTAGTGGGTTCTTGACGCGACACTCACTTGCGTTGTGAGTGGAGCTCTTATGGAAATCACTCCACTTTCTCGTGTCCTTTGGCTTCGAAATTTTGTTCTTTTCTTGCACCTTTGGCAACTTATCTTGTAGTGCCTCATCTTGGATTTGTCCTTACTTCTACTATTTGGGGGCACCTTTCCCTTGCTTCTAATTCACACATCCAAAGTCTCGCTTCTTGTGTTCATAATTTTATTCAATATTGGTAGCATACTACTATGTTGCACCAAGCGAGGAGATGTTGGGAAACTCCATTTCCCCCTGAATGTATTTCTACATACAAATTCGGTACTTCAGCACCAAATTTTTCTCTAAATACTTGATACCCAAATTTTTGTGTAGGGTATGGAATATATTTGTCAGCTCATGCACATCTTGATCCCCTTTTTTTCACAACGTAGTACATTGTATGTACTTTTCCTCATAGCTCCCCATCGGATAATCTTGTTCCTTATTGGTGTCTTGGAAAGAATCCCAAGTGGGTGCGGCCGAAAACAGAGAGGGTTCCCTCTCATCCTTTTTTTTACATTAGGTTTCCCACTAGTCCTCGACATCAGGGGCGGCTTTGAGGAGTGAAAAGTTAATCTTTTCCCAGTTGGAAAAGTCATGAACCGAGAAATAACCTTCTAATATATTCAACCATCTATCTACGATGTCTACATATATTTGGCCCTCAAATATGATAATTTCAAAGTTTAATTTTACCTTAAAGGCAGTTGCACCTCTGGAGTGGTTGTTGGATGAAAATGCATCATCGATGGGCAGTCGTTGAAGGATCTGGGAAAATTTAGCCATCATCGCATTCCTTTGTTTCACAAGGGCCTCCTCGAGCAATATTTTTAAAGGATCTCCTGCTCCCTCGTACTTATTTTCAACCCCCATGGGCATCCGTCAATGTTTGCGATGGTTGATCTTACAAAGATTCAACTAGATCGAGCCCCAAATCCTTATACCCCAACCTCGTTGGGGACATGCAAAGAAGGATTGAAAAAGAGCATACTGCTCTGATACAACTGATCCAGACTTATGAAGGAATGAATAAAATACATAAATACACATAAACGTAGAGATGTAGTGGAAATAATACTTCATTTCATTAATATCACATAACTGAAATATGCTTACAAACAAAATGTAAATAAACTAGCTAGGGCGCTAGTAACTTATCTCTGAGAATAGATGTGGCAGCTACAGGCCTCTGAACTCTGTTACAATGAGGCTTGAAGGCCTATTTACTATTAAAAAATAATTGAAAACCCTAAACATCAAAAAACCTATCCATAGGAGATGAAACACCAAACTATGGGCCCCATTGGGGTAAATTGGTACATCAATTTCCCAGGGTCGTAACTTTGGCATACGATCTCTCTTTTACGCACATGATATATTGTTAGAAAGATCTATATGAGGAATATAACTGATGATAGTGAATTTTAAGTCAAAGACCCATATTTTCAATAAGTGATTTAAAAAAACCATAGTTTAGGGCCTCAAAACTGCTCCCGAAGTTCAGGACGCAAAAAACTGCCAAAAATAGTAAATTGTGCTACAATTAAGGAAACTGAAAAACTAAAAGAAACAATGGTGGAGGTCCAAGTGGAATAGGTGGGTGGCCAGAAATATCCAACTGGATCAACCTTGGATAGATACATTTTATGCATTTATAAGTTGTAGATCAGGTGATACGTATATATTTGATGGAAATTCCACTAAGAAATTCACATTTTATCCTCCTATAAAAACAACCACTGAAGTAGAAATTGAAATTTTGATAGATGATGATGATTAATACTTTGATAATATGAAATCAGTTTATACTTTTTTCACAATTCGATGCAAAACATCAGTTAATAAATTTAATAAATAGCAGTGACTCTTCTTACTGTGAGAAAATTTGAAGTTTTCAAGAGAAATGTAATATTGAATATCTATCATCTCATCATTTTCATTTAAATTTTATGGAGAATTTTGGCATTTCTCAAGTAGAAATATCTCCAGGAAAAACATTAAATATTAAAAATAACTTGGAAGAACTTCAAAAGAAAAAAATAATAAATATGTTACAAAAACATTCCTCTACTTATGCATGTGAATATACTGATATGAAAGGAATTGATTCTAAAACTTGTACACATCATATTTATATTCAATAACATGTCAAATTGGTTAAACAACCTCAGAGGAGAATGAATCCAAAGCTAAGGGAAATTGTTAAAGAGGAATTGCAAAAACTGTTGAATGTGAATTTCATGTATCCTATATAATAGAGTCAATGGGTGTCAACTCTAGTGATTGTTCTAAACAAGAATGGGAAATTGAGAGTATGTATTGCCTACAGAGAATTAAACAAAGCAACTTTAAAAGATAATTTTTCACTACCCTTTATAGATAAATTATTAGATACCTTGGCAGAAAAGAAGTATTTTTCATTTTTATATGGTTTTAGTGGATATAATCAAATCCTACTAGAGCACCTGCCACATTTCAGAGAGCAATTTTAGGTATATTTTCTGATATTTTCTTATTTGATGTAAAGAAGAAAACCTTTGATTAAGCCATGATAAATTTTTTGTGATGTTCAAGGAAGGGACTTTTTTAGGTCACCATATTTGAGGTAATGGAATTAAGGTGGACACATATAAGGTAGAATTTATTTCTAAAATTAAATTCCTCTTTGTCAAAAAGACGTTAGAAGTTTTATCAGATTTACTAGATACTATAGGCAATTCATATAAAACTTCAAAAAAATAACCTCTCCATTTTTTAAACTTCTTACAAAAGATTGTGAATTTGCATGGAACTCTGATTGTCAAAAGGCATTTTAAACATTGAAACAAAGAATTACTAAAGCACCAATTATTAGAGGACCTAATTGGTCTCTCCCTTTTCACATTTCTATTGATGCTTCAGATACAACTTTAGGGGCTATATTGGGACAAAAATATTTGGCTCCGTATGTTATTTATTATACAAGTAAAAATTTGACTCTAGCAAAGTTAAATTATACTATGACTGAAAATCAATTTTTAGTTGTTGTACATGCCATTAACATTTGTTTTCATTACATTACTCGTTATGAAACTTTTATTCATACAACTCATTTTTCCATTAGATATTTAATGAAAAAAACAATTAATAATGGAATAATTACAAGATGGTTGTTCTTATTACAGGAATTCAACATCACTATTCTTGATAGACCAGGGAAAGAAAACATAGTTGTTGATTTCCTTCCCATAATAAAAAATAATAATGTTGATTTTCCTATAAAAGATAATTTTCCGAATGAGTATATTTTTGCAGTATCTACTAAATTTCCTTGGTTTGTAGATATTACAAATTATTTAAATATAGGAAAATTTCCAACACAATTGTCAGCAAGAGAAAAGAAAAACCTTATCAAAACCAATGCATCCTATTGTTGGATATATGGAGAATAATACAAAATTGGACCTGATTTGATCATTTGAAGATGTGTTCAAGAAGATGAAGTACCAGAAATTATAAAATCTTGCCATGATGAGCCATGTGGAGGGAATTCTTTTGATAAAAGAACTGCCTAAAAAATCCTTATTTTGGGATAGTATTGGCCATCCATTTTCAAATATGCCAAGGAATATGTCAAAATATGTGATAGTTTTTAGAGAATAGGAAAAATAGTGTCATAAAATGAAATGCCTCTACAACCATAGGTATTTATGGAGCCTTTCGAAAAATGGGCTTTAGATTTTGTGGCACTTATAAATCCACCATCTAAACAGAAAAGGTACATAATTTTTTGCACAGATTATGTCACAAAATGGGTAGAAGCTAAACCTATTTTATTTGAAACTGAAAATGTTGTAGTCACATTTATTTTTGAGGATATATTTAATTGTTTTGGTGTTCCAAGAGAAATTGTAACAGATCAAGGTACCCAATTCATATCCAAGTTGGTACAAAATATCATGGAGTAGTATAAAATCAGGCACTAGAAGTCTACTCCATATCATCCACAAGCCAATGGAGAAGTGGAATCCACCAACAAAGTTCTTAAATAAATTCTTACCAATACTGTGCATTTTCATAGAAAGGATTGGGAAAAAAAGCTTTCAGAAGCACTATGGGCATATCGAACTACATGGAGAAACACAACTGGACATACTCCTTATGAGCTTGTCTATGGGAAGCAAGTTTTTTTTTCAATAGAATTCCAAGTGAAAACCTACAAAGAAACTGCTAAATTGGGCCTTGAGCTATCATAATCTCAAAAGCAAAGACTACCACAATTGAATGAGCTAGATGAAATCTGACAAGGTTTTATTCAGAGGACTAGCATAGTGCAACAACAAAGATAAAAATGGCATGATAATTTTATCAAAGCTAAAAATTTCAAACAAGGTGATTGGGCTCTTATTTTTTATTCCAAGTTCAAATATTTTCAAGGAAAATTTCAAACTCATTGGCTTCATCCTTATGAGATTGATACTATTTTTGATAATGGAGCAGTAAAAATCAAGACTATTGATGATGAACAAATTGCTTTCTTTGTTAATGGTAATAGATTTAGATTATATCATAAACCTCTAAAAATGGAATAATTTGTTAAGTATTTGCAAGAAAATTTTGAGCTTAAGTTGATCAATAAAAGAGATTATTCTCCTCACTCTTCAACTTCATTGTAATTTATTTTCAATAATATTAAAAAAAGAAGTATAAACATTAAAACAAACTATGATGGCATGTTTATACATAAAACCTTAATTGAAAACCAAGTTCTTTTGGAAGTTTAGATTTTCAAAAATCCCCTCTTTCTTATCCCTATTTCCTTTTATCCTTCTTTTTATTTAATAAATTTCTAGGTGGTCAACTATATTCATGGGATCAATATTTCACTTATTATTTATAGCAGCAGTAGAGAAAATAAATAAGTGTATTCCTAATCACATAAATAAAGTATGAAAGATGACAAGCAAAAAAAAACGTAATTCCTATAATTTTGTACCTAATTTTAAATTTTGTAAGTAGGTTTGGATTCTACAATAAAAAGAACATCAAGGGAAACATTGAAATAAAGGTATGTAAGAATGCTAAAAGTTGTATTTCATATGACAACATAGATTTTAATTTATGGATGAATATATCAAAAGGTTGAAGACCTTCAGAATTTGTTATATATAATGGTTATACCATATCCCCTTATAATTACACCTCTAGTCACATCAAATTCCTATAAGGAATTGAACACAAAAAACTGGTCCTTTGAAATAAGATACGGGAAATTGTGAAGGTACAATTCTGATGTAATAGGATTTATTCCATCAGCGCCTTACCTTGCAATCATTTAAATTTGTTCCATATCCATTTCACTCATTCAATTTCTCATTTTCCTTACTCCTCCTTTCAAACATTCCATTAACCCTATCAAAAATGATATTCAAGGCCGAGACTTCTTCTCACCATGGGGAAGCTTGTTTTCTATTAACCAATTGGAGAAAAAATTCTTCAAGCTTTTCCGAGGGTAAAATACCAACTATAGCAGGTAGGATGGCTCTATTTTTTCAATAAATTCAATGGTTTTGAAATGGAAATCACTAAATCCTTTTCCTGAGCATTTGACAGAGTGGAAGTAGAGATTGGAAACATCAAGCTCATCCTCACTGAATCCATTGTAGAAAATTCAACAAGATTACCTAGAAATGGGGAAATCTGGTTCAAAAATATTAATATAAAAGAAAATGGTTGGGTTCATTTCCTTAAAGAACTAGGTATGGACTTGTCTATTTTCAAAAAGGGTATTCAATTCACTCTGTTAAAAGGAAAATGGAGAAATATCTTGCTAGTTATTTGAAAATTTATAACATGCGAAGGTAGATTTGGGACAATGCTTTTCTACCGTGGCAGGCTTATGATGCATTTTTTTAATGGGTTTGAAATTAATTTTCCTTACTTTCTACTTCAAAGTTCAAAGAAAATTGTATTTAGCATACAGAGAGAGTCTAGGTCCATCGATAACTCTCTTTACCATCATGGACTCATTAAGATTCTTGTAGAAGCGCATTTGGAAGCTAGAGGAGATATTTGGCAAGAGGTTTTAGTGAGAAACCACTTTGAAGAAGCTCTAGAGGAAGAATCAAATAGTAAGGTCAAAATAATTCGAAGAAAGTCAGACCCTAACCTTGGAAGTGATAAAATTGAAAAAGAAGTTTGAGAGTAGGATGTGACTAAAACCCCTGAAGATCCATTTCAATACAACACCCCATTATCCCAGTATCTTCCGAAATTTAAATAGAAAATCATAAAAATGGCCTTAGAAGAAAGAGAGCCAGCTCGAGCCAAAAATTAGCCGAGGAAAGAAATAAAATAGAGGACAAGAAAACAAAAAGACAAGGCATTAAAAGCTCGGGGGTGAAATTGAGAAGAAGTAAAATAATAGTAAAACCTTCAAGCAAAAAGTCACCATAAATTATTGAACTGGAGGAATAAGGGTATAAGACACCTCCTCATATAGTTAGTCCAACAAGGAAAAATCTAGAAATTGATCCAATTCAATAAGAGATTTATGGTTATGTGGAATCTCTAGAGCAAAGGGCACAACAAAAACTAAAATTTTATAAACATGAAATGGGGGAAAATTCATCAAAAAACAATCTCTAGAGCAGGAAACAAAATTGAGGAAACTCTAAAGCAAGATATATATGAGCTAGAGTTACTTAAAAAACACCTATCACAAGAAAGAGAAGCAACAAAAATTTAGAATGAGATACTAAGAACCCAAAATGAATACATACTTTTACACCTTTGTCACTGGTATAAAAAAGAATAAGGAAATTAAAATAATATTTTCAAAAACAGGATCAGAGGGCTACAAGGAAAAATTCTGATGAAGAAACCAAGGACCATTTTCAACATAGAAGGAAAGAAGCACTAGCCTAGATGTGCTTACACAGGCTTCAAAGATCATTAATTAAAGAGGAAAGAAGATTTTTTTTTGAAATTTTTGGTGCATAAGGACATGCAAAACCTTTGGTGTGGGAGAATTTTGAAGCCTAGAATTGTATATAAAATATAACCATGGGATTCAATCTGATATTATGATGTACTAAAACAAGATATTGAATCCCTTCTATAATTTGTAGAAACAAAACACAATCGCACAATCACATAAAAAAGTAAGAGAAAGAAACAATTAATCGCACAACAGAATATGTATCTAGGGAAAGAATGCTGCCTAAAACTCTAATATATGTATATTGTATAAATTCAAGGATCATGAAACATTAAAATACTTTCTCTCACAAGAGAACTCCTGCACTACGCCAACTGTCTCACACTGATCTAGGAAAAATCGAACAAATACTTAGCCAATTCTATGCCTCTACTCAGCCTTCCTTGCTCACACATTCTTGGGCTAATTAGATACCTATTAAATAGGAAAATACATCCAATTGATTGCGCAATGCATCAAGGACCTCCAACTGACTCTATACCTGACCTGTACAATTTTCTAATTATCCAATTAATAGTTATATTCCCTTTAACCTTTGTCGCAATTGTGTCTTCCTCCGAACTAACATGAAAAAACTATTCATAGTGAATTATCAGCTAACTGATTGATCACTCATTGTGAATTAAATCAAATTTAATTCACTGGACATCTCACTAGCTCATCACTCAGTTAGAACTAGTTAAATTTATTTTAACTCAATTTCTTGAGTTAACTAATTACAACTCATGCATAACTGCAACTGCACCCCTTAAATCATGGAATCACTCTACATGCATCCACTCTAACCCTCAACTCCAATTTCCTAAGCTAACTCATTCATTCTAACTTATTTAACTAATACAAGTTGTTATGAGATGAAATTACAATTTCTCTTCCAATTTAATTAAGGGAAAATTAAATTAGAAGCCCTGCTTTGGGGTTCCATTTCAACACTCCCTCTCAACAAGAAAGGGATTAGCTGCTACCCTGATCTTGTCTTTGTGGAATTCAAATTTTCTTCTTGCCAATGCCCTCATCAATATGTTTGCATCCTGCTCGTCCATGGGAATGTACTCTAATTACATAATCCTCCTCATAACATAATCTCTGAGATGGTGATATCGGATATCAATATGCTTGGACCTGCCATGGAATATTGGATTAATCAAGAGTTTGATGCAACTTTGGTTCTCACAATGTATCATTGTTGGATCCATCTACTGACCAAACAAACCAGCAAGTATCTTCCTCATCCAAATAGACTGGCATGCAGCCTGACTGGACACCATGTACTTTGACTCTACTGAACTGAGTGAAACTAATCTATGTTTCTTACTGTACGAAGAAACCATTGTGGATCCTATGCTAAAGATGCCTCTTTATGTGCTCTTTTGGTTGAATGGAATCCCTACCCAATATGCAACGGTGAAGTCTTGGAGCTTCACTCCCTCTGTCCGTTTGTACCATAATCCATACTTTGTGGTGCTCCTAATATATCTTAACACATACTTTCCTACCTTCCAAAACAGCTTGGTAATCGTAACCATAGCTTGGCTCATCTAGTTAACTGTGTAGCATATGTCAAGTCATGTGTTTACCAAATACATGAGTGAACTCACCAGCTGCCTATAAACAGTAGCATCCACTACATCACCTGAAGTTGCATCCTCCTTCCTCTAGTTTCCTGCAAGAGGAGTCTCCATGGGTTTGCATCCCTCCATGTGGAACTTCCTCAGAATCTCCTTGGAATAATTTCCTTGAGATACAAATAGTTTCCCATCTCTTTTCCATATTTCCAATCCAAGGAAGTAGTGAAAGAGCCCCATGTCCTTCATCTCAAATTATCTTGCAAGATCATATTTACAATATTTTATGAGCCGCTCATCACGTGTCAGTATCAGATCATTAATATAAATTACAATAACAAAAATCTTACCATCAACCACAATATGATATAGGTTCGCATCCACTTCACTCTTGGTGAAGCCCAACCCGTTGAAACAATTTTCAATCCTGGTGTACCAAGCACAAGGTGCTTGCTTCAACCCATATAGTGCTCTCTTGAGGCTACACACATGTGAATCCCTGTCTAAGGTCTAAAAACCTTCTATATACTTAATATACACTTCTTCCTCAATAACTCCATTGGGAAAGGTTGTCTTTACATCCATCTGATGTATCTTCCATCCCATCTGCGCAGAGAGTGCAAGGATGGATCTAATGGATGAGTACCTTGCGACTGGTGCAAAATTATCATCATATTCAATCCCCTCTACCTTAGAGAAACCTTTGGCCACATCTAGCCTTGTGTTTCTCCACACTCCCATCTCCTGCCTGTTTCACATTGTAGACCCATCTAGATCCTACCACTGACTTCCCCACTAATCTTGGGACAACTTCCCATGCACTGTTCCTAATAATGGAGTCATACTCCTCAACCATGGCATCAACCCACACTGGTTGCTGCACTGCTTCCTCAAAAGAGGATGGTTATATATCAATACCTTCGCTCATAAGAGCCATGTATCCAGTGTATCACTCTGGGGACCTTATTTTCATGTGCTGTGACATGGGTGCTCCCACATTATCTTTCGCATCTAGCAATATCTTGTCAGCCTCTCTGGTGTGCTTCCTTCCATCTCTGGTGAATGGATCTGCATGAGTGGTTTCTACCACTCTCTATTCCTATGCTTTTGGATGCTCCACATCCTGAGGTTCATCCTTTAGAGCTAAGAGCTCCTCCACTGCATGCAACTCAAGCTCATTCTCAAGGTGCAATCACATGGATTTTTCTTCATCAAACTTCACATCTCTTCTGACCATTGTCATCCGATGTGCTGGAAAATACACCCGATAGTTATGAGGTGTTTCAGTATACCCTACAAATATCCCCAACTCTAATGTTGGCTCAATCTTCTTCTTGACATCTTTGGTCACATGCCAATAGACATATGAGCCAAAAATTTTAAAATATGAAACATTTAGTTTCTTACCTGAAACGCCTCCTCTAGTGTACTCATCCCAAGTATACGTCAAGGACTTATGTTCTACACAAATATGGTTGTATTGCATGCCTCTACCCACAGATGCAACAATAGGTCATCATCATGTAACATAGCTCGTGATGCTGCCACAACATTTTTGTTCTCTCTCTGCAACCCCATTCTCCTCTGGGTTTTGAGGTACAATCAATTATCTTCAAATTCCTTCTAAGGCACAAAAGTTCTTGAATTCCTTAGATATGTATTCTCCACCATTGTCGCTCCGCATATCCTTCACCTTCCTTCCTATATCTTTATCAACAAGTGCCTTGAACTCACAAAACATGGAGAAAATATAATATTTCTTCGGCATTAAGACAATCCAACACTTTCTTGAAAAATCGTCAACAAAAATCACATAATACATGTGCTTTGTTGTGGAAGCTATTGAGAATAGTCCATAAAAATTTGAGTGAACTATCTCAAGGATTATCGTTGCTCGGATTTCCTTATCGTGAAATGTGGCCTTTGTATACTTCCCCATACTACACCTTTTTCATGTGTCTCTCTACGCAAGTGTACCCTTTGGAAGCCCTGTAGAAATCTGTTGCATGATCCTCAAAGCGTTGTGGTGAAGATGGCCCAACTTCCTATGCCATAAATCACTGATGTCTCAGCTAACCACCTTCTCTGATTTACTACTCAATGTTGCGGAGTCATCCACATCAATTTTGTATAGGTTCTTCACTCGAACCCCAAAATTTTTCACCTCTTTCATGGATTTGTGACAAAGGAACACCTTTCCTTCACTAAAAATCACATCATATCTGTGATCTTCCAACATAGCAACAAAAACCAAATTCTTCTTTAAACCGAGTACACAAATTACATCTTTTAGTATGATAGGTTTACCTGACTCTCTCTGGAAATTAACTATACCAATCCCAGTAGCACTATACCTCCCCTCATCACCCATCTAAATGTGCATCTAGAGATCCTTCTCCTCAAATTTGTTGAAGAATTTTTTGTTTCTGTTCATGTGGAATGAGGCACCACTATCAAATTACCAAAAAGATCCTATTAGTACCCTATAATCTATATTATCACAAGGTGAATAAATATTTTTCTCAGATCTTACATATTTTCAATGATGTTCAATGGTTGTCATTCATTTTCAATAAAGAAACCACTATCAAAAAGGGTAAAGAATGATTCTTATAAGGTTTGAAAACCCCATTATGGGATAAAGGTGCTCATGAAATCATGGTAAAAACCTTTAGACTTATCCTAATTCCCTCTGCCGTACAAGCCAATTAATCCTAAATCCATAAATTTAGCGCTTAAAAAACCTTTTTAACCTTAAGACTTGAAACCTCATTGCACCATCATATTACATTGTGGACCTCACCTCCTTTCATTTCGACATATCACATTCGAACCCCATCGTACATCTCACGTCACCATCCACTCATACTCTGACAATAATTTATCCTCGACCCCATTGTTACATCGCACGTCATTCCACCTTAAACTCCCTGCACCTTTCCGTCATCTCCACCCCCCATATCCACATCCGACGATCTCCACTCATTTCACACCCCCATCAGTCTTCGAAATTTAACCATGGGGGGTGGGGGGGTTTGAAATGGGTAGTATCTCTTACCGCCATTCCTGCGATGTGTCACGCTTTTGCTACTTTGCACCTCCCTGCTCTGATACCGCATACCACCCCACACCCCCCCAAAATCTACTTTTCCCTCTGCTTCGATACCACTGCTACCATTGCTGCTCCATGATTCCCACCATCGCTACATCAAGATGTCCACCACCACCATTCCTCCACGTTGGCAAACCGACTTCTGCCACCATTGCGTGGCATCTACCTACAGACCCCCATCACCACTTCTCCACGTTTCCCTTCCCTGCCATCTTACCCATAAGGGTATTATTGGAACACTCCGTTATATTCGAGTAACTCCCCATTCAAAGGGATTTATGCCAATCATTCAAGAAATAGTGGGTTTTCCATTTTAAAGCTCCACTGCATAAGTAACCAACGCACAAGAGACGGAAGTAATTAGATCTGCTGAATTAGCTAGTGCAGCACCTGACTTAATTATCTAGCAACGGTTTTCTGAATAAGTAGGGCCAGATGTCAAATTTATTTTATCATGGCCTCTTCGTCATCCTGAGAGACAGATTTTTCCTACTGTGTAATCAATAATGGTCTGCTAAAGCCACTATTTTGGCCAGACATATCTTATCACTACTTGCATGGTTCCACTTGTCCAATTTCCACTTGAATGTAGTTGATGACAATCATTGCAGTAGACAGAGTAACTGACTTAAGTTGTAGATAAATATTGTATGCATTCACAATCAAAAGAGGAGCTCAGAAGGGAAAAACCATTGTAAAGGTCTCATGTCTTTGTAAACACTCTTTTTGGATGAATGAAATGGCACTGATGTTTCCATATTCTTGTGTTATGATCTGTGGCGAAGTGCTTCTTTTTATGTACTTTGTAATTCTTTAGTTTCACATATTGTTTTCTCTCTTTACTGTGGATAATAAAATTTTGTTCAGGATTTGTCATCGAGCACCCTGTTTAGTCTTGAAGCCATATCTTTGTTTTCCTCTCAAATTTGAATGCAATTTAGAGAAGGTCTACTATGCATTCACATTGAACCTTAATCTCTCCTCCCCCTTTCCATTTCACAAGCTCTAAAGATCCATTAACATGTCTAGCTTGCCTGGTCTCATGTGATCTCACTTATTCATCCATTTATGTTTGTTTACACCTATTGAATCCATATCCCAATGGCTCTCTTCTATTGTCTCAACCACAAATATTAAAAAAAAACCCTATGCACTAATATCTAGCCTAAAATTCCCAAATCAAAAAAGCTATATCTAACAGAGAGATCCCTCTCTCGATCTAGGAGGGCTAGATCCTAGGCCCAAGGCGGTTTTCATGTTCGCCCGTTGGGATTCTATCTTCAACCTTCAGATTTACGAGTATCTAAAATAGTGTCGGATCCACTGGGGACGAGTTTATCTTCCTCAGTAACACTTATCAAGTTCAACTTTGACTTTTGATGGTGAAAAAAAGTCAAACACCAGAAGGTTGTTCCATTCACCTAGAAACTTCATTGGAGGAAAAATCCAGAAATAGAGATTCACTGGAAACTCCAAAAGCTCAAAATGGGATCAATTGCAAGGAGATATGCTCCAATGAACAAAGATCACATTCCTGGTTTCCCAAACAAAATGCCTCAGGTAAATTGGCAAATAGATCTTCCTATTTTTCAAGATGAGAATGTTGATGATGCTTTGTTTCATCTCATTAAATTTCATATACATTCATGGAAGTTGAAAGTTGAATGGCATGAGGACTGTCACATGAAGATGTTTATGGAAACATTAGAAGGAAAATCAAGGAATTGGTATGAAGGTTTAAACCCTGGTAACTTGTTTTCTTTGAAATATTTACACAAAGTGTTTTGTGAGCATTATAAAGAATATTCTCCATCTTTGTCATTAGCTGAAAATTATTGTGATAAGTTTGAGTATTTCATACAATAGCTTGAAAATATGTATGAAGATCTAGGAGATATGTAGGTGGAGGATCTCTTAGAAGCACTTTATGGATTTCACTCTCAAGTTAATTGTCATGATGAGCAAGAGGAGTTAGTTGAAGTTGAAATCAATCAAGAAATGACATTAGGTTCCCATGATCTCTCTTCAGAGACAAATGATAATTGATTTTCTCCTTTGCATGAAAATGAAGAAGATAGCCATCATCATGTTCAATATTCACAAGAGAAAGAAAACAATGATTGTTCAATCCAAAGAAAATGAAGACTCCCTCCTCCTTTAACTGAATAAAAAGTTAATCAGATTCTAAGTATGCAACCAGCCTCTTAATATTTATGTGATCAGGAGATTAATTCTATTTGTTCTACTACTGATTTATGTATTGAAGCCGTTCCTCGTGAAGAAACGAATGTAGAAATGATTGATGTTTATGTTGTTTTATGTCCTAAAGAAGGCTTATAGCTAGAAATTATTTTTTCTCATCAAAATGATGGCCTTTAGACAGAATTTAGCAATCTCAGTCAAGATATATCAGAGTTTCTTGGGAACAACATATTGGTATACAATGAATATGCCATATTAGATAATCACGAAGAATATTCAGATATTCTCTGTGAGAATGATCTTGTGCATAATAACTTGGAGCCAAGAGTAGTCCTAGATGAATCTTGTTATCTGAAACCTCAGGACCAAGTATTCTTCCAAGACCCTTTTGCTGCCCTCTTAGAGTCATTTAAAGAAGGAGTATGCTATTCCATGGATGGTTTGTTGTAGAATTTAAGGAAAATTTTGAACACTTTTGTTCAACAACAGTTAATATGGGAGTGGTGATTTTGTTTTTCCAGCCTACTCAAAAAAGTGAGCAAGAATCAGTCATGTAGCCATCTGCTTAACTGGTTACACTGGAAATCTGTTTATTATTTGATGGGATAATTTTTTATCAGACTAGAGTAGGTATGTGTGCAAATAAGCTTAGCACTTTGAGCATATTTTCAGTTTTAGTTTAAGATTGCTTTCAGTTTTCAGAACAAGTGTGTTCCAGACTTCAGTTGCACAGATTTCAGATTTCAACTTGAATAATTCCATCCCCAGAGTTTGTGTAGTAGATCGGATTGCAGTTTTGGGATCAGCCCAATGGAGCAGGCCACTAGTCTACGGTGTTCTTGACACCTCCTAAAGGAGTTTCCCTCCCTGGCTGGAGCCACTGTTAGTACCCTATAATCTATAGTATCACAAGGTGACTTCTTATTTTTCTTAGATATTTCATACTGTCAATTATTTTCAACGGTTTTCATTCATTTCCAATAAAGAAATCGTTGTCAAAAAGGGTACATAATTCTTCTTATAAGGATTAAAAACCCCATTATGCGATAAAGGTGGTCATGAAATCACGGTAAAAACCTTTATAATTATCCTAATTCCATCTACTGTACAAGCTAATTAAGCCTAATTCCATAAGTTTAGCGCTTAGAAAACCTTTTTAACTTTAAGACCTGAAACCTTACCGCACTATCATATTAAATTGTGGACCCTACCTCTTTGCATTTCATCATATCACATTCGGACCCCACCGCACATCTCACTTCACCATACACTCATTATGGTCAATTTATCACGCAACCCCATTCATCCCGTCGTTACCTTAAAATACTAGCACCTTTCTTCATATTAACATTCGGTATCTCCATGCATTTTCCAAAAAATCCCTTCAGGTTTAACCATGGGGGGGGGGGGGGGGGAAGGGGAGGATGATCCAAAATGGGCAGTATCTCTTACTGCCATTCCCACAATGTGTCACACCTCTGCTACATCGCACCCCCCTTCTCTGATATCGCCTACCACTCCACTACCCCCCCCCCCTCGAAACCCTCTTTTCCCTCCGCTCTGATACCACTCCCGCCATTGCTGCTCCATGAATCCCTCCATCGCTATGTCACAAAATCCACCACCACCACCATTGCTCCATGTTGGAAAACTGACATCTTCCACCATTGCATCACGTCCACCTACATATTCCCATCACCACTTCTCCATGTCGCCCTTCCCTAGCATCTTAACCGGAAGGTTATTATTGGAACACTCTGCTATATTTGGGTAGCTGCCCATTCAAAGGGATTTATACCAATCATTCGAGGACCAGTGGGTTTTTCATTTTAAAGCTCCACTGTAGTAGTAACCAGCACAGAAGAGACAGAAGCAATCAAATCTACTGAATCAGCCAGTGCGACACCTGATTTAATTATCCAACAATGGTTTTATGAAGAAGCAGGGCCAGATGTCAGATTTATTTTATCATGGTCTCTTCGTGATCCCAAGAGCTAGATTTTTCCTACTGTGTAATAAATAACGGTCTCCTAAAGCCACTACTTTGGCCAGCCGCATCTTATCACCACTTGCATGGTTCCACTTGTCCAATTTCTGCTTGAATGTAATTGATGACAATCACTGCAATAGACAGAGTAACTTACTTAAGTTGTAGATAATACTATATGTGTTCGCAATAGAAAGAGGAGCCTGAAAGGGAAAAACCCTTGTAAAGGTCTCATTTGGTTGTAAACACTCTTTTTGTATGAATGAAAAGACACTAATGTTTCCAGATTCTTGTGTTATGATCTATGGTGAACTGCTTATTTTCATGTACTTTTTAATTCTCTAGTTTCACATACTGTTTTCTCTCTTTAATGTGGATAAGAAAATTTCATTCAGGATTTGTCATCGGGCACCTTTTTCAGTCTTGAAGAAGTATCTATGTTTTCCTCTGAAATTTGAATGCAGAATTTAGAGAAGGTCTTCTCTGCATTCACATTGAACCTTAATCTCTCCCCCCCTTTCCGTTTGACAAGATGTAAAGATCCATTGACATCGCCAGCTTGCGTGGTCTCACGTGATCTTAGTTATTAATCCATTTCTATATGTTTACACCTATTGACTCCATAGCCCAATGGCTCTCTTCTGCTATATCACCCACAAATATTCAAGAAAACCCCTATACACTAATATCTAGCCTAAAATGCCCAAATCAAAAAAGCTATATCTAACAGAGAGATCCCACTCTAGGTCTAGGAGGGCTATGTTGAACCCTTAGTTAAACTGAGAGGGGGGTTGAATCAGTTTAACACATTCATGGACTTTTTAAAACTTTTTCATTAAAACTTATTCACACCTTGATTTCATGTTCAACTTAATATGTGAGTAATCTTAGAGTGTGAGCAGCAAGTATTAGTATAATGTAGTAGCAGACTTAATATGAGAGCAGCAAGTATTAAGCAGATGAGATAAACCATATCAACACATAAACATCATGCACAGAGACACCAGATATAAGTGGAAACCCATAAAGGGAGAAAACCACATCTTATTATTGTTTTGATGCAAAGGCAAGCTCCAACTCCCTCTCACCACTGATTTTCTGCAGGCTCCAATCCACAGGAGGCTCCTACCTCAATTCTGCAAGCTACAACTTACAAGGAAGCTCCAACTCCCATCAATTTTCTGCAAACACCAACCTATAGGAGGCTCCAACCTCAGTCTACTACAACTGACATTTTATCAAGCTACATCTTGATGTGGAAGCACCAACTCCCATCTATTTTCCGTAGGCACCAACCTACAGGAGGCTCCTACCTCAGTCAGCGACAACTTACATGTATCAAGCTACAACTTGATAGGGAAGCTCCAACTTCCTTACTCTTTCAAATGAAAATCACTTGCTGATTTACCTTGGATATCAGCTCTGTTCTATATCATCTTCACTGCTGTGCATCAGTCTTCATATCTGCCTTATATCATTTCTGCATCTTCTCAGATTCACTATCAGCTCCTCCTTCTTCTCTGCCTCACTGCTTCATTTCTGCATTCTCTAACTTTGCACAACATCTCGTTCTACTCCTCCTTCTTCTTATCTTCTCTGCCTCAATTCCATACTCTGAATTCTCTATATTCACTCTCTCTAACCTCTCTATGCATATCAAGATGATATTACTTATAGAAATTCCCTTATGACTGTTACCATTCCTCAGGGAATTCGAAATGGATAGCCATACCTCTTAGCCTTCTACCTTCTCATTTCTTTTCCAGCTCACTCAGAAAAATATAACAATATTCATTAATTTCAATATTATAGTGGGAGTTTTTGTTTCCTACCGGAGACTTGCCAATGCATCACAAACAATAAAAAATCAATGACAACATTTACATTCACATTTTCAATTACATAAATACAATTTTACTCAGCCCATTTTCTGGCTTTTGGCTTTGTTGGCTTTGTCTTTTCTGCTGCTGTTAAGTAACTGATCTGCATACTTTTGTTCATCATGCCTGTAAAATGCCCTGTGAATTTTTCAGTTCCTACATTCTTTGTTTACCTCTGTTAGGCCCACACTTTCATCCCTATGTTTATTCACCTATTCACTATACTTGTGTGCACCTGTTGCATATATAACTGCTTTTCAAGTTTATCCTCAAATAAATATAAATCTGGGCAATGTCTGTTCATTATCAATCTCTGTGCTCAAGCTACCTTCTTACACACTCTCTATCCATATATGAACTTAAACTCAGTGGTTAAAACTCGTATTACAAATACAATCCAACTTCTTCCCTTAGGGCGTCCAAATGAACTTTAGCATAAATCTCATTATATAATATCATTTTCAAATCAATCCATTCAGCCTTTTGGATCACTGTTCATTTTTCCGCTGTTGTCTCTCTCTCTTTCGATTCTGCACACTCTCCTCTTCATTGCAGTTGTGCAACCACTGCATATATAACTGTCTTTTAATATAATTGCTGATTTTAAATCTGGGAAAAGTCCAATGCTTTGGTTTGCTTCACTGGAAATTTAAATAAAACTTCATGCAGGTAAAACCCACAATCCCTGCTTCTTGATTATATAAATGAATCCCAAATTTAGACCCAATTAAAATTCAATCTAGGAAAACTCACAACCTCATTATGTCTCCACTGGAAATTTAAATATTGTGCGGAACCTACTTCTTCAAAGGGTTATAAAAAACCCAATGTATATAATGTGCCCCTTTATCAAACCATCATTTATGAGTGCACTTTATTATCTTTGACTTTGATAAAACTTACCAAAGTATTAACATACACTATGGTTGGCCAGACTTCCATACTGCCAACGTAACTTTAACACTCTATACCTTGGTCAAAACCCGACATATCACACCATACCTTATTTCATAATCTTCGGTCAATATTCAATAGCCATTAGTCCCCAAGGGTCTGCGGACTTCACCATCACTCTAAATGTATTATATAACTTTACATAAAGCTGAATTGTGACTCTATGGTTTGGTGACATATATTATATCAGATATCAGTCTTCGCAGCTATATATTATATATTTACAGCAGTGAAGATTCGCTTTATCATATAATATATATATCAACATATGTATACTCCCCGAATCGAGTGTTATAAACATTAATCTCTTCAATCGACGACTGCAAACTTTACCGCATACCATTTGATGATCCGACGATCATTGTGCAACCAAACTGCCCTCCTTTTAACTGCTCAAAAATGCGCGGTGACGATGGGTCCCAGAATTAACTTAGCCTGCTCATCCAACAGTCGTTGTCTTATTGCGCTTCAAACCTCTGATCCTATGGAAATCGCACAAGTTATATGCATGGGCTTTAACTCGCGATGACAGCGGGTTCTCCAAACCGCTTAAGGCCACATGTCTGCCTATGGCATTGATCGCGTTTGAATTGGGAATACAGCTTATCATACAAAAGTGGTGCAATGAAAACTGTCTGGTGTTCCAAACCCACTGTCACTATTCATACCTCGTGGTTCCATTTGTCTTATTCACTCCAGGTTCCGTTCCTCAACTTTGCGCAAGGTTCCTTTGTATCTGATTCATACTTCCTCTGTGCCTTGTCTAGCCGACTTTTTCTAATCGGTTTCTATTGTAGTAAGGCCCTTAGATGATTTCAGATTTCCAATCTCCCTTCACTGTTCATTACACAGTGGAGCGTGTAATCAAACTATCCCACTGAATGTTGTATGCGACTTTCTTACAAGAATGGGTATCGAATTATGTAAATCGAACCCTTGCATCCTGCTGCTCAATCTGAACTACTAAAATCGCCGTTTTCTTCAAGTGACAGAGGTTTACTCTGCTATGCCAAATGGACATAGTTGGCCTCTTGAGTTTCTATACAGAACCAGTTCAATTGATTTCTACACAGCATGTACACCACGAACTCTGAAACACTGCAATTTCTATTCTATACAGAACCCTGATAGACTCACATCTGTAATAAAACATTAATGCATATATAATTGCACATAGGAGCCATTTATACTCCCAATTACAGAGTCTCATCATACTAATGTAATGTTGAACAATTCCTCCCATAGATACAAAGGAATCCACTTGCAAACACTTCTTCTTGTCTTGGAAGAACTTCTTCTTCTCTTAACTCTGCCCCTTTTTCAAAATCCAATGGCCCTCCTTTTGTCCTCACTACTCTGCACCTTGAATAGCTCTCTGCTTCTTTGCTATCCTCTACTCCTTGACTGATGCTACTCCTTAATTCTATTTTTGCTGCCTCTGCTACCTCTCGAGATATCCAATCACATGACCCTTCTACAACTGCTTCTGCTTCATGTCTCATGCTCTCTGCTACTCGACTGTTTCTCTGCCTCTGCTGTTCGACTGTTACATTTCAACAGTATTTTTCCGCATGTCTCCTTTTCCATTTATTTTGTCTCCTTTGCGCTGCTTTCTTCTCTTTTTTCTTCTTCCTCTATTCTTCTCTGATTTCTTCTCCTTAGCTTTTGCTGCTATCCTTTGTCTGTCTCTGTCTCTGCTACCTCCTTTGCCATCAATGACAACATTTCCAACAGTCTCCCCCTTTGGCATTAATGACAACACCTTCACCAATAATTTAATGCTTCCTCAAAGTCTTCCTCTACTTTACTTTTAGAAGACCCTTTCTTCTGTTACTTTCTTTTCCTCCCCCTTTGAAATCAATGGAAAAGGGTTGCATATTTCTCAGTGTAGATTCTATCTTTGCATCTCTTTTCTCTGAGTTGTGTTTAGGCCTTCTTCATCTGACTTTGTACCCTGCTTCTCCAAACTGGTGTTGAGAGAACACTTTTGAGAATTATTGAAATTGTATGTACACAGTAGGTTGATACAATCCCAAAGTATAGACTCCTTTCACTTGTAGGTGATGACAACTATACCTATTGAGGAGGGTTGTAGATGGAGTAAGTATTTTTCTGCATTGCACATCTACAGTACTCATCTGTTCAATTGTGATGATGCCAATATATCTTTTATTGATGTGGTTCACCTGTACTACCTGTTGTTGGTGATCTGTGCTAGACTGCTGACAGGGATATTACATTTAAAGACTGAAAGGTCTGTGTTGCTGTTGTGAACAATGAATCAAACTAGAGCTTACAGCTTAATGTAAGAATAGGAAATA
Source organism: Pinus albicaulis (assembly GCA_034641835.2). Lineage (NCBI taxonomy): Eukaryota > Viridiplantae > Streptophyta > Pinopsida > Pinales > Pinaceae > Pinus > Pinus albicaulis. Next base: position 27,071,801 of record CM076577.1, read on the forward strand.
TCTTTCAATATTAGAGGCCAAATGACTTTCCTTCTTGTATAATGTATTTCCAAAAAAGACCCTTGAGGCTAGATATATTCAGTGTATTAATCAGTCTCACTTATCAATTATGCATTTTCCTTTATGACATAACTAATCCTTCATGCTTTCAATACTTTAACTGTTCTATTATGATGGTCTTCAGCCAAAACATATTCAAGATGTTTAGTTGAAATTTCAGCAAACAGACTTCACACGGTGTTATGAATGAAATCAAGAGAGAGGCCTGATATATATATATATATATATATATATATATATATATATATATATATATATATATATATATATATATATATATATATATATATATTGTCTTCAGAAAGGCATGCAATTATATATGGAAAATGATACTGCTTCTATGCTCAATATACTACTTCAAGTATAAACAAGATATTGATCCTTTTTCCTTTTCAATGACCCTTTTAATGCTTTAAAATTGCAGATAACACTGGAATACTACCTTGATGTACTCTCACCATAATCCTTTGATCCTGAGGACCTGTATCATACCACTGCTGCTCCATGAAAACTCTTGATATTCTATTGAGAGGCATGCTGTTGTACCAAGTTCCAATTGATACTACCTTGATAAATTACTCAGAGATTTCACTTTAGCTTGCATATTAACCCATAATTAAGAAATCCTTCATAAATTCTACTATTGAGATTTCCACTGTTCACACCAACAGTCATCAATATCCTGAATTTGATCATGGCATCTTTAAGCATTTGCTTATTCTGCCATTCTGTTCAAAGGAATGTCACTGCATTTTCTATTCTAGGACTGCTCCAGAATCATTGTTGTATTATATTCAATTCAATTGTTCTAACATAAAAATCTTTAGGAAGACATCTTCAATTTCTTTTCTATGAATCTTCATGGGCTGATTACTCAAATATTTATTACTCACTTAACTGCATTCCTCCAAGTGGACCTTTTGAAAGATGTGATGAACTGATGATAGGCACCCATCCTTATTAATGTGATTCATTGTTAATTCTAGCAGTATGAGGCACAGTGTGATCATCACTTTAATGTGCTGAAGTCTTCTTAGCTTACATGTTCATTGCTAAGGCTTCCTCTATCATCATGGCTTCTTGTTTTCTTCTCTTCTTCCATCAATTTGTCAGCTACTTAATACTTCAAATGATCTTCTTCCTCTATAGTTCTCTTTTAGAGGAATTTCCTTTCCCTTCCCGATCTCATGGCTATTCATATTCCAAGGTCATATTCCAAGGAGATCTTCTCAGGCTGCTTTCATGGGGACTATTTATGAACTTCTCTCCCCCTGGGATGTTGCTTCATATTTGTCACTGATTAGATATTTTCTTTGCTTCCTAGAGCAACTCCCCCTAAGCCTATGATGGATTCATTATGTTATTGAGGTAACAGGCTCCCCCTTTCTCTTTTCCTTCCATACTTTATTGGGGTTCTTCATAATGTATGCTCTTCTTTTGGATTCATTGCTTCGTTTGATTTGATTAGGTTCCATCCTCTGTCTAGAGTTCTTTAATGTATATGGCAGATTACAGTCCTTTGCTTTGTGACCAAGCTTGAGGCATACCTGACATCTTACTTTGCCAGGGTATCTTTGAGCTGATGTATAATATTTTATTCCCATTTTTTAATACAATTTACAATCAACAAATTTATGTCCAAAATTAGTTCGTGCATAACAATAGTCATGGAAATGATTTGTGTACCTGGTGAAAGATTTTCTTTTCCCTTTGCTTGCTTGAGGTATTATTCTCATTTGCAGCATCTTTTGCTGGTTAACATTGATTCTCTTTCACTTACAATGTGTTGCATCATGTCCTGGTGTGTGGCAAGAGAAACAGGTGATACTTCCCATAAGAGGAAAGAACCTTCTTTGACATCTTCCAAACTTATTCAATTCATCCTTATGATTATGTGAGCCTTTAGTAGCTGATTGTTTCATCCTCTCATTCTCTGTTATTTCATGTTGCTACTTGATTCTGTTAGTTTCTTTACACCTCATGTTCTTGCTCGCTACTTCTTCTGTAGGAATTTTCTGAGTAGCTTCATTTCCCTTTGTAGCTTTTACAAAGATGATTTTCCTCTTATCTTCTACCTTAGACTTACTAGTTTCTCCTTCATATCCTATCCCAGCCTTTATGAAGGGTGACCTTTGAGCATTTAATATTTGGTCCAGTTGTCCAGAGCTTTTCATTAGAGGTGTATTCATTAATAGTTATCTTTGGGATTTTTCTAAATTATTTCTTAGGCTCACTACTTCTTCTTCCAATCTTTCACATTCCTGACTTTTCTCTCTCATTTGTTGCAGTAGAGTTTCTTCTACTTTCTTTGCTTCTTCAAGTTGTGTCTTCAGGCCTATAATTTCTTTCTTATCTTCATATTCTTTCTCATCACATATTTGCACCACTATCTTAAGGTCTTTGTTTTCATTCTTCGGTCTTTCTATTTCAGTCAAGGCTGTGTCAAGTTTGGCTTTTTCTTCAGCTGTAATTTCTTCATGGTTCTTACTGCCATTCACACTAGCAGGTACCTCATTTGATTGAATATTTTCCTTTTGACCTGAAGTTTTCTTCTTCTTAATTCTCTTCTCCTTCTTGACAATGCAGTCCTCTGTGTCTATTCCATGCATGAAATGCAATCTGTCCCAAATTTCTTTTGCAAAGGGTAAATCCATTATCAACTCAAAGTCCTTGTTATGAAGACTATTATATATCACACATTTTTCCTTGGCATTCCTCTATTTTTCTTTTACCGTAGGGAATTCTGTGCAGTAACCATCACAAACAAGCTTCCATACCTCAAGTTCATCCGCCATTAAACCTATTTTAACCTTATCTCTCCATTCAGGAAAGTTTGTTGTATTTAGCATAGGTACATTTTGATAGTCCATGACTCAAACAGATCTCCTTCTGTTGAATATTGCAACAAGAAACAGTGAAGGAGGCATCCTGGAACATCATCCTTGATCCTAGTTGGAAAATAATCACCTAAACTAGGTGGGGCCCACACAGGCTATTTTTAGGTGTATGTATATTTTTAGATATGGTGAGCATATTCTATATGTAGCAGGAGGCTATTTGTAGATGGTTGGTCAAATGTGAAAAATAGATGAGATTCTATTTTTAGAAGATTGGGTGAAGTCTATTTATAGATCGATGATCTAAAAATAGATGCATGTCGATTATTATTAGCTCTTAATAATAATCAGACACTAAACATCGACTTATTCTCTTGGAGCACTTTGTTTCAGTGCAAAGTTGTGGCACATCAGTGGACTGAGGAAATTACACAATTCTGAAGGGTTTACTAGAGTTCATGCATGGAGGACTCAGTTAGAACTCAAGTGGCATAGTTATGGAGTTGTATTCAGTTTAACTCAGTTAGACTCAGTTGAGCTAGCTATATCTAGTCTAACTGAATGATACACTAGTGAGAGTGGAGTGAGTTAATTAGTTAATTAATTCACAAATAATAAACTATTAATCAACTGAAAAATACACCAGTTAACTACAGTGCATGGCAGTTTCAGTGGAGACCAGTGGATAGATAGGTGAAAGGGCAAGATAGACTATCTATTGTGACTATAGTGATGCATGAATTGCATCTACATATATATTGGAGTTTCCAATGATAATAACACAGTCAAGGAGAGTGGTATTACATCAAATTTCTCTTTGTAATCAGCTTGGATTGCGTAGTGGAGGCAGGCTAGCATGTGGCAAAGATCGGTGCATGGATTTGCAAGATTGGGCCTGGTTAGTGTATGACGATTGTACTATACTGAGAGCTTGTGATAAGCTTTTTATGTTTGTATGAGATTGTCATACGATCTCCATGTTACATAATATATAGTTTGGGTTTTTAGCTTCAAGCTTTCCCGTTAAACAATTTTTTATGTGTGTTTTTATTGCTTCATGTGTTTTGCAATTGTTGATTAAATTTCCGCAAGAATTATATTGGAAGGATTCTATATTTTGCAAGAAGATAAATATTGTGAGATCAAGAGAGTCCGGATATATACATGCTTATTTTATATAATTTCTACACCTTCAAGCTATTAAGCTTACACCAAAGGAACCAGCTCCGATACCAATTGTTGAACCCTTAGTTAAACTGAGAGGGGGGGTGAATCAGTTTAACACATTCATGGAATTTTTAAAACTTTTTCATTAAAAATTATTCACACCTTGATTTCATGTTCAACTTAATATGCGAGTAGTCTTAGAATGTGAGCAGCAAGTATTAGTATAATGTAACAACAGACTTAATATCAGAGCAGCAAGTATTAAGTAGATGAGATAAACCATATCAACACATAAAAATCATGCATAGAGACACTAGATATAAGTGGAAACCCATAAAGGTAGAAAACCACATCTTATTATTGTTGTGATGCAAAGGAAAGCTCCAACTCCCTCTCACCACTGATTTTATGTAGGCTCCAACCCACAGGAGGCTCCTACCTCAATTCTGCAAGCTACAACTTGCAAGGAAGCTCCAACTCCCGCCAGCGTTTTGCAAGCACAACCTACGGAGGCTCCAGCCTCGGTCCAGCCTGGCTGAAATTTTGTCAATACAACTTGATGTGGAAGCACCAACTCCCATCTGTTTTCTACGGGCACCAACCTACATGGCTCCTACCTCGATCGGCTACAAGCTAGAAATCTATTACACAACAACCGATAGGGAAGCTCCAACTTCCTTACTCTTTCAAATGAAAAGCACTTACTCATTTACCTTGGATATCAGATCTGTTCTGTATCATCTTCACTGTTGTGCATCAGTCTTCATATATGCATCTTCTCAGATTCACTATCAGCTCCTCCTTCTTCTCTGCCTCACTGCTTCATTTATGCATTCTCTAACTTTGCACAGCATCTAGTTCTGCTCCTCCTTCTTCTTATCTTCTCTGCCTCAATTCCATACTCTTCATTCTCTATATTCACTCTCTCTAACCTCTCTATACATATCAATATGATATTACTTATATAAATTCCCTTATGACTCTTAGCATTCCTCAGTGAATTCATAATGGAAAGAAATACCACTTAGCCTTCTGCCTTCTCATTTATTTTCTAGCTCACTCAGAAAAATATAACAATATTCATTAATTTCAATATTATAGTGGGAGTTTTGTTTTCCTACCGGAGACCTGCTAATGCATCACAAACAATAAAAAATCAATTACAACCTTTACATTCACATTTTCAATTACATAAAGAAAATTTTACTCAGCCCATTTTCTGGCTTTTGGCTTTTGGCTTTATTGGCTTTGTCTTTTCTGTTGTTGTTAAGTAATTGATCTGCATACTTCTATTCATCATGCCTAAAAAATGCCCTGTGACTTTTTCAGTTCCTACATTCTTTGTTCACCTCTGTTAGGCCCACATTTTCATCCCTGTGTTTAATCACCTATTCACTGTACTTGTGTGCACCTGCTGCATATATAACTGCTTTTCAAGTTTATCCTCAAATAAATATAAATTTGGGCAATGTCTGTTCATTATCAATCTCTGTGCTCGGGCTACCTGCTTACACACCCTCTGTCCATATATGAACTTAAACTCAATGGTTAAATCTCATATTACAACTTCAATCCAAATTCTTCCCTCAGGGCGTCCAAATGAACTTTAGCATAAAGCTCACTATATAATATCATTTTCAAATCAATCCATTCAGCCTTTTGGATCACTATTCATTTTTCTGCAGTTGTCTCTCTCTCTTTCGTTTCTGCACGCTCTCCTCTTCATTGCAGTTGTGCAACCACTGCATATATAACTATCTTTTAATACAACTGCTGATTTTAAATCTGGGAAAATTCCAATGCTTTGGTTTCCTTCACTGGAAATTTAAATAAAACTTGGTGCAGGTAAACCCCACAGTCCCCGCTTCTTGAGTAAAACTTGGTGCAGGTAAACCCCACAGTCCCCTACTTCTTCAAAAGGTTATAAAAATCCCAATGTATATAATGTGCCCATTTATCAAACCATCATTTATGAGTGCGCTTTATTATCTTTGACTTTGATAAAACTTACCAAAGTATTAACATACACTATGGTTGTCCAGACTTTCATACTACCAACGTAACTTTAACACTCTATACCTTGGTCAAAACCCGACATATCACACCATATCTTATTTCATGATCTTTAGTCAATATTCAATAGCCATTAGTCCCAAGGGTCTGTAGACTTCACCATCACAGTGAATGTATATATAACTTTACATAAAGCCGAATTGTGACTCTATGGTCTAGTGACATATATTATATCAGATATTAGTCTTCACAGCTATATATTATATATATTATATATTCGTAGCAGTGAAGATTCACTTTATCGTATAATATATATATCAACATATGTATACTCCTCGAATCGAGTGTTATAAACATTAATCTCTTCAATCGACGGCTCCAAACTTTACCACATACCATTCGATGATCCGATGATCATTGCGCAACCAAACTGCCCTCCTTTTAACCGCTCAAAAATGCACGATGAAGATGGGTCCCAGCATTAACTTACCCTGCTCATCCAACCGTCACTGTCTTATTGCACTTCAACCCTCCGATCCTATGGCAATCACATGAGTTAGATGCACAGGCTTTAACTCGCGATGAGAGTGGGTTCTCCAAACTTTTTAAGGCCACATGTCTGCCTATGGCATTGATCGCGTTCGAATTGGGAATACAGCTTATCGTACAAAAGCGGTGTGATCAAAACCATTTGGTGTTTCAAACCCACTGTCACTATTCATATCTCGTGGTTTTGTTTGTATTATTCCCTCAAGGTTCCGTTACTCAAATTCGTGCAAGGTTCCTTTATATTCGATTCATACTTCCTCTATGCCTTGTCTAGCCGACTTTTTCTAATCGGTTTCTATTGCAATAAGGCCCTCATATGACTTCAGATTTCCAATCTCCCTTCGCTGTTCATTACACAGTGGAGCATGTAATAAAACTATCCCACTGAATGTTGTATGAAACTTTCTCACAAGAATGGGTATCGAATTATGTAAATCGAACCCTTGCATCCTGCTACTCAATTCGAACTACTAAAATAGCCTTTTTCTTCAAGTGACAGAGGTTTACTCTGCTATGCCAAATGAGCAGAGTCGGCCTCTTGAGTTTCTATACAGAACCAGTTCAATTGATTTCTACACATTATGTACACCACGAACTCTGAAACACTGCAATTTCTATTCTATACAGAACCCTGATAGACTCACATCTGTAATAAAACATTAATGCACAGATAATTTCACATAGGAGCCATTTATACTCCCCATTATAGAGTCTCATCATATTCATGTAATGCTGAACAATTCCTCCCATAGATACAAATGAATTCACCTACAAACACTTCTTCTTGTCTTGGCAGAACTTCTTCTTCTCTTAACTCTTCCCCTTTCTCAAAATCCAATGGCCCTCCTTTTGTCCTCACTACTCTGCAGCTTGAATAGCTCTTTGCTTCTTTGCTATCCTCTGCTCCTTGACTGAATCTGCTCCTTACTTCTCTTTTTTCTGCCTCTACTTCATGTCTCATGCTCTCTGATGCTTGACTATTTCTCTGCCTCTACTGTTCGACTGTTACATTTCAACAGTATTTTTCTGCCTGTCTCCTTTTCCATTTATTCTCTCTCCTTTGCACTGCTTGCTTATCTTTTTGCTTCTTCCTCTATTCTTCTCTACTATCTTCTCCTTAGCTTCTGCTGCTGTCCTTTTTCTGTCTCTGTCTCTGCTGCCTCCTTTTCCATCAATGACAACATTTCCAACAGGCTAGATCTTAGGCCCAAAGCGGTTTTGATGTTGGCCCTCCAGGATTCTGTCTTCAGCCTTCATAATTACGGGGAGATAATAGATCCCAACACCAATGACACCATGCATGTAATGATGGTGAAGTCCAACTCCAATTGTGAAGCCAATGCTTCACCTACTTCTCCTCATGATGCCTTCTTGTTGTTCTTGTTTTGTAGACAATTTGTGGCATAGTGTCCATACTCATGACAGTTGAAACATTTCACCTTTTACAAGCCTTGCTTCTTTCCTACCTTTCTGGTCTTGGATTTGGAATGGGACTCCTTCCCTTTTCATTTCTTCGCCTTGCTAGGGAAGGCACAATTTTCCTCATCATCAGTCTTTGACAAGGATCCATCTCTAATGCTCTGCCTGATTGATTTATGTGCCAAATCAGACCAAATTTGCTCCCAATCTACCAGCTTCTCCCTCAGATTTACAAATTCCTGGTGGCTATGCCAGCTCTGGGAAATGCCTAGAAGAGCTAGTCTCACCAAATCATCCGTGAAAAAAGTGACCCCAACATTTCCAAACTCATCTCGACATTGAGTGAACTTGGTCATGTATTTCTAGATCACGTCGCCCTTAGCCATTTTGATCTTCCTGAGATTTTCCTTCAGCGCCAACTTCCTATGTTCAGTGATATTCTAATAAAAATTTGTCAAGGCCTTCCAAATTTGATATGGCGCCACCTTCCCCTACAGACTTGAGACAATATCGTCCTGAACTCCCTCTAACGAGATCCTTCTCACTTTTGCAACATTCTTCTTCCATGCATTAAGAAGGTTAGCATCTGTTGTTGCGGGCTACAGGAAATCAAAATCTATGAAAGATTTTTTTTTTTTTTCCTCAAGCACTACCTCCATCCTATCCTTCCATACAATATAATTTGAATTCTTGTCGAGTACACATTCGAGTATCAAGCCATTGAAAGACATCTTGATTTTTTGTTGGATACCGAAGAAATAATCTGCAAATTCAAACATGATCAAAACAAACTGTGTTCTTCTCTTCTTACTGTGATTCATGGCGCCCTCATACCATGTAGAAAATATAACCACAGGATTCAATATTATCTTATGATGTACTAAAACAAGAGACTGAATCCCTTCTACAATTTGCGTAAACAAAACGCGATCACACAATCCAATAAACAAGTAAGAGAAAGAAAAAATCAATCGCAAAACACAATATGTATTTGGGGAAATCACACTACCTAAAACCCAGGTATCTGCATATTTTATAAATTCAAGGATCATGAAACAAGACAACTCTTTCTCTCACAAGAGAACTCCTGCATTCTGCCAGCTGTCTCACACTGATCTAGGAAAAATAAAACAAATACTTAGCCAATTCTCTTCCTCTGCTCAACCTGCCTTGCTCACACATTCTTGGGCTAATTAGATCCCTATTAAATAGGAAAATCAGTCCAATTGATTGCACAATTCATCAAGGACCTCCAACTAACTCTATAACCAACCTATACAATTTTCTAATTATACAATTGATAGTTATCTTCCCTTTAATCTTTGTCTCAACTAGGTCTTTCTCAAAACTGACATGCAACAACTATTTATAGTGACTTATCAGTTAAGTAATTGATCACTCAATGTGAATTAAATCAAATTTAATTCACAAGACCTCTTACTAGCTCATCACTCAGTTAGAACTAGTTAAATTTATTTTTATTAAATTTATTGAGTTAACTAATTATAACTCATGCATAACTGCAACTAGATCCCCATAAATCATGGAATCACTCTACATGCATCCTCTTTGACCCTCAACTCGAATTTACTAAGCTAAATCAGTCATTCTGACTTAGTTAACTAATACAAGTTTTTAGGAGATGAAATTACAATTTCTCTTCCAATTTAATTAAGGGAAAATTAAATTAGAAGCCCCGCTTTGGGTTGCCATTTCAACAAATTGTTTCTTTTTTACTATCCTTTTTTCCATCTCATTTCACCTTTTTGTCATCAGTCTATAAAAATCTCAGCATGTTTGAGGTCAAGTTCAAATTTTACAAAGGTATTATTCATCCATAATTAAATTCTATGTTTCTTAGTGAATTATAACAAAAGTATTCTTACAACAACAAAATCATAAACATTCTGCAACTGGTATTTGTTTATGTATAAAAATCCATTGTTAGATAGGTTTCATCACTCCAATAAAGGGATGAATACTATCAGAAGGTGACAAATGGATACCATATGGATAACTACCTACTAGCATCACTTAGGTAGCTATGCAGATTAAGAAATCTCAAATTCAAAGGAATATTCAACTATGGAAACTACGTGTAGTGATCAAGTAGAGGTATTGGAGGAATAAAACAAGATCAAGCAAGAAATACTGAATATTTGATCAGTTTTTGAGATTATAGATTAAAATAAATATCCTATGACTTGTTTTTTCAATATAAAGTCATAAAGAGAATGAATTCTAAGTTGAATCAATCTCGTAGGTGTCAAGATGGTTCATAGCATATCAGGTTAAAACTCTTTAAAATCATTTTATGAAAATTGTATAAATGTTGTAAGCAAGACCAGAGACAAGGTTTTTAATTTTCAAGTTTATAACTTTTTTGATATGAAGACTGATGATGCTTTGTTTCGTAATATAAGTCACTATTACTCTTAATTCGTGCGTGAAGATCTTTTGATCATTAATCAACCTGCACTCATGGGAGGTCCCCTTATCGAGCTATGAAGCCTTGTTCATAGTTTTGTTTTGTTTTTATCATTATATTTTCTTTCAAGAATTTATTTTCATTATAATTTCATTTTTTATTATTCTTCATTTGATTACAGGGTACTCACAAACATAAAACACTAAAAATATTTCAATTATCCAATGCATCTTCTTGTCAGCACTTAATTGTTTCACAGATCAATTCGATTTCTTAGATGTTAATGAAATACACCTTAGAGGCTAAATACACACACCAGTAACCATTCTTAAGTTATAATTTTATCTTCTGCAAGTAGGAATTAGACTTTACAGTCATTTTATTTCCAAGCATTTAATAGAGAGTTTCCTTACTGCAAATTATTTTAGGATTTCCTTTTAGCAAGATAATGTAGAATGTGTTTAATTCCACAAAAATAGAATTATATTGTTCTATTTTAATTTAATCTTTAAGCATTTCCTTTTATGCAATTAAAATTAAGTTTCAATTCTTAAATTTATATAGATCTTTCGTTTTAAAAAAGTTCAGCTCAATTAAATAGGACTTAATATAACTTTGGATCGAAGGAACATGTGCGTAATTATTCTCCAAACCGTGTGTCTTTAAAATTAGCTTCATAATTTTTAGAATCACTTAATTCACAAAAGGAATCCTAGAATATATAATGTACATGCATTTCACAAGTACACGAAACCAAGTTAACAATTAATGAAGTAAATTAAGAACAATTAAGTTACCAAACAATACTAATTGGATCTGACATGTTGGCAGAAATGGAATAGAAAATGCAGGTAATCAAGAAGAATATGAAAGAAGCACAAGATAGATAGAAAAACTATGCATATCGGAACAAATTGTTTAAGGAGTTTCATGTTGGAGAAAAAGTTTACTTGTGCATCCACCCCAAGAAGAGCTCCTTGTAGATTGGATCATGTGCCAAGATGACACCTCAGTTTTGTGGACCTTTCAAGATTCTTGAAAGGATTGGGCCAGTAACCTATCAACTTGTAATTCCTCCAGAAGTGAAAGTCCATGATGTTTTGCATGTGTCATTTCTTAAGAAGTATGTTAAATGTATTGATCATGTGATTGACTGGTTTGTATTGTAGGTGGATCCCGAAGGATAATTCTAGTCAAAACCATAGAGTATATTGCATAGAAATATGCTCATGCTCCAAAACCAAGCAATCAAGCAGATTAAAGTGCAATGGAAGCAGTTTGTGTTTGATGAAGCTACATGGGAGATCGAGGATCATCTGCAAGCTATTTATCCTTCTCTATTCGTTGGTTGAAATAATGTCATTGATATATGTTTTTTGTATATGTTTTGGTGTGATTTTTTGGTTTATGTACATATTTATATGGATGTAAATACCAACATGAGTTGTGTTATAAAGCTCCAATATGCGGTATGGTGTCATGCCATTTTTTTTATCAGGTTGTTATGTTTTCATATTTGGTTGCTTCTCAGCAGGTTCATCATTGTAGATACTGCAATGAGCTAAGCTATAAAGTTGCATGGGAAGTGTTTTTTTCTTATAGTAGTATTGTTGGTTATAGGTGTTATTGAAAATCAAGGATGGTGTAAGGGGGATGGTTCTGTAAAAGCCTTGGTTAATAATCCGTGTAAAAAGTTGATAAAGGAAAAATAATAACCATGGTTATGGGACACTTATTCCAAGATGAATGTTGGGAAAAACATCCTAATTTTGGTTTTCCTTTGGGTTATTATGGTTAAGGAAATTGGCAAAGGTAATGGAAAAGGCTTTGGAAATGAAAAGTGGGTTTATTAGCATTTATTTATGAAAATAATGGGAAATAGAAGAAAATAAAGGTGAAAAGGTTAGAGGTTGCATGTGAGGAGGAAAATGAAGGAAAATAATGGAAAAATGAAGAAAATAGAGGTCACATTAATAAAAAGGCTTCTCAGGATCAATTGGTAGTTTTTTGTTAGTTCAATTTGGAAGACTCTCTCTATTCTCTCTCTCTCTCTCCCAAAATTTTGGACACTTTTAGTTTTCTTTGAGCACTTTACCATTGGATCAATAAAGGAAAAGAAGGCAAAGAGGAAGCAAAGATCAAGAAAGGAAGAGCAAGATCAAGCAACTACAACTGGATTACTTACATGTATCGATTTGCATGTATCATTTCCTTTCTATTTTTGACATGAATGGTTATGCATGTGTGTTATTGGTTCTGTTTCTATCATTTCCATGGTTTTTTCAAGGTGTGATAGTGTTCTTCAACCTTGCCTTTCCTTTTCCGGATAGCCATTGTGTGGTGGGTTCTCTTGTATTTGGTTGAGCTAGATTGTTGGATGGAGTTGAATTTGAGTGGGGTGGTCCTAGGATTATTCACAAGCCATAAGAATCCCTTGACCTATGAATGACAGGATACATGGGAAAGCTTGGATGTGAACACCTCATTTGAGCCTCAGAATCCCTTGAACAGTGAATGGAAAGATACATGGTAAATATTAATGGTGAGTACCCTTGATTTGGCCTAGGAATCTTGGGTTGGGATACCCGATAAATCCTAGAGGATGGAGACCTTGTATGCCTAGGAATCCCTTGACTGGTAATGGAGAGATACATGGTAAATCTAAGAGGTTGAGATGGACAAAATCCTCACGGTTTAGGTGGAGAGATCCTCTGGCCTCCATGCTTGTGTATGGCCTAATGATCTGGTGATGATTGCAATAAAGCCTAGTTTTATTGATGGGGATGAGGCGGTGTAGCCTTGAAATGACCTAGTTGATTTTTGGTTTTGATTCCCAAACTCATGCTTGGAATATGGAACGAGGGTGATTGGATGAAGAGAGATTTGGTTCAACCAATCTATAGTCAGGTGGAATGTGGAAGTCCCAACCCTGGTTGGCTTTTGCATTCATTATTAAAAGTTTGTTTCCTTGGTTTTTATGTGAAAAGGTACTGGTTCATACGTGGAAATTATGGTTTTTGTATCCTTATTATTTTTGTTGTTTATATTCTAGTTATGAGTATGTTTTATGATAGTGACGATGTATGTCTCTCATCATGTTTTTATTTATAAATGAATGAAAAATGAATATATGACCTAATATATGAAAATGTAGTTAATGTGATAAGGAATCAATGCTCCTTAGTGATTCTCAGATAAGTATGAGACCCCTATGCTCAGATATGTTTTTATGACCTGTAGAATGCATATTTGTGACATATTTGATGAAATTTCTGTCATGGCTAGTAGGGGTCCAATCATGTCCTTGTTCAAGTATTTGCATTTTTATCATTTTTACGTTACTTTTCATTTCTAGATGTTTCATGGAAATCTGGGAAGTGGCCTGAGTCCTGGCCTTGAAAAAGTGGTACAAAATCTAGGGTCGCTCACACAAAAATACCTAGAAAAGTCCCCAGTCACAGGGATTCCATTTTTGTGGGATAAAATGGAGGGTTCCAGTCACATGCATTCCCACGTCATGGGAGTCACTTAGAATTAAATACAATAAAATGCTAGCTTGTCTTAGGGGTTGGTTTCCTAGAAGGCTTGGATGACTCGTGAGGGTTTTGTAGCATGTGTAGAAGGTCATATCGATTGTGTTGTGTTCGTTCCACTTCTTTAATTGTACATGGGGAGTCAAATCATATCATAGTAGACTCTCGTCACATGTTTTTCCTAGAAGACATGTTAACTTGGTTAAATGTTTGAGGAGGGTGTTACATTCACACTAACCCATTGCCATCAAATACAATGGTCCTCTATGTACTCAATAGGGTAGAATCAGGCCATTATGAGGGTTTTAATTTCCTCCCACTTAGCTACTTGTGGATCACCCTCCAAGATAAGTGTCTCCATATGTCTTTCTCACCAGTGAAGGGCATGGCCCTATAGTTTCATCCTAGAAAATGATATTTTATACTCTTCATTTATGTTGTGAATACTAAAATATACTTATAATTGTAACAACCAATGATTCAATTTTAATGCATAAATCTCACATTAATTGGGCTTGATGTTGACCTTCGCTTCCATCCTGAATAGGAACTATGAATCGACACTTGAACTCAAATATTCTTTCTTGAGTTCTTTGTTTAAATCATTTTCTAGGTCTTCATGTTCTCCCAATTTTCCCTCCATGTTGGAACCTCCACTTCTCCAATCCCAAAGGTTTTTTTAGGAGCCACCACAAGGAGATTCATGTTGTAGTTGATATCTGTGGATTATACTTCCAACCTCGATAATTTCTCCTTTTTCAAATAAATGTTATTATAAATATATTCATCCAACATGGCTAGATTTTTTCAGCACTCTCCTTAAACTGCTTCCTTGGCCCCCTATAAATTTCCATGAGATTCCCCAAAAAAAATTATGTTGAGACCAATATGATCCTTAAATTTCGAATGTGGATATTCCATTCAACAATTCACAACAATAAATATTATAAAATATATTTAAATATATATTATGGATTTAATTTCTTCATATTCTAGATTTATTTAGTGTTTTTTGTTTATGCATGTAATTCATAAAAATGCGAAAAATAAAGAATAGTAAAATACAATCACACACCAACCTCAATGAACACAATATATACTTTTTGAATCCCTTGTGGAAGGCCTAGATAGAAGGTGAGGCTACTCTAGTCATTTTTTTTCTGAAATGGAAATAATTCAAGTACAAGTAGAAGGCACTATGTATGGATTCACTTTAGACTTGTGGCTTGATAGGCTACTCTCTCACATTTTTTTTGAAAAAAGGTTATACTCTCACTCCCAATCCCAATTGTTATGACCTATTATGGAACAACATGCAACCAAAATAAGGGGAAACCATTTTCTTTTGAATGCTTTCATTATAACATAGCTTGATAGCCAACAATGGGTCATGTTTGATACAAAATCTAAAATAAAGTTACAAATTTGACCAATCTAGATTCTTATTCCAATTATCCACATGGCTAGCCCTGTTTTCATGAGTAATATGGGATGAAAAATCATCCTCTTAAACCATGGTGATCAAATACTATAGCCAAAATTCCAAGAGACATAACTTTTGCATAGAAATAGTGATTGACACAATTCTTGCACCATTGGAAATACTTCTTAGTGTAGAACAATGTCACAGTCTTGAAACTTAAGTTTAAAATTTTACTCCTTAAAAACATCATTTAAGGCCCCAAAACGACTCTGGATGATTTCAAACCCAAATTCTCCAACCTATGTCCAATCGATTACAACTACATGTCAATTCCTCTCATTCTTCCACTCTAAAAACATCAAGATAAATGACAAATAATGTGATGATCCAATCCATATTAATATCATACATTTACGACCAAGCAAGAAACCAAATTGGTGTATGAGACCCCCTTGTTTGTGGGAAAAGGGACCCACCTCCACGCAGTGATTTGACTATTAAGTCTACGAAGACATACATACTCTACCCCCTCTGGTTTTGAACCTGTGACCTCTTAGGAGGAAACACATGCTCTTAACCATCACATAATAACCATAAATACTAAAAACATATATGATAACACATATTTATGTTAATAACCATATTATTAATTAATAATCTAAAATAAACATCACTTAAGGTTAAAAAAATAAATAATCTTAAAAAAATTAAAGATATAACACTCAAATTATTTTTATTTGTTGCCCAAAGAGATACACTCTTCAACCCAATATGGAAGAGCCATATTATTAATTAATAATGTAAAATAAGCACCACTTAAGATTAAAAAAAACAAATAAGCTTATAAAAATTAAAGATATCACAATCAACTTCTTTTTATTTGTTGCGCAAAGCGAGGCACTCTCCAACCCAATATGGAAGAGATGTCCTATAGTGTATGTTATGTAAACATTTTGACTTGGTCAAGTTACACAAAATAAAAATAAAATATATTAATAATACTTACTATAAAAATACATTATGTCAACTTACATTGAAATAAAATAAAATAAATAAAAAATTATAATTATAATTAATAATTAAACCAACCTCGATTTATCTTAATTCTCAATATACCAAGGGCTAAGAGGGATCAAATACCTTGAAGTGAAAACCTCTTTTGAAGTGAAAAAAATATTTGATCCTTTTTGGAGCTTGATAAATTGAGAGTTATGATAAATCTAAGCTGATTATTTACGGGTGATAGAAACTATTATATCACAACATTGAGCAATTTTAGAATAGTTCAAATTTGTAAATATATTTTGTTAATAAACACCTTTTCCCTTTAAAGAGAAATAGTAAATATTAATTTTTAAGAAGAGAAAAAGTATTAATTTCATAATGTATACAAAAACTATATAATTTAAAACGTTTAATTAAATATTTTTCAAATTTTAACGAAAGAATGACTCATAATCGCATATTATGGAATAGAATAATCATCATAATGATATGAAGTTATATTGAATAGTAAAGTATATTTAAAATTTGAGAGTGTAAAATTTTGTCACGCATACCATATTATTTATAAATGTTCTAGGAAATCACATAAGAAATTATAGAACTGACGTGTTTCGAACTGCCAAGTGTAGTCCATCATCAGGAGAATGATGATTTGGCTAATCCTTTACATAAATATATATAGTGCAGAGATGGAAAAGGTAAAAACCCTAAGATACTAAGAAATAATAAAATAGTTAAAATAGACGTTGAGAAAATAATATTAATAATTACATCTTTTAACAATATTAACTAACAAATAAAGCAATAATAGTTATAATTTTAAATTTAGAAATAAAGACCCAGGACATATTTTTTCAATGAGTTAAAGAGTAGGGAATATGAACCAGATGAGACTCTTGTTATTTTTTATGTGGTCTCGCTTTATACTAATATCCCTATCAATGAGGTTGTTGAGGTGATCAATCACATCATTGATCTCGACACTGCAAAGCTTGTAGGGATTTGTCTTACCTCTAGGTTTTTTAGATTTGAAGGCGAATTTTATGAGCAAAGTTGTGGGGTTGCCATGGGATCGTCGGTCTCCCCTATGGTTGCCAACCTTTTTATGGAAGATTCTGAATCTAAAACCTTGGCTTCAACTCCTTTTAAACCCAATATTTGGAAGCGGTTTGTGGATGACACCTTCATCAATTGGTATCATGGTCATCAAAATTTGGATTCTTTGCACCAACACTTGAATGATCAGTAAAACTCCATAAATTTCACGATGGAAACCGAGATTGATTGTAGCCTTCCTTTTCTTGATGTTATCATCTCTAGAAATGATAATGGCTCCTTCTCTCACCAATTTTTTCGAAATAAAACTCACATTGAGCAATATCTTCATGCTAGCTCTCATGATGTTCCTTCTCAAAAAAATGGATTTCTCAGCACTTTGGCCACAAGAGCTCTTATGGTTTCAGATGAGGAAGACTTAAATTAAGAGAAGGCCCATCTCCTTAAGGTCTTTGAGAAGAATGGATTTAGTAAGCATCAAGGCATGAAGGCATTCTTAAATGCTAGCAAAGGTTAGAAACCAAAGAGAGATCAAAATGATTTAGTTGTTAGTGTTCATATGTCATTTATCTAGGGTCCGACTAATAGGATCACTTGGATTTTAAGGAAACATAATATATCTTTCTCTTTTATACATTTGAAGACTATTATGGGTTCTGTTCATTTTGTTAAAGACCCATTGGACTCCAAGAGCATGAAAGGTATTGTTAGAGACCCATTGGACCCCAAGAGCATAAAAGGTATTTACATGATCTCGTGTTCTTGTGGTATCCCCTATATTGGAGAAACTGATCGTTCTATTAATAAGAGAATTCAAGAGAATGCAATTGATATTAGACATTGTATAACTAAGTCCTCTGCTTTTGCAAAACATGCAGTGAAGACTATGCACCATGTGTGTTTGGTGGAGTCTAGAGTCATTGCTAGAGTTGATCATTTCTATCACCACAAATTCAAGGAAGCTATTGAAATTAATAAAAATATCTCGTTCATTGAATAGGGATGACGGGTGGAAAATTAGTAGGTGTTGGATCCCTTCTCAATATTCCTAGCATTTTTTCTTTTTCTTTATTCCTAGCATTTTTCATTTTCCTCTTTTTGTCATGGGGAGGAGCCCTGTGTGGAGGTCATGGCCACAGTCTTCTTCTTGCCTTGAGGGTGGATCATAAAAAAAAAAAAAAAAATCCTAACTTTGGAAAAGATCTTACTGCATGGTTTTGCAATAACCAAAGAGATGGTGTCAAGCAGTGCTACCTCTGGTATCCTGTACAACTTATTTCCCAAAGTAACAATAAGAGCATGAGGCAAGGACACATACACAACATGTTGCTTCCACAAGTATGGTTGGACTAATAATACATCAAAAAAAAAAGAGGGTTAATCTCACATAATACCGCATCTATGAAGGGTCTGATGTTGTAGGGAAGGCAACACTGTTGTCTGACCCAGAGATCCCATCCTTGGTCAAGCCACCCGATGGTATACGACTATGGATGCGTTGTGTGTTTGTGTCAGTCTATACAGCCAGTCACCAGTGATCAAATGGGCCCTTATCATGTCTTGTTAGGGTCCCGCAGTCAATTTTTTGTCATTTCATTAGGTCTTCAAGAAAACATTTGGTCATTGGGTATTAGGTTTAGGAATATTTTTCAATCCTTCCAAAATTTTCACATGTTGGTCCATGTCATCACTCAGCTGAGTGTATCATCATTCAGAGATCATCATCATCATTCCAGTCATCACCATCATGATTTCATTCAGTTCAGTGTCTCCATTAGGTCATTAGGGCTTCAGTCACCAAAACTTTCATTTCATGCATAAAATTCGGCAAAATGGAGGAGTGGTAATAAGCATGTTTCTTCAATAAAGATTGATTTCAAAATGTAATTTTATGTTTATATATGTAATAAGTACTTCATGTTCCTAACACCTGTAGTTCAAGGTTTCAAATATATTCAAGGTTCCAAAGAAAACTACACAAGTTCAAAGCTACAAAATGTCCAAGGTTAGAAAGTTCAAAAATTAAATTCATGCTTGAAAAAGACATGTGGGGCCCATCATCACTCAAAAGGAGTCATTTCATGTTTATAAAAGGGAAAAAAGAACACAATGATATTTCATTTTAACTCTTATGTCCTCTCATCATCGATCTCTCACTTCATTTTGGCAAAAAAACTCCAGTTTTTACCTCACACTGGAAAAAAAATTCCACTTGCTATGCATATAGACCCTTCGATGCACTTTTGGAGGAGAACGATATGCATAGAAATTTTACGCTGAGCATAGGTGGCCTTCGCTACACACGGGGAAAAGTGGTGTAGAATTCATTTTTTGGTCATCAAACTCGGTTTTTGGAGGTTTCTCTTCAGTTATTAGCCTCCAAACCTCTTCAAAGTTAGGTTGAAACCTTTCATACCCCCCTAGCATTGTTTCTCAAGAGGATTTAATCAAATAAATTTCCTCCTAAGGTTTTCTTGAAAATTACGGTTTTGCTTCCCAAGTGTTAAATTGTTGCACCAAACCTTATCTTACTTTCTCTTACAACTCTTTTTGCACTTGACATATCACTTCCATCCATTACATACCAATTTCCCTTCAGTTTCGTCACTCTCTCTATAAACCCTAGCCCTATTCTGCTAATTTGGGTAGTTTTCCTAGCTTGGATTGTGTTTGAATTTCCTAGCCCATTTCCCTCGCTCATGTATCCCCATCTTACTCCCTAAACATCCCTAAGACCCCTACCCATATACGTAATTTTTCCTACTCCCATCCCCCTTCCCTAACTCTCTCATTTTATCCCTTTACTCCCTTCCCTATTTTTCCCTCCTATCATCTAGGGTTTCATCATGGAAGTTGATTCATCACCATCAGAGAAAAGAAAATACAAAAAGGGGGAAAAATATTGAGGCTTGAGCCCTCCAACTAGGATGAAATCAATTCCTCACCATTCATCAAAAAGTGCTTTGAAGATGTCAATTGTTTAGGGTTTTGTCAAAGAGGGGAGGAGGTAGGTTTTCATGAGAAACTCACAGATATGTTTGCCACCACTTTGAAAGAAGAAAAGATCACAATTGCAGGGGTTGATTTAATATTCTCAGTAGATGCCATATCTCATGCTATAGGGATACTAAACCATGGTGATTTTTGGTTCAAAGGCATGAACCTAGACCTTGAGGAGTACAAACCCTACTTGAAATTATAGTACAAAGGAACTCATTCACATGTTTTCCCATTCAGATATTTTCTGGAGAGATGTGCACCATTGATGAAGGTTGTCATGAAAGTTTTTACATTTTAGGGTAGGTTTCAAGATTGTATCATTACCACATAAGATTTCTCATGCACTTCACAGTTTTGAAGTCTCTCAATTTGTGTAATTTCTTGTATATGAGTGTGATTAAAATGTCTAAGAAGGTGCACGTGAAAAAAAAAGAGCATTATCCTAGTTTCTTACATCATAGTTAGATAAAATTCATCGTTCTCCATCAGTTGGAAGAAAATAACATGACATGGGATTCCTTCATTAACGTAGCCTTGCAAATGCACATAGCTACTTCACCAAGTCAGTAGCAGATCATGTCACATACCATGCAGGAGGTTGGTTCATCAAGCATGATGTGAAAGGAAAAGAAGTGGCCGACATAGATGAGCATGATGATCCTGAAAAATAGGTAAGAAGAAAGAGACCAAGAACCATGGGTCTCAAAAGAGAATTGCAGAAGGAAAAAGAGCAAAACCCTACAGATGAAGAACTCAGTTTTGAAGACAGAATTGCAAATGAAATCAATGAGAACAAAGAGTTTTGACTTGAAAAGGTCAACATCCACTTGAAGAAGCTCCTTGAAAAGGCCAATAGGGGTAACACAATTCATAAGCACATGGTTGCCCATTACTATTCCCTAAATAAAATTTGTAATGTCAAGGTCAAACAACTACAAGGCAAGCTAAAGGAAACCCTATTCAGCCATGAGGAGAAGGGGGACTTGGATTTACTTGTTGATGCCTCCACTATTGCATGACATACCTCATTTGGCACTTCTAGGCCAATTTTTGGACGATTCGGAGCAATTTTTGTGTTTTGGTGAAATTTGGTGTATTTTTCCAAAATTCAGAAATTTCACTAGGTTCGAAAGCATAGGGAGCTCATGTTGCACTTCTTGCTCAGGCCTCCAAATGGAAAAATGTTAGAATTTATAGAACGCTAATGGCCTCCTCTAAAAACTATTTTCTCGGATTTTTTATTCAAGCCTTCAATTTTGAGAAAAGTGAAGAAAACTAGTAAAAATATAAACATTCTACCTCATTTTTTGACTTTCGCTGCACACAGGGAGACACCTTAGAAAAATCGATATATCTCAGTAAAATGGATTATTTTTCATGAAAAAATGCTCAAAATACATTCACACTCTCCCATATTTCCAGAACCGATCGTATAGTTGTATTTGAACTTCATAAAAGCACTCAAAAATGACCTCCAATAGCTCGCTGTGCTTCTGCAATTTCTCATAATTTTTATGAAATTTTCACTATGTAAATTTTTGCAGTTTTCAGTTTGACTTTTGTAAAATTCAAAAGGTCAAAGTAGATGAATGTAAATGGTAAAAATAAAATTTAAATGGGTGAGATAGATTTTATTAAGTGTCTTATCCTCCATTTAATGCTTTGAGGAAATGTCTCATGATGCTTAGGAAAAGGAGGAATTGGTTGAGTAACCTCCCTAGTGAGTAGCAGACTTTGGATAGATGCATGTATTTGGCTTTTCTTGCTAGAAATGTGACCTCCAAGGGAGTATTTCGACGTTAGTGGCTATATGAGGTAATTTTTAATCATTTTCAAAGGTTGGATGTTGTGGAATTGAGCCTTGAATACTAGTGTACAAGTAAATTTGGCATGAACTAATATACATAATTTGCAGCTATTGCAGTGGGATTCATGTGGTATGTGCTTTAGCAGTGTTTTTACTTCTGTGATCATATGTTTGAATTTATTTTACCTTCCATTTCCATTTCCATGCTAGATGTGTTTGTTTTCTAAGATGATAAACAAAATTCATTGATTCAATGCTCTATTTTGGAGAAGGTTTCACATTTTTGTTCATTTTCTTCTGATATAAACGAATTCATGATATTCATGCTCATATTGAAACCCTATCAATCTACCCTATACACAAAGATACCTCTAAAGTGCTAAGTTTTTTTCCTACCTTACCCCATTACATCTCTTCAAATCTTATTTTCATAGCCCTGACCTAGTCCTCCTAGACCTAAACCACCATCCAACACAAAACCATCAAATCAACCAAACCCTAATATTCATATCTAGCCTAAAATATTTCATGATCCAATCAATTGGTTTTGATATCATTGAGAGAGCCCTCTCAGCCTAGTAGGGCTAGTTACTAGGTCAAAGTGGTATGTGGTGACCTTTGCTGGTCTCCTTCTCAACCTTCGGAGAAATAAAAAAATATTGCCTGGGTGTAATATATTTTTCATTGAATTCTAGGCCTATGGGTGATAGGATCTAGTCTTTGTGAAGGTTGATTCAAAAATTGTAGAGAACAGAGTTGTGGAAAAAAATAACATTATGGCTTCGAAAATATACACAAGATCAAATCTTGATTGTCATCTAGCTTCTCTAGTTGAATATATAGATAAAATCATCCAAAAGTAGAGATCCCATTACTCAAAGTTTCATTTGGGTCCATCTTCCTTGGTAAGGCCTACATCATTACCTACAAAAGTATTATCCCTTTAATATATTCCATTCGATTTGAAATTTGAATTGTCTATGTTTAGATCAAAGTTGAAAAATTAATTGTCTGATATAGATTTTGATCCCTTGAGATTGTATGAAGTTAAATAATTATCTGAAGTAGTATTTGATTCCTTCAAACTTGAAGATAGCATATTATCCAAAGAATCTAAATCTGAGTCAGATTTTGATAGGAAGTTTTGGAGTCAGTTTTATAGACTTGAAAAATTAGCCAATCAACTCCAATATACATCTGAAAAAGCTATCATCCAGTATCAACAAGAGCCCTTCTACTTCATTACCTTCTCAATCTACCCCTCCAATTGTTACTCTTGCACAACACTTAGCAGGGTTCATGGCGAGATTTTCACCTCTGATTTTACCTGGTCAACCTACACCCTTACCACAAGGCTATGGTCAAAGGCTTCCTCTATTTAATGAAAACTCAGATATTAGTGCCAGACAACACTTAGTTAAAGTCATTGACTTCATTGATTTAGAAGATATTGATGCCGATGATGCAAAAAAGAGAATCATTTCCAAAATATTATTTGGGGATGTAAGAACTTGGTTCTATTCTTTGATTGCCAATTCCATAGGAAATCTGGAGCAGCTAACTGATGCATTCATAGCTAGAAGCGATGTGAAAAAGAATCCACTTCAGATTCTTTCCTAGTATGACAATTTAAAAAGAAATCCAAATGAGTCTATTTAGGATTTTACTGCTCTCTTTAACCAGGTGTATAACTCCATCCCAAATGAGATCAAAACTCCTCTAGTTTTGTCTCTCTTTCACTATTCAGATGCTTTTGATTTGGATATGACATACCAGCTCTGAGAGAGAAGTCTTTCAACACTAGAGGACATGCAAAGAAACACAGTTAGTGTCGAAGCAAATTTGACAATAAAAAATTCAAATACCAAAGGTGAAAGAAAGGTAACAATAAAGGAAGAACCATCCACATCCTCTCATGTAAAATTTAATACTTTGATGAGGACTGTAGAGAAATTGGTGGATAGAATTTCTATCACTGAAAGGCAACCAGAATCACAGGTTCGGGGTCCTAATTTTTGAGGTCACTAGCAGTAGCCTTAGTTTAGGATTAAACATAGGGAACAAATAGCTCTAGAGCAGCCATCACAACAACAGATTTGAACTCCTTTGTAGTATAATTATGCTCAAGGGGTGGAAGAGGAAGATGAGATTGTAGAAGAAAATTATTTCTTAACAACAGATGGAGAACCTATTTTCTTGACAGAGGATGAAGAATACATTGAGAAAAAAAAATTTCTGAAAGATGAGGACTACATACTTGAAAATGATGATGATTTGGAGGTCCAATCCGATGATTATCATCAAGGTTCTCTTAATTCTCTTAGCTCGTAGAAAAGGAAATATTCATTGAGAAACCGAGATGTTCCTGTCACTCCTATCCAGAAGAGGACATTCCAGCAAAAGGATAATTCGCCCGAGAAAAATCCCCAAGCTAATAAAAACAAGGGAAAGGACTTTGCAGCTACAAATCAGATCAAGATTAATAAAGCATCTACAAGTACACCAAACAAAGAAAAAAAAGGTCAAAAGAAAGAATCTGTAACAAAGGACCAGCCTGACAAGAGGGGCACTGCTGTAAAAGAGGTAGATAAACAAACCAATATGTTTAGCTTAGAAAATGAAATATCTAAGTTGAAAGTCTCTATCCCCTTGACCGATCTTGAGAAAAATAATCAATACAAATCTCATGTTTCTAAAAGGATGAAATTAGACCCTATGTCATATATGGTTAATATTGAAGATGGTTGGCCTAAGCTCATTTTTGGTCTAGCCATAGATGGTCAACTAGAAGATATTGAAGTTCATGCATTTTATCTTAGTTTGAGAATTCATCAGTGTATCCTCCATAATGCCATGCTTGAATCCGGAGCTTCTCATAACCTGATGCCAAGCCCATAATGGAAAAATTGAGCTTCGATATAACCCGACCATACCATGATCTTTACTCTTTTGATTCTGGTAGAGTACGTTGTATCGATATTATAAAAGACTTGGTAGTTTCACTTGAGAAAAATTCCTGCTAAAAATGTCTTAATGGATGTGGTAGTAGCTGATATACATCCATGGTTTGGCATGATATTGTCAAGCTCATGGGGAGAAAAGTTAAGAGGTACTTTTCAATTGGATTTCTCTTATTCCACCATCCCATATTTTGGACAATTGAGGAAGTTGCATTGGGAGACAAAAATGAAGTATATGATCACTAGTAAAGAGAAACCAAAAAATCACCCTATCAATTCTGTACATACTGATCTTGAGTTCTTTACTTTATTTAATTATAGTGGTTTTGATGATCTAGATAGTTAGATTATAGAAGCTGAGGAAATTCCAGAAATTTCAAATAGTGTCCGAGCAGTTTTGAATGAAAAACAAGGCAATTAGCCTAGTTATTTAGAGCAGATATCAGAAAAGTCAGAAAAATATACATAACACATTGAAGAAGTGGCCGAAAAGGAAGAAACAAATCAGACTGCAGAATTCCAACTTCCTGATTATGAGAATGGTCTTTGGACCATTGATTTTGATGGTGCCTTAGGGAAAGATGGGGATGGCATCAGAATTTGGATCTGTAGTCCAATTCATTAATTAGGTAAAATACCAAAAAATGTGAGGTTGTGTTCCTACAAGTTGGCTTTCGATTGTTCTAATAATGAAGCAAAGTACGAGGCATTGATCACCCACCTCAAAATTATGAAAACGTTAGGTGCAATAATAATTTTTGTTTATGGAAACTCCGAGCTTGTAATTAAACATATAAAAGGGGAATACCAGGCTAAGCATCGAAGGATGAGAGCATATAGAAATTTTTTACTTTAAATTTTCAAAAAATTTCCTGAATATACATTGTCAGTTGTACCAAGAAGTCAAAATATTATGGTATATTTTCTTGCCACAATAGCAAGTAATTTTAAGATTCCCATATTTTCTAATTGGAAGTTTGAAATTCATGTCAAACACTGACCAAATGTTCCTGAAAACTTGAGGTATTCGCAAGTGTTATGGGATGACAAACAGGTCAAAAATTTTCTGCAGATGGAAGGTGAATTTGAAAATTCCTTTATTGATGACGTATATGATAAAGATGATCAAGTGATCAAGGCTGCTCAGTTTTATGTGTTACAACTGAAATATAACAACATTATAAGGGGTCTTGTACCTTTGCAAGAATTTTTCGATCAAGATGATGTTGCTAGAAATCCGACATGGTTCCTACCGAGAAAGGTGTCGAAGATGTGAATATTGGAACAACAGACAGTCTAAAAATGGTTAAGATGTCCAAGTCCTTATCTCCAGAGGTAAAAGAGAAAAACATAGCTTTGTTGCCTGAATTTTTTGATATATTTTCTTGGGACTATACATATTTGAAATTTTATGACAAGAATATCATTCAGCATACAATTCCGGTCAAGCCTGATCAAAATCCCTTCAGACAAAAGTTGAGAAGAATCAACCCAAGGTTTTTTCCGTCAATAGAGAAAGAGGTAAACATAATTTTTAAAGATTGTATCAATGTTCCCATTATATTTTTTGAATGGATGTCAAATCTTGATCCGGTGAGAAAGAAAATGGGAGAAATCTTTCTTTGTATTGATTTTAGAAACTTGAATAAGGTGTCTCTATAAGATAACTATCCCCTTACAAAGATGGACCATATCCTACATAGAGTGGTTGGGTCCAATTGACTGTTTCTTCTTGATGAATATTCAGGATATAATCAAATCTTAGTGCATAAGGATGATCAATACAAAATTTCTTTCACGACACCTTGGGGCACATTCAAGTATGCTAAAATGCTAGTCGGGCTCAAGAATGTAGGAGCCATTTTTCAGCGGGCAATGGACATTGCCTTCAAAAATGAAAAGGATGTTTTCTTAGTTGTGTATCTTGATGATTTTACAGTTTTCTCTCATTCTAATGATGAGCATGAATATCATTTGAGAATTTTATTTCAGACGTGCTGGAAATTTTGGATTTCACTCAATTCCAAAAAAAATCTTTTTTCCATGGAAGAGGGAAACCTTCGCAGTCATATCATCTCCAAATATGGCATCTGTATTGATCCTTCTCGGATTGAGGCTATTCAAAAAATATATTTTTCACAGAGCAAGAAGGAGATCCAAGCCTTTAGTGGTAGACAAATTTCTTGAGATGATTTATTCCAAATATTTTCGAGCATCTTCAAGAAATGACCAATATGCTTAAAATGGACAGTGAGGTAAGGTGGTCTATGGATGCCAAAAATTCCTTTAATTCAGTAAAGTTTTCCTTAACTACAACTCCATTTTGATCAGCCCCAACTACATTGATTTCATCATATTTTCATTTTCCTCTGAACATACTTTGGTTGTGGTTTTGATGCAAAAGAAGGATAAGACCAAGCAGCCCATTTCATTCCTTAGTCATACCATTAGGGATTCTTTCCTTAGATATAACATCATTGAGAAGCAAGCCTTGGCCTTGGTAAAGGCATTGAAGGAATTTCAAGTGTATATCCTTCATTCACACATTCTAGCCTATGTCCCTAATGAAATAGTGAAGGATGTCCAAATGCAAACTAATCCGGAAGGCAGAAGAGGAAAGTGGATAGAATCTATGTTAGAGTATCACCTCGAGATCAATCCTACAAAGCCGATCAAAGGTAAGGGATTAGCTAAGCTCATGGTTGAATCCAATTTACATGCATTTGACATCAAGCTCATTTCATTTTTTCCGATGAAGAAGATGATGGCTCACTCATGCAGGTATCAAATATTTTTCTCTCATCTCCTTTGTATCTCGACATCATTTATGTTCTTCAGCATCTTAATCCTCCTCAAGACACATCTAAAATTAAGGGTATGTCATTAAAGTTTAAAGCTTCCAAGTACTGCATTTTGGACAACGCTCTATATTGGAAAGACTTGGGAGGTGTCTTGCTGAAATTTTTGGTGGAAAATGAAGCCAAGGAGGTAATGATTGATTTCCATAAGGGAGATTGTGGAGGTCACTTGTTTTGGAAAACCACATAAAATAACATGTTGAGGGCTGGATATTATTGGCCTACTCTCTTTGCAGATTTATATAAAACTATGATGAGATGTCACGAATGCTAGATATTTCAAGGTAAGAGAAAGCTTCTCCCGCTACCTTTGCAGCCTATATCCGTGCAAGAACCATTTCAGCAGTGGGGCCTTGATTTCATTGGATAAATCCACCTTGCATCTTCTTCCTAGCACAAGTGGATCTTGACAGCTACCACCTACTTCATCAAATGGACTGAAGCAATCCCAACAAGGCAAGCTACAGATTTAGTCATTATTCAGTTTTTCGAGACTAATATTTTGTCTCATTTTAGTTGTCCCCATAATATCATTACAGATAATGTAACTGCATTAAAATCCAAGAAAATGGTTGAGTTTTGTGAGAACTATGACATCAAATTGGGACACTCAAATGCATATTATCCGCAAGGTAATAGATTGGAGGAATATTCTAAAAAATATTTAATCAACATTATAAAGAAGATGTTGGAGGGAAATAAGAAGAACTGGCATAAGAAGCTTGTTAATGCTTTGTGGGCAGAGAGGGTGAGTAGTAAGAATTCAATAGGTATGTCTCCTTTTCAATTGGTATATGGAATCGACATATCTTTCCCTACATCACTTATAGTCCTAGTTATGAAGTTATTACAAGAGTGAAGAGAATGATTTGCAGCATCAAATCAATTAGATGATCCATATTTAACAAACTAGAGATGAGGTCTTTCAAAACACCTCAAAGCTACATCAAAGGATAAATAAGATATATGACCACAAGAAAAAAGTAGATGATTTCAAAATTGGAAATGTGGTCCTCCATTGGGATGCTACAAATGAAGAGAAAGGGAAACATGGTAAATTTGAAAACTTATGGAAAGGACCATACAAGATTTCAACCTCTCACGGATAGAATGCTTGTCTATTGGAGGAAATGAATGGATAATATTTCATAGGAGGACCAGTCAATGGTAGGCTCCTTAAGCACTACCTTTTCTGAGAAAATTTCTGAAAATTTCCTAATCCCATTTTACATATTAGTTTAGCTTTTCTGCAAAAGTGTGAAGCGTATAATCATCAGAGCTTGGATCTCGACTTGAAGGCCATAAAGTTTCATTGATTTGTTGTTATTTTCAAAGTTCAGTTAAATTCAAGTCAGTCTAGTTTTGTGTCAATTTTCATTATTCAGTCTTGTTTTTTTTATTTGACTCCATGCCCAATGGTTAGGCTACTTGGTCTATGATGTTCTTGACACCTCCAAGGAGTTTCCATCCCCAGTTGGAGCCAATGTTAGTATCAGTCTATACAACCTATCACCAGTGATCAAATGGGATCTTATCATGTCTCGTTAGGCTCCCATAGTAAAATTTTTGTCATTTCATCAGGTCTTCAAGGAAAAATTTGGTCATTGGGTATTAGGTTTAGGACTATTTTAATCCTTCCAAAATTTTCACATGCTGGTGCATGTCATCACTCAGCTAAGTGTATCATCATTCAGAGATCATAATAATCATTCTAGTCATAACCATCTTGATTTCATTCATTTCAATGTATCCATTACGTCATTAGGGTTTCTGTCACCAAAACTATTATTTCATGCATAAAATCCAGCAAAATAGAGGAGTGGTAATGGGAAAGTTTCTTGAATAAAGTTTGATTTCAAAATGTAATTTTATGTTTATATATGTAATAAGTACTTCATGTTCCTAAAAGTTGAATTTCAATTTATCAAAGAGATTCAAGGTTCCAAATAAAACTACACAATTTCAAAGCTACAAAATGTCCAAGGTTACAAGGTTCAAAAATGAAATTCATGCTTGAAAAATACATGTGGGGCCCATCATCACTCAAAAGGAGTCATTTTATGTTTATAAAAGGGCCAAAAAGACACAAGGATATTTCATTTGCACTCTTATGTCCTCTCATCATAGAGCTCTCACTTCATTTTGGCAAGAAAACTTGATTTTTTACCTCATACTAGAAAACATTGCCTCTTGTTACATATACAGAGCCTTCATTGCACTTCTAGAGGAGAAAATTGCGCATACAAATCCTGTGTTGCACACGGGCGTTGCACACTGGTGGCCTTCATTACGGACGAGGCAAAGTGGTGCAGAATTCATTTTTTGGTCATAAAACTCAATTTTTGAGGTTTATCCTCAGTTATTTCAGCCTCCAAACCTCTTCAAAGGTAATTTGAAAGCTTTCATACCGCCCTAGCATTTTTTCTCAAAAGGATTTAATCAAACAAATTTCCTCCTAGGGTTTGCTTGAAATTTTTGGTTTTTCTTCCCAAGTGTTAAATTTCTGCACAAAACCCTATATTACTTGCTCTTACACCTATGTTTGCACTTGACATATCACTTCCATCAATTAAATACCCATTTCCGTTCATTTTCATCACTCTCCCTATAAACCCTAGCCCTATTCTGCCAATTTGGGCAGTTTTCCTAGCTAGGACTGTGTTTGAATTTCCTAGCCCATTTCCCTCACTCATGTCTCTCCATCTTACACCCTAAATATCCCTAAGACCCCTTCCCATCTCCCTAAATTTTCCTACTCCCATCCCCCTTCCCTAAGTCTCTCATTTTATCCCTTTGCTCCCTTCCCTTTTTTTCCCTCTTATCATCTAGGGTTTCATCATGGAAGTTGATGCATCACCATCAGAGAAAATAAAAATACAAAGGGGGAAAGATATTGAGGTTTGAGCCATCCAACTGCAATGAAATCACTTCCTCCCTGTTGGAGCAGGGATCCCCTAGCAGAAATTTTGGAACAATTTTGTAATATTCTGTAATAATTAGGCTAGGTCAAGGGCTTTGGGGCGAGCCAAAGCCCGAATGAATTGTAATGTGTCAAAGGGTAGACAAAGAGTCTAAAAATCATGGCTTGTAGACCATAGAGTAGTGCAGGCTAGTATGTTATAAATAGATGGATAAATCGAGTCTAGAGGTAGGTTAAGTTTCGGATATGTTAGGGTCCTATAAATATAGGATTCATAATTTTGAATTGAATTTTGATAGTCTTGTAAAATATGTACATACCTTGCTTTTTGCAAGTTGTTTTCCCATATTTTGAAAAATAAAAGTAAAAAATAAAAAAGAGGGTAAAAAAAGTCCTAAAAGAAAGATCAAAGGACTTAAAAAATATAGACCCCAAAAGAAAAAAGATGAAAATAAAACATGAAAGTGTGCAAGTCCAAATGCCACTTCTTTTTACTTTTTGCAAATGATTATGGAAAAGTGCCAATAAATACCATAATCCATGATGAGTTAAACCATTTAAACTTGACTTGTCATGTTTTCAATTTCCATGTTTTAGATAGTGAATAAAGATTGGTCAGACAATTTAATCCTGACTAATCAGTAGATAGGTAGAGAATAATGAGGAGCTCATCAGTTTAATTTGAGCCCTCGAATGAAATAAGGTAGAATTAGATAGTTTTATTCTTTCAAAAGAATAAAATGTTTCAAGGTAGCAAGCTTAAACGCACCTGCTAAAAAGAAGAAAAAATGTCAGAGTAATGTTCGGTAGGTAGAAAGAAGTGGGAAAAAGCATGTAATATTCATCACCCGGAAAAAATCACTAATTTCCCTTCTCCTGTAAGTATTCAGTATTCTATACTTCCATTCAAAGAGGCTCAGAGCATTTCTTTGACTTCTGTTGGGACCGGACTGAAGGCTTGATGACTGGATAGTGGAAAATGTTGAATTCTTATGATAAAATCCCCCTTGCCATTATTTATCCCTCATTCATACATTTAATTCATCTTCATAAGTAAAGAATCATTCTTACTTAATGAATTGAAAACCCCATTTAATTAACTTCCTTCATTCATAAAGAATACAAAAACCCTCAAAAAACACTCTATCCTAAGTAAATTGATGAAATGATGAAATAATAAGCTTTGCTTTTATTTATTCACTCTACTTGGTCATTTAGTGTATTTTTGTGTATTCCGTCTTCACTTGTCATATTAAATTTTAACCTATGCTATTAATTCCCTAAAAATACCTTATCCTACCTATATAACTCCCTTTATCTAAAATACCCCCTAAAACCCACTATTATAAAGTTTTTAGACCAAAGTTATTATCCACATGTTAAATTAAAAAACCCAAATAATACTCCCTTTGGTCTAAAACTAACCTTAATTTAAAATCCCGCCCCCTATGGTTATTATACCCTTCAACAAATCTAAAAAATGTATAATAAAATAAATAATTAAAATATGGCTTTTCACGCATATCCTATGTATTTGGAAAATGAAAAAATATTTCCTCGCCCATCACATTTTTATCCTAAGTGCCTTTGAAGAACATTTTCCAACCTTTTCTGCACTTCATATTTTAATCCAAGGTGCTATAGCGATTAATATTAAGGTTTATTTTCATTTGAAATTAAACCTTCCCTTTATACCCTATCTCTGTTATGTAAAGCCCCTACCTTTACATAGGCCAAACCATAGTTAAACATACAACCCCAACTCATGCACCTCCGCCCTTATATATAAAACTCTTTTATATATATAAATACCATTATTTAACCCTTTTTAACAATATATATAAATCCCAACTTTGCATATATAAAACCTTTGATAAATTTCACATCCATAAAGGTTTTTTAACCATGTTTTTACCACCAGCACCCATGTAAAGCCTGGCCCCAAATTTGCTTTGACGCGCCTTCCAAAAGAGATCCCAACCGTTCGCTCTCATACTCCAAATCCGACGGCTCTTCAACGATATCGCACTCACAAATTGATTGTTCGCCCGAAGCCCAAATGGATGTGAAATGGGTTGTTTTATCAATTTCGCCTCCTGCAACATGGCATCCTCTCATAGGATCACGTTTGTTTCAATAGAAACCGCTTACCACCAGAATTGAAAACGAAAATTGCTGCTGGGTTTCGCATTTTGAAATAAAACCACTCCCGCAATTTGATGATACATGCATTTAATGCATCTATAATAACTAAATATTAAAGTTTTAAACTTTTGATATACCATTTCTGATGTTTATTTGCACATTCCGGACTGTAAAAAACAAAACTTCCGCTCGACTGTGTAAGAACCCTTTTACTCAAAATTGTCAACTTATACCTAGAGAAAATCAAAATTTTACCACAGATTCTCCATTGAAGATCAGTAAAGCCATTCGCTACACCAACAATTTGGACCAGTCCTCAGATTAAACCAACATCTTCTCAAGAACCCTTCAACCAACCAAATACCTCTGTTTAAAGGTATTTCTCGACAGTTAAAACCTACAATTTCAAGTTTAGACCATGAATAATTAAACCAGACCTGTAATTAAGGATTTTACCAAAAGAAATTTCCCAAAAACACCCAAAAAGAGGCCAAACCCTGGCCAATTTTTCCCAGAAAATTCTGAGTCCGAAAAAACCATTTTTTAGCTAATTTTCTCAATCTGTAACCTCTAAAGATCAAATTGATTTCAAATATAGAAAAGGGTTTAAAGCCTTCAGATCTCTTAAAAATCTCTTTTATAGTCAAATCTATTCAGGAAACCCTCGTTTTCTGTCTTATCCCAATTTATATCCTCTAAGAAAGAAAATAAACTCCTGTAAATAGTTTAAGCTTGCAGTACTTATTCTAAAATGACCAAAAAGCAGATCACAGCTAGACCTGGAGGTTCTAAACCAACCAAGACTGGAGGATCCAAACCTCCTAAATCTGTAACACCTAAAGTTGTTAAATCTACTCCAGTCTTCACTGCTAAATCCACTAAATCAGTAAATCCCCTCTAGCCACCTGTAGCTATTGAAGAAACCCTTCCATTGACTAATATGGACTACAAGATTGTTGATCCTGTTGTAGAATTCAACCTTTTAGAAATACATAATTGGTGCTATGATAAATACTTGGACAAGGATGAAATGCCTATTTGGGAGACTCATTTGCCAAATATGTTGTTCCATTGACCCACCCTGGACAAGACATTGTTAGATTATGTCAAAAGAATTATGAACCAAACCAAAGCGCCATTATTGATGCAGACAGAGAGATCCTTTTTACCATCACAGTAGAGTCCATAAATCAAATGTTGCAATTACAGTCTGGTCCTCAATCAGTCCCCCTATCTATATAATTTTTGACCCATTTGTACTTAGACCTGGATTTCCCAAATAAGTTTATGATATTTCAAAAAAATTTGCCTTCCCATGTTGACATTCCTAAGTTGGACCCTCCTTATTCCGCTGCCAAATTTCCTGAAGGGTCTAGGCATATTATTTTAATGCTATCTATTATACTGGGATACTTTAAATATGGATTCACTGATGAATCCATTCTTGGCTTTCTATCCACCTTATCTCCAACCCAACCTCCAACAATCATTTTTTATTATGCCAGATTCATAGCAGACAATATTCATCATCAGCTAACAAAACTACCCACTGAAGGGGTTTTCAGATACTCTTCCTACTTGTTTCTCTTATTTTTATTCTTTCAAGCTGATAATTTTCCAATTCCATTGAAAAAGATAGACTTAGAGAGAAATCCTCTGTCCATTATCTTTTGGACATCCTTGCTCAGGAAAGAGGGTATTGAGTTCACCTACACAGACTTTTCAGACCTCTTTCTGCATCCAGCAATGAATATTTTGTAAAAAGAAAAGTAGCCCAGATTCAACGAAGAGATGAAAAGAATCTTGCAACTATCAAAACAGAATAAAATGGGAGACTGGTTTCTTTATGAAAAGCATACAGAGATAAGAATTTTTGGATCCAACTTATTACCTTATAAGTTGCCAAAATACATGAACATGAGAAATTTTGCATTGGAATATTTAAGACAGATTCTCAATTCTGGCTCTATTAACTTCTTAGCTGCCAGGAAAAAGACTCAATTCAAGCTAAAGTGTCAGATTGGTCCTTTCATCATAAATAACAGAGAGGCAGAAAAATAAATCTCAAAGAGACTAGTAGAGTTCAAATTTCAATAAAGTTTTCCATGGAACTATGATCCTCAAGGGATCCTAGCAATTTAAGGGTAAAATGTAAACTAACACCCTTCATACATGAGCCCAAGCCATAGATTGAGAAGTTTTCAAATCAAGAAGAATGGGTAGAGAATATACTGATAGATACAGTTACTATTAAAAAGACAATATGAAAAATGGTTACAACACAAGCCATTGAAGTTGTAAAGCAGCCAGAGATTTCAGCCAAAAGAAGCAGAGAAGAAGGAACATAAACAGTAGAAACAACTACAGAAACAAAATTCAAAATGATTTATAATAAAAGGCTTAAATTAAGTTCAATTGGGAAATAAAAGATAATTGACATTGAAGATACAAATGAGCCAGAGGTAAATAATAATGAAGCTACAATGATAATCAATGAAACTCTTGCAGAGATTGAAAAAGAGAAAAAAAAGGTAAAAATGATACTCAAATGATTGAAAAGCCACAGAATATGGAGGCATCTTCCTCACAGACAGCTGAGGAAAAATAATTATATATCAAGGAAAAATATAAGCAGATAAAGTAGAAGAATGAGGAAATTAAATCAGAGATATATTCTCAATTCCTCAAGAAAAAATCTGGGAATCAAAATAGGCTATTGACAGCCTTTGATTATTCTACAAACAAAATGATTATGTCATTTTTGCAACCAAATACTTCAGCACCAAAGATAGTGGCAGATTATAAAAACGTGGAGTTTGAAGTAGACACTGAAAATGTTCATGAGCTAGACCAAATTGAATTTCATAGACATAGCTCTGAAATGTTGTATTCAACTGTGGTGACAAAGGCAATGAGTGATACCAAGTTGCAAAATACTATTCTTAATATGCAGTATCAAATGAAGCTAGACAAGGGATCTTTGTATGCAAATGACCTAAGGATTAAAGCCTTATAGGATTTAATTTTACAGGTGGGATATGATCCCTCAAATGTTCAAGCAATAGAATTTTTGATTAAGAAAAAGAATGATGATATTGCAGCTTTGAGGAAACAGCTTAAGCTTCCTCAAAGTGAGCATCCACAGACCAAAGAAATCCTTCAAGAACAAAGTGAAAAAGAAGATATGATGAAGCTCATTCTCAAATTAACTGCTCAGACCAAATAAATGGAATCCCAAATGGACCAGCTTGTCCAAGAGAAGGAAACTTTGAAAGAAACTGACACTCCTATCATTCCTTCA
Source organism: Pinus albicaulis (assembly GCA_034641835.2). Classification (NCBI taxonomy): domain Eukaryota; kingdom Viridiplantae; phylum Streptophyta; class Pinopsida; order Pinales; family Pinaceae; genus Pinus; species Pinus albicaulis. The sequence goes on from CM076577.1 coordinate 27,108,282, forward strand.
GTTATACCAGTGATTACCATAGCAGTGGCTTCCACATTAGGAGAGAAACTAGCACCAAAGGAACCACTGGCAACTGCAGTGCCAGTGATTTCAACTACTACTTCAAACACAGATTCTTCTACAACACAAGTTCAGAAAACATATGGAGCGGGTTAGATTGTAAAGGCTATGGAGGAATTGTCTTTGAAAAATAATGAAATCAACAGTATAAAGAAGATGATTGAAAATATTGAAACCACAAATAAGTTAGCTCAAATAAATGCTAAAACCCATGAACAGAAGGAAATTAGACTTGGGGAAAAAATCAACGGCTTACAAAAAGAGCTAACATTCACTGAGAAAATTTCATTTGTAAAGAATCATCTATGGAAAAACATAATTGAAGCCATTCACACTCAATGGCCTTCAATTCAGGTTATATATGAGCAGAGATATTTATTACTAGCAGCTCAGGAAGAGATTCAAAAGACTAAGGATGAGTTAACTGCAAGAACAGAGCATAATTGGAAGAATTACAGGTACTAGATAGAACAGAGACCATTTTACAGATTAAGAAGGTGGTAACCAAGAAAAAATTGATGAAATGCCTAGAAGAGAAATGTGAATCAATGAACAATTCCATAACAAAGTTTATGATGAAATACACAAACTTAAGACAGAAGGGCTTGCCAGAAATCCATGTCTTTAATGAAAAAATGATGCTCCAGAAGGATTATGATAAGAAGATCAAGGAATTTTCCAAGGAGCAAGTCAGCAAACCATTGCCACAAGGCACTCCCACAGGAAAAGTTCTCCTTCAACACTTTGAAGATTTCTTCTTTCTACAACATGAGATAAAACATATCTTTGTGTTCAAACCCAATTTTGCTAAATACACGGAGGCAGATGAGAATTTTAGAAAGCTAAAGAATATCAAAATTCCCAGTGAAGAACAGTGGCGAACATTTACAGATTTAATGTAAAAATGAGAGGTAAAACAGTGAAGAAAATTACCTTAAAAATAGTCAAAAAGAAACAGTGAAGTAAAAGGACAGTCTGTTGATTTTTTACTGCACAAAGATATATTTTTACAATAGTAAACAGTGGAAATATCAGTCAAAAGTGTATCAGCGTTAAAGAGCACTGTTAAAGAGTATCAGATGAAATGGTATCAACTAAGGCAACTCAAATGAATATATTTTCTAGCAGCCAGCAAAGCAGGACAACTAATCACTCAAAAGCTCCTTATTAGATAAATTAGTTCTATTTATTTTGGATAAGAGGACAGCTTGCTGATTTTTTAAGCAGTTGTCCGTCATATTTTGTAAAGATATTTTCTATTTCCTGAAGATATTCCGAGATGTCTCCTAGGATATTTGTAACTACATTTTGTATAAATACTTCTACATTATAAGTATTTAGTATGGAATAAAATTGCTGAAATCACTATAGACATTTTTATCGGACATTGGAGGTTCTTGTGTGTTTGAATTCAAAGTAGTAGACTAGACAAGCTAACTGGCATCATAATTTAGGATCCCTGTGATAAGTTGATGAGTGAAGTACTTCCTACCTGTCACTGTTTCCTATTATAAGTTTTATGCATTCATTTTATGTTTGCTCTGTCTGAATGTCCAACTAGGAATATACTATAGGATTATTCTAGCACTCGATGTTTTTAACTAGTTTCCATTTTATTTTTTTCTTATGATTTCTGGTGCAAGGAACCCTTAATTGCTCCTTCTCCCATTTTACCTTTGTCTTCTACTTCCATTTTCTAGATCAAAGGATCCTTAAGTGCTCTTTAGCCCGGTCATACCACCTCACAAAAAACACCTTCCCAAATCTCTGAGGGTTATCTATCTTGCCCTGAATACCTTTGTACCTTTTTGGCCTTCATTTCTAGTGTTGCTAGCTTGATTTAGACTCCATAGCCCAATGGAGAAATAGATTTCTCTCTATCCTACCTCCAAGTCATTTTTTCCCACCAAAACCTTTAAACAAAAACCAAATTTTACTTTCATAACTAGCCTAATATTTTAAATTAAAACAAAGATAAATTTTAAAGAGAGAGCCCTCTCTGAATTCTAGGAAGGCTAGATCCTAGAATTTGAAGTAGGTTTGTGGCTACCTCGGTGAGTTCTCTCTTGAACCTAGAGAAATTACTGATTGATAACATAATGGTGACCATACTGGGGAACTAACCAATCTCTAGTCTTAAATTTAGTCTTAAAGGAAGATCTTTCATTTATCTTTTTACTTCAAGATTATTTTTATAGGTTGTGAGTAGTCAAAACAATCATTCTGGATTCTAGGAAAACCTACTATACTAGGTCTAACTCGTATCCTAAGCCTGCAATTATAGTAGATAACCCAAATGAAATTGGTAAAAAGAAAAAACAAATTGTCAATTTAGAAACTGAAGTACCATTAAGAAAATCCAATTCTTTACCCAAAGATTTAGTGAGTTTAAATGATATTGATTTTGATCTGAAGTTTGAATATTCATTGTTTAAAACTAAATCTGAAACTAATTTGAACAATATTGTTATAGAACCTGTTTTTCTTTCATTTTTTAATGCAAAACAGAAAAATATTTTAGTAGGAACAAAGTCAAATAAGTCTAAATATAAAAATACAGTTGAAAAGATTAATGTTTCATTGATTAAAGATATTAATGAATCTATTGAATTAGCTCATTTGTTGTCTTACATAAGACCTCCAGTTTCTCAATTTCATACAACAATAATACCAACAGTAGATTCATCTTTATATGTTGTCACTTAATTTATAGATACTTCTGCAAGTTCATCTACAAAAAATTTCATTCCTAAGTTTCCTTTGCAGCCTAGGATATTATTTTTCTTCATCCACTCATTCCACTGCATCCACTGCTTTGCATTCAGATTTTATAAGCACCACATCTTTATTTCCCAGCAATTCCATTTACATACCAGCTTCATTTCCCACCTCTTCAACTACAGTTGTTAGTTCATCAGCTGTCATATCCAGCACTACCCCTATCATTACTATTATACCTCCCAACTCAGCAAAGCTTCAAGCCATGGCTGCTAGGTATGCTCCCCTTGTCTTACCCCAAAACCTCCATGATATGCCCCAAGATTACCAAAATAATGTACCACTATTTGATGGCATTTCACAATATACTGCTCAACAACATGTAACTAAAATGACATATTACTGTGAAATTTGTGAAATTGATGAGTCAGATGTCCAGATGAGGTTATTTGCCCAAATTTTGACAGGAGAAGTTCAAAAATGGTTCAAAAATTTAGCTGCCGGTAGTGTATCTAATTTAGCTGCATTTCATAGAATATTTTTAAATAAATGGGAAAGGAAAAAGAACCCCCTTAAAATTTTGTCTGAGTTTGATGCTTTGAAAATATCTCCTACTGAGTCTGTCCAAGACTATTGCACTTGGTATAACAGTGTCTATAATTCTATTCCTGCAGCTCTTAAATGTACACCTTACTCTATTTTTCTCAAATTCCCTGATGTATTTGATACAGATATGGCCTATCAATTGAGAGAAAGAGATGCCCAAACCTTAGAACAGATGCAATTAGATGTTGTCAGTGTAGAAATCAACATTTTAGCTAGGAAGGCCATACTTAGAAATGAAAGAAGAGTTACAATTAAAGAAGAAGGTTCAAACTCTGATGTTAAATTGGATTTATTTTCTAAAACTTTAGAAAGGGTGATAGAAAGGTTAGATAATATAGATATAAAACCTCAATGCGATAATCAACCTCAGATTAGAAATCCAAATTTCAGAAAAAATAATAACCCTGGAAAAGCTAAAGAAGTTTCTCCATACCAAAACATTAGGCCCCCATTCTAGGAAAACTATGCTAAATGTTCTCAAAATAATGATGAAGATGAGGATGACATCAATCATCTAATGGGAATAGATGAAAACAACACCATTTTCTTCACTCGGGAATATCTGGAACTATTTGAGCTTCAACAACTCAAATTAAACTTCAGTGAATCGTTTGACTACAAACAAGGTTATGAATTTGTTATTAATGCAATTCACAGTTAGTATAACCTTATAAACAAGAAAAATAATGAGTCTTCTACTAAAAAAAATTCTCAAAATAAAAATAAGAAAAATGTAGAAGCCCCAAAAACAAAAGTTTTTCAAATTCTCCCAAGGGAAAATAAGAAAAATTCCAATCCTTCCAGCCCTAAAAAATCAACAAGTCCCAAAATTCTTAATATTACTGATGAAGTAGCTCAATATTCCAAAGATGCACGGAAATTTAATACTCCTAAAGCTTCTAATTCAGTAAAAACAACAAATTCGGATCCTAAAAATATTTCGGCAGATTCTAAATCAACAAATCCTAGAACAGATAATCCTAGACCACCTGCTGATAATTCTAAGTCTCATAAAATTTCTGCTGCCACAAAAATAATCCCAGATAAGAAAATTAAAAGAAGAAAAACTCAAGAAACTCACACATAGAGTGCTAAGACAATTGAAGATAAAAATACAACTGTTGAAAATCAAGAAAAACCAACTCAGATTATAGTTACTAAAGATGAATTAGTTCAAATTAGTAAATCTCAACCATCATTCAATATTTAGTCTGAAATTGATAAGTTAAAAATACCTATTCCTTTAATAGAACTTGTTAAAAATGACTTATAAAAATCAACTATAACTGAAACTTTGAATATGAATGATGGTGAAGATGCCATTAATTTGAATGATGATCAACCAAAGTTGATTTTCGGCCCTGATGTGAATGGAAAGCATCCAGATGGATCAGTCCCTCCTTTCTATATTAGTCTTACCATCCATGATCATATTTTACACAAAGTTATGTTAGATTCAGTAGCTTCCCATAATTTAATGCCCAAAGCTATCATGGAAACTCTTAATTTAGAAATAACCAAGCCTTACAAAGATTTGTTTTCATTTGATTCTAGAAAAGTTAAGTGCTTGGGATTAATTAAATACTTATGTGTTACTTTAGTTCAGTACCATGGTAAGAGTATGGTAATGGACATTTTAGTAGCTGACAACCCACCAAAGTATGGTATGCTTCTTTCTCGCTCATGGGGAGTAAAGTTGCATGGATCTCTACAATTGGACATGAGATATGCTACAATATCAGTGTTTGGTCAACCCAAAAAGCTATATAGGGAAATTTTAATTAAATTCATGGTCAGTAGTGCTGAGAGATCCATAAATTACCCAATTTATTCTACACCAAATGACCTTGTCTCTTTTATTTTGTGTAACTCTAATAACAATGAAATCCAAACTGAACTGATTAACAAAAAGCCAAAACCAAACTATGACAACATATTTCATGAGTTCCTTTGGCACTTATACTTTGATGGCTCTGTAAACAAATTATGAGCAGGAGTAGGATTATGGATTAAAAATATGGAAACTAATCATTCAGAAGGACATGCCTTCAGACTCAACTTCAAATGTACCAACAACATGGCAGAGTATGAGACATTCATTCTAGGCCTGCAGATCATTAGAAACTTAGGAGGAAAAATAATACTAATAATGGGAGATTCAGAATTGATCATTAAGCAAATAAATGGAGATTATTCTATCTATAATCCTAGACTAGCCAGATATAGAGATACAACAATTGATTTAACTGATGATTTATTGGAATGCAAGTTTGCTTCTATACCCAGAAAACAAAACATGCAAGCACATTGTCTAGCAACTTTTGCTAGTACTTGTAACTTACCATTCCAACCAACTCATATGTATACTGTTGAGGTTAAACATAGACCAATTATCCCAGATAACCTCAAGTACTGGACGATTTTCTCTCATGATGAACAAATTTACCATTTTTTAAATAACAAGGAAGAATTTCAAAATTTTAAACTAGATACAGATTGTAATATAGATTCAAATTTTAATTGTGAAATAGATAACATAGATGTACATAAATTTAACAAATCAATTGTATTTACTCAATCTGACATAGATAACTTAGAGAAGGTAGATATAGAGAAAATCATTGAAGAAGAAATTGACATGTTAGATCTAAAAGATAATTTTTTGCCTTAAGGTTTAACCCCTTTGGAAGACCTTTTTGATTCTAATGATGTGCTTAAAAAGCAAAAAATGGAACCAGTTAGGTCTGACATTGAGAAATGTAACATTAGGAAAAAATTAAAACCAAAAATGATTAAACTGTCTAAATCTTTACCTCCATAAGAAAAGGAACAATACATTGATATTTGAAAGGAATATCAAGATGTGTTTGCTTGGAGTTATGAAGATCTTAAACCTTATGACACTAACATAATCCAACACAAAATTCCTATAAAAGATGACCAAAAACCCTTTAAACAAAAATTAAGGAGAATTAATCATGTTCTATTACCTTTGATAGAAAAGGAAGTAAAGCGCTTGTATGATGCTCAGATTATTACACCAATTAGATATTCTGATTGGGTTTCAAATCTAGTACCAACAAGAAAGAAAATAGGTGAAATTATATTATTTGTCTACTTTAGAAATCTTAAAAAATTATCTTTGAAGGATAATTACCCTTTACCCAAAATATATCATATATTACAAAGGGTAGTTGGTTCCTCTAGAATATCTTTGTTAGATGATTTTTCAGGATACAACCAGATCCTTGTCCAAAAGGAAGATCAAGCTAAAACAACTTTCACCACTCCTTGGGGCACTTTCATGTATGTGAAAAATGCCCTTTGGCCTGATGAATGCAGGAGCAACCTTTAAGAGAGCTATGGACATAGCCTTTGCTAAGGAGATTCTTGACTTCTTGGTAATTTATCTAGATGACATTACTGTATTTTCCAAATCAAATAATGAACACCTGGATCATTTGAGACAAGTCTTTATTTAATGTAGGAAATTTGGCATCTCTTTAAATCCCAAGAAAACTCTCTTTGGACTAGAAGAAGGTAAGTTACTAGGACATATAATTTCAAAATAAGGAATTATAATTGATCCTGCTAGGATAGAAGAAATTTGGAACATTCATCCTCCTAGAAATATCAAATAATTACAAGCTTTCTTAGATAAAATTAGCTTTTTGAGAAGATTTATTTCAAACTTAGCTGAAATCATTAGAGAACTGAACAATATGATCAAAAAAGACTCAAATTTAAAATGGACCGTTGAAGCCAAAAAATCATTTGATTCCATAAAATAGCCTTTAACTAAAACACCAGTCTTAATCAGTCCAGATTTCAAAAAAGACTTTATAATTTTTTCTTTTGCATCAGAACATACCATTGCTACAGTTTTACTGCAGAAGAATGATCAAGGTTTTGAACAGCCTATAGCTTTTTTCAGTAAGACTCTTTGAGATGCACCTCTAAAATATAACATAATGGAAAAAAAAGCCTTAGCCTTGGTTATAGCTATAAAAGATTTCAGAGTTTACATCCTCTATTCCCACATAATTTCCTATGTCCCTAATTCAGTAGTTAAAGACATTCTTACTCAGGATGGCCTTGATGGAAGAAGCGGTAAGTGGATTGCAACTATCCTAGAATATGACATAGAAATCAAACCAAAAAAACTCATTAAAGGACAAGGATTAGCCAGATTTATGGTTGAATCCAACTGCAATGCAGTAGACATAAATTTTATTGCTCAGATTGATGACCAAGAAGAGATGGCAACTCCAATGATCAGTGAAGCCTTTCTAGATTCACCTTGGTACTTAGATATTATCTTTGTACTTACAAACTTACAAGCTCCTCATGGATTATCAAGCACAAAAGCCAAAATTCTTAAACTTAAAGAAATGAGATTTTGTATTTTAGATAATGTGCTTTTTTGGAAAGAACACAGTGGAATATTACTAAATTGTTTACTAAAAGCAGAAGCTGACAAAATTCTTGAAGAATTTCATGCAGGTGACTATGGAGGGCATTTATATTGGAAAAGTATTGCAGATAAGATCCTTAGAGTTGGTTTTTATTGGCCTACCTTATTTGATGATGTTAAGAAATTTGTTACTTCATGTCATAAATGTCAAATTTTTGAAGGAAAAAAGAAACTGTTACCTTTACCCTTAAAGCCAATTTCAACTGAGATGTCATTTCAACAATGGGTTTTAGAATTTATTGGAGAAATTCACACCCCATCTTCTGGCCAACATAAATGGATTTTGACTGCCACATATTACTTTACTAAGAGGATTGAAGCCATTCCTACCAAACAAGCCACTAACACAGTCATTATCTCTTTCATAGAAAACAACCTTTTATCTAGATTTGGATTCCCTCAGAAAATAATTATTGATAATGCAGTGGCATTTAAATCTAATAAAATGATTGCCTTCTATCACAAGTACCATATTACCCTAGGCCACTCTACTGCTTATTACCCTCAAGGTAATGGCCTAGTTGAATCTTCGAATAAAAGCCTTGTAAATATTATTAAAAATTTACTTGAAGATAACAAAAAGACTAGGAATAAAAAGTTAGTCTATGCCTTATGGGAAGATAGACTTACTACCAAAAAGTCAATTGGTACTTCCCCTTATCAGATTTTTTATGGGATTGATGCAGTTTTCCCATCATCCTTAGGTGTTCCAGTAATGAAGATCATTCAAGAATCACAAGTGGAAATAAATGATATACAAAAAAGGATAAATCGAACTATTCATCTACAACAAACAAGGGAAGAAGTCTATGAGAAATCCCAAGTCATTCATGATAAAATCAATAATTTTTTTGATAAAAGAAGTAAAGAAGATGACTTTTACATTGGATATCAAGTGTTAATGTGGGATTATAGGAGAGAGAACAAAGGTAAGCATGGGAAGTTTGAATTTCTGTGGAAACGACCTTATGTAATTTGTGGATATAGGGGTAACAATTCTTTGTTCATCAAAGATTTGGATGGAACATATATTCAAGAAGGACTAGTTAGTAGTAGAATGCTCAAACACTACTATTCTTCTAAGTTAACCAATATTTAGTCCCAGTTACTTTTTACATCATTGTAAATATCTATTGAAGTTTTAGATTGGATTGGATATTTTATTTCCAAATTTGAAGCCTCGAGAAAAGGCCCTAATATTTGAAGAGTAAAATGTCATAAATATCAGTTTTTGCAGAAAAGAAAAGATAATTACTGGATCATCATGGTCAAAATTGAAGGCTACTAGTCCTAGAGTTCATGAAATTTCACCAGGAAATGCCATCCCCATGTGAAGCCGTTGTTAGGGTCCTATAAATATAGGATTCATAATTTTGAATTGAATTTTGATAGTCTTGTAAAATATGTACATACCTTGCTTTCTGCAAGTTTTTTCCCCATATTTTGAAAATCAAAAATCAAAAATAAAAAAGAGGGTAAAAAAAGTCTTAAAAGAAATATCAAAAGACTTAAAAAATAAAAACCCCAAAAGAAAAAGGATGAAAATAAAACATGAAAGTGTGCAAGTCCAAATGCCACTTATTTTTACTTTTTGAAAATTATTATGGAAGAGTGTCAATAAATGCCATAATCCATGATGAGTTAAACTATTTAAACTTGACTTTTCATGTTTTCAATTTCCATGTTTTAGATAGTGAATAAAGATTGGTTAGACAATTTAATCCTGACTAATCAGTAGATAGGTATAGAATAATGAGGAGCTCATCAGTTTAATCTGAGCCCTCGAATGAAATATGGTAGAATTAGATAGTTTTATGCTTTCAAAAGAATAAAATGTTTCAAGGTAGCAAGCTTAAATGCACTTTCTAAAAAGAAGAAAAAATGTTAGAGTAATGTTCGATAGGTAGAAAGAAGTGGGAAAAAGCATGTAATATTCATCACCAGGAAAAAATCACTAATTTCCATTCCCCTGTAAGTATTCAGTATTCTATACTTCCAGTCAAAGAGGCTCAAAGAATTTCTCTGACTTCTATTGGGACCGGATCGAAGGCTTGATGACTGGATAGTGGAAAATGTTGAATTCTTATGCTAAAATCCCCCTTACCATTATTTATCCCTCATTCATACATTTAATTCATCTTCATAAGTAAAGAATCCTTCTTACTTAATGAAACCTAAAATCCCATTTAATTAACTTCCTTCATTCATAAAGAATACAAAAACCCTCAAAAAACACTCTATCCTAAGTAAATTAGTGAAATGATTAAATAATCAACTTTGCTTTTATTTATTCATTCTTCTTGGTCATTTAGTGTATTTTTGTGTATTCCATATTCCCTTGTCACATTAACTTTTAAATTATGCTATTAATTCCCTAAAAATACCTTATCCCACCTATATAATTCCCTTTATCTAAAATACCCCCTAAAACCCACTATTATAAAGTTTTTAGACCAAAGTGATTATCCACATGTTAAATTAAAAAACTCAAATATTACTCCCTTTGGTCTAAAACTAACCTTAATTTAAAACCCCACCCCCTATGGTTATTAGACCCTTCAACAAGTCTAAAAACTGTATAATAAAATAAATAATTAAAATGTGGCTTTTCACGCATATCTTATGTATTTGGAAAACGCAAAAATATTGCCCCGCCCATCATATTTTTATCCTAAGTGCCTTTGAAGAACACTTGCCAACCTTTTATGCACTTCATATTTTAATCAAAGGTTCTACGATTAATATTAAGGCTTATTTTCATTTGAAATTAAACCTTCCCTTTATACCCTATCTCTTCTATGTAAATCCCCTACCTTTACATAGGCTACACCGTAGTTAAACATACAAACCATCCTCATGCACCTCTGCCCTTATATATAAAACCATTATATATATAAATAAAATTATTTAACCATTTTTAGCCATATATATAAATCTCGACTTTGCATATATAAAACCTTTGATAAATTTCACATCCATAAAGGTTTTTTAACCATGTTTTAACCTCCAGCGCCCATGTAAAGCCCGGCCCCACCTTTGCTTTTCCGCACCTTCCAAAATAGATCCCAACCATTCACTCTCATACTCCAAATCCAATGGCTCTTAAACGATATCGTGCTCAAAAATTGATCATTCGCTCAAAGCCCAAATGGACACGAAATGGATTGTTTTATCAATTTTGCCTCTTGCGACATGGCATCCTCCCATAGGATCGCATTCATTTCAATAGAAACCGCTTACCACCACAATTGAACGCGAAAACTGCTGTCGGGTTTTGCATTTTAAAATAAACTGCTCCCGCCATTTGATGAGACCTGCATTTAATGCATCTATGATAATTAAATATCAAAGTTTTAAACCTTTGATATACCATTTCTGATGTTTATTTTCGCATTCTGAACTGTAAAAAAAAACTTCCGCTCGACTGTGTAAGAACCATTTTACTCAAAATTGTCGACTTGTGCCTGGAGAAAATCAAAATTTTACCACAGATTCTCCATTGAAGATCAGTAAAGCCATTCATTGCACCAACAATCTGGACCAGTCCTCAGATTAAACCAATATCTTCTCAAGAACCCTTCAAGAAACCAAATACCTACGTTTAAAGGTATTTCTCGACAGTTAAAACCTACAATTTCAAGTTTAGACCATGAATAATTAAACCAGAACTGTAATTAAGGATTTTACTGAAATAAACTGCCCAAAAACACCCAAAAAGAGGCCAAACCCTGGCCAATTTTTCCCAGAAAATTCCAAGTCCGAAAAAAACATTTTTTAGCTAATTTCCTCAATTTGTGACATCTGAAGATCAATTTCAAATACAGAAAAGGGTTTAAAGCCTTCAGATCTCTTAAAAAGACCTTTTGTAGTCAAATCTATTCAGGAAACCCTCGTTTTCTATCTTATCCCATTTTATATCCTCGGACAAAGAAAATCGACTCCTGCAAAAAGTTTAAGCTTGCAGTAGTTATTCTAAAATGACCAAAAAGCAGATCACAACTAGACCTGGAGGTTCTAAACCAACCAAGCCTGGAGGATCCAAACCTCCTAAATCTGTAACACCTAAAGCTGTTAAATCTACTCCAGTATTCACTACTAAATCCACTGAATCAGTAAATCCCCTCCAGCCACCTGTAGCTGCTAAAGAAACCATTCCATTGACTGATATGGACTACAATATTGTTGATCTCGTTGTAGAATTAAACCTTTTAGAAATACATAATTGGTGTTATGATAAATACTTGGACAAGGATGAAATGCCTATTTGGGAGATTCATTTCCCCAAATATGTAGTTCCATTGACCCACCCTAGACAAGACCTTGTTAGATTATGTCTAAATCATTATGAACTAGACCAAAGGGCCATTGTTAATGCAGAGAACGAGATATTTTTTACCATCACAGTAGAGTCCATAAATCAAATGTTGCAATTATAGTATGATCCTCAATCAGTCCCCCTATCTATAGAATTTTTGACCCAGTTGTACTTAGGCCTGTATTTCCCAAATAATTTTATGATATTTCAAAACTTTTTTCCTTCCCATGTTCAAATTCCTAAGTTGAACCCTCCTTATTCCACTGCCAAATTTCCTGAAGGGTCTAGGCATATTATTTCAATGCTATCTTTTATACTGGGATACTTTACAGATGGATTCACTGATGAATCCATTCTTGGCTTTCTTTCCACCTTATCTCCAGGACAACCTCAAGCAATCATTTTTTATTATGCCAGATTCATAGCAGACAGTATTCATCATCAGCTGACCAAAATACCCACTAAAGGGGTTTTTAGATACTCTTCCTACTTGTTTCACTTATTTTTATTCTTCCAAGATGATAATTTTCCAATTGCATTGCAAAATATGGACTTAGAGGGAAAGCCTCTGTCCATTATCTTCTAGACTTCCTTGCTCAGGAAATAGGGTAGTGAGTTCACCTACACAGACTTTTTAGACCTCTTTCTGCATCCAGCAATGAACATTTTGTACAAAGTAAAGTAGCCCAGAGTCAATGAAGAGATGAAACGAATCTTGAAACTATCAGAATAGAATAAATTTGGAGACTCATTTCTTTATGAAAAACATACAGAGATAAGAATTTTTGGATCCAACTTATTACCTTATAAGTTTCCAAAATACATGAACATGAGAATTTTTGCATTGGAATATTTAAGATAAATTCTCAATTCTGACTCTATTAACTTCTTAGCTCCCAGGAAAAACAATTAATTCAAGCTAAAGAGTCAGATTGGCCCTTTCATCATAAATAATAGAGAGGCAGAAAAAAGAAATCTCAAAGAGACTAGTAGAGTTCAAATTTCAAGAAATTTTTCCATGGAACTATGATCCTCAAGGGATCCTGAGAAATTTAAGGGTAAAATGTAAATTAACACCCTTCATACATGATCCCAAGCCAAATATTTAGAATTTTTCCAATCAAGAAGAATGGGTAGAGAACACACTGCGAGATACAGTTACTAATACAGAGACAACAGGAAAAATTGTTACAACACAAGCCCTTGAAGTTGTAAAGCAACCAGAGATTTCAGCCAAAAGAAGTAGAGAAGAAGGAGCATACATAGCAGAAAAAACTACAGAAACAAAATTCAAACTAATTTATAATAAAAGGCTTAAATTCAGTTCAACTGGGAAAGAAAAGATAATTAACATTGAAGATACAAATGAGCCAGAGGTAAATAATAATGAAGCTATAGTGATAATCAATGAAACTCTTGCAGAGATTGAAAAAGAGCAAACAAAAGGTAAAAATGATTCTCAAATTATTGAAAAGCCACATAATATGGAGGCCTCTTCCTCACAGACATCTGAGGGAAAGGACTTATATATCAAGGAAAAATATAAGTAGATAAAGCAGAAGAATGAGGAAATTAAATCGTAGATATATTCTCAATTCCTCAAGAAAAAACCTAGGAATCAACATAGGCTACTTACAACCTTTTATTATTATAAAAACAAAATGATTATGTCATTTTTGCGATGAACTACTTCAGCCCCAAAGACAGTGGCAGATTATAAAAATGTGGAGTTTGAAGTAGACACTGAAAATGTTCATGAGCTAGACCAAATTGAATTTAAGAGACATAGCTCTGAAATTTTGTATTCAACTGTGGTGACAAAGACAATGAGTGTTACCAAGTTGCAGAATACTATTCTTAACATTAAGGATCAAATGAAGCTAGGCAAGGGATAATTGTATGCAAAGGACCTAAGGATTAAAGCCTTAGAGGATTTAATGTTACAGGTGGGATATGATCCCTAAAATGTTTAGAATTGTTGATTAAAAAAAAGAATGATGATATAGCAGCTTTGAGGAAACAACTTAAGCTTCCTCAAAGTGAGCATCCACAGACCAAAGAAATACTTCAAGGGCAAAGTGAAAAATAAGAGATGATGAAGCTCGTCCTCAAATTAACTGCTCAGATTAAATAAATGGAATCCCAAATGGACCAGCTTGTCCAAGAGAAGGAAACTTTGAAAGAAACTGACACTCCTATCATTCCTTCAGTTATACCAGTGATTACCACAGTAGTGGCTTCCACATTAGGAGAAAAATTAGCACCAAAGGAACCACTGGCAACTGCAGTGCCAGTGAGTTCAACTACTACTTCAAACACAGATTATTCTACAACACAAGTTCAGAAAACAGATGGAGCAGGTCATATTGTAAAGGCTATGGAGGAATTGTCTTTGAAAAATAATGAAATCAAAATTCTAAAGAATATGATTTAAAATCTTGAAACCACAAATAAGTTAACTCAAATAAATGCTAAAACCCATGAACAGAAGGCAATTAGACTTGGGGAACAAATCAAGGGCTTACAAAAAGAGCTAACATTCACTGATCAAATTTCATTTGTAAAGAATCATCTATGGACAAACATAATTGAAGCCATTCACACTCAATGGCCTTCAATTCAGGTTATATATGAGTAGAGAGACTTATTACTAGCAGCTCAGGCAGAGATTCAGAAGACCAAGGATGAGTTAACTGATAAGCCAACTCAGGCTTTAAAACTCATCACATTCCTGAACAGCAAGAACATAGCAGAATTGGAAGAATTACAGGTATTAGATAGAACATAGACCATTTTACAGATTAAGAAGGTGGTAACCAAGAAAAATTTGATGAAATACTTATAAGATAAATATGAATCAATGAACATTTCCATAACAAATTTTATGGTGAAATACACAAACTTAAGACAGAAGGGCTTGCCAAACATACATGTCTTTAATGAAAAATTGATGCCCCAGAAGGATTATGATAAGAAGATCAAGGAATTTTCCAAGGAGCAAGTCAACAAACCATTTCCACAAGGCACTCCCACAGGAAAAGTCCTCCTTCAGCACTTTGAAGATTTGTTCTTTCTACAACATGAGATCAAACATCTCTTTGTGTTCAAACCCAATTTTTCTAAGTACACGGAGGCAGATGAGAATTTTAGAAAGCTAAAGAATATCAAAATTCCCAGTGAAGAACACTGGAAAACATTTACAGATTTAATGTAAAAATGAGAGGTAAAACAGTGAAGAAAATTACCTTAAAAGCAATAAAAAAAGACACAGTGAAGTAAAAGGACATTCTGCTGATTTTTTACTGCACAAAGATATATTTTTACAGCAGTAAACAGTGGAAATGTCATTCAAAAGTGTATCAGCGTTAAAGAGCAACGTTAAAGAGTATCAGATGAAAGAGTATCAACTAAGGCAACTCAAATGAAGATATTTTCTAGTAGCCAAAAAACCAGGACAACTAATCACTCAAAAGCTCCTTGTTAGATAAATTAGTTCTATTTATTTTGGATAAGAGAACACCTTGCTGATTTGTTAAGCAGCTATCCCTCTTATTTTGTGAGAATATTTTCTATTTCCTAAAGATATTCCTAAATGTCTCCTAGGATATTTGTAGCTAAATTTTGTATAAATACTTCTACATTATAAGTATTCATTGTGGAATAAAATTTTTGTAATTACGATAGACATTTTTGTTGGACATTGGAGGCTCTTGTGTGTTTGAATTCGAAGTAGTAGACTGAACAAGTTGACTGGAATCATAATTCAGGATCCCTATGATATGCTGATGAGTGAAGTACTTCCTACTTGTCACTGTTTCCTTTTCTAAGTTTCATCCATTCATTTTATGTTTGTTCTGTCTGAATGTGAAACTAGGAATATTACTACAGGATTAGTCTAGTGCTCCATGTTTTTAACTAGTTGCCATTTTAATGTTTTCTTCTGATTTCTGGTGCAAGGAACCCTTAATTGCTCCTTCTCCCATTTGACCTCTACCTTCTACTTCCATTTTCTAGATCAAAGGATCCTTAAGTTCCCTTTATCCCGATCATACCACCTCACAAAAAACACTTTCTGAAATCTCTGAGGATTATCTATCTTGCCCTGAATAATTTTGTACCTTTTTGGCCTTGATTTCTAGTGCTGCTAGCTTGATTTAAACTCCATAGCCCAATGGACAAATAGAGTTCTCTATATCCTACCTCCAAGTGATTTTTTCCCACCAAACCCTTTAAACCAAAACCAAATTGTACTTTCATAACTAGCCTAATATTTCAAATCAAAACAAAGATAAATTTTAAAGAGAGAGCCCTCTCTGAAATCTAGGAAGGCTAGATCCTAGAATTTGAAGTAGGTATTTGGTTACCTCAGTGAGTTCACTCTTGAACCTAGAGAAATTTCTGAGTGATAACATGATAAATCTTGGATACGAATCTATGGATATTTTGTGTCAATTTTCTAGGTGAGGGCTCCTGTTGGCTATGTGCGCAGAGACCCTGAGACCTACTGTGTGCAGACCTCGCCGGCTGTCTGCACGGGCTGGTAAATAGCATCTATAATTTGGATATGATATGAATGAATGAGAAATACTGGTATGTGATATCTAAGTGCTTCTATGTTATGATTATTGGCAGTGCTTTATGTTATTTTTGTGATTATATATGTTCGTTGAATACTATTGATTTATGAATGCGCACGTGGATGCGATATGGTAAGAAGGAATGAATCCATAGATATGGTTACGATTGTTCACCTTACTTCTGTTAACTTGTTATCTGATGATGGATGAGCTTCACTTAAGTTACTACATCGATATACTGTTAAGGGCTCCTATCTCAGGTCCTCTCCAGCGCAAGTCTATTATATCTGAAAGGACCCACTTCAATTAACTTTATCTCTCTCTGGGTGCACAAAACTAGTTCTGGCATCCTCCCATACTACTTCAGGTGAGACTTTAACATGCGCAAGTAGGCCATTTCTAAAAGGGCCAGTAGTATAGGGGTTTGTTGGTAAACCTTAAAACCGAACCTGGGTCATGACCCCTCAAACCAAAAAATATTTCTGTTGCCAGGACTGGGAAAATCTTGAGAGAGAGATTGGGTAATACCATGGGGTCATTGGTAGCCATTGAAGTGTCAACTTGAGGACTGGTTTGAAAAGCAGATTCAGGAGTTTTCCCTAAAAGATAATAGAAGTAAGAATTTGACCGACGAAGAGTGGAAGAACTAGTACATTTTCACATAGGTGCACGAAATCTTCTTCGTAACCTTCACACATGAACTGCAGGAGTGTCCACCAAGGTTGGAAAAGTTCCCGACCTATTGGAAAGACAATCAAGTCACACAGTGGACCTCTGAATTGATCCAACAATTAGAGAAGGCTGATAACAAGATCACTCGAACTGTAGATCACTGGGTTGATAATGTTTTGGGAGGATTTGTAACTGATTTTGCAATTGATCAGTTTGTGTCCTATTCTGAAGCTGAGGGAAGGTTCTTCAAAGGGTTTAGAGGTAAGTTCTTGAAAACATTATCGTTACTAATTAAGATGATATTCTGTGAAAAAGGTGTCATGTGCAGTTACACCGAGTGGATGACCTCTCACGAGAGTGGAAGCATGACATGAGCGGTAAATAATACCATGTTAATCAAGAAGGGGATAGATAAATATATATTCCTCTAAGGGATTTTCCTGATTTCAACCAGGGCGGGGCTGTGCACGTAGAGACCAGTCCCCCAGCTATGCCACTATCGAACCCACGCAAGGGTAGGAATTCTCCTACCCCACCTCTGCCACCACCTGCTGATGATATGGCTGTGCACATGAAGTTACACACCTTTAAGGGTGTAGGGGAGGAGGATATGGATCGATTTTGGTTTGTAGCAGAGTCGGTATGGACTACGCAGAATATTAATAATGATGTTGTCAAGAGAGCACAACTATCTATAGCCTTTGAAGGGAGGGTCATGGATTGGTTCATGGGATACATTCTTCAAAATGTGAATCCTTCAATACAGGATATTAAGGATGCTCTAGAGTATAATTTCAGGAAGATTAAGTGCTACTGTTAATGCCTGGTTGAAAAATATTTTAAGCAGGGACCTACAGAGTCTATCTAGGAAGCTGACCAGCGGGTGAAGAAATTAATTAGTGATGGAGGATTTGTTTATGAGGAAAAATAGAATAAATAATGGTTCATTGCCATGATATTACCATATCTACGTGGAACTATGGGTCAACAAAAGATCGACTCCCAGGAAGAAGCCCTGGAGATTTCCATGAAGCTAGAAGTTGCACGAAGGAACGATACTCAATTTGCGACACTACAAATCCAAAACCAGCTAAAGGTGATGCACTTAGAAATTCTGAATTTGTGAAGAGATTGGGGAAATAAGCTAGCATGGATGTCTGGTGCATACACTGTAGGGTTTCAGGCCACACTAAGTATCAATGCCCTCTTTTGTCAGATTATATGCAGGTTGGGGCACCAATTCCACTGTGCCCTAGAGATATGGCTGGACCAAGTAACCCCACATTGTTGTGCGCTGATTTTCAGATAGCATGAAGACATGATACAGATCACTACATGCGATTAGGCACCTATGTCGCAGAACTTAAGCAACAGTGGTGAATATTCTGCTCGTCAGTGGGTCATGACGAGCACAACTCTCGAACATTCGACCTGCTCATAGATAGGGGAAATCTATATAGAGTACATGCTGACCCTTCATTTCCAGTATCTCCCTCTAGGTAAGGAGGATCCCCTACAAGAGGACAAGGGGGAGGGAGAGGCAGAAGCACAGGTCCAGGACGAGGGCAACTAATATGCTACAAATGTGGGGATGTGGGACATTATGCAAGGGACTTCACGAACTATGCGAGCCAATCCTATAGATATTGTAGGCAGCTCGACCATGTCCTTGAATACTATCTATTTTTGATAGAAAATATGTAGGAGAAACAACATACACCCACGCAGAATGTACAAAGAGTTAAGGTGGAACCACGTGATGATGGGCCAAGTATCAATGTAATGACATGCAATGGCATTGCCACTAGAGGGTCTAAGGAAAAGTTGCACCTGAACCATTGATCAGGAAGGCTTCTGACAAAAGGGAGAGCCTGGACTTACAGAAGGAGAAAAAGACCTTCGTCGAAGCTAGGAAGGACTTTGTTAAGAATGAAGCCTCCACCTCAAAGACTTCGATGGATCCAAAAGTAGATGAAGTAGTTAAGCCATTTCTTTAGGCATGTATGAAGTTACTACGTAGTCAAAAGGTGGTGGAGAATGTCCAAGCATTAATATACAACTGTGAGAAAAAGGTTTCCCCACAAAGGGGGGTTAAAACCGTGAACAAGATTTATAAGAACAAAAGAATGATTGGTCGGAGATGCGTATGGATGCGCAGATTGGAGATTATGAAATGGATCAAGTCATCCTCGACTTAGGATTAGATGCCAATTTCCTACCCAAGAAAACCTAGCAAAGGATGGGAGAACCCAAGCTGGAGTGGTTCACTATTCAGTTATGAATGGCTAACTAGTAGAATATCACTCCACTAGGCAGGCTGCCAAAGGTTGCGGTAGACAATGCAAGAGTTAAAGTCTATGAAGATTTTGAAGTAATATAGATTTTTCATGATGCAGACCCTTATCTTGTGCTCTTAGGTCTGGACTGGGCCATTGGCATGGGGGGTATCATCAATCTGAAAATGATAAGTATGGTCTTTGAGAACGAGGGTACACGGGTAATAGTCCCCCTGGATCCAGTAGAAGGTGAATGCTATACAGAGCCGATGCGCGAGGGGGAGGATGTTGATCACATTTACAAACTAATTTCCCGGGATGATGATTGGATCAGCCCCATAGCTGATGGCATTTTATGTTGGGAGAAATACAGTGAATTCCTCTTAGACTGAGATGGTGAGATAGAAAATTGGCAGAATCAGTTGCATGATGTATCTACGTTGCGATGCCTTAAGATCACAAAGAGCTTCCGATGCATCTCCTCAGAGGTAAGATAATTTCCCTAGCAACCTGTATATACTAAACGGTATAGATCAATGTTACTTGAGCAAGTCTTCAGAAAATTGGCTATGGCATAGAAGGCTGGGGCATCTGAGCTTCTCTCAAATCAACAAAGCAAGCAGACTTCAAGCTGTTCGTGGTCTTCCCAATATTAATTTACTAGAAAGCATCATATGCAAATCTTGTCAATTCGGTAAGCAGACCAGAGTATGTTTTAATGCCAAAGAAGGATCATCAAGTAAGCCTCTTGAACTCATTCATACTGACATATGTGGACCTATGAGGAAGAAGTCACCACGTGGGGAAGAATACTATATCTTATTTATTGATGATTACTCTAGAATGTGTTGGATCAGGCTCATTAAACACAAAGATGAAGCATTTGAAAAATTTCAGATCTTCAAAGCTTTAGTTGAAAATGACTTAGATCTAAAAATCAAGTGTCTTAGATCTAATCGAGGAGGAGAATATACATCAAATGAATTCTTTGAATTTTGTGAACAACATGGCATAAAAAGACAATTCTCTGTAGCAGGTACTCGACAACAAAATGGCGTAGCAGAAAGAATGAATAGAACAATTCAACAAATGGCTAGAGCTATGCTCGATGATTCTGGAACTCCTGACATGTTCTGGGGAGAAGCATCACATACAGCAGCTAACATTCTCAACAAGGCTCATGTTCGGGTAAATAGTGACAAAAATCCATATGAACTCTGGTATGGTAATTCTCCATCTGTGAAGCATTTTAGATTTTTTGGAAGTAAATGTTTTATCAAAAATAATGATGAAAAGCTTGGCAAGTTTGAACCTAGATCAGATGAAGGGATATTTCTTGGTTACTCATCTTCAAGCAAAGCATACAAATGTTACAATAAAAGGCTTTGAAAGATTGTTGAATGTATTGATGTTGTTATTGATGAGTCTCCTGCAGCTCCTAAAGAAGAAAAACAAACAACAAAATAAGATGATGGTGACCTATGTCCTTCTACATCAAATGATATAGACAATGGATCCAATGAAGAACCTGAAGATGATCTATCTGAAAAATCTCCATCAAGATATGTGCAAAAGAATCATCCTGAATCTCAAATTTTGGGTGACAAGGAATCAGGTGTACGAACAAGGAGAACTCTTGTGGGATCTTCTAATCATCTAGCACTTCTATCCACAATTGAACCACACAATGTCAATCAAGCTAGCAAAGATGAATGTTGGAAGCAAGCCATGAATGAAGAACTTGATCAAATTGAAAATAATGACACTTGGGAATTGGTACCAAGACCACATGATAAAAATGTCATTGGAACTAAATGGATCTTCAAGAACAAGCTAAATGAGAATGGGGATGTTGTAAGAAACAAAGCTAGATTGGTTTGCAAAGGGTATACTCAACAAGAAGGTATAGACTTTGAAGAAACTTTTGCTCCTGTAGCTAGACTTGAAGCCATAAGAATGTTTCTTGATTTTTCAAGTTATCAACAAATCAAAGTCTATCAAATGGATGTTAAATCTGCTTTTCTTAATGGTGATCTAGAAGAAGAAGTATATATAGAACAACGGGAAGGATTCATTTTGGGAAATGATGCAAATCTTGTTTGTAGACTTAAAAAGGCTCTATATGGTCTCAAACAAGCTCCAAGGGCTTGGTATTATCGTCTTGACAAATATCTTCATCAACAAGGATTTTCAAAGGGGTCTGCTGATAGCAACTTATACACAAAAGTGGAAAATGATAAACTATTGATTGTGGTTGTATATGTTGATGATATCATTTTTCGGAGTAATGAAGAATCTTTGAGTCAAAAATTTGCTTCTGTCATGCAGCAAGAATTTGAAATGTCCTTACTTGGAGAACTAACATTCTTTCTTGGCTTACAAGTGCATCAAACTGCAGATGGTATATTCCTATCACAAGCAAAATATCTTAAGCAAATTCTGAAGAAGTATGGCATGGAAGAATGCAAACCTATAAGTACACCAATGATAACCGGATGCAATCTCAGTTCTCATGATGATTCTCCCACGGTGAATCAACCAGAATACAGATCAATGATAGGAAGTCTACTTTATCTCCCTGGGACTAGACCAGACATTATGCATGCAGTTGGGATTGTTGGACGATTCCAAGCTAATCCAAAAGAGTCTCACCTTCAGGCTGTTAAAAGAATTTTCAAATATCTTCAAGGAACTCAAGACCTTGGTCTATGGTATCCAAAGAATGTTGATCTTACTCTTCATGCTTACACTGATGCAGATTGGGCTGGAAGTGTTGATGATCGGAAAAGCACTAGTGGTGGTGCATTCTATATGGGACCCAGGTTAGTATCTTGGTTCAGCAAGAAGCAAAATTCTATTGCCTTATCTACAGCAGAAGCAGAATATGTGGCTGCCGCATCTTGTTGCACTCAACTCCTTTGGATGATGCAAACCTTACAAGATTTTCAAATCAAATGTACACCTCTTGTTCCCATTAAGTGTGACAATACAAGTGCCATCAGTATTTCAAAGAATCCTGTTATGCATTCGAAGACCAAGCACATTCCCATCAAGTATCACTTCTTACGTGAACAAGTGCTTGAGCAAAAGGTGAATTTGGAGTATGTTCCCTCCAAAGAACAAGTTGCTAATATCTTTACCAAACCACTGCCCAGGGAAGCGTTCGAGTATCTAAGATAGAAGCTGGGAGTGTTCTTTGCCAGTCAAAAGAACAATTCTGCTTAAATTTAGAAGATGGCATTGGATACGCGGGTTTCCTGAAACACAATCACGTATATACACGAGTTCATGCACAGAAAACCGCGTATGTCTGATTGCTGACATTTTTCTGATTGGAGTCAGCTCTCTTCAGCACATCTGCAGTGTTGTTTGGTGTATCTGATACTGTTTGATATCTCTGGTGGTGTTCCAGTTCTCATAATTCTATTTCTAATGTTTTGATAAAGATGCCTTGATGATTTTTTGCTGAAAGTGTTCAGGATGCACTAACTAAGGGGGAGCCTTAGTCATATGGAAAGGTTGCTTGGATGCACAGATTCAAGGGGAGCATTAGCTTTGCTGAGTATAATGCATTGCTGGCATTATGATGGTTCTGAAATATGTTCTCCTTCTTGAGGACTTTCTGATGTTGGTTATGAAAAGTCATTTTTGTATATTGATGAAAAGGTCATGTTGAGACCCATGATGTAAATTTATAATATTCAGTCATGTAAGGACTAGTCAAAGTTGAAAACCCACTTGGTTGGGTATCTGAGTCATTTTTTTTGTAAACCCACTTGGTTGGGTACTTGAGTCTCATATGTATATCCACTTGGTTGAAAATTTGATGTAAGTATGAGTCTTTGGTGATAAGAAGTTCATAGAGTCATGTACTTCATTGGAAAATATGTTTGCAGATTCAGCATGAACTCAGGGGTAGCTTGGTCACTTCTATGTATATCAGATCTGCTTCTTACACATGAAAAGAGTATGTTGGTTTTTTATCAGCCCTTTGCCCTTGATGTCAAAGGGGGAGAGTGACATGGTGTTTGAATGATGTCATTGTATTCTTAATGTACCTATCTGGACATGGTGTTTGAATGATGTCATTGTATTCTTAATGTACCTATCTGTTGTGGTAACCAAACACCATCGTGGTTGCCATCAAGTCCAAAGGGGGAGATTGTTGGCAATATGATGCAGAGTGTTGTCCTTGATGGCAACCCACTGAATGAAGATGCAGACATATGACTATTGACATGTGTTGTCCTTAATGGAAATCCACCTAATGAAGTTATTCTTGACATAATGGACTTGTGTGTATAGAAGGCAACGAAGAAAGGATTTCAGCATGTGCTAAATCTTGATGAAAAGAGTATGTCTCTAGGTATACGTGGATTTGCCTAGGGGAAGTCGCGTATGCACGCGGGAAACAACGTTCCAAGTCGCGTATGGAAAAAAACGCTCAAAAAGTGCAAAACTAGGGGTAACCACCATGGTATTGACCCATTGTATTGGGTAATGATCCACCTAATTGACCCCGTCTAGGAATACCATCGGAAGTGATGAAGTTTTGGGCTCATGGTATTGTTTTGGCTCATGGTATTGAAAAAGGTTAAACTTATATAAAGAGATGAAATTCATTATGCAAGGACAGTGGTGTGGTGCAAGATGTCTGAGCTTGAATGAATACTTCACTCTGAAGTAGATCTGAATGGAAAGGGTTACACTTGAATGATAAATCTGAATGGATGATGCACCAATGATGAAGAAGGGGATCTAGATCTGAAATGCACTTGTATCTACTAGATCTGCTTATGGAAGGCTTAGATCTGTGATGAGGCGAACATCTGTCTGAAGAAAAAGGGTAAATCTGAACTGAAGAAGTATGCTGCTCTATAATTATTGAAGATCTATATGCTACTTCGTTGTAGAGGAAGCACGTATATACGCGGATTAGCTGAAGATAAAGCGCGTATGTGCAATGAAATATACACAGAGGTATACGCTGGTTTGTGTGGACGGAAGCGCATATATACGCGACATCAGTGAAGTGGAAGCGCGTATGCAAACTAGGGTTTGCTGAAGCATGGGGTATGAAACATCTGATCTGTTCTGTTGTATTACTGCTATCTAATCTGTGTTGTCTGAATTGGTTAGTATCTGTTTGGTGATGTATGTTTGAGCTTAAAAGTATGGAATGGGTCCAGTCTGAAAATATGATGAAACGTGGCCTGCAAGTTGTGTTCTATTGAATTTGTTGGATCCAGTGTGAAAATTGATGAAATGTGGTCATCAGAGGTGCTGAGGGTTGTAGCCTTCAGTCAGGGGGTCGTAGCTCCCTTCCAGGTGAGGCTGGTAAACGAGATCAGGGGGTCGTAGCTCCCTTCCAGGAGAGGCTAGTAAACGAGTCAGGGGGTTGGAGCTCCCTTCCAGGAGAGGCTGGTAAACGAGTGCAGGTGGGTTCCTGCATGCTGGTAGAAGTTTGCAACAACACATATGTTGTAAAATGTTTTCTCTATAATAAAAGATTGAAGGCTAAGCAACGGCAGCGGTGGTTTTCTCCCGACTTGGGTTTCCACCTAAAAATCCTGGTGTTCATGTGTGATGCTTTTTTGTTTACTGTTTATTAAACATCTGATGAATGAATGATGGAATGATTTAAGTGAAGATCTAATAACATAATTAGATATATGTGTATACGCGAGTTTCATAAAGGGTATCCGCGTATATACGCGAGTCTGTTTCAGGAAAGTAGCGTATGGGTTTTAGAAACAAGAAAAAGTAAAAGTTTTGAATATGCAGTAAATACTGATTCACCCCCCCCTCTCAGTATTTTTCCCAACAATTGGTATCAGAGCAGGTTCTTCTGCAGAAGCTTGATCGCTTGAAGGAGATCCGTCGCAATGGGAAGTCAAGAAGGAGTAATGTCTATAAAGCCACCTCTATTCAATGGAAGAAATCTGATATTCTGGAAGGTATGAACAAAAGCATATCTGCAAAGTCTTGGTGCAGATGTATGGGCAATCGTGGAAGAAGGCTATCAATATCCGACAAGTATTCCTACTGATGCAGCTGAAAGGAAGAAGTATGAAATCAATGCCAAAGCAGTGAATGTCTTATTAGGAAGCATGTCTGAATCAGAATTTGCTAAAGTGATGTAGCTACATTCAGCAAAAGAGATATGGGACAAAATCATTCTGAGCTATGAAGGAGATACAAAGGTAAAAAATTCAAAACTCCAAACTCTTAGAATCGAATATGAAAATTTGAAGATGCATAGTGATGAAAGTGTTGCCAGTTTCTTTCTTCGTCTAGATGATATTGTAAATCGGATGAGAAATTTGGGTGAAACCATAACCGATACTACTCTAGTGGAAAAGGTCTTAAGATCCTTGACTTCAAAATTTGACTCTAAAGTTTCAGCTATTGAAGAAAGGCAAGATCTGCAAACTCTTACTATTGTTCAATTGCATGGTATTCTGACTGCTTTTGAAATGAGGCAAGGAGGCCCTTCTCAAATCAAAGAAGTTGTTTTTAAGGCTTCAGCAAAAGGAAAAGAAAAGGAAGTTGTCAAAGAATCCGGCTATATATCTGAAGAAGAAGAAGAAGAAAATTTTGTGAGAATACTTCAACTAGGTACCGGAAAGTTCAAAGGTAAGCTTCCTTTCAAATGTTTCAATTGTGGAAGAGTTGGTCATTATGCTGCAAAGTGTCCTTATAAAGAAATCTCGGCTAAAGGAAAAGAAGTAGCAAGAAGGAATAAGAATCGATCTAGCACAAGGAAAAGTTATTATACTAATGAAGACAGTGATGGATCATCTAATAGTGAGGAAGAATGTGAAGAAGACTTTAGACTTCTCATGGCTTTTGAACAAAGAGAAGAAAAGGATACTTTCTTGGATGCTCTAGAGGACAATGATTTTCTTGAAGAAAACAATCAACTCAAAGTAAGCCTAGCAGAAAAGAACATAATCATAGAGACTCTTGAAAGACAGCTTGAAGCCAAAGAAAAACGCATTGAGGAATTGGAGTGTGAAATAGTAAGTCTAAGGAAAGATAATGAGAAAGTGAAGACTCCCAATCTTAGATTTGCTAAAGGTTCGGAAACCTTAGATGAGATTATCAAGACACAACGGTCTCCTCTTGTAAAAACAGGTCTTGGATATACTAGGGAATCTTCCCAGACTTCAGCACCAAATTATCTGAAAGCAGTCACAACTGGTTCTCTTCACTCAGCCACTCAGCAAGGGAACAAAGGTTCTTTATAGGTAAAGCATGATCATCTCAAATCAAGGATCACTAACAGGGAGATCCCTCAAAGAAGCAACAACCAACAGGTAAATTCAAATAGAATATTTCATGGTCACCGGAATTTCTACTTCAATGGACAATGTTTCTCATGTCACAATTTTGGTCATAAAGCTGTTCAATGTGTTGCATATAAAACCATCATGACAAGAGAAGCAAGAAAGAAAATAATGAATATTGAACCAAAGAAGAATACCTATAACAACTTTTCTCCTCTTCAAAATGAAGTTGAATTTACTTATTGCAATAACTTTGGTCATGAAGAATCTGAATGCAGGAGCAAGGTCCAGCCAAATGAACATGTTCCCTCAAGCTCTAAAGTATGGAAAAAGAAAGAATTATAGGTTGAAAATTGTGGGATAGCATTATTTGCAGAAGGTGAAGAAAATCAATGGTACATTGATAGTGGGTGCTCAAGACACATGACAGGTGACAAAAGCAAACTTCTTACATATAATGCTCTAGAAAAGGAAAAGAAAGTTACATTTGGAAATGATACTCTTGCTGTAATTAAAGGAAAAGGGTCAGTATTTCTAAAAGAAAAGGTGAAGGCTAATGATGTCATGTATGTGGATGGATTAAGGCATAACCTGTTAAGTGTAAGTCAAATGTGTGATCAAGGAACAGAAGTGGTCTTTAGTTCAAAGGAATGTGTGGTTCGTGATCTTGATACAGGTAAAATCATTATAAAAGGAAAAATAAATCCTAGCAACCTGTATATACTAAACGGTATAGATCAATGTTACTTGAGCAAGTCTTCAGAAAATTGGCTATGGCATAGAAGGCTGGGGCATCTGAGCTTCTCTCAAATCAACAAAGCAAGCAGACTTCAAGTTGTTCGTGGTCTTCCCAATATTAATCTACCAGAAAGTATCATATGCAAATCTTGTCAATTCGGTAAGCAGACCAGAGTACGATTTAATTCCAAAGAAGGATCATCAATTAAGCCTCTTGAACTCATTCATACTGACATATGTGGACCTATGAGGAAAAAGTCACCACATGGGGAAGAATACTATATCTTATTTATTGATGATTACTCTAGAATGTGTTGGATCGGGTTCATTAAACACAAAGATGAAGCATTTGAAAAATTTCAGATCTTCAAAGCATTGGTAGAAAATGAATTAGATCTAAAAATCAAGTGTCTTAGATCCGATCGAGGAGGAGAATATACATCAAATGAATTCTTTGAATTTTGTGAACAACATGGCATAAAAAGACAATTCTCTGTAGCAGGTACTCCACAACAAAATGGCGTAGCAGAAAGAATGAATAGAACAATTCAACAAATGGCTAGAGCTATGCTCGATGATTTTGGAACTCCTGACATGTTCTGGGGAGAAGCATCTCATACAGCAGCTAACATTCTCAACAAGGCTCATGTCGGGTAAATAGTGAAAAAACTCCATATGAACTCTGGTATGGTAATTCTCCATCTGTGAAGCATTTTAGAGTTTTTGGAAGTAAATGTTTTATCAAAAATAATGATGAAAAGCTTGGCAAGTTTGAACCTAGATCAGATGAAGGGATATTTCTTGGTTACTCATCTTCAAGAAAAGCATACAAATGTTACAATAAAAGGCTTCGAAATATTGTTGAATGTATTGATGTTGTTATTGATGAGTCTCCTGCAGCTCCTAAAGAAGAAAAAAAAACAACAAAAGAAGATGATGGTGACCTATGTCCTTCTACATCAAATGATATAGACAATGGATCCAATGAAGAACCTGAAGATGATCTATCTGAAAAAGCTCCATCAAGATATGTGCAAAAGAATCATCCTGAATCTCAAATTTTGGGTGACAAGGAATCAGGTGTATGAACAAGGAGAACTCTTGTGGGATCTTCTAATCATCTGGCACTTCTATCCACAATTGAACCACACAATGTCAATCAAGCTAGCAAAGATGAATGTTGGAAGCAAGCCACGAATGAAGAACTTGATAAAATTGAAAAAAATGACACTTGGGAATTGGTACCAAGACCACATGATAAAAATGTCATTGGAACTAAATGGATCTTCAAGAACAAGCTAAATGAGAATGGGGATGTTGTAAGAAACAAAGCTAGATTGGTCTGCAAAGGGTATACTCAACAAGAAGGTATAGACTTTGAAGAAACTTTTGCTCCTCTAGCTAGACTTGAAGCCATAAGAATGTTTCTTGCCTTTTCAAGTTATCAACAAATCAAAGTCTATCAAATGGATGTTAAATCTGCTTTTCTTAATGGTGATCTAGAAGAAGAAGTATATATAGAACAACCGAAAGGATTCATTTTGGGAAATGATGCAAATCTTGTTTGTAGACTTAAAAAGGCTCTATATGGTCTCAAACAAGCTCCAAGGGCTTGGTATTATCGTCTTGACAAATATGTTCATCAACAAGGATTTTCAAAGGGGTCTGCTGATAGCAACTTATACACAAAAGTGGAAAATGATAAACTATTGATTGTGGTTGTATATGTTGATGATATCATTTTTGGGAGTGATGAAGAATCTTTGAGTCAAAAATTTGCTTCTGTCATGTAGCAAGAATTTGAAATGTCCTTACTTGGAGAACTAACATTCTTTCTTGGCTTACAAGTGCATCAAACTGCAGATGGTATATTCCTATCACAAGCAAAATATCTTAAGCAAATTCTGAAGAAATATGGCATGGAAGAATGCAAACCTGTGAGTACACCAATGATAACCGGATGCAATCTCAGTTCTCATGATGATTCTCCCACGGTGAATCAACCAGAATACAGATCAATGATAGGAAGTCTACTTTATCTCACTGGGACTAGACCAGACATTATGCATGCAGTTGGGATTGTTGGACGATTCCAAGCTAATCCAAAAGAGTCTCATCTTTAGGCTGTTAAAATAATTTTCAAATATCTTCAAGGAACTCAAGACCTTGGTCTATGGTATCCAAAGAATGCTAATCTTACTCTTCATGCTTACACTGATGCAGATTGGGCTGGAAGTGTTGATGATCGGAAAAGCACTAGTGGTGGTGCATTCTATATGGGACCCCGGTTAGTATCTTGGTTCAGCAAGAAGAAAAATTCTATTTCCTTATCTACAGCAGAAGCAGAATATGTGGCTACCGCATCCTGTTGCACTCAACTCCTTTGGATGATGCAAACCTTACAAGATTTTCAAATCAAATGTACATCTCCTGTCCCCATTAAGTGTGACAATACAAGTGCCATCAGTATTTCAAAGAATCCTGTTATGCATTCGAAGACCAAGCACATTCCCATCAAGTATCACTTCTTATGTGAACAAGTGCTTGAGCAAAAGGTGAAGTTGGAGTATGTTCCCTCCAAAGAACAAGTTGTTGATATCTTTACCAAACCTCTGCCCAGGGAAGCGTTCGAGTATCTAAGACAGAAGCTGGGAGTGTTCTCTGCCAGTCAAAAGAACAAATCTGCATAAATTTAGAATATGGCATTGGATACGCGGATTTCCTGAAACACAGTCGCGTATATACGTGAGTTCATGCACAGAAAACTGCGTATGTCTGATTGCTGACAATTTTCTGTTTGGAGTCAGCTCTCTTCATCTTCAAAGACATTCCAAGAAAGGTTGCTATGTATTCCATACTGCTTTGGTATCTCTGGTGGTGTTCCAGTTCTCATAATTCTGTTTCTAATGTTTTTGATAAAGATGCCTTGATAATTTGTTGGTGAAAGTGTTCAGGATGCACAAACTAAGGGGGAGCCTTAGTCATTTGGAAAGGATGCTTGGATGCACAGATTCAGGGGGAGCATTAGCTTTGCTGAGTATAATGCAGTGTTGGCATTATGATGGTTCTGAAATATGTTCTCCTTCTTGAGGACTTTCTGGTGTTGGTCTTAAAAGTTATATTTGTAGTTTGATGAAAAGGTCTTGTTGAGACTCATGTTGTAAAAATTGTAATTTTCAGTCATGTAAGGACTTGTCAATTTTGTAAACCCACTTGGTTGGGTAGCTGAGTCAAATTTTGTAAACCCACTTGGTTGGGTACTTGAGCCAAAGAGCAGATAACCACTGCTGGAAACTTGATGTGTTATTGAGTTATTGGTTGATAGGAAGTTCAGAGTCATGTACTTCATTGAAAATATGTTTCCATGCATTCAAACATGAAATCGTGGGTAGCTTGGTCACTTCTATGTATATCGGATTGCTTGTACATGAGGGAGAGTATGGCTGGTTTTTTTATCAAATTTCCTTGCCCTTGATGTCATGTAGAGTGACATGGTGTTTGAATGATGTCATTGTATTCTTAATGTACCTATCTGTTGTGGTAACCAAACACCATCGTGGTTGCCATCAAGTCCAAAGGGGGAGATTGTTGGCAATATGATGCAGAGTGTTGTCCTTGATGGCAACCCACTGAATGGAGATGCAGACATATGAATGTTGACATGTGTTGTCCTTGATGGCAATCCACCTAATGAAGTTATTCTTGACATAATGGACTTATGTGTACAGAAGGCAATGAAGAAAGGATTTCAGCATGTGCTAAATCTTGATTAAAAGAGTATATCTCTAGGTATACGTGGATTGGCCTAGGGGAAGTCGCGTATGCACGCGGGAAACAACGTTCCAAGTCGCGTATGGGAAAAAGCGCTCCAAAAGTGCAAAACCAGGGGTAACCACCATGGTATTGACCCATTGTATTGGGTAATGATCCACCTAATTGACCCCGTCCAGAAATACCATCGGAAGTGATGAAGTTTTGGGCTCATGGTATTTTTTTGGCTCATGGTATTGAAAAAGGTTAAACCTATATAAAGAGATGAAATTCATTATGCAAGGATAGTGGTGTGGTGCAAGATGTCTGAGCTTGAATGAATACTTCACTCTGAAGTAGATCTGAATGGAAAGGGTTACACTTGAATGATAAATCTGAATGGATGATGCACCAATGATGAAGAAGGGGATCTAGATCTGAAATGCATTTGTATTTACTAGATCTGCTTATGG
The DNA here is from genome assembly GCA_034641835.2 of Pinus albicaulis. Classification (NCBI taxonomy): domain Eukaryota; kingdom Viridiplantae; phylum Streptophyta; class Pinopsida; order Pinales; family Pinaceae; genus Pinus; species Pinus albicaulis. Next base: position 27,140,230 of record CM076577.1, read on the forward strand.
AAGGCCTAGATCTGGGATGAGGCGAACATCTAGGCGAACATCTGTCTGAAGTGAAAGGGTAAATCTGAACTGAATATCTGATCTGAAGAAGTATGCTGCTCTGGAATAATTGAAGATCTATACGCTACTTCGACGCGGAGGAAGCGCGTATATACGCAGCTTCAGCGAAGAGAAAGCGTGATAATGAAAATACAAGGCATAGGTGAAGTTATCACTGGTTTGTGTGGACAGAAGGTGGATGGAGACGCGGACATCGGCGGGAAGTGGAAGCGTGTGTATGCAAACTAGGGTTTGTCAAGCATAAAAGGAAACATCCGACCGTTTCCGTTGTATTACTCGTCATCCGATCCGTGTTGTCCGAATTCTGGTTAGTATCTGCTGGTGATGTTTGAGCTTAAAAGTATGGAATGGGTCCAACAAAATATGATGAAATGTATTCTCAGTAAGTTGTGTTCTATTGAAGTTGTTGGATCCACAGAAATTGATGGAAACGGGTCGCAATGAGGCCGGGAGGGCTGGTGCCTTCGCCTCGGGGGTCGCCTCCCTTCCGTGAGGTTGAACAGATCGTGGGGTCGAGCTCCCTCTCCGTGAGGCCGGTAAACGGGCTGGTTGGAGCTCCCTTCCAGGAGAGGCTGGTAAACGAGCGCAGGTGGGTGCCTGCATGCTGGTAGAAGTCTGCACCAGCACATATGTTGTAAAATTTTTTCTCTATAATAAAATATTGAAGGCTGAGCAACGGTAGCGGTGGTTTTCTCCCGACTTGGGTTTCCACCTAAAAATCCTGGTGTTCATGTGTGATGCTTTGTTGTTTACTGTTTATTAAACATCTGATGAATGAATGATGGAATGATTTAAGTGAAGATCTAATAACATAATTAGATATCTGTGTATACGCGAGTTTCATAAAGGGTATCCGCGTATATACGCGAGTCTGTTTTAGGAAAGTAGCGTATGGGTTTTAGAAACAAGAAAAAGTAAAAGTTTTGAATATGCAGTAAATACTGATTCACCCCCCCCCCCCCCCTCTCAGTATTTTTCCCAACAATTATGTCTCCACTGGCAATTTAAATATTGTGCAGAACCTACTTCTTCAAAAGGTTATAAAAATCCCAATGTATATAATGTGCCCATTTATCAAACCATCATTTATGAGTGCGCTTTATTATCTTTGACTTTGATAAAACTTACCAAAGTATTAACATACACTATGGTTGTCCAGAGTTTCATACTACCAACGTAACTTTAACACTCTATACCTTGGTCAAAACCCGACATATCACACCATATCTTATTTCATGATCTTTAGTCAATATTCAATAGCCATTAGTCCCAAGGGTCTGCAGACTTCACCATCACAGTGAATGTATATATAACTTTACATAAAGCCGAATTGTGACTCTATGGTCCGGTGACATATATTATATCAGATATTAGTCTTCACAGCTATATATTATATATATTATATATTCGTAGCAGTGAAGATTCACTTTATCGTATAATATATATATCAACATATGTATACTCCTCGAATCGAGTGTTATAAACATTAATCTCTTCAATCGACGGCTCCAAACTTTACCACATACCATTCGATGATCTGATGATCATTGCGCAACCAAACTGCCCTCCTTTTAACCGCTCAAAAATGCACGATGAAGATGGGTCCCAGCATTAACTTACCCTGCTCATCCAACCGTCACTGTCTTATTGCACTTCAACCCTCCGATCCTATGGCAATCACATGAGTTAGATGCACAGGCTTTAACTCGCGATGAGAGTGGGTTCTCCAAACTTTTTAAGGCCACATGTCTGCCTATGGCATTGATCGCGTTCGAATTGGGAATACAGCTTATCGTACAAAAGCGGTGTGATCAAAACCATTTGGTGTTTCAAACCCACTGTCACTATTCATATCTCGTGGTTTTGTTTGTCTTATTCCCTCAAGGTTCCATTCCTCAAATTCGTGCAAGGTTCCTTTATATCCGATTCATACCTCCTCTATGCCTTGTCTAGCCAACTTTTTCTAATCGGTTTCTATTGCAATAAGGCCCTCATATGACTTCAGATTTCCAATCTCCCTTCACTGTTCATTACACAGTGGAGCGTGTAATAAAACTATCCCACTGAATGTTGTATGAAACTTTCTCACAGGAATGGGTATCGAATTATGTAAATCGAACCCTTGCATCCTGCTACTCAATCCGAACTACTAAAATCGCCTTTTTCTTCAAGTGACAGAGGTTTACTCTGCTATGCCAAATGAGCAGAGTCGGCCTCTTGAGTTTCTATACAGAACCAGTTCAATTGATTTCTACACATTATGTACACCACGAACTCTGAAACACTGCAATTTCTATTCTATACAGAACCCTGATAGACTCACATCTGTAATAAAACATTAATGCACAGATAATTTCACATAGGAGCCATTTATACTCCCCATTATAGAGTCTCATCATATTCATGTAATGCTGAACAATTCCTCCCATAGATACAAATGAATTCACCTACAAACACTTCTTCTTGTCTTGGCAGAACTTCTTCTTCTCTTAACTCTTCCCCTTTCTCAAAATCCAATGGCCCTCCTTTTGTCCTCACTACTCTGCAGCTTGAATAGCTCTTTGCTTCTTTGCTATCCTCTGCTCCTTGACTGAATCTGCTCCTTACTTCTCTTTTTTCTGCCTCTACTTCATGTCTCATGCTCTCTGATGCTTGACTATTTCTCTGCCTCTACTGTTCGACTGTTACATTTCAACAGTATTTTTCTGCCTGTCTCCTTTTCCATTTATTCTCTCTCCTTTGCACTGCTTGCTTATCTTTTTGCTTCTTCCTCTATTCTTCTCTACTATCTTCTCCTTAGCTTCTGCTGCTGTCCTTTTTCTGTCTCTGTCTCTGCTGCCTCCTTTTCCATCAATGACAACATTTCCAACAGGCTAGATCTTAGGCCCAAAGCGGTTTTGATGTTGGCCCTCCAGGATTCTGTCTTCAGCCTTCATAATTACGGGGAGATAATAGATCCCAACACCAATGACACCATGCATGTAATGATGGTGAAGTCCAACTCCAATTGTGAAGCCAATGCTTCACCTACTTCTCCTCATGATGCCTTCTTGTTGTTCTTGTTTTGTAGACAATTTGTGGCATAGTGTCCATACTCATGACAGTTGAAACATTTCACCTTTTACAAGCCTTGCTTCTTTCCTACCTTTCTGGTCTTGGATTTGGAATGGGACTCCTTCCCTTTTCATTTCTTCGCCTTGCTAGGGAAGGCACAATTTTCCTCATCATCAGTCTTTGACAAGGATCCATCTCTAATGCTCTGCCTGATTGATTTATGTGCCAAATCAGACCAAATTTGCTCCCAATCTACCAGCTTCTCCCTCAGATTTACAAATTCCTGGTGGCTATGCCAGCTCTGGGAAATGCCTAGAAGAGCTAGTCTCACCAAATCATCCGTGAAAAAAGTGACCCCAACATTTCCAAACTCATCTCGACATTGAGTGAACTTGGTCATGTATTTCTAGATCACGTCGCCCTTAGCCATTTTGATCTTCCTGAGATTTTCCTTCAGCGCCAACTTCCTATGTTCAGTGATATTCTAATAAAAATTTGTCAAGGCCTTCCAAATTTGATATGGCGCCACCTTCCCCTACAGACTTGAGACAATATCGTCCTGAACTCCCTCTAACGAGATCCTTCTCACTTTTGCAACATTCTTCTTCCATGCATTAAGAAGGTTAGCATCTGTTGTTGCGGGCTACAGGAAATCAAAATCTATGAAAGATTTTTTTTTTTTTTCCTCAAGCACTACCTCCATCCTATCCTTCCATACAATATAATTTGAATTCTTGTCGAGTACACATTCGAGTATCAAGCCATTGAAAGACATCTTGATTTTTTGTTGGATACCGAAGAAATAATCTGCAAATTCAAACATGATCAAAACAAACTGTGTTCTTCTCTTCTTACTGTGATTCATGGCGCCCTCATACCATGTAGAAAATATAACCACAGGATTCAATATTATCTTATGATGTACTAAAACAAGAGACTGAATCCCTTCTACAATTTGCGTAAACAAAACGCGATCACACAATCCAATAAACAAGTAAGAGAAAGAAAAAATCAATCGCAAAACACAATATGTATTTGGGGAAATCACACTACCTAAAACCCAGGTATCTGCATATTTTATAAATTCAAGGATCATGAAACAAGACAACTCTTTCTCTCACAAGAGAACTCCTGCATTCTGCCAGCTGTCTCACACTGATCTAGGAAAAATAAAACAAATACTTAGCCAATTCTCTTCCTCTGCTCAACCTGCCTTGCTCACACATTCTTGGGCTAATTAGATCCCTATTAAATAGGAAAATCAGTCCAATTGATTGCACAATTCATCAAGGACCTCCAACTAACTCTATAACCAACCTATACAATTTTCTAATTATACAATTGATAGTTATCTTCCCTTTAATCTTTGTCTCAACTAGGTCTTTCTCAAAACTGACATGCAACAACTATTTATAGTGACTTATCAGTTAAGTAATTGATCACTCAATGTGAATTAAATCAAATTTAATTCACAAGACCTCTTACTAGCTCATCACTCAGTTAGAACTAGTTAAATTTATTTTTATTAAATTTATTGAGTTAACTAATTATAACTCATGCATAACTGCAGCTAGATCCCCATAAATCATGGAATCACTCTACATGCATCCTCTTTGACCCTCAACTCGAATTTACTAAGCTAAATCAGTCATTCTGACTTAGTTAACTAATACAAGTTGTTAGGAGATGAAATTACAATTTCTCTTCCAATTTAATTAAGGGAAAATTAAATTAGAAGCCCCGCTTTGGGTTGCCATTTCAACAAATTGTTTCTTTTTTACTATCCTTTTTTCCATCTCATTTCACCTTTTTGTCATCAGTCTATAAGAATCTCAGCATGTTTGAGGTCAAGTTCAAATTTTACAAAGGTATTATTCATCCATAATTAAATTCTATGTTTCTTAGTGAATTATAACAAAAGTATTCTTACAACAACAAAATCATGAACATTCTGCAACTGGTATTTGTTTATGTATAAAAATCCATTGTTAGATAGGTTTCATCACTCCAATAAAGGGATGAATACTATCAGAAGGTGACAAATGGATACCATATGGATAACTACCTACTAGCATCACTTAGGTAGCTATGCAGATTAAGAAATCTCAAATTCAAAGGAATATTCAACTATGGAAACTACGTGTAGTGATCAAGTAGAGGTATTGGAGGAATAAAACAAGATCAAGCAAGAAATACTGAATATTTGATCAGTTTTTGAGATTATAGATTAAAATAAATATCCTATGACTTGTTTTTTCAATATAAAGTCATAAAGAGAATGAATTCTAAGTTGAATCAATCTCGTAGGTGTCAAGATGGTTCATAGCATATCAGGTTAAAACTCTTTAAAATCATTTTATGAAAATTGTATAAATGTTGTAAGCAAGACCAGAGACAAGGTTTTTAATTTTCAAGTTTATAACTTTTTTGATATGAAGACTGATGATGCTTTGTTTCGTAATATAAGTCACTATTACTCTTAATTCGTGCGTGAAGATCTTTTGATCATTAATCAACCTGCACTCATGGGAGGTCCCCTTATCGAGCTATGAAGCCTTGTTCATAGTTTTGTTTTGTTTTTATCATTATATTTTCTTTCAAGAATTTATTTTCATTATAATTTCATTTTTTATTATTCTTCATTTGATTACAAGGTACTCACAAACATAAAACACTAAAAATATTTCAATTATCCAATGCATCTTCTTGTCAGCACTTAATTGTTTCACAAATCAATTCGATTTCTTAGATGTTAATGAAATACACCTTAGAGGCTAAATACACACACCAGTAACCATTCTTAAGTTATAATTTTATCTTCTGCAAGTAGGAATTAGACTTTACAGTCATTTTATTTCCAAGCATTTAATAGAGAGTTTCCTTACTGCAAATTATTTTAGGATTTCCTTTTAGCAAGATAATGTAGAATGTGTTTAATTCCACAAAAATAGAATTATATTGTTCTCTTTTAATTTAATCTTTAAGCATTTCCTTTTATGCAATTAAAATTAAGTTTCAATTCTTAAATTTATATAGATCTTTCGTTTTAAAAAAGTTCAGCTCAATTAAATAGGACTTAATATAACTTTGGATTGAAAGAACATGTGCGTAATTATTCTCCAAACCGTGTGTCTTTAAAATTAGCTTCATAATTTTTAGAATCACTTAATTCACAAAAGGAATCCTAGAATATATAATGTACATGCATTTCACAAGTACAGGAAACCAAGTTAACAATTAATGAAGTAAATTAAGAACAATTAAGTTACCAAACAATACTAATTGGATCTGACATGTTGGCAGAAATGGAATAGAAAATGCAGGTAATCAAGAAGAATATGAAAGAAGCACAGGATAGATAGAAAAACTATGCATATTGGAACAAATTGTTTAAGGAGTTTCATGTTGGAGAAAAAGTTTACTTGTGCATCCAGCCCAAGAAGAGCTCCTTGTAGATTGGATCATGTGCCAAGATGACACCTCAGTTTTGTGGACCTTTCAAGATTCTTGAAAGGATTGGGCCAGTAACCTATCAACTTGTAATTCCTCCAGAAGTGAAAGTCCATGATGTTTTGCATGTGTCATTTCTTAAGAAGTATGTTAAATGTATTGATCATGTGATTGACTGGTTTGTATTGTAGGTGGATCCCGAAGGATAATTCTAGTCAAAACCATAGAGTATATTGCATAGAAATATGCTCATGCTCCAAAACCAAGCAATCAAGCAGATTAAAGTGCAATGGAAGCAGTTTGTGTTTGATGAAGCTACATGGGAGATCGAGGATCATCTGCAGGCTATTTATCCTTCTCTATTCGTTGGTTGAAATAATGTCATTGATATATGTTTTTTGTATATGTTTTGGTGTGATTTTTTGGTTTATGTACATATGTATATGGATGTAAATACCAACATGAGTTGTGTTATAAAGCTCCAATATGCGGTATGGTGTCATGCCATTTTTGTTATCAGGTTGTTATGTTTTCATATTTGGTTTCTTCTCAGCAGGTTCATCATTGTAGATATTGCAATGAGCTAAGCTATAAAGTTGCATGGGAAGTGTTTTTTTCTTATAGTAGTATTGTTGGTTATAGGTGTTATTGAAAATCAAGGATGGTGTAAGGGGGATGGTTCTGTAAAAGCCTTGGTTAATAATCCGTGTAAAAAGTTGATAAAGGAAAAATAATAACCATGGTTATGGGACACTTATTCCAAGATGAATGTTGGGAAAAACATCCTAATTTTGGTTTTCCTTTGGGTTATTATGGTTAAGGAAATTGGCAAAGGTAATGGAAAAGGCTTTGGAAATGAAAAGTGGGTTTATTAGCATTTATTTATGAAAATAATGGGAAATAGAAGAAAATAAAGGTGAAAAGGTTAGAGGTTGCATGTGAGGAGGAAAATGAAGGAAAATAATGGAAAAATGAAGAAAATAGAGGTCACATTAATAAAAAGGCTTCTCAGGATCAATTGGTAGTTTTTTGTTAGTTCAATTTGGAAGACTCTCTCTATTCTCTCTCTCTCTCTCCCAAAATTTTGGACACTTTTAGTTTTCTTTGAGCACTTTACCATTGGATCAATAAAGGAAAAGAAGGCAAAGAGGAAGCAAAGATCAAGAAAGGAAGAGCAAGATCAAGCAACTACAACTGGATTACTTACATGTATCGATTTGCATGTATCATTTCCTTTCTATTTTTGACATGAATGGTTATGCATGTGTGTTATTGGTTCTGTTTCTATCATTTCCATGGTTTTTTCAAGGTGTGATAGTGTTCTTCAACCTTGCCTTTCCTTTTCCGGATAGCCATTGTGTGGTGGGTTCTCTTGTATTTGGTTGAGCTAGATTGTTGGATGGAGTTGAATTTGAGTGGGGTGGTCCTAGGATTATTCACAAGCCATAAGAATCCCTTGACCTATGAATGACAGGATACATGGGAAAGCTTGGATGTGAACACCTCATTTGAGCCTCAGAATCCCTTGAACAGTGAATGGAAAGATACATGGTAAATATTAATGGTGAGTACCCTTGATTTGGCCTAGGAATCTTGGGTTGGGATACCCGATAAATCCTAGAGGATGGAGACCTTGTATGCCTAGGAATCCCTTGACTGGTAATGGAGAGATACATGGTAAATCTAAGAGGTTGAGATGGAAAAAATCCTCACGGTTTAGGTGGAGAGATCCTCTGGCCTCCATGCTTGTGTATGGCCTATTGATCTGGTGATGATTGCAATAAAGCCTAGTTTTATTGATGGGGATGAGGCGGTGTAGCCTTGAAAAGACCTAGTTGATTTTTGGTTTTGATTCCCAAACTCATGCTTGGAATATGGAACGAGGGTGATTGGATGAAGAGAGATTTGGTTCAACCAATCTATAGTCGGGTGGAATGTGGAAGTCCCAACCCTGGTTGGCTTTTGCATTCATTATTAAAAGTTTGTTTCCTTGGTTTTTATGTGAAAAGGTACTGGTTCATACGTGGAAATTATGGTTTTTGTATCCTTATTATTTTTGTTGTTTATATTCTAGTTATGAGTATGTTTTATGATAGTGACGATGTATGTCTCTCATCATGTTTTTATTTATAAATGAATGAAAAATGAATATATGACCTAATATATGAAAATGTAGTTAATGTGATAAGGAATCAATGCTCCTTAGTGATTCTCAGATAAGTATGAGACCCCTATGCTCAGATATGTTTTTATGACCTGTAGAATGCATATTTGTGACATATTTGATGAAATTTCTGTCATGGCTAGTAGGGGTCCAATCATGTCCTTGTTCAAGTATTTGCATTTTTATCATTTTTACGTTACTTTTCATTTCTAGATGTTTCATGGAAATCTGGGAAGTGGCCTGAGTCCTGGCCTTGAAAAAGTGGTACAAAATCTAGGGTCGCTCACACAAAAATACCTAGAAAAGTCCCCAGTCGCAGGGATTCCATTTTTGTGGGAGAAAATGGAGGGTTCCAGTCACATGCATTCCCACGTCATGGGAGTCACTTAGAATTAAATACAATAAAATGCTAGCTTGTCTTAGGGGTTGGTTTCCTAGAAGGCTTGGATGACTCGTGAGGGTTTTGTAGCATGTGTAGAAGGTCATATCGATTGTGTTGTGTTCGTTCCACTTCTTTAATTGTACATGGGGAGTCAAATCATATCATAGTAGACTCTCGTCACATGTTTGTCCTAGAAGACATGTTAACTTGGTTAAATGTTTGAGGAGGGTGTTACATTCACACTAACCCATTGCCATCAAATACAATGGTCCTCTATGTACTCAATAGGGTAGAATCAGGCCATTATGAGGGTTTTAATTTCCTCCCACTTAGCTACTTGTGGATCACCCTCCAAGATAAGTGTCTCCATATGTCTTTCTCACCAGTGAAGGGCATGGCCCTATAGTTTCATCCTAGAAAATGATATTTTATACTCTTCATTTATGTTGTGAATACTAAAATATACTTATAATTGTAACAACCAATGATTCAATTTTAATGCATAAATCTCACATTAATTGGGCTTGATGTTGACCTTCGCTTCCATCCTGAATAGGAACTATGAATCGACACTTGAACTCAAATATTCTTTCTTGAGTTCTTTGTTTAAATCATTTTCTAGGTCTTCATGTTCTCCCAATTTTCCCTCCATGTTGGAACCTCCACTTCTCCAATCCCAAAGGTTTTTTTAGGAGCCACAACAAGGAGATTCATGTTGTAGTTGATATCTGTGGATTATACTTCCAACCTCGATAATTTCTCCTTTTTCAAATAAATTTTATTATAAATATATTCATCCAACATGGCTAGATTTGTTCAGCACTCTCCTTAAACTGCTTCCTTGGCCCCCTATAACTTTCCATGAGATTCCCCAAAAAAAATTATGTTGAGACCAATATGATCCTTAAATTTCGAATGTGGATATTCCATTCAACAATTCACAACAATAAATATTATAAAATATATTTAAATATATATTATGGATTTAATTTCTTCATATTCTAGATTTATTTAGTGTTTTTTGTTTATGCATGTAATTCATAAAAATGCGAAAAATAAAGAATAGTAAAATACAATCACACACCAACCTCAATGAACACAATATATACTTTTTGAATCCCTTGTGGAAGGCCTAGATAGAAGGTGAGGCTACTCTAGTCATTTTTTTTCTGAAATGGAAATAATTCAAGTACAAGTAGAAGGCACTATGTATGGATTCACTTTAGACTTGTGGCTTGATAGGCTACTCTCTCACATTTTTTTTGAAAAAAGGTTATACTCTCACTCCCAATCCCAATTGTTATGACCTATTATGGAACAACATGCAACCAAAATAAGGGGAAACCATTTTCTTTTGAATGCTTTCATTATAACATAGCTTGATAGCCAACAATGGGTCATGTTTGATACAAAATCTAAAATAAAGTTACAAATTTGACCAATCTAGATTCTTATTCCAATTATCCACATGGCTAGCCCTGTTTTCATGAGTAATATGGGATGAAAAATCATCCTCTTAAACCATGGTGATCAAATACTATAGCCAAAATTCCAAGAGACATAACTTTTGCATAGAAATAGTGATTGACACAATTCTTGCACCATTGGAAATACTTCTTAGTGTAGAACAATGTCACAGTCTTGAAACTTAAGTTTAAAATTTTACTCCTTAAAAACATCATTTAAGGCCCCAAAACGACTCTGGATGATTTCAAACCCAAATTCTCCAACCTATGTCCAATCGATTACAACTACATGTCAATTCCTCTCATTCTTCCACTCTAAAAACATCAAGATAAATGACAAATAATGTGATGATCCAATCCATATTAATATCATACATTTACGACCAAGCAAGAAACCAAATTGGTGTATGAGACCCCCTTGTTTGTGGGAAAAGGGACCCACCTCCACGCAGTGATTTGACTATTAAGTCTACGAAGACATACATACTCTACCCCCTCTGGTTTTGAACCTGTGACCTCTTAGGAGGAAACACATGCTCTTAACCATCACATAATAACCATAAATACTAAAAACATATATGATAACACATATTTATGTTAATAACCATATTATTAATTAATAATCTAAAATAAACATCACTTAAGGTTAAAAAAATAAATAATCTTAAAAAAATTAAAGATATAACACTCAAATTATTTTTATTTGTTGCCCAAAGAGATACACTCTTCAACCCAATATGGAAGAGCCATATTATTAATTAATAATGTAAAATAAGCACCACTTAAGATTAAAAAAAACAAATAAGCTTATAAAAATTAAAGATATCACAATCAACTTCTTTTTATTTGTTGCGCAAAGCGAGGCACTCTCCAACCCAATATGGAAGAGATGTCCTATAGTGTATGTTATGTAAACATTTTGACTTGGTCAAGTTACACAAAATAAAAATAAAATATATTAATAATACTTACTATAAAAATACATTATGTCAACTTACATTGAAATAAAATAAAATAAATAAAAAATTATAATTATAATTAATAATTAAACCAACCTCGATTTATCTTAATTCTCAATATACCAAGGGCTAAGAGGGATCAAATACCTTGAAGTGAAAACCTCTTTTGAAGTGAAAAAAATATTTGATCCTTTTTGGAGCTTGATAAATTGAGAGTTATGATAAATCTAAGCTGATTATTTACGGGTGATAGAAACTATTATATCACAACATTGAGCAATTTTAGAATAGTTCAAATTTGTAAATATATTTTGTTAATAAACACCTTTTCCCTTTAAAGAGAAATAGTAAATATTAATTTTTAAGAAGATAAAAAGTATTAATTTCATAATGTATACAAAAACTATATAATTTAAAACGTTTAATTAAATATTTTTCAAATTTTAACGAAAGAATGACTCATAATCGCATATTATGGAATAGAATAATCATCATAATGATATGAAGTTATATTGAATAGTAAAGTATATTTAAAATTTGAGAGTGTAAAATTTTGTCACGCATACCATATTATTTATAAATGTTCTAGGAAATCACATAAGAAATTATAGAACTGACGTGTTTCGAACTGCCAAGTGTAGTCCATCATCAGGAGAATGATGATTTGGCTAATCCTTTACATAAATATATATAGTGCAGAGATGGAAAAGGTAAAAACCCTAAGATACTAAGAAATAATAAAATAGTTAAAATAGACGTTGAGAAAATAATATTAATAATTACATCTTTTAACAATATTAACTAACAAATAAAGCAATAATAGTTATAATTTTAAATTTAGAAATAAAGACCCAGGACATATTTTTTCAATGAGTTAAAGAGTAGGGAATATGAACCAGATGAGACTCTTGTTATTTTTTATGTGGTCTCGCTTTATACTAATATCCCTATCAATGAGGTTGTTGAGGTGATCAATCACATCATTGATCTCGACACTGCAAAGCTTGTAGGGATTTGTCTTACCTCTAGGTTTTTTAGATTTGAAGGCGAATTTTATGAGCAAAGTTGTGGGGTTGCCATGGGATCGTCGGTCTCCCCTATGGTTGCCAACCTTTTTATGGAAGATTCTGAATCTAAAACCTTGGCTTCAACTCCTTTTAAACCCAATATTTGGAAGCGGTTTGTGGATGACACCTTCATCAATTGGTATCATGGTCATCAAAATTTGGATTCTTTGCACCAACACTTGAATGATCAGTAAAACTCCATAAATTTCACGATGGAAACCGAGATTGATTGTAGCCTTCCTTTTCTTGATGTTATCATCTCTAGAAATGATAATGGCTCCTTCTCTCACCAATTTTTTCGAAATAAAACTCACATTGAGCAATATCTTCATGCTAGCTCTCATGATGTTCCTTCTCAAAAAAATGGATTTCTCAGCACTTTGGCCACAAGAGCTCTTATGGTTTCAGATGAGGAAGACTTAAATTAAGAGAAGGCCCATCTCCTTAAGGTCTTTGAGAAGAATGGATTTAGTAAGCATCAAGGCATGAAGGCATTCTTAAATGCTAGCAAAGGTTAGAAACCAAAGAGAGATCAAAATGATTTAGTTGTTAGTGTTCATATGTCATTTATCTAGGGTCCGACTAATAGGATCACTTGGATTTTAAGGAAACATAATATATCTTTCTCTTTTATACATTTGAAGACTATTATGGGTTCTGTTCGTTTTGTTAAAGACCCATTGGACTCCAAGAGCATGAAAGGTATTGTTAGAGACCCATTGGACCCCAAGAGCATAAAAGGTATTTACATGATCTCGTGTTCTTGTGGTATCCCCTATATTGGAGAAACTGATCGTTCTATTAATAAGAGAATTCAAGAGAATGCAATTGATATTAGACATTGTATAACTAAGTCCTCTGCTTTTGCAAAACATGCAGTGAAGACTATGCACCATGTGTGTTTGGTGGAGTCTAGAGTCATTGCTAGAGTTGATCATTTCTATCACCACAAATTCAAGGAAGCTATTGAAATTAATAAAAATATCTCGTTCATTGAATAGGGATGACGGGTGGAAAATTAGTAGGTGTTGGATCCCTTCTCAATATTCCTAGCATTTTTTCTTTTTCTTTATTCCTAGCATTTTTCATTTTCCTCTTTTTGTCATGGGGAGGAGCCCTGTGTGGAGGTCATGGCCACAGTCTTCTTCTTGCCTTGAGGGTGGATCATAAAAAAAAAAAAAAAAATCCTAACTTTGGAAAAGATCTTACTGCATGGTTTTGCAATAACCAAAGAGATGGTGTCAAGCAGTGCTACCTCTGGTATCCTGTACAACTTATTTCCCAAAGTAACAATAAGAGCATGAGGCAAGGACACATACACAACATGTTGCTTCCACAAGTATGGTTGGACTAATAATACATCAAAAAAAAAAGAGGGTTAATCTCACATAATACCGCATCTATGAAGGGTCTGATGTTGTAGGGAAGGCAACACTGTTGTCTGACCCAGAGATCCCATCCTTGGTCAAGCCACCCGATGGTATACGACTATGGATGCGTTGTGTGTTTGTGTCAGTCTATACAGCCAGTCACCAGTGATCAAATGGGCCCTTATCATGTCTTGTTAGGGTCCCGCAGTCAATTTTTTGTCATTTCATTAGGTCTTCAAGAAAACATTTGGTCATTGGGTATTAGGTTTAGGAATATTTTTCAATCCTTCCAAAATTTTCACATGTTGGTCCATGTCATCACTCAGCTGAGTGTATCATCATTCAGAGATCATCATCATCATTCCAGTCATCACCATCATGATTTCATTCAGTTCAGTGTCTCCATTAGGTCATTAGGGCTTCAGTCACCAAAACTTTCATTTCATGCATAAAATTCGGCAAAATGGAGGAGTGGTAATAAGCATGTTTCTTCAATAAAGATTGATTTCAAAATGTAATTTTATGTTTATATATGTAATAAGTACTTCATGTTCCTAACACCTGTAGTTCAAGGTTTCAAATATATTCAAGGTTCCAAAGAAAACTACACAAGTTCAAAGCTACAAAATGTCCAAGGTTAGAAAGTTCAAAAATTAAATTCATGCTTGAAAAAGACATGTGGGGCCCATCATCACTCAAAAGGAGTCATTTCATGTTTATAAAAGGGAAAAAAGAACACAATGATATTTCATTTTAACTCTTATGTCCTCTCATCATCGATCTCTCACTTCATTTTGGCAAAAAAACTCCAGTTTTTACCTCACACTGGAAAAAAAATTCCACTTGCTATGCATATAGACCCTTCGATGCACTTTTGGAGGAGAACGATATGCATAGAAATTTTACGCTGAGCATAGGTGGCCTTCGCTACACACGGGGAAAAGTGGTGTAGAATTCATTTTTTGGTCATCAAACTCGGTTTTTGGAGGTTTCTCTTCAGTTATTAGCCTCCAAACCTCTTCAAAGTTAGGTTGAAACCTTTCATACCCCCCTAGCATTGTTTCTCAAGAGGATTTAATCAAATAAATTTCCTCCTAAGGTTTTCTTGAAAATTACGGTTTTGCTTCCCAAGTGTTAAATTGTTGCACCAAACCTTATCTTACTTTCTCTTACAACTCTTTTTGCACTTGACATATCACTTCCATCCATTACATACCAATTTCCCTTCAGTTTCGTCACTCTCTCTATAAACCCTAGCCCTATTCTGCTAATTTGGGTAGTTTTCCTAGCTTGGATTGTGTTTGAATTTCCTAGCCCATTTCCCTCGCTCATGTATCCCCATCTTACTCCCTAAACATCCCTAAGACCCCTACCCATATACGTAATTTTTCCTACTCCCATCCCCCTTCCCTAACTCTCTCATTTTATCCCTTTACTCCCTTCCCTATTTTTCCCTCCTATCATCTAGGGTTTCATCATGGAAGTTGATTCATCACCATCAGAGAAAAGAAAATACAAAAAGGGGGAAAAATATTGAGGCTTGAGCCCTCCAACTAGGATGAAATCAATTCCTCACCATTCATCAAAAAGTGCTTTGAAGATGTCAATTGTTTAGGGTTTTGTCAAAGAGGGGAGGAGGTAGGTTTTCATGAGAAACTCACAGATATGTTTGCCACCACTTTGAAAGAAGAAAAGATCACAATTGCAGGGGTTGATTTAATATTCTCAGTAGATGCCATATCTCATGCTATAGGGATACTAAACCATGGTGATTTTTGGTTCAAAGGCATGAACCTAGACCTTGAGGAGTACAAACCCTACTTGAAATTATAGTACAAAGGAACTCATTCACATGTTTTCCCATTTAGATATTTTCTGGAGAGATATGCACCATTGATGAAGGTTGTCATGAAAGTTTTTACATTTTAGGGTAGGTTTCAAGATTGTATCATTACCACATAAGATTGCTCATGCACTTCACAGTTTTGAAGTCTCTCAATTTGTGTAATTTCTTGTATATGAGTGTGATTAAAATGTCTAAGAAGGTGCACGTGAAAAACAAAGAGCATTATCCTAGTTTCTTACATCATAGTTAGATAAAAGTCATCGTTCTCCATCAGTTGGAAGAAAATAACATGACATGGGATTCCTTCATTAACGTAGCCTTGCAAATGCACATAGCTACTTCACCAAGTCAGTAGCAGATCATGTCACATACCATGCAGGAGGTTGGTTCATCAAGCATGATGTGAAAGGAAAAGAAGTGGCCGACATAGATGAGCATGATGATCCTGAAAAATAGGTAAGAAGAAAGAGACCAAGAACCATGGGTCTCAAAAGAGAATTGCAGAAGGAAAAAGAGCAAAACCCTACAGATGAAGAACTCAGTTTTGAAGACAGAATTGCAAATGAAATCAATGAGAACAAAGAGTTTTGACTTGAAAAGGTCAACATCCACTTGAAGAAGCTCCTTGAAAAGGCCAATAGGGGTAACACAATTCATAAGCACATGGTTGCCCATTACTATTCCCTAAATAAAATTTGTAATGTCAAGGTCAAACAACTACAAGGCAAGCTAAAGGAAACCCTATTCAACCATGAGGAGAAGGGGGACTTGGATTTACTTGTTGATGCCTCCACTATTGCATGACATACCTCATTTGGCACTTCTAGGCCAATTTTTGGATGATTCGGAGCAATTTTTGTGTTTTGGTGAAATTTGGTGTATTTTTCCAAAATTCAGAAATTTCACTAGGTTCGAAAGCATAGGGAGCTCATGTTGTGCTTCTTTCTCAGGCCTCCAAATGGAAAAATGTTAGAATTTATAGAACGCTAATGGCCTCCTCTAAAAACTATTTTCTCGGATTTTTTATTCAAGCCTTCAATTTTGAGAAAAGTGAAGAAAACTAGTAAAAATATAAACATTCTACCTCATTTTTTGACTTTCGCTGCACACAGGGAGACACCTTAGAAAAATCGATATATCTCAGTAAAATGGATTATTTTTCATGAAAAAATGCTCAAAATACATTCACACTCTCCCATATTTCCAGAACCGATCGTATAGTTGTATTTGAACTTCATAAAAGCACTCAAAAATGACCTCCAATAGCTCGCTGTGCTTCTGCAATTTCTCATAATTTTTATGAAATTTTCACTATGTAAATTTTTGCAGTTTTCAGTTTGACTTTTGTAAAATTCAAAAGGTCAAAGTAGATGAATGTAAATGGTAAAAATAAAATTTAAATGGGTGAGATAGATTTTATTAAGTGTCTTATCCTCCATTTAATGCTTTGAGGAAATGTCTCATGATGCTTAGGAAAAGGAGGAATTGGTTGAGTAACCTCCCTAGTGAGTAGCAGACTTTGGATAGATGCATGTATTTGGCTTTTCTTGCTAGAAATGTGACCTCCAAGGGAGTATTTCGACGTTAGTGGCTATATGAGGTAATTTTTAATCATTTTCAAAGGTTGGATGTTGTGGAATTGAGCCTTGAATACTAGTGTACAAGTAAATTTGGCATGAACTAATATACATAATTTGCAGCTATTGCAGTGGGATTCATGTGGTATGTGCTTTAGCAGTGTTTTTACTTCTGTGATCATATGTTTGAATTTATTTTACCTTCCATTTCCATTTCCATGCTAGATGTGTTTGTTTTCTAAGATGATAAACAAAATTCATTGATTCAATGCTCTATTTTGGAGAAGGTTTCACATTTTTGTTCATTTTCTTCTGATATAAACGAATTCATGATATTCATGCTCATATTGAAACCCTATCAATCTACCCTATACACAAATATACCTCTAAAGTGCTAAGTTTTTTTCCTACCTTACCCCATTACATCTCTTCAAATCTTATTTTCATAGCCCTGACCTAGTCCTCCTAGACCTAAACCACCATCCAACACAAAACCATCAAATCAACCAAACCCTAATATTCATATCTAGCCTAAAATATTTCATGATCCAATCAATTGGTTTTGATATCATTGAGAGAGCCCTCTCAGCCTAGTAGGGCTAGTTACTAGGTCAAAGTGGTATGTGGTGACCTTTGCTGGTCTCCTTCTCAACCTTCGGAGAAATAAAAAAATATTGCCTGGGTGTAATATATTTTTCATTGAATTCTAGGCCTATGGGTGATAGGATCTAGTCTTTGTGAAGGTTGATTCAAAAATTGTAGAGAACAGAGTTGTGGAAAAAAATAACATTATGGCTTCGAAAATATACACAAGATCAAATCTTGATTGTCATCTAGCTTCTCTAGTTGAATATATAGATAAAATCATCCAAAAGTAGAGATCCCATTACTCAAAGTTTCATTTGGGTCCATCTTCCTTGGTAAGGCCTACATCATTACCTACAAAAGTATTATCCCTTTAATATATTCCATTCGATTTGAAATTTGAATTGTCTATGTTTAGATCAAAGTTGAAAAATTAATTGTCTGATATAGATTTTGATCCCTTGAGATTGTATGAAGTTAAATAATTATCTGAAGTAGTATTTGATTCCTTCAAACTTGAAGATAGCATATTATCCAAAGAATCTAAATCTGAGTCAGATTTTGATAGGAAGTTTTGGAGTCAGTTTTATAGACTTGAAAAATTAGCCAATCAACTCCAATATACATCTGAAAAAGCTATCATCCAGTATCAACAAGAGCCCTTCTACTTCATTACCTTCTCAATCTACCCCTCCAATTGTTACTCTTGCACAACACTTAGCAGGGTTCATGGCGAGATTTTCACCTCTGATTTTACCTGGTCAACCTACACCCTTACCACAAGGCTATGGTCAAAGGCTTCCTCTATTTAATGAAAACTCAGATATTAGTGCCAGACAACACTTAGTTAAAGTCATTGACTTCATTGATTTAGAAGATATTGATGCCGATGATGCAAAAAAGAGAATCATTTCCAAAATATTATTTGGGGATGTAAGAACTTGGTTCTATTCTTTGATTGCCAATTCCATAGGAAATCTGGAGCAGCTAACTGATGCATTCATAGCTAGAAGCGATGTGAAAAAGAATCCACTTCAGATTCTTTCCTAGTATGACAATTTAAAAAGAAATCCAAATGAGTCTATTTAGGATTTTACTGCTCTCTTTAACCAGGTGTATAACTCCATCCCAAATGAGATCAAAACTCCTCTAGTTTTGTCTCTCTTTCACTATTCAGATGCTTTTGATTTGGATATGACATACCAGCTCTGAGAGAGAAGTCTTTCAACACTAGAGGACATGCAAAGAAACACAGTTAGTGTCGAAGCAAATTTGACAATAAAAAATTCAAATACCAAAGGTGAAAGAAAGGTAACAATAAAGGAAGAACCATCCACATCCTCTCATGTAAAATTTAATACTTTGATGAGGACTGTAGAGAAATTGGTGGATAGAATTTCTATCACTGAAAGGCAACCAGAATCACAGGTTCGGGGTCCTAATTTTTGAGGTCACTAGCAGTAGCCTTAGTTTAGGATTAAACATAGGGAACAAATAGCTCTAGAGCAGCCATCACAACAACAGATTTGAACTCCTTTGTAGTATAATTATGCTCAAGGGGTGGAAGAGGAAGATGAGATTGTAGAAGAAAATTATTTCTTAACAACAGATGGAGAACCTATTTTCTTGACAGAGGATGAAGAATACATTGAGAAAAAAAAATTTCTGAAAGATGAGGACTACATACTTGAAAATGATGATGATTTGGAGGTCCAATCCGATGATTATCATCAAGGTTCTCTTAATTCTCTTAGCTCGTAGAAAAGGAAATATTCATTGAGAAACCGAGATGTTCCTGTCACTCCTATCCAGAAGAGGACATTCCAGCAAAAGGATAATTCGCCCGAGAAAAATCCCCAAGCTAATAAAAACAAGGGAAAGGACTTTGCAGCTACAAATCAGATCAAGATTAATAAAGCATCTACAAGTACACCAAACAAAGAAAAAAAAGGTCAAAAGAAAGAATCTGTAACAAAGGACCAGCCTGACAAGAGGGGCACTGCTGTAAAAGAGGTAGATAAACAAACCAATATGTTTAGCTTAGAAAATGAAATATCTAAGTTGAAAGTCTCTATCCCCTTGACCGATCTTGAGAAAAATAATCAATACAAATCTCATGTTTCTAAAAGGATGAAATTAGACCCTATGTCATATATGGTTAATATTGAAGATGGTTGGCCTAAGCTCATTTTTGGTCTAGCCATAGATGGTCAACTAGAAGATATTGAAGTTCATGCATTTTATCTTAGTTTGAGAATTCATCAGTGTATCCTCCATAATGCCATGCTTGAATCCGGAGCTTCTCATAACCTGATGCCAAGCCCATAATGGAAAAATTGAGCTTCGATATAACCCGACCATACCATGATCTTTACTCTTTTGATTCTGGTAGAGTACGTTGTATCGATATTATAAAAGACTTGGTAGTTTCACTTGAGAAAAATTCCTGCTAAAAATGTCTTAATGGATGTGGTAGTAGCTGATATACATCCATGGTTTGGCATGATATTGTCAAGCTCATGGGGAGAAAAGTTAAGAGGTACTTTTCAATTGGATTTCTCTTATTCCACCATCCCATATTTTGGACAATTGAGGAAGTTGCATTGGGAGACAAAAATGAAGTATATGATCACTAGTAAAGAGAAACCAAAAAATCACCCTATCAATTCTGTACATACTGATCTTGAGTTCTTTACTTTATTTAATTATAGTGGTTTTGATGATCTAGATAGTTAGATTATAGAAGCTGAGGAAATTCCAGAAATTTCAAATAGTGTCCGAGCAGTTTTGAATGAAAAACAAGGCAATTAGCCTAGTTATTTAGAGCAGATATCAGAAAAGTCAGAAAAATATACATAACACATTGAAGAAGTGGCCGAAAAGGAAGAAACAAATCAGACTGCAGAATTCCAACTTCCTGATTATGAGAATGGTCTTTGGACCATTGATTTTGATGGTGCCTTAGGGAAAGATGGGGATGGCATCAGAATTTGGATCTGTAGTCCAATTCATTAATTAGGTAAAATACCAAAAAATGTGAGGTTGTGTTCCTACAAGTTGGCTTTCGATTGTTCTAATAATGAAGCAAAGTACGAGGCATTGATCACCCACCTCAAAATTATGAAAACGTTAGGTGCAATAATAATTTTTGTTTATGGAAACTCCGAGCTTGTAATTAAACATCTAAAAGGGGAATACCAGGCTAAGCATCGAAGGATGAGAGCATATAGAAATTTTGTACTTTAAATTTTCAAAAAATTTCCTGAATATACATTGTTAGTTGTACCAAGAAGTCAAAATATTATGGTATATTTTCTTGCTACAGTAGCAAGTAATTTTAAGATTCCCATATTTTCTAATTGGAAGTTTGAAATTCATGTCAAACACTGACCAAATTTTCCTGACAACTTGAGGTATTCGCAAGTGTTATGGGATGACAAACAGGTCAAATTTTTTCTGCAGATGGAAGGTGAATTTGAAAATTCCTTTATTGATGACGTATATGATAAAGATGATCAAGTGATCAAGGCTGCTCAGTTTTATGTGTTACAACTGAAATATAACAACATTATAAGGGGTCTTGTACCTTTGCAAGAATTTTTCGATCAAGATGATGTTGCTAGAAATCCGACATGGTTCCTACCGAGAAAGGTGTCGAAGATGTGAATATTGGAACAACAGACAATCTGAAAATGGTTAAGATGTCCAAGTCCTTATCTCCAGAGGTAAAAGAGAAAAACATAGCTTTGTTGCCTGAATTTTTTGATATATTTTCTTGGGACTATACATATTTGAAATTTTATGACAAGAATATCATTCAGCATACAATTCCGGTCAAGCCTGATCAAAATCCCTTCAGACAAAAGTTGAGAAGAATCAACCCAAGGTTTTTTCCGTCAATAGAGAAAGAGGTAAACATAATTTTTAAAGATGGTATCAATGTTCCCATTATATTTTTTGAATGGATGTCAAATCTTGATCCAGTGAGAAAGAAAATGGGAGAAATCTTTCTTTGTATTGATTTCAGAAACTTGAATAAGGTGTCTCTATAAGATAACTATCCCCTTACAAAGATGGACCATATCCTACATAGAGTGGTTGGGTCCAATTGACTGTTTCTTCTTGATGAATATTCAGGATATAATCAAATCTT
This sequence comes from Pinus albicaulis, assembly GCA_034641835.2. Taxonomy (NCBI): domain Eukaryota; kingdom Viridiplantae; phylum Streptophyta; class Pinopsida; order Pinales; family Pinaceae; genus Pinus; species Pinus albicaulis. The sequence goes on from CM076577.1 coordinate 27,162,363, forward strand.
AGTGCATAAGGATGATCAATACAAAATTTCTTTCACGACACCTTGGGGCACATTCAAGTATGCTAAAATGCTAGTCGGGCTCAAGAATGTAGGAGCCATTTTTCAGCGGGCAATGGACATTGCCTTCAAAAATGAAAAGGATGTTTTCTTAGTTGTGTATCTTGATGATTTTACAGTTTTCTCTCATTCTAATGATGAGCATGAATATCATTTGAGAATTTTATTTCAGACGTGCTGGAAATTTTGGATTTCACTCAATTCCAAAAAAAATCTTTTTTCCATGGAAGAGGGAAACCTTCGCAGTCATATCATCTCCAAATATGGCATCTGTATTGATCCTTCTCGGATTGAGGCTATTCAAAAAATATATTTTTCACAGAGCAAGAAGGAGATCCAAGCCTTTAGTGGTAGACAAATTTCTTGAGATGATTTATTCCAAATATTTTCGAGCATCTTCAAGAAATGACCAATATGCTTAAAATGGACAGTGAGGTAAGGTGGTCTATGGATGCCAAAAATTCCTTTAATTCAGTAAAGTTTTCCTTAACTACAACTCCATTTTGATCAGCCCCAACTACATTGATTTCATCATATTTTCATTTTCCTCTGAACATACTTTGGTTGTGGTTTTGATGCAAAAGAAGGATAAGACCAAGCAGCCCATTTCATTCCTTAGTCATACCATTAGGGATTCTTTCCTTAGATATAACATCATTGAGAAGCAAGCCTTGGCCTTGGTAAAGGCATTGAAGGAATTTCAAGTGTATATCCTTCATTCACACATTCTAGCCTATGTCCCTAATGAAATAGTGAAGGATGTCCAAATGCAAACTAATCCGGAAGGCAGAAGAGGAAAGTGGATAGAATCTATGTTAGAGTATCACCTCGAGATCAATCCTACAAAGCCGATCAAAGGTAAGGGATTAGCTAAGCTCATGGTTGAATCCAATTTACATGCATTTGACATCAAGCTCATTTCATTTTTTCCGATGAAGAAGATGATGGCTCACTCATGCAGGTATCAAATATTTTTCTCTCATCTCCTTTGTATCTCGACATCATTTATGTTCTTCAGCATCTTAATCCTCCTCAAGACACATCTAAAATTAAGGGTATGTCATTAAAGTTTAAAGCTTCCAAGTACTGCATTTTGGACAACGCTCTATATTGGAAAGACTTGGGAGGTGTCTTGCTGAAATGTTTGGTGGAAAATGAAGCCAAGGAGGTAATGATTGATTTCCATAAGGGAGATTGTGGAGGTCACTTGTTTTGCAAAACCACAGAAAATAACATGTTGAGGGCTGGATATTATTGGCCTACTCTCTTTGCAGATTTATATAAAACTATGATGAGATGTCACGAATGCTAAATATTTCAAGGTAAGAGAAAGCTTCTCCCGCTACCTTTGCAGCCTATATCCATGCAAGAACCATTTCAGCAGTGGGGCCTTGATTTCATTGGATAAATCCACCTTGCATCTTCTTCCTAGCACAAGTGGATCTTGACAGCTACCACCTACTTCATCAAATGGACTGAAGCAATCCCAACAAGGCAAGCTACAGATTTAGTCATTATTCAGTTTTTCGAGACTAATATTTTGTCTCATTTTAGTTGTCCCCATAATATCATTACAGATAATGTAACTGCATTAAAATCCAAGAAAATGGTTGAGTTTTGTGAGAACTATGACATCAAATTGGGACACTCAAATGCATATTATCCGCAAGGTAATAGATTGGAGGAATATTCTAAAAAATATTTAATCAACATTATAAAGAAGATGTTGGAGGGAAATAAGAAGAACTGGCATAAGAAGCTTGTTAATGCTTTGTGGGCAGAGAGGGTGAGTAGTAAGAATTCAATAGGTATGTCTCCTTTTCAATTGGTATATGGAATCGACATATCTTTCCCTACATCACTTATAGTCCTAGTTATGAAGTTATTACAAGAGTGAAGAGAATGATTTGCAGCATCAAATCAATTAGATGATCCATATTTAACAAACTAGAGATGAGGTCTTTCAAAACACCTCAAAGCTACATCAAAGGATAAATAAGATATATGACCACAAGAAAAAAGTAGATGATTTCAAAATTGGAAATGTGGTCCTCCATTGGGATGCTACAAATGAAGAGAAAGGGAAACATGGTAAATTTGAAAACTTATGGAAAGGACCATACAAGATTTCAACCTCTCACGGATAGAATGCTTGTCTATTGGAGGAAATGAATGGATAATATTTCATAGGAGGACCAGTCAATGGTAGGCTCCTTAAGCACTACCTTTTCTGAGAAAATTTCTGAAAATTTCCTAATCCCATTTTACATATTAGTTTAGCTTTTCTGCAAAAGTGTGAAGCGTATAATCATCAGAGCTTGGATCTCGACTTGAAGGCCATAAAGTTTCATTGATTTGTTGTTATTTTCAAAGTTCAGTTAAATTCAAGTCAGTCTAGTTTTGTGTCAATTTTCATTATTCAGTCTTGTTTTTTTTATTTGACTCCATGCCCAATGGTTAGGCTACTTGGTCTATGATGTTCTTGACACCTCCAAGGAGTTTCCATCCCCAGTTGGAGCCAATGTTAGTATCAGTCTATACAACCTATCACCAGTGATCAAATGGGATCTTATCATGTCTCGTTAGGCTCCCATAGTAAAATTTTTGTCATTTCATCAGGTCTTCAAGGAAAAATTTGGTCATTGGGTATTAGGTTTAGGACTATTTTAATCCTTCCAAAATTTTCACATGCTGGTGCATGTCATCACTCAGCTAAGTGTATCATCATTCAGAGATCATAATAATCATTCTAGTCATAACCATCATGATTTCATTCATTTCAATGTATCCATTAGGTCATTAGGGTTTCTGTCACCAAAACTATCATTTCATGCATAAAATCCAGCAAAATAGAGGAGTGGTAATGGGAAATTTTCTTGAATAAAGTTTGATTTCAAAATGTAATTTTATGTTTATATATGTAATAAGTACTTCATGTTCCTAAAAGTTTAATTTCAATTTATCAAAGAGATTCAAGGTTCCAAATAAAACTACACAATTTCAAAGCTACAAAATGTCCAAGGTTACAAGGTTCAAAAATGAAATTCATGCTTGAAAAATACATGTGGGGCCCATCATCACTCAAAAGGAGTCATTTTATGTTTATAAAAGGGCCAAAAAGACACAAGGATATTTCATTTGCACTCTTATGTCCTCTCATCATAGAGCTCTCACTTCATTTTGGCAAGAAAACTTGATTTTTTACCTCATACTAGAAAACATTGCCTCTTGTTACATATACAGAGCCTTCATTGCACTTCTAGAGGAGAAAATTGCGCATACAAATCCTGTGTTGCACACGGGCGTTGCACACTGGTGGCCTTCATTACGGACGAGGCAAAGTGGTGCAGAATTCATTTTTTGGTCATAAAACTCAATTTTTGAGGTTTATCCTCAGTTATTTCAGCCTCCAAACCTCTTCAAAGGTAATTTGAAAGCTTTCATACCGCCCTAGCATTTTTTCTCAAAAGGATTTAATCAAACAAATTTCCTCCTAGGGTTTGCTTGAAATTTTTGGTTTTTCTTCCCAAGTGTTAAATTTCTGCACAAAACCCTATATTACTTGCTCTTACACCTATGTTTGCACTTGACATATCACTTCCATCAATTAAATACCCATTTCCGTTCATTTTCATCACTCTCCCTATAAACCCTAGCCCTATTCTGCCAATTTGGGCAGTTTTCCTAGCTAGGACTGTGTTTGAATTTCCTAGCCCATTTCCCTCACTCATGTCTCTCCATCTTACACCCTAAATATCCCTAAGACCCCTTCCCATCTCCCTAAATTTTCCTACTCCCATCCCCCTTCCCTAAGTCTCTCATTTTATCCCTTTGCTCCCTTCCCTTTTTTTCCCTCTTATCATCTAGGGTTTCATCATGGAAGTTGATGCATCACCATCAGAGAAAATAAAAATACAAAGGGGGAAAGATATTGAGGTTTGAGCCATCCAACTGCAATGAAATCACTTCCTCCCTGTTGGAGCAGGGATCCCCTAGCAGAAATTTTGGAACAATTTTGTAATATTCTGTAATAATTAGGCTAGGTCAAGGGCTTTGGGGCGAGCCAAAGCCCGAATGAATTGTAATGTGTCAAAGGGTAGACAAAGAGTCTAAAAATCATGGTTTGTAGACCATAGAGTAGTGCAGGCTAGTATGTTATAAATAGATGGATAAATCGAGTCTAGAGGTAGGTTAAGTTTTGGATATGTTAGGGTCCTATAAATATAGGATTCATAATTTTGAATTGAATTTTGATAGTCTTGTAAAATATGTACATAACTTGCTTTTTGCAAGTTGTTTTCCCATATTTTGAAAAATAAAAATAAAAAATAAAAAAGAGGGTAAAAAAAGTCCTAAAAGAAAGATCAAAGGACTTAAAAAATATAGACCCCAAAAGAAAAAATATGAAAATAAAACATGAAAGTGTGCAAGTCCAAATGCCACTTCTTTTTACTTTTTGCAAATGATTATGGCAAAGTGCCAATAAATACCATAATCCATGATGAGTTAAACCATTTAAACTTGACTTGTCATGTTTTCAATTTCCATGTTTTAGATAGTGAATAAAGATTGGTCAGACAATTTAATCCTGACTAATCAGTAGATAGGTAGAGAATAATGAGGAGCTCATCAGTTTAATTTGAGCCCTCGAATGAAATAAGGTAGAATTAGATAGTTTTATTCTTTCAAAAGAATAAAATGTTTCAAGGTAGCAAGCTTAAACGCACCTGCTAAAAAGAAGAAAAAATGTCAGAGTAATGTTCGGTAGGTAGAAAGAAGTGGGAAAAAGCATGTAATATTCATCACCCGGAAAAAATCACTAATTTCCCTTCTCCTGTAAGTATTCAGTATTCTATACTTCCATTCAAAGAGGCTCAGAGCATTTCTTTGACTTCTGTTGGGACCGGACTGAAGGCTTGATGACTGGATAGTGGAAAATGTTGAATTCTTATGATAAAATCCCCCTTGCCATTATTTATCCCTCATTCATACATTTAATTCATCTTCATAAGTAAAGAATCATTCTTACTTAATGAATTGAAAACCCCATTTAATTAACTTCCCTCATTCATAAAGAATACAAAAACCCTCAAAAAACACTCTATCCTAAGTAAATTGATGAAATGATGAAATAATAAGCTTTGCTTTTATTTATTCACTCTACTTGGTCATTTAGTGTATTTTTGTGTATTCCGTCTTCACTTGTCATATTAAATTTTAACCTATGCTATTAATTCCCTAAAAATACCTTATCCTACCTATATAACTCCCTTTATCTAAAATACCCCCTAAAACCCACTATTATAAAGTTTTTAGACCAAAGTTATTATCCACATGTTAAATTAAAAAACCCAAATAATACTCCCTTTGGTCTAAAACTAACCTTAATTTAAAATCCCGCCCCCTATGGTTATTATACCCTTCAACAAATCTAAAAAATGTATAATAAAATAAATAATTAAAATATGGCTTTTCACGCATATCCTATGTATTTGGAAAATGAAAAAATATTTCCTCGCCCATCACATTTTTATCCTAAGTGCCTTTGAAGAACATTTTCCAACCTTTTCTGCACTTCATATTTTAATCCAAGGTGCTATAGCGATTAATATTAAGGTTTATTTTCATTTGAAATTAAACCTTCCCTTTATACCCTATCTCTGTTATGTAAAGCCCCTACCTTTACATAGGCCAAACCATAGTTAAACATACAACCCCAACTCATGCACCTCCGCCCTTATATATAAAACTCTTTTATATATATAAATACCATTATTTAACCCTTTTTAACAATATATATAAATCCCAACTTTGCATATATAAAACCTTTGATAAATTTCACATCCATAAAGGTTTTTTAACCATGTTTTTACCACCAGCACCCATGTAAAGCCTGGCCCCAAATTTGCTTTGACGCGCCTTCCAAAAGAGATCCCAACCGTTCGCTCTCATACTCCAAATCCGACGGCTCTTCAACGATATCGCACTCACAAATTGATTGTTCGCCCGAAGCCCAAATGGATGTGAAATGGGTTGTTTTATCAATTTCGCCTCCTGCAACATGGCATCCTCTCATAGGATCACGTTTGTTTCAATAGAAACCGCTTACCACCAGAATTGAAAACGAAAATTGCTGCTGGGTTTCGCATTTTGAAATAAAACCACTCCCGCAATTTGATGATACATGCATTTAATGCATCTATAATAACTAAATATTAAAGTTTTAAACTTTTGATATACCATTTCTGATGTTTATTTGCACATTCCGGACTGTAAAAAACAAAACTTCCGCTCGACTGTGTAAGAACCCTTTTACTCAAAATTGTCAACTTATACCTAGAGAAAATCAAAATTTTACCACAGATTCTCCATTGAAGATCAGTAAAGCCATTCGCTACACCAACAATTTGGACCAGTCCTCAGATTAAACCAACATCTTCTCAAGAACCCTTCAACCAACCAAATACCTCTGTTTAAAGGTATTTCTCGACAGTTAAAACCTACAATTTCAAGTTTAGACCATGAATAATTAAACCAGACCTGTAATTAAGGATTTTACCAAAAGAAATTTCCCAAAAACACCCAAAAAGAGGCCAAACCCTGGCCAATTTTTCCCAGAAAATTCTGAGTCCGAAAAAACCATTTTTTAGCTAATTTTCTCAATCTGTAACCTCTAAAGATCAAATTGATTTCAAATATAGAAAAGGGTTTAAAGCCTTCAGATCTCTTAAAAATCTCTTTTATAGTCAAATCTATTCAGGAAACCCTCGTTTTCTGTCTTATCCCAATTTATATCCTCTAAGAAAGAAAATAAACTCCTGCAAATAGTTTAAGCTTGCAGTACTTATTCTAAAATGACCAAAAGGCAGATCACAGCTAGACCTGGAGGTTCTAAACCAACCAAGACTGGAGGATCCAAACCTCCTAAATCTGTAACACCTAAAGTTGTTAAATCTACTCCAGTCTTCACTGCTAAATCCACTAAATCAGTAAATCCCCTCTAGCCACCTGTAGCTATTGAAGAAACCCTTCCATTGACTAATATGGACTACAAGATTGTTGATCCTGTTGTAGAATTCAACCTTTTAGAAATACATAATTGGTGCTATGATAAATACTTGGACAAGGATGAAATGCCTATTTGGGAGACTCATTTGCCAAATATGTTGTTCCATTGACCCACCCTGGACAAGACATTGTTAGATTATGTCAAAAGAATTATGAACCAAACCAAAGCGCCATTATTGATGCAGACAGAGAGATCCTTTTTACCATCACAGTAGAGTCCATAAATCAAATGTTGCAATTACAGTCTGGTCCTCAATCAGTCCCCCTATCTATATAATTTTTGACCCATTTGTACTTAGACCTGGATTTCCCAAATAAGTTTATGATATTTCAAAAAAATTTGCCTTCCCATGTTGACATTCCTAAGTTGGACCCTCCTTATTCCGCTGCCAAATTTCCTGAAGGGTCTAGGCATATTATTTTAATGCTATCTATTATACTGGGATACTTTAAATATGGATTCACTGATGAATCCATTCTTGGCTTTCTATCCACCTTATCTCCAACCCAACCTCCAACAATCATTTTTTATTATGCCAGATTCATAGCAGACAATATTCATCATCAGCTAACAAAACTACCCACTGAAGGGGTTTTCAGATACTCTTCCTACTTGTTTCTCTTATTTTTATTCTTTCAAGCTGATAATTTTCCAATTCCATTGAAAAAGATAGACTTAGAGAGAAATCCTCTGTCCATTATCTTTTGGACATCCTTGCTCAGGAAAGAGGGTATTGAGTTCACCTACACAGACTTTTCAGACCTCTTTCTGCATCCAGCAATGAATATTTTGTAAAAAGAAAAGTAGCCCAGATTCAACGAAGAGATGAAAAGAATCTTGCAACTATCAAAACAGAATAAAATGGGAGACTGGTTTCTTTATGAAAAGCATACAGAGATAAGAATTTTTGGATCCAACTTATTACCTTATAAGTTGCCAAAATACATGAACATGAGAAATTTTGCATTGGAATATTTAAGACAGATTCTCAATTCTGGCTCTATTAACTTCTTAGCTGCCAGGAAAAAGACTCAATTCAAGCTAAAGTGTCAGATTGGTCCTTTCATCATAAATAACAGAGAGGCAGAAAAATAAATCTCAAAGAGACTAGTAGAGTTCAAATTTCAATAAAGTTTTCCATGGAACTATGATCCTCAAGGGATCCTAGCAATTTAAGGGTAAAATGTAAACTAACACCCTTCATACATGAGCCCAAGCCATAGATTGAGAAGTTTTCAAATCAAGAAGAATGGGTAGAGAATATACTGATAGATACAGTTACTATTAAAAAGACAACAGGAAAAATGGTTACAACACAAGCCATTGAAGTTGTAAAGCAGCCAGAGATTTCAGCCAAAAGAAGCAGAGAAGAAGGAACATACACAGCAGAAACAACTACAGAAACAAAATTCAAAATGATTTATAATAAAAGGCTTAAATTCAGTTCAATTGGGAAATAAAAGATAATTGACATTGAAGATACAAATGAGCCAGAGGTAAATAATAATGAAGCTACAATGATAATCAATGAAACTCTTGCAGAGATTGAAAAAGAGAAAAAAAAGGTAAAAATGATACTCAAATGATTGAAAAGCCACAGAATATGGAGGCATCTTCCTCACAGACAGCTGAGGAAAAATAATTATATATCAAGGAAAAATATAAGCAGATAAAGTAGAAGAATGAGGAAATTAAATCAGAGATATATTCTCAATTCCTCAAGAAAAAATCTGGGAATCAAAATAGGCTATTGACAGCCTTTGATTATTCTACAAACAAAATGATTATGTCATTTTTGCAACCAAATACTTCAGCACCAAAGATAGTGGCAGATTATAAAAACGTGGAGTTTGAAGTAGACACTGAAAATGTTCATGAGCTAGACCAAATTGAATTTCATAGACATAGCTCTGAAATGTTGTATTCAACTGTGGTGACAAAGGCAATGAGTGATACCAAGTTGCAAAATACTATTCTTAATATGCAGTATCAAATGAAGCTAGACAAGGGATCTTTGTATGCAAATGACCTAAGGATTAAAGCCTTATAGGATTTAATTTTACAGGTGGGATATGATCCCTCAAATGTTCAAGCAATAGAATTTTTGATTAAGAAAAAGAATGATGATATTGCAGCTTTGAGGAAACAGCTTAAGCTTCCTCAAAGTGAGCATCCACAGACCAAAGAAATCCTTCAAGAGCAAAGTGAAAAAGAAGATATGATGAAGCTCATTCTCAAATTAACTGCTCAGACCAAATAAATGGAATCCCAAATGGACCAGCTTGTCCAAGAGAAGGAAACTTTGAAAGAAACTGACACTCCTATCATTCCTTCAGTTATACCAGTGATTACCATAGCAGTGGCTTCCACATTAGGAGAGAAACTAGCACCAAAGGAACCACTGGCAACTGCAGTGCCAGTGATTTCAACTACTACTTCAAACACAGATTCTTCTACAACACAAGTTCAGAAAACATATGGAGCGGGTTAGATTGTAAAGGCTATGGAGGAATTGTCTTTGAAAAATAATGAAATCAACAGTATAAAGAAGATGATTGAAAATATTGAAACCACAAATAAGTTAGCTCAAATAAATGCTAAAACCCATGAACAGAAGGAAATTAGACTTGGGGAAAAAATCAACGGCTTACAAAAAGAGCTAACATTCACTGAGAAAATTTCATTTGTAAAGAATCATCTATGGAAAAACATAATTGAAGCCATTCACACTCAATGGCCTTCAATTCAGGTTATATATGAGCAGAGATATTTATTACTAGCAGCTCAGGAAGAGATTCAAAAGACTAAGGATGAGTTAACTGCAAGAACAGAGCATAATTGGAAGAATTACAGGTACTAGATAGAACAGAGACCATTTTACAGATTAAGAAGGTGGTAACCAAGAAAAAATTGATGAAATGCCTAGAAGAGAAATGTGAATCAATGAACAATTCCATAACAAAGTTTATGATGAAATACACAAACTTAAGACAGAAGGGCTTGCCAGAAATCCATGTCTTTAATGAAAAAATGATGCTCCAGAAGGATTATGATAAGAAGATCAAGGAATTTTCCAAGGAGCAAGTCAGCAAACCATTGCCACAAGGCACTCCCACAGGAAAAGTTCTCCTTCAACACTTTGAAGATTTCTTCTTTCTACAACATGAGATAAAACATATCTTTGTGTTCAAACCCAATTTTGCTAAATACACGGAGGCAGATGAGAATTTTAGAAAGCTAAAGAATATCAAAATTCCCAGTGAAGAACAGTGGTGAAAATTTACAGATTTAATGTAAAAATGAGAGGTAAAACAGTGAAGAAAATTACCTTAAAAATAGTCAAAAAGAAACAGTGAAGTAAAAGGACAGTCTGTTGATTTTTTACTGCACAAAGATATATTTTTACAATAGTAAACAGTGGAAATATCAGTCAAAAGTGTATCAGCGTTAAAGAGCACTGTTAAAGAGTATCAGATGAAATGGTATCAACTAAGGCAACTCAAATGAATATATTTTCTAGCAGCCAGCAAAGCAGGACAACTAATCACTCAAAAGCTCCTTATTAGATAAATTAGTTCTATTTATTTTGGATAAGAGGACAGCTTGCTGATTTTTTAAGCAGTTGTCCGTCATATTTTGTAAAGATATTTTCTATTTCCTGAAGATATTCCGAGATGTCTCCTAGGATATTTGTAACTACATTTTGTATAAATACTTCTACATTATAAGTATTTAGTATGGAATAAAATTGCTGAAATCACTATAGACATTTTTATCGGACATTGGAGGTTCTTGTGTGTTTGAATTCAAAGTAGTAGACTAGACAAGCTAACTGGCATCATAATTTAGGATCCCTGTGATAAGTTGATGAGTGAAGTACTTCCTACCTGTCACTGTTTCCTATTATAAGTTTTATGCATTCATTTTATGTTTGCTCTGTCTGAATGTCCAACTAGGAATATACTATAGGATTATTCTAGCACTCGATGTTTTTAACTAGTTTCCATTTTATTTTTTTCTTATGATTTCTGGTGCAAGGAACCCTTAATTGCTCCTTCTCCCATTTTACCTTTGTCTTCTACTTCCATTTTCTAGATCAAAGGATCCTTAAGTGCTCTTTAGCCCGGTCATACCACCTCACAAAAAACACCTTCCCAAATCTCTGAGGGTTATCTATCTTGCCCTAAACACCTTTGTACCTTTTTGGCCTTGATTTCTAGTGTTGCTAGCTTGATTTAGACTCCATAACCCAATGGAGAAATAGATTTCTCTCTATCCTACCTCCAAGTGATTTTTTCCCACCAAACCCTTTAAACAAAAACCAAATTTTACTTTCATAACTAGCCTAATATTTTAAATTAAAACAAATATAAATTTTAAAGAGAGAGCCCTCTCTGAATTCTAGGAAGGCTAGATCCTAGAATTTGAAGTAGGTTTGTGGTTACCTCGGTGAGTTCTCTCTTGAACCTAGAGAAATTACTGATTGATAACATAATGGTGACCATACTGGGGAACTAACCAATCTCTAGTCTTAAATTTAGTCTTAAAGGAAGATCTTTCATTTATCTTTTTACTTCAAGATTATTTTTATAGGTTGTGAGTAGTCAAAACAATCATTCTGGATTCTAGGAAAACCTACTATACTAGGTCTAACTCGTATCCTAAGCCTGCAATTATAGTAGATAACCCAAATGAAATTGGTAAAAAGAAAAAACAAATTGTCAATTTAGAAACTGAAGTACCATTAAGAAAATCCAATTCTTTACCCAAAGATTTAGTGAGTTTAAATGATATTGATTTTGATCTGAAGTTTGAATATTCATTGTTTAAAACTAAATCTGAAACTAATTTGAACAATATTGTTATAGAACCTGTTTTTCTTTCATTTTTTAATGCAAAACAGAAAAATATTTTAGTAGGAACAAAGTCAAATAAGTCTAAATATAAAAATACAGTTGAAAAGATTAATGTTTCATTGATTAAAGATATTAATGAATCTATTGAATTAGCTCATTTGTTGTCTTACATAAGACCTCCAGTTTCTCAATTTCATACAACAATAATACCAACAGTAGATTCATCTTTATATGTTGTCACTTAATTTATAGATACTTCTGCAAGTTCATCTACAAAAAATTTCATTCCTAAGTTTCCTTTGCAGCCTAGGATATTATTTTTCTTCATCCACTCATTCCACTGCATCCACTGCTTTGCATTCAGATTTTATAAGCACCACATCTTTATTTCCCAGCAATTCCATTTACATACCAGCTTCATTTCCCACCTCTTCAACTACAGTTGTTAGTTCATCAGCTGTCATATCCAGCACTACCCCTATCATTACTATTATACCTCCCAACTCAGCAAAGCTTCAAGCCATGGCTGCTAGGTATGCTCCCCTTGTCTTACCCCAAAACCTCCATGATATGCCCCAAGATTACCAAAATAATGTACCACTATTTGATGGCATTTCACAATATACTGCTCAACAACATGTAACTAAAATGACATATTACTGTGAAATTTGTGAAATTGATGAGTCAGATGTCCAGATGAGGTTATTTGCCCAAATTTTGACAGGAGAAGTTCAAAAATGGTTCAAAAATTTAGCTGCCGGTAGTGTATCTAATTTAGCTGCATTTCATAGAATATTTTTAAATAAATGGGAAAGGAAAAAGAACCCCCTTAAAATTTTGTCTGAGTTTGATGCTTTGAAAATATCTCCTACTGAGTCTGTCCAAGACTATTGCACTTGGTATAACAGTGTCTATAATTCTATTCCTGCAGCTCTTAAATGTACACCTTACTCTATTTTTCTCAAATTCCCTGATGTATTTGATACAGATATGGCCTATCAATTGAGAGAAAGAGATGCCCAAACCTTAGAACAGATGCAATTAGATGTTGTCAGTGTAGAAATCAACATTTTAGCTAGGAAGGCCATACTTAGAAATGAAAGAAGAGTTACAATTAAAGAAGAAGGTTCAAACTCTGATGTTAAATTGGATTTATTTTCTAAAACTTTAGAAAGGGTGATAGAAAGGTTAGATAATATAGATATAAAACCTCAATGCGATAATCAACCTCAGATTAGAAATCCAAATTTCAGAAAAAATAATAACCCTGGAAAAGCTAAAGAAGTTTCTCCATACCAAAACATTAGGCCCCCATTCTAGGAAAACTATGCTAAATGTTCTCAAAATAATGATGAAGATGAGGATGACATCAATCATCTAATGGGAATAGATGAAAACAACACCATTTTCTTCACTCGGGAATATCTGGAACTATTTGAGCTTCAACAACTCAAATTAAACTTCAGTGAATCGTTTGACTACAAACAAGGTTATGAATTTGTTATTAATGCAATTCACAGTTAGTATAACCTTATAAACAAGAAAAATAATGAGTCTTCTACTAAAAAAAATTCTCAAAATAAAAATAAGAAAAATGTAGAAGCCCCAAAAACAAAAGTTTTTCAAATTCTCCCAAGGGAAAATAAGAAAAATTCCAATCCTTCCAGCCCTAAAAAATCAACAAGTCCCAAAATTCTTAATATTACTGATGAAGTAGCTCAATATTCCAAAGATGCACGGAAATTTAATACTCCTAAAGCTTCTAATTCAGTAAAAACAACAAATTCGGATCCTAAAAATATTTCGGCAGATTCTAAATCAACAAATCCTAGAACAGATAATCCTAGACCACCTGCTGATAATTCTAAGTCTCATAAAATTTCTGCTGCCACAAAAATAATCCCAGATAAGAAAATTAAAAGAAGAAAAACTCAAGAAACTCACACATAGAGTGCTAAGACAATTGAAGATAAAAATACAACTGTTGAAAATCAAGAAAAACCAACTCAGATTATAGTTACTAAAGATGAATTAGTTCAAATTAGTAAATCTCAACCATCATTCAATATTTAGTCTGAAATTGATAAGTTAAAAATACCTATTCCTTTAATAGAACTTGTTAAACATGACTTATAAAAATCAACTATAACTGAAACTTTGAATATGAATGATGGTGAAGATGCCATTAATTTGAATGATGATCAACCAAAGTTGATTTTCGGCCCTGATGTGAATGGAAAGCATCCAGATGGATCAGTCCCTCCTTTCTATATTAGTCTTACCATCCATGATCATATTTTACACAAAGTTATGTTAGATTCAGTAGCTTCCCATAATTTAATGCCCAAAGCTATCATGGAAACTCTTAATCTAGAAATAACCAAGCCTTACAAAGATTTGTTTTCATTTGATTCTAGAAAAGTTAAGTGCTTAGGATTAATTAAATACTTATGTGTTACTTTAGTTCAGTACCATGGTAAGAGTATGGTAATGGACATTTTAGTAGCTAACAACCCACCAAAGTATGGTATGCTTCTTTCTCGCTCATGGGGAGTAAAGTTGCATGGATCTCTACAATTGGGCATGAGATATGCTACAATATCAGTGTTTGGTCAACCCAAAAAGCTATATAGGGAAATTTTAATTAAATTCATGGTCAGTAGTGCTGAGAGATCCATAAATTACCCAATTTATTCTACACCAAATGACCTTGTCTCTTTTATTTTGTGTAACTCTAATAACAATGAAATCCAAACTGAACTGATTAACAAAAAGCCAAAACCAAACTATGACAACATATTTCATGAGTTCCTTTGGCACTTATACTTTGATGGCTCTGTAAACAAATTATGAGCAGGAGTAGGAGTATGGATTACAAATATGGAAACTAATCATTCAGAAGGACATGCCTTCAGACTCAACTTCAAATGTACCAACAACATGGCAGAGTATGAGACACTCATTCTAGGCCTGCAGATCATTAGAAACTTAGGAGGAAAAATAATACTAATAATGGGAGATTCAGAATTGATCATTAAGCAAATAAATGGAGATTATTCTATCTATAATCCTAGACTAGCCAGATACAGAGATACAACAATTGATTTAACTGATGATTTATTGGAATGCAAGTTTGCTTCTATACCCAGAAAACAAAACATGCAAGCACATTGTCTAGCAACTTTTGCTAGTACTTGTAACTTACCATTCCAACCAACTCATATGTATACTGTTGAGGTTAAACATAGACCAATTATCCCAGATAACCTCAAGTACTGGACGATTTTCTCTCATGATGAACAAATTTACCATTTTTTAAATAACAAGGAAGAATTTCAAAATTTTAAACTAGATACAGATTGTAATATAGATTCAAATTTTAATTGTGAAATAGATAACATAGATGTACATAAATTTAACAAATCAATTGTATTTACTCAATCTGACATAGATAACTTAGAGAAGGTAGATATAGAGAAAATCATTGAAGAAGAAATTGACATGTTAGATCTAAAAGATAATTTTTTGCCTTAAGGTTTAACCCCTTTGGAAGACCTTTTTGATTCTAATGATGTGCTTAAAAAGCAAAAAATGGAACCAGTTAGGTCTGACATTGAGAAATGTAACATTAGGAAAAAATTAAAACCAAAAATGATTAAACTGTCTAAATCTTTACCTCCATAAGAAAAGGAACAATACATTGATATTTGAAAGGAATATCAAGATGTGTTTGCTTGGAGTTATGAAGATCTTAAAGCTTATGACACTAACATAATCCAACACAAAATTCCTATAAAAGATGACCAAAAACCCTTTAAACAAAAATTAAGGAGAATTAATCATGTTCTATTACCTTTGATAGAAAAGGAAGTAAAACGCTTGTATGATGCTCAGATTATTACACCAATTAGATATTCTGATTGGGTTTCAAATCTAGTACCAACAAGAAAGAAAATAGGTGAAATTATATTATTTGTCTACTTTAGAAATCTTAAAAAATTATCTTTGAAGGATAATTACCCTTTACCCAAAATATATCATATATTACAAAGGGTAGTTGGTTCCTCTAGAATATCTTTGTTAGATGATTTTTCAGGATACAACCAGATCCTTGTCCAAAAGGAAGATCAAGCTAAAACAACTTTCACCACTCCTTGGGGCACTTTCATGTATGTGAAAAATGCCCTTTGGCCTGATGAATGCAGGAGCAACCTTTAAGAGAGCTATGGACATAGCCTTTGCTAAGGAGATTCTTGACTTCTTGGTAATTTATCTAGATGACATTACTGTATTTTCCAAATCAAATAATGAACACCTGGATCATTTGAGACAAGTCTTTATTTAATGTAGGAAATTTGGCATCTCTTTAAATCCCAAGAAAACTCTCTTTGGACTAGAAGAAGGTAAGTTACTAGGACATATAATTTCAAAATAAGGAATTATAATTGATCCTGCTAGGATAGAAGAAACTTGGAACATTCATCCTCCTAGAAATATCAAATAATTACAAGCTTTCTTAGATAAAATTAACTTTGTGAGAAGATTTATTTCAAACTTAGCTGAAATCATTAGAGAACTGAACAATATGATCAAAAAAGACTCAAATTTAAAATGGACCGTTGAAGCCAAAAAATCATTTGATTCCATAAAATAGCCTTTAACTAAAACACCAGTCTTAATCAGTCCAGATTTCAAAAAAGACTTTATAATTTTTTCTTTTGCATCAGAACATACCATTGCTACAGTTTTACTGCAGAAGAATGATCAAGGTTTTGAACAGCCTATAGCTTTTTTCAGTAAGACTCTTTGAGATGCACCTCTAAAATATAACATAATGGAAAAAAAAGCCTTAGCCTTGGTTATAGCTATAAAAGATTTCAGAGTTTACATCCTCTATTCCCACATAATTTCCTATGTCCCTAATTCAGTAGTTAAAGACATTCTTACTCAGGATGGCCTTGATGGAAGAAGCGGTAAGTGGATTGCAACTATCCTAGAATATGACATAGAAATCAAACCAAAAAAACTCATTAAAGGACAAGGATTAGCCAGATTTATGGTTGAATCCAACTGCAATGCAGTAGACATAAATTTTATTGCTCAGATTGATGACCAAGAAGAGATGGCAACTCCAATGATCAGTGAAGCCTTTCTAGATTCACCTTGGTACTTAGATATTATCTTTGTACTTACAAACTTACAAGCTCCTCATGGATTATCAAGCACAAAAGCCAAAATTCTTAAACTTAAAGAAATGAGATTTTGTATTTTAGATAATGTGCTTTTTTGGAAAGAACACAGTGGAATATTACTAAATTGTTTACTAAAAGCAGAAGCTGACAAAATTCTTGAAGAATTTCATGCAGGTGACTATGGAGGGCATTTATATTGGAAAAGTATTGCAGATAAGATCCTTAGAGTTGGTTTTTATTGGCCTACCTTATTTGATGATGTTAAGAAATTTGTTACTTCATGTCATAAATGTCAAATTTTTGAAGGAAAAAAGAAACTGTTACCTTTACCCTTAAAGCCAATTTCAACTGAGATGTCATTTCAACAATGGGTTTTAGAATTTATTGGAGAAATTCACACCCCATCTTCTGGCCAACATAAATGGATTTTGACTGCCACATATTACTTTACTAAGAGGATTGAAGCCATTCCTACCAAACAAGCCACTAACACAGTCATTATCTCTTTCATAGAAAACAACCTTTTATCTAGATTTGGATTCCCTCAGAAAATAATTATTGATAATGCAGTGGCATTTAAATCTAATAAAATGATTGCCTTCTATCACAAGTACCATATTACCCTAGGCCACTCTACTGCTTATTACCCTCAAGGTAATGGCCTAGTTGAATCTTCGAATAAAAGCCTTGTAAATATTATTAAAAATTTACTTGAAGATAACAAAAAGACTAGGAATAAAAAGTTAGTCTATGCCTTATGGGAAGATAGACTTACTACCAAAAAGTCAATTGGTACTTCCCCTTATCAGATTTTTTATGGGATTGATGCAGTTTTCCCATCATCCTTAGGTGTTCCAGTAATGAAGATCATTCAAGAATCACAAGTGGAAATAAATGATATACAAAAAATGATAAATCGAACTATTCATCTACAACAAACAAGGGAAGAAGTCTATGAGAAATCCCAAGTCATTCATGATAAAATCAATATTTTTTTTTGATAAAAGAAGTAAAGAAGATGACTTTTACATTGGATATCAAGTGTTAATGTGGGATTATAGGAGAGAGAACAAAGGTAAGCATGGGAAGTTTGAATTTCTATGGAAACGACCTTATGTAATTTGTGGATATAGGGGTAACAATTCTTTGTTCATCAAAGATTTGGATGGAACATATATTCAAGAAGGACTAGTTAGTAGCAAAATGCTCAAACACTACTATTCTTCTAAGTTAACCAATATTTAGTCCCAGTTACTTTTTACATCATTGTAAATATCTATTGAAGTTTTAGATTGGATTGGATATTTTATTTCCAAATTTGAAGCCTGGAGAAAAGGCCCTAATATTTGAAGAGTAAAATGTCATAAATATGAGTTTTTGCAGAAAAGAAAAGATAATTACTGGATCATCATGGTCAAAATTGAAGGCTACTAGTCTTAGAGTTCATGAAATTTCACCAGGAAATGCCATCCCCATGTGAAGCCGTTGTTAGGGTCCTATAAATATAGGATTCATAATTTTGAATTGAATTTTGATAGTCTTGTAAAATATGTACATACCTTGCTTTCTGCAAGTTTTTTCCCCATATTTTGAAAATCAAAAATCAAAAATAAAAAAGAGGGTAAAAAAAGTCTTAAAAGAAATATCAAAAGACTTAAAAAATAAAAACCCCAAAAGAAAAAGGATGAAAATAAAACATGAAAGTGTGCAAGTCCAAATGCCACTTATTTTTACTTTTTGAAAATTATTATGGAAGAGTGTCAATAAATGCCATAATCCATGATGAGTTAAACTATTTAAACTTGACTTTTCATGTTTTCAATTTCCATGTTTTAGATAGTGAATAAAGATTGGTTAGACAATTTAATCCTGACTAATCAGTAGATAGGTATAGAATAATGAGGAGCTCATCAGTTTAATCTGAGCCCTCGAATGAAATATGGTAGAATTAGATAGTTTTATGCTTTCAAAAGAATAAAATGTTTCAAGGTAGCAAGCTTAAATGCACTTTCTAAAAAGAAGAAAAAATGTTAGAGTAATGTTCGATAGGTAGAAAGAAGTGGGAAAAAGCATGTAATATTCATCACCAGGAAAAAATCACTAATTTCCATTCCCCTGTAAGTATTCAGTATTCTATACTTCCAGTCAAAGAGGCTCAAAGAATTTCTCTGACTTCTATTGGGACCGGATCGAAGGCTTGATGACTGGATAGTGGAAAATGTTGAATTCTTATGCTAAAATCCCCCTTACCATTATTTATCCCTCATTCATACATTTAATTCATCTTCATAAGTAAAGAATCCTTCTTACTTAATGAAACCTAAAATCCCATTTAATTAACTTCCTTCATTCATAAAGAATACAAAAACCCTCAAAAAACACTCTATCCTAAGTAAATTAGTGAAATGATTAAATAATCAACTTTGCTTTTATTTATTCATTCTTCTTGGTCATTTAGTGTATTTTTGTGTATTCCATATTCCCTTGTCACATTAACTTTTAAATTATGCTATTAATTCCCTAAAAATACCTTATCCCACCTATATAATTCCCTTTATCTAAAATACCCCCTAAAACCCACTATTATAAAGTTTTTAGACCAAAGTGATTATCCACATGTTAAATTAAAAAACTCAAATATTACTCCCTTTGGTCTAAAACTAACCTTAATTTAAAACCCCACCCCCTATGGTTATTAGACCCTTCAACAAGTCTAAAAACTGTATAATAAAATAAATAATTAAAATGTGGCTTTTCACGCATATCTTATGTATTTGGAAAACGCAAAAATATTGCCCCGCCCATCATATTTTTATCCTAAGTGCCTTTGAAGAACACTTGCCAACCTTTTATGCACTTCATATTTTAATCAAAGGTTCTACGATTAATATTAAGGCTTATTTTCATTTGAAATTAAACCTTCCCTTTATACCCTATCTCTTCTATGTAAATCCCCTACCTTTACATAGGCTACACCGTAGTTAAACATACAAACCATCCTCATGCACCTCTGCCCTTATATATAAAACCATTATATATATAAATACAATTATTTAACCTTTTTTAGCCATATATATAAATCTCGACTTTGCATATATAAAACCTTTGATAAATTTCACATCCATAAAGGTTTTTTAACCATGTTTTAACCTCCAGCGCCCATGTAAAGCCCGGCCCCACCTTTGCTTTTCCGCACCTTCCAAAATAGATCCCAACCGTTCACTCTCATACTCCAAATCCAATGGCTCTTAAACGATATCGTGCTCAAAAATTGATCATTCGCTCAAAGCCCAAATGGACACGAAATGGATTGTTTTATCAATTTTGCCTCTTGCGACATGGCATCCTCCCATAGGATCGCATTCATTTCAATAGAAACCGCTTACCACCACAATTGAACGCGAAAACTGCTGTCGGGTTTTGCATTTTAAAATAAACCGCTCCCGCCATTTGATGATACCTGCATTTAATGCATCTATGATAATTAAATATCAAAGTTTTAAACCTTTGATATACCATTTCTGATGTTTATTTTCGCATTCTGAACTGTAAAAAAAAACTTCCGCTCGACTGTGTAAGAACCATTTTACTCAAAATTGTCGACTTGTGCCTGGAGAAAATCAAAATTTTACCACAGATTCTCCATTGAAGATCAGTAAAGCCATTCATTGCACCAACAATCTGGACCAGTCCTCAGATTAAACCAATATCTTCTCAAGAACCCTTCAAGAAACCAAATACCTACGTTTAAAGGTATTTCTCGACAGTTAAAACCTACAATTTCAAGTTTAGACCATGAATAATTAAACCAGAACTGTAATTAAGGATTTTACTGAAATAAACTGCCCAAAAACACCCAAAAAGAGGCCAAACCCTGGCCAATTTTTCCCAGAAAATTCCAAGTCCGAAAAAACCATTTTTTAGCTAATTTCCTCAATTTGTGACATCTGAAGATCAATTTCAAATACAAAAAAGGGTTTAAAGCCTTCAGATCTCTTAAAAAGACCTTTTGTAGTCAAATCTATTCAGGAAACCCTCGTTTTCTATCTTATCCCATTTTATATCCTCGGACAAAGAAAATTGACTCCTGCAAAAAGTTTAAGCTTGCAGTAGTTATTCTAAAATGACCAAAAAGCAGATCACAACTAGACCTGGAGGTTCTAAACCAACCAAGCCTGGAGGATCCAAACCTCCTAAATCTGTAACACCTAAAGCTGTTAAATCTACTCCAGTATTCACTGCTAAATCCACTGAATCAGTAAATCCCCTCCAGCCACCTGTAGCTGCTAAAGAAACCATTCCATTGACTGATATGGACTACAATATTGTTGATCTCGTTGTAGAATTAAACCTTTTAGAAATACATAATTGGTGTTATGATAAATACTTGGACAAGGATGAAATGCCTATTTGGGAGATTCATTTCCCCAAATATGTAGTTCCATTGACCCACCCTAGACAAGACCTTGTTAGATTATGTCTAAATCATTATGAACTAGACCAAAGGGCCATTGTTAATGCAGAGAACGAGATATTTTTTACCATCACAGTAGAGTCCATAAATCAAATGTTGCAATTATAGTATGATCCTCAATCAGTCCCCCTATCTATAGAATTTTTGACCCAGTTGTACTTAGGCCTGTATTTCCCAAATAATTTTATGATATTTCAAAACTTTTTTCCTTCCCATGTTCAAATTCCTAAGTTGAACCCTCCTTATTCCACTGCCAAATTTCCTGAAGGGTCTAGGCATATTATTTCAATGCTATCTTTTATACTGGGATACTTTACAGATGGATTCACTGATGAATCCATTCTTGGCTTTCTTTCCACCTTATCTCCAGGACAACCTCAAGCAATCATTTTTTATTATGCCAGATTCATAGCAGACAGTATTCATCATCAGCTGACCAAAATACCCACTAAAGGGGTTTTTAGATACTCTTCCTACTTGTTTCACTTATTTTTATTCTTCCAAGATGATAATTTTCCAATTGCATTGCAAAATATGGACTTAGAGGGAAAGCCTCTGTCCATTATCTTCTAGACTTCCTTGCTCAGGAAATAGGGTAGTGAGTTCACCTACACAGACTTTTTAGACCTCTTTCTGCATCCAGCAATGAACATTTTGTACAAAGTAAAGTAGCCCAGAGTCAATGAAGAGATGAAACGAATCTTGAAACTATCAGAATAGAATAAATTTGGAGACTCATTTCTTTATGAAAAACATACAGAGATAAGAATTTTTGGATCCAACTTATTACCTTATAAGTTTCCAAAATACATGAACATGAGAATTTTTGCATTGGAATATTTAAGATAAATTCTCAATTCTGACTCTATTAACTTCTTAGCTCCCAGGAAAAACAATTAATTCAAGCTAAAGAGTCAGATTGGCCCTTTCATCATAAATAATAGAGAGGCAGAAAAAAGAAATCTCAAAGAGACTAGTAGAGTTCAAATTTCAAGAAATTTTTCCATGGAACTATGATCCTCAAGGGATCCTGAGAAATTTAAGGGTAAAATGTAAATTAACACCCTTCATACATGATCCCAAGCCAAATATTTAGAATTTTTCCAATCAAGAAGAATGGGTAGAGAACACACTGCGAGATACAGTTACTAATACAGAGACAACAGGAAAAATTGTTACAACACAAGCCCTTGAAGTTGTAAAGCAACCAGAGATTTCAGCCAAAAGAAGTAGAGAAGAAGGAGCATACATAGCAGAAAAAACTACAGAAACAAAATTCAAACTAATTTATAATAAAAGGCTTAAATTCAGTTCAACTGGGAAAGAAAAGATAATTAACATTGAAGATACAAATGAGCCAGAGGTAAATAATAATGAAGCTATAGTGATAATCAATGAAACTCTTGCAGAGATTGAAAAAGAGCAAACAAAAGGTAAAAATGATTCTCAAATTATTGAAAAGCCACATAATATGGAGGCCTCTTCCTCACAGACATCTGAGGGAAAGGACTTATATATCAAGGAAAAATATAAGTAGATAAAGCAGAAGAATGAGGAAATTAAATCGTAGATATATTCTCAATTCCTCAAGAAAAAACCTAGGAATCAACATAGGCTACTTACAACCTTTTATTATTATAAAAACAAAATGATTATGTCATTTTTGCGATGAACTACTTCAGCCCCAAAGACAGTGGCAGATTATAAAAATGTGGAGTTTGAAGTAGACACTGAAAATGTTCATGAGCTAGACCAAATTGAATTTAAGAGACATAGCTCTGAAATTTTGTATTCAACTGTGGTGACAAAGACAATGAGTGTTACCAAGTTGCAGAATACTATTCTTAACATTAAGGATCAAATGAAGCTAGGCAAGGGATAATTGTATGCAAAGGACCTAAGGATTAAAGCCTTAGAGGATTTAATGTTACAGGTGGGATATGATCCCTAAAATGTTTAGAATTGTTGATTAAAAAAAAGAATGATGATATAGCAGCTTTGAGGAAACAACTTAAGCTTCCTCAAAGTGAGCATCCACAGACCAAAGAAATACTTCAAGGGCAAAGTGAAAAATAAGAGATGATGAAGCTCGTCCTCAAATTAACTGCTCAGATTAAATAAATGGAATCCCAAATGGACCAGCTTGTCCAAGAGAAGGAAACTTTGAAAGAAACTGACACTCCTATCATTCCTTCAGTTATACCAGTGATTACCACAGTAGTGGCTTCCACATTAGGAGAAAAATTAGCACCAAAGGAACCACTGGCAACTGCAGTGCCAGTGAGTTCAACTACTACTTCAAACACAGATTATTCTACAACACAAGTTCAGAAAACAGATGGAGCAGGTCATATTGTAAATGCTATGGAGGAATTGTCTTTGAAAAATAATGAAATCAAAAGTCTAAAGAATATGATTGAAAATCTTGAAACCACAAATAAGTTAACTCAAATAAATGCTAAAACCCATGAACAGAAGGCAATTAGAGTTGGGGAACAAATCAAGGGCTTACAAAAAGAGCTAACATTCACTGATCAAATTTCATTTCTAAAGAATCATCTATGGACAAACATAATTGAAGCCATTCACACTCAATGGCCTTCAATTCAGGTTATATATGAGTAGAGAGACTTATTACTAGCAGCTCAGGCAGAGATTCAGAAGACCAAGGATGAGTTAACTGATAAGCCAACTCAGGCTTTAAAACTCATCACATTCCTGAACAGCAAGAACATAGCAGAATTGGAAGAATTACAGGTATTAGATAGAACATAGACCATTTTACAGATTAAGAAGGTGGTAACCAAGAAAAATTTGATGAAATACTTATAAGATAAATATGAATCAATGAACATTTCCATAACAAATTTTATGGTGAAATACACAAACTTAAGACAGAAGGGCTTGCCAAACATACATGTCTTTAATGAAAAATTGATGCCCCAGAAGGATTATGATAAGAAGATCAAGGAATTTTCCAAGGAGCAAGTCAACAAACCATTTCCACAAGGCACTCCCACAGGAAAAGTCCTCCTTCAGCACTTTGAAGATTTGTTCTTTCTACAACATGAGATCAAACATCTCTTTGTGTTCAAACCCAATTTTTCTAAGTACACGGAGGCAGATGAGAATTTTAGAAAGCTAAAGAATATCAAAATTCCCAGTGAAGAACACTGGAAAACATTTACAGATTTAATGTAAAAATGAGAGGTAAAACAGTGAAGAAAATTACCTTAAAAACAATAAAAAAAGACACAGTGAAGTAAAAGGACATTCTGCTGGTTTTTTACTGCACAAAGATATATTTTTACAGCAGTAAACAGTGGAAATATCATTCAAAAGTGTATCAGCGTTAAAGAGCAACGTTAAAGAGTATCAAATGAAAGAGTATCAACTAAGGCAACTCAAATGAAGATATTTTCTAGTAGCCAAAAAACCATGACAACTAATCACTCAAAAGCTCCTTGTTAGATAAATTAGCTCTATTTATTTTGGATAAGAGAACACCTTGCTGATTTGTTAAGCAGCTATCCCTCTTATTTTGTGAGAATATTTTCTATTTCCTAAAGATATTCCTAAATGTCTCCTAGGATATTTGTAGCTAAATTTTGTATAAATACTTCTACATTATAAGTATTCATTGTGGAATAAAATTTTTGTAATTACGATAGACATTTTTGTTGGACATTGGAGGCTCTTGTGTGTTTGAATTCGAAGTAGTAGACTGAACAAGTTGACTGGAATCATAATTCAGGATCCCTGTGATAAGCTGATGAGTGAAGTACTTCCTACTTGTCACTGTTTCCTTTTCTAAGTTTCATCCATTCATTTTATGTTTGTTCTGTCTGGATGTGCAACTAGGAATATTACTACAGGATTAGTCTAGTGCTCCCTGTTTTTAACTAGTTTCCATTTTAATGTTTTCTTCTGATTTCTGGTGCAAGGAACCCTTAATTGCTCCTTCTCCCATTTGACCTCTACCTTCTACTTCCATTTTCTAGATCAAAGGATCCTTAAGTTCCCTTTATCCCGATCATACCACCTCACAAAAAACACTTTCTGAAATCTCTGAGGATTATCTATCTTGCCCTGAATAATTTTGTACCTTTTTGGCCTTGATTTCTAGTGCTGCTAGCTTGATTTAAACTCCATAGCCCAATGGACAAATAGAGTTCTCTATATCCTACCTCCAAGTGATTTTTTCCCACCAAACCCTTTAAACCAAAACCAAATTGTACTTTCATAACTAGCCTAATATTTCAAATCAAAACAAAGATAAATTTTAAAGAGAGAGCCCTCTCTGAAATCTAGGAAGGCTAGATCCTAGAATTTGAAGTAGGTATTTGGTTACCTCAGTGAGTTCACTCTTGAACCTAGAGAAATTTCTGAGTGATAACATGATAAATCTTGGATACGAATCTATGGATATTTTGTGTCAATTTTCTAGGTGAGGGCTCCTGTTGGCTATGTGCGCAGAGACCCTGAGACCTACTGTGTGCAGACCTCGCCGGCTGTCTGCACGGGCTGGTAAATAGCATCTATAATTTGGATATGATATGAATGAATGAGAAATACTGGTATGTGATATCTAAGTGCTTCTATGTTATGATTATTGGCAGTGCTTTATGTTATTTTTGTGATTATATATGTTCGTTGAATACTATTGATTTATGAATGCGCACGTGGATGCGATATGGTAAGAAGGAATGAATCCATAGATATGGTTACGATTGTTCACCTTACTTATGTTAACTTGTTATCTGATGATGGATGAGCTTCACTTAAGTTACTACATCGATATACTGTTAAGGGCTCCTATCTCAGGGCCTCTCCAGCGCAAGTCTATTAGATCTGAAAGGACCCACTTCAATTAACTTTCTCTCTCTCTGGGTGCACAAAACTGGTTCTGGCACCCTCCCATACTACTTCAGGTGAGACTTTAACATGTGCAAGTAGGCCATTTCTAAAAGGGCCAGTAGTATAGGGGTTTGTTGGTAAACCTTAAAACCGAACCTGGGTCATGACCCCTCAAACCAAAAAATATTTTTGTTGCCAGGACTGGGAAAATTTTGAGAGAGAGATTGGGTAATACCATGGGGTCATTGGTAGCCATTGAAGTGTCAACTTGAGGACTGGTTTGAAAAGCAGATTCAGGAGTTTTCCCTAAAAGATAATAGAAGTAAGAAGTTGACCGACGAAGAGTGGAAGAACTAGTACATTTTCACATAGGTGCACGAAATCTTCTTCGTAACCTTCACACATGAACTGCAGGAGTGTCCACCAAGGTTGGAAAAGTTCCCGACCTATT
Organism: Pinus albicaulis; assembly: GCA_034641835.2. Lineage (NCBI taxonomy): Eukaryota > Viridiplantae > Streptophyta > Pinopsida > Pinales > Pinaceae > Pinus > Pinus albicaulis. The sequence goes on from CM076577.1 coordinate 27,189,319, forward strand.
GGAAAGAAAATCAAGTCACACAGTGGACCTCTGAATTGATCCAACAATTAGAGAAGGCTGATAACAAGATCACTCGAACTGTAGATCACTGGGTTGATAATGTTTTGGGAGGATTTGTAACTGATTTTGCAATTGATCAGTTTGTGTCCTATTCTGAAGCTGAGGGAAGGTTCTTCAAAGGGTTTAGAGGTAAGTTCTTGAAAACATTATCGTTACTAATTAAGATGATATTCTGTGAAAAAGGTGTCATGTGCAGTTACACCGAGTGGATGACCTCTCACGAGAGTGGAAGCATGACATGAGCGGTAAATAATACCATGTTAATCAAGAAGGGGATAGATAGATATATATTCCTCTAAGGGATTTTCCTGATTTCAACCAGGGCGGGGCTGTGCACGTAGAGACCAGTCCCCCAGCTATGCCACTATCGAACCCACGGAAGGGTAGGAATTCTCCTACCCCACCTCTGCCACCACCTGCTGATGATATGGTTGTGCACATGAAGTTACACACCTTTAATGGTGTAGGGGAGGAGGATATGGATCGATTTTGGTTTGTAGCAGAGTCGGTATGGACTACGCAGAATATTAATAATGATGTTGTCAAGAGAGCACAACTATCTATAGCCTTTGAAGGGAGGGTCATGGATTGGTTCATGGGATACATTCTTCAAAATGTGAATCCTTCAATACAGGATATTAAGGATGCTCTAGAGTAGAATTTTAGGAAGATTAAGTGCTACTGTTAATGCCTGGTATAAAAATATTTTAAGCAGGGACCTACAGAGTCTGTCTAGGAAGCTGACCAGCGGGTGAAGAAATTAATTAGTGATGGAGGATTTGTTTATGAGGACAAATAGAATAAATAATGGTTCATTTCCATGATATTACCATATCTACGTGGAACTATGGGTCAACAAAAGATCAACTCCCAGGAAGAAGCCCTGGAGATTTCCATGAAGCTAGAAGCTGCACGAAGGGACGATACTCAATTTGCGACACTACAAATCCAAAACCAGCTAAAGGTGATGCACTTAGAAATTCTGAATTTGTGAAGAGATTGGGGAAATAAGCTAGCATGGATGTCTGGTGCATACACTGTAGGGTTTCAAGCCACACTAAGTATCAATGCCCTCTTTTGTCATATTATATGCAGGTTGGGGCACCAATTCCACTGCGCCCTAGAGATATGGCTGGACCAAGTAACCCCACATTGTTGTGCGCTGATTTTCAGATAGCATGAAGACATGATACAGATCACTACATGCGATTAGGCACCTATGTCGCAGAACTTAAGCAACAGTGGTGAATATTCTGCTCGTCAGTGGGTCATGACGAGCACAACTCTCGAACATTCGACCTGCTCATAGATAGGGGAAATCTATATAGAGTACATGCTGACCCTTCATTTCCAGTATCTCCCTCTAGGTAAGGAGGATCCCCTACAAGAGGACAAGGGGGAGGGAGAGGCAGAAGCACAGGTCCAGGACGAGGGCAACTAATATGCTACAAATGTGGGGATGTGGGACATTATGCAAGGGACTTCACGAACTATGCGAGCCAATCCTATAGATATTGTAGGCAGCTCGACCATGTCCTTGAATACTATCTATTTTTGATAGAAAATATGTAGGAGAAACAACATACACCCACGCAGAATGTACAAAGAGTTAAGGTGGAACCACGTGATGATGGGCCAAGTATCAATGTAATTACATGCAATGGCATTGCCACTAGAGGGTCTAAGGAAAAGTTGCGCCTGAACCATTGATCAGGAAGGCTTCTGACAAAAGGGAGAGCTTGGACTTACAGAAGGAGAAAAAGACCTTCGTCGAAGCTAGGAAGGACTTTGTTAAGAATGAAGCCTCCACCTCAAAGACTTCGATGGATCCAAAAGTAGATGAAGTAGTTAAGCCATTTCTTTAGGCATGTATGAAGTTACTACGTAGTCAAAAGGTGGTGGAGAATGTCCAAGCATTAATATACAACTGTGAGAAAAAGGTTTCCCCACAAAGGGGGGTTAAAACCGTGAACAAGATTTATAAGAACAAAAGAATGATTGGTCGGAGATGCGTATGGATGCGCAGATTGGAGATTATGAAATGGATCAAGTCATCCTCGACTTAGGATTAGATGCCAATTTCCTACCCAAGAAAACCTAGCAAAGGATGGGAGAACCCAAGCTGGAGTGGTTCACTATTCAGTTATGAATGGCTAACTAGTAGAATATCACTCCACTAGGCAGGCTGCCAAAGGTTGCGGTAGACAATGCAAGAGTTAAAGTCTATGAAGATTTTGAAGTAATATAGATTTTTCATGATGCAGACCCTTATCTTGTGCTCTTAGGTCTGGACTGGGCCATTGGCATGGGGGGTATCATCAATCTGAAAATGATAAGTATGGTCTTTGAGAACGAGGGTACACGGGTAATAGTCCCCCTGGATCCAGTAGAAGGTGAATGCTATACAGAGCCGATGCGCGAGGGGGAGGATGTTGATCACATTTACAAACTAATTTCCCGGGATGATGATTGGATCAGCCCCATAGCTGATGGCATTTTATGTTGGGAGAAATACAGTGAATTCCTCTTAGACTGAGATGGTGAGATAGAAAATTGGCAGAATCAGTTGCATGATGTATCTACGTTGCGATGCCTTAAGATCACAAAGAGCTTCCGATGCATCTCCTCAGAGGTAAGATAATTTCCCTGCTTTGATGGTTCTAGTAGTGTTAAGGACTTCCTTAAAGCATTCAAATTAGATGTCCCTAAAGAACGGAGGTTTTGGGAACTTGAATTGGCTATGCGCGTGACCCCTACGTAGTGGTGGGAAACTCATAAGGAGGATTTCCAAGACTGGGAGGTATGCCAAAAAGTGATGATCCTATGATTTGAAACTCCAGCTAACCCACCCATGAAACTCTTCTCTGGTCATGGGGACCCGCGCAAGAACCTAGCTATGTGGATGGAGGTCTAGAAAGAAAATAATTATAATGAATGGGTCCATATGTTTATTCATACTTTGGGACCAATCTCTGCTACCTAGTATTCAGATGCAGAGCTACATCAGTGCACTTGCCAGTGGGGTACAATGACAGAAGATTTCATGGTGATGTTATGGTTAGTAGGAGGGATGGGGAAACTGGATGAAGCCCTGCAAGATATAGATGCTCTGGCCTTTTATGAGTCCTTATCGAGGAGAGAATGTGTTGCACCAGCTTGGGATGCACAAATGCAGGACATTTTCAACTGCCGAAATTTGTCAGTAGAAGACTGCGATGATGACCCCCAAAATATCACTATCCTAGAGTCAGAAGGAGAGCATGCAGTTTCAGGACCTCTATTACAGGCAGTGGATGTAACCAAACCATTAATACTGAAGGAATTCAACATTGGCACAGAAGAGCAGCCCAAGATGGCCAAAATTGGGGATTACAGGGATGACGATATGGTTGGAAATATCGTGGAGCAGTTGAACAAATATCAGGACATGTTCCCTACAAATTTCTCTGAGTGAAAAGGAATCGTCGTGGATATGGGTGTTATGAGGATCACCTTGAAGTCGAATGCATGCCTTGTCAAACAACAACCCTATCAACTGAATCCTAAATATAAACAGAAATTCAAGGAGGAAATAGATAATATGGTGGTCGTAAGTATCATTAAGCCGGTAGAACAATCAGATTGGGTAAGCCCTATGGTCGTCCAGGAGAATAAGACTAAAGGAGAGATAAGGATCTACATAGACCTGTGCAAATTGAATGATCCCTACGTACATGATCCTTTCCCTACGTCATTCTCTGATGAAATTTTGGATAATTTGGGAGGTTAGGAAGCATACTAGTTCACTGATGGGTTTTCAGGGTACCATCAAATTAGAATAGCACTTGAAGACCGCAACAAGACAACCTTCACGATTGAGTGGGGATATTTCTAGTACACTGTCATGCCTTTTGGGCTGAAGAATGCCCCTACCATTTTCTCACGCGTAGTCATAGTAGTATTCAAAGATTTCATTCACAAGTTTCTAGAGGTCTATTTTGATGATTAAACAGTTTTTGGATTAGTAAAGAAGCATGTGTCGAACCTGCACATGATGTTGGATGCTTGCAGGAAACACCAGATTTCACTAAACATCAATAAATGCATATTTTGCATTCCATTTGGGATTTTTTTGGGGCACGTTGTATGTCAGTAGGGCTTGATGGTCATCAATTTAGCAGTCCCCACCACTGAGAAATAGTTGCGCTCCATCTTAGGACACACTAGTTACTACAAGAATTTTATTCAAGGGTTCGCCCTGATCACTGCACCAATGGAGCAGCATCTCAAGAAGGATGTATATTTTTTTTGGGACGAGGAGTTTCAGAAGAGTTTTGAGCTACTAAAGGAGAAGATGGTCACTGTGCCTATCCTCATATTTCCAGATTGGGCGAAGGCCTTTCATGTACATGTAGATGCATTAGGGATAGACCTAGGAGTTGTCTTAGCGCATCTCGGAGAAGGAGACATCGATCACCCGATTGTGTTTTCTAGAAGGAAATTTTCTAGCGCAGAGCGTAACTATTCTACTACTGAGTGAGAAGGCTTGGAAATGGTGTATTCCCTGCAGAAATATAAGCACTTTCTATTCAGAGGAAACTTCAATATCTTCACTGATCATTCAGCTTTAAAATACCTGGTCAATAAGCCTGTGTTGGGGGGCGGGGCGGGATTTTTCGGTGGTTACTGCTATTACAGGAATATGATTTTGAAATCATTGTGAAGCCCAAGAGATTGAATGTCGGACCTTATCACTTGTCTTGGATCGAGAATGTGGAAGAGCCATCTAATATAGAAGAAGGGTTACCTGATGAACAACTTTTTTTTCAATATGGTTGATGATAACTTCACATACATTATTCATTACTTAACCATGGGAATGGAACCTACAGACTATTCAGTACAACAAAAAAATGAGTTGGTAGCTCACGCTATTGATTTCACCATAATTTCTAGTCAAATATACAAGCTGGGAGTAGATGAGGTTTTGCAGAGGTATGTATTAGAACACGAAAGACATGTTGTCTTGGCTAAGGCCCATGGAGGAGTGGTAGGAGGTCACTATGCAGGAAAATTATATTTCTGAGCCTGCGATGCATGCCAACAAACATGGAAACCTTCGTGCAGAGATGAGATTCCCCTGCAACTGCATATTTCTTTGCAAGCATTCGACAAATGGGCCATATACTTTGTAGGACCCATCAACCTCCCAGGAAAGAATATGGGTGCACATTACATCATTAATGCAACTGATTATGTAACCAGATGGGCGGAAGCGAAGGTTGTGAAGGATTGTAGTCCAGATACCCCTATGCACTTTATCTTTGAGCATATTCTGACCAGCTTTGGCTGCCTGAAGATCTTAATGAGAGATATAGGTACACATTTTGTTAATGAAACTATTGAAGCTTTGACAGAATAATTTTAGATCCTCCATGCAAAGAGTACCCCATATCACCCACAGGCGAATGGGGCAGTAGAGGCCTTCAACAAAATTTTGGAACATGCACCAACTAAGGTCTGTAACGTTGATCAAAGTGATTGGGATGTGTGCATACCCTTAGTGCTATGGGCCTATAGGACCACATGCAAGAAACTGACTGGGAAAAATCCTTTCAGGATGGTCTATGGGATGGAGGCCATGATTCCCATGGAATATATCGTCCCCAACGTATGCATTGCAGCATTTACAAACATGGCAGAACCCCACATTGTGGACGAATGCTTGGCACAGCTGGTTGCCTTGGAAGAGGATTGGTTCATTGCTAATTTCCACCAATAGGTTCAGAAGGCTCAGGAAAAATATTGGCATGATCAACATATCTAATAGAAGGTCTTCAAGGAAGACAAATTGGTACTGCTCTACGACAGCCAATTTTCGTGCCATCGAGGAAAGTTCCGTAAAAAATGGTTTGGAAAAAACATAGTGAAACAGATTAAAGATAGTGGTGCAGTCATGTTGGCTATGCTACGCGGAGACTAATTTCATGTGTACGTTAATGGAAGCCATCTAAAACCTTATAGGGATGACCCAGCACCTACCAAATGACTATATGGCCGGAGTATCTGTATAAAGCACGTTGCATGCACAAGGAAGGAAAATTTAAGGGGGGTCTGATGGGTGTGCAGGGGCAGTGCGTAGGTCAGGAGGCCCGGAAGGGTGCTATAGAGGCTCAGGGGTAGTGCATAGCTGGAAAAACTAGCTGTTGGAACAGTAAAAGTGGGTGAAAAAGTGATTTTATTGTTGAATGGAGTGGGCACTTGGAAATTAATGCTGCAATCTGGGAGGGCTTTTTACCATTTCCTTGATGGTAAGTTTAATTTAAGATTAATCCGTCTATTTTTACTCATAGAAAGCTATAAAAAGAGGGGCGCGGGTCATAGTTGGTTCCTTTTATTTCTGAAATTCTTGCGCCTTATGCTTTACTGTGAACTCTGTGTGTTATGTGCATTTTTCATCTGTATGTCTAGGTGATCTACCCCCTCTGACATTAGAAACCCTGAATTTATCTTTCAAGCGAGAATGACTGATTCTAACCTCACCGAGTCATCACCTGTTACGACCTCCATTGAAATTGGGTCTAAATATGTGTTTGAGGTAACCCCTAATGTGGAAGAGGTCATGTCTACCTCGACCAAGGGAAAGGGCAAGGGGAAGGAGAAGGGAAAGGAGAAATTAAAGGCGAAAGCCACAAAGTGAGCTACGGCAAAGCCTTGCACATCCCCTCATATTGTGCATTCCCCTCAGCAGGTGCCTAAGACATGCTCACCCAATCCATAAAAGTTGCCCATGACAACCCAGGAGGAAGCTCTATTGATGGTCCCTCTTTCCTGGCTGCCAGCATATGTTAAGCCACGAAAACCAATGGTGCGCACCCCCAATAATGTCGATGTTGTCCAAGACAATCTGCAGATGTCGTTGGTCCTGGAGGAGGTCCCCTCGATTGGTGATATGTTTGGGAGCCTCCCATCCATTAAATTTGATGATCACAATCTATCCAATGTAGACACCTTCCCAGACCTAGCCCCAGAATTATATCTTGAGAGGGTGTTGTATGATAACGTGTCGAAGGTGGAGCCGATGCCGTGGGTCTGTGGATTAGAAGCCTCGGGGATATTTCAGTTTTTGTGCATCCCCTGCTTTGGTTGATATGCCATCAACAACCTGGTTATGCGCCAGCTGCTAACGTTGATCCACAATGGGAGCTTGTGGATCCAAGGTTGCATCCCATTTGAAGCCACCTTAATTCACTGAATCATCGACTTCCCCATGCAAGGGCCCCATCACATGAAGGTCTTCGGTAATAAATATGAGTAGAAGGGCACCGAAGAAGTGCGAGAGAAATATAAATTCGATCACGACAAGAGGGGGTTCCTTGTCGAAACCATAGTCAACCCGAGAGTGCACATGGGTACTCTACTGCTCGCATGTAAAATGATGTGGAAGTTCTGGGCATTGACCGTCCTTGCTTATGTAATTTAGCTAGCCAGAAGGTACAAGAAAGGGTTCTACTACAACTGTTCATAGTACCTCTACGAATAATTTTTAGACAATGTGCATGATCTGAAAATGGGTGGTTAACTTGAAATGCTTATGCGCAAGCACCTCCCACTTAGTTAAACAAATAAAAGATCCAACTTATTCTTGACTGTGCGGAATTCAACTATTGAAATAGGTGTATGTTTTTTAACCGTTTAAGTGCTTTAAGAAAAAAAAATTTGCTGATACTAAGCATGTACAAAAAACATAAAGTGCAGAAAATAAGCATCAACATATAATAGCAAATTTAATAAAGGAGTTCACCTAAATATCATGGGCTATGTCTCCTTGAGCTCTTTTCATATTGACTTGGCTCTTTTAGATTATGATGAAAATTTTATTTTACAAGTAAATACTTAACTCCGATGGTTATATGGGTTGTATCGTTGGGTTTATAATATCATCATACCCCTGGAATGGATGTCATCACTCTGAAGAAAGAACTAGGTTCCCTTAAAATTGATTTCTGTTGTTGGTGCCTTAAGCTTCCCTGAGCTTCTCTGTGGCACTAACCCTTTAATAAATCCTTTTCTATCCCTGAAACCTTCTGTATTGTCTCCTGCATACATCAGAACTCCAAAATAGACTGATCATTTGCTCAAAGTGAGCTCTGGCTCCCTAATCTAGGCCTCCATCCATTGATGGCCCTTGGTTGCCCATAACTTCCCTATGGCTTCTTGACCTTTATAATTCTTCAAATGGCTCTGAAAACCCTTTCAATGGATTCATAATGTCCAAAATAGTTGGAATATACTATTCACTTGCATAAATTGGCCTCCAGCTACTTCGGTTTCGCCTCCAACACCTGGTGGCACCCCGTGGATCTAGGGTCACTGAAAACTTCTTTGAAGCATACCAACTTTTAGAAGTCCTCAAAAGCTTCTTCAAGTCCCTCCATTGGATCCAAAAGACTCAAAATAGTCATAATATACTACTGTTTTTTTGAGAATGGATACTGGTTGTTTAGGATAGGCCTCATTCTCCTACTGGCACCTGGTGGCCCTGGTGACCCTTGGAACTTCTCTGAAACATATCAGCCTTCATAAGTCCTCTAATGGCTCTAAAAACCTCACCATTAGTTATAGAATGTTTGAAACATCCAAAATTGACTATTTTATTACTGAGAAAAGCCTCTAGTTGCCCTGGCTAAGCCTCTTTCTTTTGCTAGCCCCTGGTGGCCCCTAGAACTTCTCTGAAGCTAAATCATGCTCACAAGTCCAATGATGGCTCTAAAACCTCACCAGTGAGTCTGGAATGTCTGATAAATTCAAAATTGACTAATCACACTCTTCAAAAGAATGAATCTAGCTCAAGATAGAGCCTCAAAATTTTTTGTCTAAAGACCCCTAAATCAACTCCACTAAAAATGGAGCACTGCACTTAACTAGAATTTGAATTGGCTGATCCACCAAAAATGGTGCACTACCATAGATACCGCCAGGTTTAACTGTAACATTAAATATTGTGGTTAGGTTGGGCACATGCAACCCATAATTCGCATTCAGTTGGAGACTGTTGGGCGGAACATCGTGCCAAAGCCTGTGGTTGAACTGTTTTAAACGCGGGTTAGAGGTTGTGTTATCCGAAACCAATGGTGGACTAAACTCTCGGTAAAGGCAACATGTGACACATATAATGTAATAGTTGCGATGTTTGGTGGGAAGTTTGAAACTCATCGAATGTTAACATTTGTTGTTGCGGTGTATTTGTGAACACTCCACGGACCGCCGGCGGTCCCCACCCCCAAATGAAAATGTTTTCAACGTTAAATAAAATATGAATCCTATATGGTTAAGAAAAAATTGATAGTGCAGATGGTTAAGGTACCCATGCGTTGGGGAGGTCCCGCAATCGATCCCGCAGACTCCAAATAAATTTTTGCAACACCGTTCACAGGCCACATGGATACCTTCGGGCCTACCACATGGCAGCCTCTGATTTGCCTAAAAAACCACATACAAACCATTGGCCAATTGTATCACGACACTTTTCAACATCCAGTTCACACAGAAGGAATATTCTAGGGAATATTTTGAGGAATATTCTAGGAATATTCCAAGAATATTCTCTTTTTTTAACTTTGCAAATACCCAGTCAAACTTGGTCAAAAGCTAAAAATTACAGTTTACTGGACTTTTAAAATCACGATAAATTCTTCATACTCTATCGATTTTTCGAACCATTCATGGCACCAGAATCAGGAAGACAAGATCTATCTGGTCGCTCAGGTTCAACACACTTTCGAACACTTTGAATTTTGAGCTATCACTTAGGTCCTTGATCCAAATCTGATCACACCTCCCCATTGGGAATCTTTTGGACCCCAAAATACTGATTACCTAATCTATTCAATAAATGAGAGTACAACACCCTCACTTTTTCAGCCTCCATACACTTTTCCTTGCTTGGCTTAGTGCCTTTAAACCCAACTCGAAGGTATTCAACACTTCCCTTCTTAGATGCTCTAGTCCTCCTGTCAAGAATTGTCTTCCTTGCTCATCCAGAAATTTCAGGTGATAAATTTATGGACGGTAGTTGAACATCATGTCCTTGATCATCGATCCAAGGTGGCTCAAAAAAACGTGAGATTACAACAGAAATGCATGCATACATTACTGAAATTTGCATATGTACAAATGAATGTATGTCTTACTGAGTTAAGAAGTCAAACCACTTATTACCAGGCCACTTCCATGGCGATTTTTGCTGCTGAAAATATTCTTCATGTGAAACATCTGTTCTCACATCAATGATGGAATCTTTGGTTCCACTTGTGCCAGTATTTTTTTCCTCTCGCTTCAAATTCTTGGGACAATTAGTTGGATGCAATGTCCAACATTGGGCAATAACATGTCCCTTTCGCTGGCAATGTGTGCAAGTCTTTTGCACCTTCTTTGCAAGTTCCTTTGCTTCAACTATTTTCTATATGCCTTCATCCTCTTCGATCATTTTTAAATATCATGGTTACACATACCACAATAGGAAAAAAAACTCTTTCTTACATTCTTGCATGCAAATTTATGATGCTTTACATAAACATAATCAACTTGACTATGGGGAGAATTAGACCTCACATGTTGCTTTGCATGTCCATATTTCTTACCTTCTTGAGGAGACTAACTTATAGAGGTTCCAGCTTTCTTTTGAAGACCAACATCAGTGTTCATGTCATGATAGCTTTCCAAACTCTCTTGCTCACCATAAGCTGCAAGTCTACAATCATCTTGCTGCAACATAGGCTTCAAACAATGGCAATCAACTTGAAAACAAACTTGACATATTTGTGGTTTAGAAATTGTAACAAAAGTTCTTTTTGAATTTTTCTCAAATGCCTTCATGGCTTTAGAGTTTTCACCATATGATTGAACATATCCTAGACCAAATTTCTTAGGCCTTTCCTTAACCAAAATAGGATCAATCATTCCTTGTGCATGTTTTCCTAAACCCTTTACTTCATAGTCCATTTTAAACATCAACTTGGACCCCATACCTTTAGTGTTCTTTTCAAATGAACCTACACATATTTCTAAAGAGGAATTTGAAGACAAATTTGAGTGTTTTATCTCTTCTTCAAGCATGTTCTTGGTTAAGGCCTGTTGGGCTTGATGGAGCCGCATCTCCATCTCATGCATTCTTTGGAGAAGTCCTTCTTTCTCTTGCTTCATAGCAACCAAATGCTCACAAAGTCTAGTGCTTTCCTTTCTATCTTCAAAAATAATTTGCACCCTATCCTTTAGGATGTAGAAGTCTCGCTTCATCTCTTAATCGAAGAATCTTGTGAAGGAGGAGGTATTTAAACCTCACTTGAAGAATTTGTCATCATTTTGTAAATGAACTTAAGAACTTCAACAATAATTCACAAAGCTTTCAAAAACAATTGACAAATCATCTGAACAAAATGGCTCTAGAGTCAAGCTCTTCTTCAAGAAGCCTTTTGCAACAATACCTCTTATGTTTCAAGGGTTTCCTTGAGGTCCTTTGGGTAAGGAGAATGCTTTCAACCTTATTCCTTCTTGTCCTCTTCTGGACTTAGCTAACAATATTTTTCCCTTAACCTCTAGCAAACTCAAACTTGTAAGCAACAGTCAATTGCAAACAATAAAATTCTTTGCACTGTTAAACACCTTTCAAGTCAAACAAGCAACCTAGTTCAATATCAAGCAAGAAACCTGGCTCTGATACCAACCTGATCTGAAAATAGGTGGATAACTTGAAATTCTTATGCGCAAGCACCTCCCACTTAGTTAAACAAATAAAAGATCTAGCTTATTCTTGATTGTGCGGAATTCAACACTTGAAATAGGTTTATGTTTTTTAACTGTTTAAGTTCTTTAAGAACATTTTTTTTGTTGATATTAAGCATTTAAAACAACCATAAAGTGTAACAAATAAGTATCAACAAATAACAACAAATTTAATATAGGAGTTCAATATCGTGGGCTACATCTCCTTGAGCTCTTGTCAAATTGACTTGGCTCTTTCGGATTATGATGAAAAAATTATTTTACAAGTAAATACTTAGCTCCAATCGTTATATGGGCTATACCATGGGTTTTATAATGGTTTTCATCACTCTGAATAAAGAACTAGGTTCCCTTAAACTTGATTTCTATTGTCGGTGCCTTAATATTCCCTAATCTTCTCTATGGCAGTAACCCTTTAAGAAATCATTTTCTATCCCTGAAGCCTTCTCTATTATCTCCAGCATACATCAGACCTCCAAAATAGACTAATAATTTTCTCAAAATGAGCTCTAGCTCCCAAATCTAGGCCTCCATCCACTATTGGCCCTAGGCTACCCAAAACTACCTTGTGGCTTATTTAACTTCAGAAGTCTTAAAATGGCTCTGAAAATCCCTTCAATGGATTCATAACGTCCAAAATTGTTTGAATATACTATTCATTTTCATAAATTGGCCTCCAACTGCTTTGGTTTCACCTCCAACACCCAAATTGGCCTCCAACTGCTTTGGTTTCGCCTCCAACACCCGGTGGCACCCCGTGGCTCTAGGGTCATTGAAAAATTATCTAAAGCATCTCGACTTTCAGAAGTCCTCAAAAGCTTCTAAAAATCCCTCCATTTGATTTAGAAGGCTCAAAATATTCATAATAGACTATTGTTTTGCTGAGAATAGATATAGGTTGTTCTGGATAGGCCTCATTCTCCTACTGGCACCTGGTGGCCCTAGTGACCCTTGGAACTTCTCTGAAGCATATCGACCTTCAGAAGTCCTCTATTGGCTTTGAAAACCTCACCATTAGTTCGAAAATTTCTGAAACTTCCAAAATTGACTATTTGACTACTGAGAAATGCCTCTAGATGCCCTGGCTAAGCCTCTTTCTCTTGTTGGCCCCTAGTGGCCCTGGTGGCCCCTAGAATTTCTCTGAAGCTAAATCACCCTCAAAAGTCCTCTCATGGCTCTAGAACCCTCACCAATGAGTCTGGAATTTCTAAGAAATTCAAAATTAACTAATCAAACTCTCATAATGGAAAAATCTAGCTCAAGATAGAGCCTTAACAAATTTTGTCTAGTGACCCCTAAATCAGCTCCACTAAAAATGGAGCACTGCACTTAACTAGAGTTTGAATTGGCTAATTCACCGAAAATGGCACGCTGCCATAAATACCGCTAGGTCTAACCATAATATTAAATATTTCCGTTGGGTTGGGCACATGTAGGCCATAATTCGCAGTCATTTAGAGACCGTTGGGTGGAACCCCGTGCCAAAACCTGTGGTTGAACCATTTTAAACTGAGTTAGAGGTTGTGTTATCCAAAACCAAAAATGGACTAACCGTGCAGTAAATGCAACATGTGACACGTATAATGTAATAGTTGCAGTGTTTGGTGGGAAGTTTGAAACCCATCAGATGTCAACATTTGTTGTTGCAGTGTATATGTGAACATTTCATGGGCCACCGGCAGGTTGGGACCACTGGTGGTCCCCACCCCCAAATGAAAATGTTTTCAACGTTAAATAAAAGTTGAAGCCTATACGGTTAAGAAACATTCAATAATGTAGATGGTTAAGGTGCCCATGTGCTGGGCAGGACGTCTCACGATCTATCTCGCGGACTCCAAACAAAAATTTTCAACACTGTTCATGGGCCACGTAGCAGCCGCTGATTGGCCTAAAAAACCACGTACAAACCATTGACCAATTATATCATGACACTTTTCAACATCCATTTCGTCAAAAAGGAATATTCTAGGGAATATTCCAAGAATATTCCCTGGAATATTATCTTTATTTGACTTTGCAAATGCCCAGTCAAACTTGGTCAAAAGCCAAAAAATGCAGTTTACTGGACTATTCAAATCGCGATAAATTCTTCATACGGTTTCGGTTTTTTGAACCATTCAATATGCTGACATCAGGAAGACAATATCTATATGGTCGCTCAGGTTCGACACACTTTTGAACACTTTGAAGTTTGAGCTATCACTTAGGTCCTTGATCCAAATCTGATCAATGCACAAGGCGCAGGACTAGGGGAAGGAAATTTTCTATTCATGGCTATTGATCTTGATCACTTTGATTGCGTGGGAGACACCTGATGATGCAGTGCTCCCTACGCTTGACCCAGATTTTTGGGAGGGTGTGCGGTATGCAAACCTTTGGGACTCGAAGGATTCCAAACGCATTGAGGATAACAAGGTGTTATGGGTGTTGTTCGACAGTGTGCTGGCAGCAGCAATTCATTCCAGGTCATGCTTGTTTCCCGCAGTCTATGAAAAATACAAGGGCATAGTTGAATTCCACGTCACCATGCACAATGTGAAGATCAGGTCCCATAAGGATCAAGCATAAGGTCCCAATAGGTTTCTGTAAATACTTTCCTTTTATTGCACGACTTTGAAAAGCAATGGGTCTTCCTTCTTGCATTAAAATAGCACCAATTCCATTTCCTAAGGCATCACATTCCATAGAAAAGGTTTTTGTGAATTCTGGTGTAGCTAAGACCGGTGCTAGGCACATTGCCTCTTTAAGATGTTCAAAGGCCTTAGTTGCTTCAGGAGTCCATGAAAATGCTTCTTTATTCAATAATGTTGTTAGAGGTGCTGCTATTCTCCCATAATTCTTAACAAACTTGTGATAATACCCTGTTAACCCGAGAAATCCTCACAACTACTTTATGGTTGTGGGGACTTTCCATTCCTTAATGGCTTTAATTTTGTTAGGGTATACCTTAACATCCTCGTGAGATACAATATGACCCAGATATTCCAGCCCTTGTACTCCAAAGAAACATTTGGATGTTTTTGCATATAATTTTTTCTCCTACAATAGTTTGAGCACCATGTCAACATGTTCTACATGATCCTTCCAAGACCTGCTGTAGATTAATATATCATCAAAAAATACTAGCACAAATTTTCTAAGGAAGGGTTTTAAAATGGAATTCATCAACCCTTGAAATGTAGAAGGTGCATTGGTAAGGCCAAAAGGCATGACCAAAAATTCATAATGACCCTCATGAGTTTGAAATGATGTTTTCGGAATATCTTCAGTCTTCATTCTAATTTGATGATATCCTGACCCAAGATCCAACTTGGTAAAATAAATTTCTCCATGTAATTCATCCAATAATTCATCAATCATAGGAATGGGAAATTTATCTTTGATGGTGAGCTTATTGAACTCCCCATAATCCAGACACATGCGCCATGATCCATCCTTCTTGTGTACCAATACTACAAGAGCAGAGAAATAACTTTGACTAGTTTGAATTATACCCGCCTCTAACATTTCTGCAATCATACGTTCAATTTCTCTCTTTTGGACATAAGGATATCTATAAGGCATGATGGGCTTCCCTTGAAAATTGGTAGAAGGCCGCAGTGGAAGCCTTGTAGTCTGGGTTGCACGCCCCTCAGTTAAAAGCAGATACTCTTTAGGCGAGCGTGAACTAGGCGAGGCAGAATCAAACGAGCTATCCATCCACAGTTACAACCTTGGCCGCAATAAAAGAGAATAGGATCTAACCCCTCCCGAGCACGGCGTTCACTGTGGTACCTCCAATCCTATGCGAGCAAGTCTACACTTGTTCTACAGTCGATCTCGATGTTGCAAGACTGATAGGTGAGAAACTCCACGCTATATATTTATTTACCTCTGGTGAGCTCCAGCATAGAGAAATTTGGGCACAATAACAATTAAGTGAGGCCAAGCAGACCATTGTGACAAAATTTGCCGAAACCACCCAAGCTCAGACAACACACATCGCAGTAGTTTCGCAGCAAGCTGAATTAAAACAACTGATAGATCAGCTCTGTGAAGATATGCCAAAATTAATTCCTGCCTCCGCTGCACCATAGGCCAAGGTTGAAGACCTAATAGCTTCCTTGAAAGCATTCAGGAACAAAGTACAGGTTGTTAAAGCCTATTTGGAGCAACAAATAGCTGCACTGCAAGCCAAACTGCAGCCTAAGACCCCTCCTAAGGTGCACGCCCAATGAATAGCGCTGGTCAAGGAAGCCACCAGTAGCATTATAGCACAGATCACCAAGTGCGCATAATTTTTAGACACCTTTATGGGTTTATGGTCCATGGTGCAGCGCAATCCCCTCCTCCGCCAATTCAATCAAGAGTTGCGCCTGAAGGAGCAAGATTTTGAACAGATGGAAGCTACCATGCCCACCCTTGTAAAATCACAACGCTTAGCACTTCTTCGGACCAGCCACGCACTCATAAATTAAATGAGGAGCTTCGCTAGAAGAGGCAGGTCCTGAGTGACCACCTGAGCCATGGACCAATGAGGCTCTCAAGATTTTGCACGATTTAGATGTGGCAGTAAAGCAGTGGAACCAGACCCTAGAGAGCGTCACCGCAGCTACTGAAGGACCAAATTCACAAAATTTGGTGGATATCGCATACAATGCAGTTGTGCAGAGTGAAGGCATCAACCCTTGAAATGTAGAAGGTGCATTGGTAAGGCCAAAAGGCATGACCAAAAATTAATAATGACCCTCATGAGTTTGAAATGCTTTTTTCGGAATATCTTTAGTCTTCATTCTAATTTGATGATATCCTGGCCGAAGATCCAACTTGGTAAAATAAATTGCTCCATGTAATTCATCCAATAATTCATCAATCACAGGAAATTTATCTTTAATGGTGAGCTTATTGAGCTCCCTATAATTCGGACACATGCGCCATGATCCATCATTCTTGTGTACCAATACTACGGGAGTAGAGAAAGAACTTTGACTAGGTTGAATTATAACAGCCTCTAACATTTCTGCAATCACACGTTCAATTTCTCTCTTTTGGACATAAGGATATCTATAAGGCCTGATGTTTGGAGGAATGCTTCCTAGAATCAAATGAATAGCACGATCATGATCATGAATAGGTGGGAGTCCTTTAGGAGTTTCAAACACCTTGGAATGATTGTCCAAGACTTTTTGGAGATCTGGAGAAATAGATGATTTTGATGCTAGAAATTCTAGTGAGCATAATTGTGCAATTACGCCTTGTTTTTATTTCTTTAGAAGTTTTGTCATGACATTAGAGCTTATTATCTTTCCCGGATTCCCTACAATACACCGTAATTTGAATTCCTTTCCTTCTGAAAAAAAATTCAAGAAAAGTCCTTGAAAATTAAAAGCTATCGTCCCCAAAGATTGTAACCATTGTACTCCTAGTACAACATCATCACCTCCCATAGGAATGGAAAGCATTGGACTATTCAATACATATTCCCCCATGGTTAGCTTGATATTATGTCATTTTCTAGAGAAATTTATAGTTCCTCCATTTGCAACCATCACTTGACATTGTGGTGTTGTGTATTGGAAACAATTCTATTCCTTGGCTACCTTATAATGAATAAAATTATGGGTGCTACCTGAATCAATCAACACTATTACCTTTTTCTTATTGATATTTCCTTCTATATTGAGAGTTTGAGGAGTGGTAATTCCTGCCAATGCATTACACGATATGGGTGGACTCATTTCTTCCTCTTCTAGGGTTGGTTCCTAGTGTATATCCTCTTCTTTTGAAGATTCTTGTTCATTTTCTTCTTCCTCTTCACAATCTATGTAAAATAATTTCTTCTCAGCACACTTATGACCTTTAGTGTATTTGCTATCACAACTGTAGCAAAGCCCTTTTGCTCTTTTTTCTTCCAATTGTTGTGGTGTCAACCTTGTAGGTTGTGGAAATCTAGGCGTAGCAACACTTCCTTCTTTATAGAATTGAGTGGTAGGCTTCCTTGTCGCCATAGTTTTACATTCAACTTTTCTTGCCAACCTGAATGCCTTCTCCAATGAATCAGGTTCCAAAACACGAACTTCATGTTGGATGTTATCCTTTAGAGTACCTATGAAGAGATCAATCCCGTGTTCCTCTGGAATATCAGTTACCCTTATATTCAATTTTTGGAAGTCCTCAATGTGCTGCCCCACTAAACCCTTTTGTTTGAGATTTATCAATTGGCTAAAGAAGGTGTTTCTCTTTGTATCCTCATAATTTGCTATCATTTCCTCCGTAAAAATTGACCAAGTGACAATTTTTTTATGGGAGCAAAGCCATCGATACCATACAAATGTATTTTGTTCTAAATGTAAAGTTGCAATGCGTACCTTTTGTGTGTTTTGCACATTATTGAGATCAAAATATTGCTCCATTTGTAGTATCAATGTTACAGGATCCTTTCCATCAAACTTCCTCATATCCATTTTTGGAATATGGTGGTTCTTCCCTCCAACATTAGAGTTTATGAAATCACGATTAACATTTATTTTGTTCCCATCATGAGTTTCCTCTACTATCTTTTCACCATTAGGAAACATTTCTTGTATCAACTTTGTCAAACCTTCCATGTCTGCTTTTAGATCATTCTTCATGTTTTCCATCTTATCTTCCATGTCATCCATCTTAGATTCCATGCCAGCTTCCATGCCATCCATCTTAGCTTCCATGTCATTCTTCAAACCATCCATCTTAGATTCCACGCCTTTCTTCAAACCATCCATCTTAGTTTCCACGCCTTTCTTCAAAACTTCCATGTCATTTTTTTTTGCTCTTTGCGAGAGCGAAATTTGTTGCACTTGCTCTTGTAATTTTGATATGTCATGTTGCCATTCTTCATCTTCATGAGTCATAGTAGAGCCTTCTAAAGGCTTAATGGGTGTTGAATTATTTTTAGAGGCCATTTGAAAATCTAATACTGATATCTATTCGAAAATATTCCCTTAGAATCAATTCAACTTGATTCTTCAAACAAGACTTACGCAAATTGGAAAACAAATACACACCTTTTACTTGCTTTTGAGGAGCTCGATATTAAAATTGACTTATATCTATACCTGCACATGCTCAATATCTGAAATTTGGCCCTGTAGTAGTCCTCTGAAGCTTCTTTCAAATTCCATATGTCTGACTTGATTTGGATTCTTCAAGGAAACTTTATGTCCAATCTCCCACAATGACCTAATTATGGACTGGTTCAATAGAGGGAAATTGTACGACCTGCCACGTGTCATTGTTTGCTCCTTTGGCTCTAAAATTTATAGAAAAGAAACTACAGTCCATGTAATTCTAGTCATTTTTTACAGAATTCCAATCCAATGCTCAAAGAGAGAGTTATGAAGATTTTTCCACAATCACCTCTTTGAGATGAAATTCAGGATCGTGAAAAAGAAATAACTTCCACAGATCATATCTCCGAAAATATTGTGAACCAAGCTCTGAAGTTTTGCAAAAATGTTCCCCCAGATTTTGTCTTCACGCTCTAAAAATTTTAGCTTTTGAACCTTCATAGAAAAAACGCTATAGCGAAAATACCGTGATGACCTGTTTAAGTGAAATTTAGGAGCCTGCAAAAATCCCTAACTTCCACAGATCATATCTTCGAAAATATTGTGAACCAAGCTCTGCAATTTTGTGAATATGTCCTCAAGACTTCAACTTCTCTCTCTAAAATTTTTAGCTTCTGCACCTTTGTAGAAAAAAAGTTATAGCGAAAATTCCATGATGACCTGTTTGGAGCAGCAAAACCCTAGAATCCAAAGCTCTGATACCAAATGTTGTGTAACCAGCTCCAAAAATAGAAAAAAATAGATATCAATGCCATAGAAATAAGCCACTTCGAGGGGGAAACCTCCAATACATTACATGAATGAAAAATTCTTGGATGATACAAATTACAAAACCTCCTTTCTATAGATAGAAGTGCATGTGGCCACAATGTAATCCTAGCCGACCTAACAGTAATAATTTAAGGGCACAATAATAAAAATATGGGGGTTATAGGTGTACAATAATAAAAATAAGGGGGTTACACTAACAAAAATAAGGGACTATACTAGTAATATAGGAACCTAACAGTCACAAGATTGTGTTGGGGGCCTAATGGAGCAGGGTCCCCTGGTGGAAATTTTGGAACAACTTTGTAATATTTTGTAATAATTAGGCTAGCGCACGGGCTTTGGGGTGGGTCAAAGCCCCAATTAATTATAATGGGTCAAAGGGTAGACCAAGAGTCCGAAAATCACGGTTTGAGGACCATACAGTAACGTAGGCTAGTATGTTATAAATAGATGGATAAATCAAATCTAGAGGTAGGCTAAGTTTTTTATCAAGCTTGAATATGAATCTGTGGATCTTTTTTGTTGATTTTCTGGGTAAGGGCTCCTATTGGCTATGTGCATGGATACCCTGAGTCCTGCTATGTGCGGACCCTGCTAGCTGTGTGCGCGGGCTGGTAAATAGCGTCTATAAGTTGGATCTTATATGAATGAATGAGAAAGATTGTTTTGTGATATCTAAGTTCTTCTATGTTATGATTATTGGCTACGCTTTATGTTATTTCTATGATTATATATGTTCGTTGAATACTGTCGATTTATGAATTCACACATGGATGTGATATTGTGAGAAGGAATGAATGCATAGATATGGTTACGATTGTTCACCTTACTTCTGTTAACTTGTTATCTGATGATTGATGAGCTTCGCTTAAGTTACTACACTGATATATTGTTAAGGGCTCCTACATTAGGGCTTCTCCAGCACAGGTCTATTAGATTTGAAAGGACCCACTTCAATTAAATTTATTTCTCTCTTTGGGTGCAGAAACCTGGTTCAGACCCGTCCCATACTACTTCAGGTGAGACCTTGACGTGCGCAAGCCGGCCATTTCTGAAAGGGCCAGTAGTACATGGGTGTGTTAGTAAACCTTAAAACCAAACTTGGGTCAAGACCCCTCAAACCAACACTCACCATTCATCAGAAAGTTCTTTGAAGATGTCAATTGTTTAGGGTTTTGTCAAAGAGTGGAGGAGGTAGGTTTTCCTGAGAAGTTCACATATATGTTTTCCACCACTTTGAAAGGAGAAAATGTCACAATTGTAGGGGCTGATTTCATATTCTTAGTAGATGCCATATCTCATGCTATAGGGATACCAAACCATAGTGGTTATTGGCTCAAAGGCATGAACCTAGACCTTGAGGAGTACAAAACCTACTTGAAATCATAGTACAAAGGAGCTCATTCACATGTTTTCCCATTTAGATATTTTCTGGAGAGATATGCACCATTGATGAAGGTTTTCATGAAATTTTTCACATGTGAGGGCAGGTTTTCAATATTGTATCAATACCACATAAGACTCCTCATGCACTTCACAACTGTGAAGTCTCTCAATTTGTGCAATTTCTTGTATGGGAATGTGATTAAAATGTATGAAAAGGTGCAAGTGAAAAACAAAGAGCATTATCCTAGTCTCTTCCATCATATTTTGAAAAAGGTCATAGTTCTCCATCACTTGGTAGAAAAGAACATGACATGGGATTCCTTCATTGAGACAGCCTTGCAAATGCACATAACTACTACACCAAGTCAATAGCAGATCATGTCACATAACATGTGTTAGCACTGGAATCAACACTTGGACTGCTTCAGGTGCTTTAAGCTCTCAATCACTAAAAATGGATTTCAGACAAATTCACTTCCATACCAATGAGGGTATTGAGACCTGATATGGTATAAAAATATAATTTTGTAGCATATGGTAGGAAGAAAGTGTGGAGTAACAGAAGGAACAGTGGGTCTATAAGGAATAAATCCACTATTTTGATGAAAAACAACACAAGAACGAGTCTGATAATATATCAATAAGAGAAGGCTATTACAAGACTTACAATAATCTTATTGAATATCATGAAAATTCACTGTCATAAGGAATGATTTTTAACCAGTCATTATGCACATCTCATCAAGAAATAACATTAAGTAATACTGATAAAATTTGATAAGATACATAAACACATCAAGAGGCTCATAAAAACATATAACATAATTTGAAATTACAAACTGGAAATGAAGGAATTTAGGTATGGAAACACATAAGAGATATCAACAATACACATATCAAGATGGTAATAAGTCCTCAAAGGTCTTTAACTGGAAAAATACACTGATCACATGAGTATAATATTCACAAACCACGAACCTTTTCTCGATTGAGTTTCATCATATATATACAAGAGATATTATGTTGACATTTCCTCAAAAAGTGTGAATCTGTTCTAGAGAATTTATTATATTACTATACATAAGGTGAAGCTTATTCTTAACCATCATACAAAGTAGTGAAACATAATAAAAATAAAAAGCATGATCGCTTATAGTTCGAAGTGGCTGGAGTGATGTGGAAAAATGCTCCTATTTTCTAGTATAACCACTTCCACAAAAAGTGCAACTAACAGTTGAAAATGACATCTGTCTCTCTCACCCAAAAAGTGAAAAACAAATTCTAAAATCTGGAAGAGAACTCGATTAATTGACACCTGGCATCAACTTATTCTATTTATATTTCATGCATGTAATTACCCCTCAGCGTAATCCTTTGAGATTTTCACAAAAACTGCCTTCACTTCCTTTATACAAAAATTAGGAAATAATAACTTCCTTTTAGAAACAGGTAGCTATTACCAGAAATCCTACAGATAACTATGTTTGTTGATTAAACCAAAAATGTGTGTACCTCTCCTTCTTTGACTTTCCTGAAATGTTTAAATAAAATCAAGTATAGAAGCAAATATTTTGAGGAACTCTACCTTAGTGAGCCTTTTAGTTTTTTTTTTCTTGCATGCTTCTGTTTCTGAGCTTTGGTCTTCTTGGCTTCCTTTTCTGGGCTTTCATCAACATTAATGATTTCATCTCTCTCAGTCTAGGATTAGCAATGAGTTTTTTGTTCAATCTAAGCTTGTTTTTAGGCCTAGTATGAGACCATTTGAGGTATGGGTTGGGAATATAGGAAACCCCTCTTCTCCTCTACATCATACTGCTAGAATGACCTTCCTCATACTCTGTCTCTGATAAATCTTCTGTAGTGTTGTCTTATTCAAAAGATGAATAAGAGTGAATGATATTCTTGTCCTTTATTTTGGTAGATGTCTTGGATGTTTTTAGAGAAGAAAAAAATTAAAATAATGTTGGCTCCTCTATTGAAGGGGTGTCCTTTTTTTCTTCTTTCTCTTCTACAACGTCAGGAACATAATGTTGAACTAGTGCTTCAGGGTTGACTTCCTCTGATGTTTCTTCTACTAGGATCAATTTTCTTATACCTTTATGTCTTGAGGAAAAGGCTATGTTTTACTCACCTGTAGACTTAATTCCTTTATTAGGCTAGGTTTTCCCTTGCTTGAATTTAATGAAATGTTCTATTATGAATGATGCTAAGCTTTGGGGTTCCTTTGAATTTTTCTCTGTATAAACCTTTTCCATTGGTTGTACCATAAGTATCAGAATGACAAGTTTAGTTCTGGATCTTTTAGCAGAACTTCTATTTTTTCTACTAGTCGATGGAATAGACTGAGCTGCTTGTGAACTATTTGGCATAGGTGTTGAGCTAGTTTTTTCTTGGACATTTTTCTTCTTAGGTCTCACTACCCCCCTCCTAGAGTTGATACTACCAAATCCCTCATCTGTTAGGAATTTTTCCCAGGTAGTTCTCTTTTTCTTAAGGTGATAGACCACCAAAATCTTGCTTAAACCCCTATGATGGAGGTTATCCAGGGAATAGTTAGGGATTTTCTACAACTTCAAAGACATTTTTAACAAGTATTTGTAGAGAAAGAAAGGAAATTCAAAGGTCTGGCACTTGAGACGTGAGAGAGAAATCTCACTTGATATTGATGAACAAAGTGGAATCTACCCTCACAAGTGATATAGCATTGCACAGTGGTTATTGCATGCTTCCATTCTAGCCTAAAACAAGAAATATGAATAGTTGGAGTCCAATTGATATTCACATGATCAAGTTTGAGGAAGGCACTTACATCTTCTTGTAGCATTTTCTTCTTTAACCAACATTCTCTAGTGGCTGAAGTCTGAGTAGCTCTGGCTATAATGGTTTCAGTGATTTGGAAATTTTTGCTTCCAAGCTTGACTTTCTCCCTGTCAAAACTCTCAGCAAAGGCCTATGCAACAGCTACATTTTCCCCTGAGAATTTCTGTAAAAACTTGTACTAGCCTGTTGCTTGAAATTGGGTCTCTTCTCTAGCATCAAAAAACCTGGTATTTGCTGGATCAAAGCGGTTAACTTCTCCACCTTTACCCATTCTACTCAACACCTAAGCTCCTTTTTTACACACATTTGTTCACACTTGAGACAGGAACTCTACATGCATCCCTAATTTATTGCTTGAGATGACAAACTAGTTGCTAGAAAATGTAACTCTAGTTAGATGTAATCTTCTCGAAAAACTCGGTCATGAAAAAAGTGAACCTAATCCTCTGGATTCTGCGCCTTTAATCATGGTGTGGTTTAATCGCATGATTTGAAATGATTCAAAATCAAGTGCCAAGTCACCCCATAACATATATTACTCTCCATCAATAATATAACCGTTCCCTTATAATATTTATTTTAAGAAAAAATTAATTACCCTTTTAAAAAGAATAACATATCATAACATAGAAGATCTTCAATCAATTTCAAAGGAGAATGATCTTTTCTCTGATAAATGCTCCTTGCAGCTCCTTATGCAATTTTGGAGAAATAACTTTTTTTATCTCTGTGTCACCAATGAAACCAAGCTCCTGAAGAAATAGTTTCCTTTTCAAAAGGGTAGCTATTATCCCACAAAGAGAAGCTATTATTTTATTACAAAAATGACCAAGAACCATTAGGAGAATTTTGAGGTCTAAAATGGGCCTCCTGAGAAAAATGTACAACCAAAATAATCTTTATGAGAACCAATAGGATTCAAGATGATGATGTCAACCATGGCGGATGATTCACTATTTTTGGAGTAAAAAAGTAAAAAGATTAAAAAATAATAAAATAATAATACTTCTTTTCAACTCATATTTTCAACTTATCTCCCTAAGGGTTTACTCAAATTACGAGCGGGAGTACTCGTTGGATGCAAAATTTAATTCATCATCCAAGGACTACCCATGTTGCATACCTTTTATGGACCTTGCTATATGAAAAATGAGAAATACATGAAAAAACATGATTGAAATCACGTTTTTCATTTCTCATTTTTTGTGTTGCAGAGTCCATCAAAAGTATGTGACATGGGTACTCCTTAAATGAGGAATTAAATTTTCATCCAACAAATATTCTTGCTCGAAATTTGAGTTAAACCTTAGGGATATAAGTTCAAAATATGAGTTGAAAAAATAGTTTTTTCTTTTTTCCCTCTAAAATTTAATGATGTAATCAAATATTATTTTATCATTTCCACTATTATTTTATAATTTCCTTAGGAGGCCCATTTTACACCTCAAATTTCCCCTAATGCTTTTGACACTAACCTAGGTTAAAACAATGGTTTTAACTTCTTTATTTGAACCTAATACACAATACCACCTATAAAACTTGAAAATCTTTTTGGTTTTGAGACTCTTTTTGGATTTCATTGAAGATGATTAGAACTTTGACATAGGCTAGGGAACAAGAAAAATTTTAAAAACAGTAATACAATGGTAGTTAGATAATTAAAATTTATAATGCTAATAGTGGCTCCTATTGGGGATGAAGTCCTCCCTGTGAGGCTTCAAGGATAGTAGACTCAGTGCCTTAAAAATTTCAAGAATCGAAAAACTTTAGGAACTTATGACTAGAACTAACCTTTCATTGACTAGACCTAAGACTGACCATATTTACAGACACAAGTACCATTGGGCATGATGTATTGTTTTCCAAAACTTGAGAAATTATGAATGGCCCAAACCATAAATTATCAAACTTACCATGCTTTCCATGGTCTTCCCTTCTGACATCCCAGCAAAACACCAAATCATTTTCTTGGAATAACTGTTGATTTATCTTTTTTCAAACATAGATTTGACTTTGGTCTTATATTTCTGTACTTTTTCCATCAGTGATTCTCTGATTTGATGAGATTCTATGAGCTGCATCATTCTCCTTTGATTTGGATTTTCATCATCAATTTCATCTTGCAAAAACTTCATAATAGGAAGAGTTGATTTCAATGGCATTACACCATCAGTACCATAAACAAGTTGAAAGGGAGACATTCCTATTGATCTTTTTCCACTTACCCTGTCTTCCCAAAGAGCATGAACTAGTTGAGTGTCCCATTTTTTCTTATTTTCAGGCAACATCTTCTTAATGATTCTCACCAAGCTTTTGTTGGATGACTCAACTAACCAATTACCCTGAGGGTAATAGGGTGTAGAATGAACCAAATCAATACCATATTTATGACAAAAGATATTCATCTTAGTAGACTTAGAAGCCATTGCATTGTTATTCACCAATTTCTTAGGACAACCAAACCTAGACATAATATTTTCCAACAAAAATTTGATTATTACCATGTCTGTGGCATTCCTGGTTGGAACAACTTAGATCCAATTAGTAAAGTAATCTTTATATGTAAGAATCCATCTATGCTCTCCTGATGAAGGCGGATGAATTTCGCTGATGAAATCTAAACCTCCCTACTAGAAAGGAACATCTGCTGAGATAGGAATAAGAGGTAATGGAAGTAGCTTCTGACTACCAGCAAACTTTTGACATTCAACACAAGTTCTGAATTTGGAAAAAACATCAGAGAAAAGAGTTGGCCAATAATATCCAGTTCTTAAGATTTTGTTTGCAGTGGCTTTCCAATACAAATGTCTGCCACACACCCTTGCATGTATCTATGACATAACCTTTTGTGACTCAGCTTCATCTACACATATTAATAAGACTCCTACAGGGTCTTTCCAGTAAAGATGGTCTTCGAATATGAAATACTTAACATATTTCAATTTAAAAGCCCTTATTTTTTACTTCTCCATTTCAGGGGGACAACTGAAATTAAACAAAAAGTAAAATTTATCCTTATACAAATTTGAATGAAAGATTTAGGGATAATCAGATATACCTTCTCCATATTTTTCCTCAACTTCCTCCATATTCATATCTAGAGCTTTGCAATTAGATTCAGCCATCAAGCGAGCTAAGCCTTGTCCTTCTATCAATTTAATAGGTCAAATCTCAATATCAAATTCCAGAATCTTGGTTAACCATATTTCCCTCCTGCCATCTATGTCTGGATGCAACAATAAATCTTTGAAAGTAATATATGGTACAAAAGCAACAATTTTTTAATGTAACACATAAACTTGAAAAGACTTTAAAGCCTTCACTAGTGCATATGCTTGTTTTTCAGTCAAGCTATACTTTAATTCAACATCTCTTAAAGCACGACTGAAAAATGAAATAGGTTGTTCTAAACCTTATTTTTTCTTTTGTAACAAAACAAATACAATTGTTTCTTCTGAAGCATATGAAAAAATCAGAAAACATTTTTCAAAATCAGTGCTAATTAAAACTAGAGCTTCAGTCAAGGAAAACTTGATTGATGAAAAATATTTTTTTTCTTCATCTCGCCACTTGAATTCTACATCTTTCTTCAGCAAGACATTTATGTGTTTGATCAGCTCTGAAAAATTTGGGACAAAACA
Source organism: Pinus albicaulis (assembly GCA_034641835.2). Lineage (NCBI taxonomy): Eukaryota > Viridiplantae > Streptophyta > Pinopsida > Pinales > Pinaceae > Pinus > Pinus albicaulis. The sequence goes on from CM076577.1 coordinate 27,216,845, forward strand.
CCTTACAAAAATAATTTTCCCCAAAAATGACTACAATTATTTTTTATTCCTTGGAAAACCAAACTTCTGAATAGCCTAAACTCTCCCTGGATCAATAAAAATACCACTTTCTATCACAATGTGTCCCAATAATTTTCCTTCTTGAAATGCAAAGCATGACTTCTTTGGGTTCAAGTACAAACCAAATATTCTACATTTGTCAAAAACTTGTTTGAAATGTTTCAAATGATATTCATCAGATTTTGAAAATACTGTAATGTCATCCAAGTAAATGACTACAAATCTTTCTTTTTCTCCTACAAAGGAAATATCCATTACCCGTTGAAATGTTGTGCCTGCGTTCGTTAGACCAAATGGCATTTTGTTGTACATGAATGTTCCCCAGGGTGTGGTAAATGTTGTATTTTCTCTGTCTTGTTTATCAACTGAGATTTGATTACACCCTGAAAAACCATCTATCATTGACAATATCTTGAAGCCTACAACTTTCTGAAAAATATAATGCATCTTGGCTAATGGATAGTTATCCTTCAATGAACACCGATTCAAATTGCAAAAATCAACAAAAATTCTAATCTCACCATTCTTCTTTCAAACCGGGACTATATTAGCTACCCAATTAGAAAATCTTAAAGGTAGAATTATTTTTGCTTCCCATAATTTTATGATCTCTTTTTCAGTAATAGGGAGAAACATGGGATTGATATGCCTTATCTTCTGTGCTACAGGCTTTTCTTCTGCTTTCAGAGGAATTTTATGCTCCATTATACCTCTATCATAGGTCTTGAAATCATTGTAGGACCATGAAAAAATGTCTAAATATTGTTTCATCAGCTTGACATATTTATTTCTAGTTTCTAGAGAAATAAATTTAGAAACTTTAACTAATTTTGGCTGATCTTCTATACCAATATTGCAATCAATTGTACTCTCTTTGTATGCTTTATTTTCATGCTTTAAAAACACATCATTATTGTCAAACAACCTCTCTAAAGGAACTAGGCCTTTAGGAATGTAGTTAGTTTTTAGATTAATAATGTCTTTCCCAGCCATGGTATTTTTAAATTAATTATTGTTTTGATTTTCAAAAATGTCCTACTCATCATCAATTTGAATGTCTGCAAACTCTTCAACAAATTCCAAAAATTTCTGATTTTCCTTGTCATCTTCAAATAATTTCTAGTATTTGATATTGTCATGAATAGAAGGTCCGTTTTTTATTTGAATATCATATGTTTCCTTGACATCAAGAGGAAATCTAATATTACTAGCAGTTATAGCTAGTGAATCAACCATTTTATTTTCCTCTCTAGTGACAAAATTTAAATTGAATGTTGTAAAATAATGCTCAATCAAATCCCACAATTCATTCCTATAATTTTTCAATTTGGAATTTTTCACTTCAGAGTTATTTCTCACTTGCCTTATCACCAATTAGGAATCACCAAAAGAAACTAGTTGTTCAGCTCCCAAATTTTTGTTTTCCTTCATACCCAAAACAAGTGCTTCATATTCAACAGTGTTATTAGTGGTAGTGTTGGTCGGCTTAATTTTCGAATTAAACCTCTCAATATTAATTATCAATCTGGGAGTCGTAAACGCGATTTGTAGTGCATATTGGCTCAGCTTGTTGGTCAGAGTATAAATATATCCCTTTGTAATGATAAACTAGGTACCGGAATGAAACACACCTTTGCTGGCACATAAACAATCTTGAAAAGGGGACCTACTTACCCAATTTTATCAAGAAAACTCCATACTGCAATTAAAATGTAAGGAAATACAAATAAGTCCTCAATCTCATAATATTCTCACACTAGAATTCTACTTTTTAAATCTCCTATGATATCTTGAAAACCTTAACCTATTTTCTGCTTTCACTAACTTGAAACTAAACTTGAGATAAGAAAAAAAGGGCACACATTATAAATTCACACCTTAAACTAAGTAGAACTATTCCTGAAAACAAACTCAGTATTCAAATTAACAAAAGACAGTTCTAACTATTGCTAGAATAAAACAATTTTACTTCATGTAAAATAACACTTAAAAATCAGATTACAAATAATCAATAAGAACCTTTAATTCAAATATTCTAATCTAGATTCAATGAAACAAGCTTACTATTAAAAACCATGTAACTCAATAATGAAAATGAAATCACTGCTACCTACACAATCAAATCCGCGTCATACTTTCTCTTATAAGGGAATGATTACACTATGAAAACAAGAATGATTCTAATTAAAAAGAAATGTAAAACAAGACAGATTCTAATTAAAAGATATCTAATTATTGAGTGAAGTCCTCGGATGCATAAACAAATTAAATGATCAATAAAACCTGCAACATTCAAAGAAATTACATAATGAAAACCTTGAATTAATATTCTAAATGGTAGTGTTAACATATTCAAATTCAAAACATTAAAATCTGTTCTCAATCCATACTCAAATTCAAAGCACTAAAATTTGTTCTAACTACTGAATCAAACTCAGAAATTGGGTGCGTCCATTGCATTTGATTTTAAGAGGAAAATATATTGCAACTCAAAATAAAATTATGTAATGAGTAATAGTTCTTTAGACCATTGACTTGCGCAATACAAACAGGATTTAAATTATTTGAAATTCAACCGTACCTACCACAAATTCACACATAACCATAAATAGTAAACTTATACTATTAAAATCACGCACACATCCAATTAACTTACGCTGATTCATCAAGCTTAGCTCCAGAGCTGGTGGGCGCTCCCACGCCTGGAGTAAGCTGACTTACTACAACTGAGAAAATATTTAAAACATGAAATACAAAATACAAAATGAATCATGGGGCAAATGCTTCTACTCACAGCTGCAACTTGAAGGCAATCATCTATTCCTGAAAAAACATCTAGAAAATCGATTTATACAAGTCCGGCACAACAACGATTACACAACTGTCCCTATCTCTATTACATTCTACCCATTCCTACATCTGAGAAATCCTGCCTTACATATGAGAAATTCATTTTGTCTAATTGACGGATTAACATTTTTCTACGATCTGTCTTATTGATGGATGGACCCATCGATCCATCTAATTGACTGACTACTCTTTCCCTTTGTTGCTCCAGGCAACATATATGGATATACATTTAATTACAAATTTGGGATTTCAACAGGTAATTAGAATATAGGAGATAATTGGTTTTACCAATTCTTCCAGAATAAGAATTAGTTTTGAAACAGAATGTCGAATTAGGAAATCGCTCCTCTTTTTATGGGATTTATCTCATTGAACAGTGTATGATCTGGAAAGGAGCAACATATTTTTCATGGTAGGTTTTGAAACCGTATGGTATATGCAAATGTAATTACATAAATTCCTCTTCAATGACTTTCTTGAGAAACTCCATTCTTTGAATGACCATCGGATTCATCAATTGTTGAGCCTCTTTGAGAAGAGTTCCTTCCTTGTTCATTTAGTAAGCATCCAGTATAATAGTAATCCATTTGTGTACACCATGTGAATTTTGCACTTATTACACGGGATTTCAATTAAATATCAATGCCCATTTCGTATGCAACATTAATTGTGCACAGAGGCTATTACCAACCATTCAATCTTCATCTTATGTATTGAAGCATGCTTTCTAACCCTTGTATCCCACATAGAACTTTTTTAGAAAATCCTATCCAAGCGAAAGATTCAGAGATTGGGAATGCTCATCTTCATTCAAATCAATTGACTGCAGCGTGGTATTTTCCTTTGCAGGAGGTGGAGGAGAGACTTGTGTGTCAACGAAGCCCAAAGACGAAGATGAATTGCAAACCCCTTATGTTCTGGGATGGCGGAAGTAAATTTTTTTACTAACCCTACTCCCAACCAATATCCCCCAACAACGAAATCCCCATCGGCAGCTGCTCCAAAAGAGTAGCATTGTCCACAAGATTTTGCGGAAAGGGAATGGTAGCTGCAGTGCGACTCATGTTCTGATCGTCCACTCCTTCATTCTCACGAATGCTCGTGCAGAGTTTCACTTGTTTTCGGTTTCTCGATCCTGAAAACCTCAATTTGTTTGTCACACACATTTATCATTTTATAGCCCCTCTCTAGCTCGAGATCTTCGTCCTCATCATTGCTTGATGCGATTCCCTGAGCATTTTCAGTGCCGGGAGTACCCCTGGGAGTAGATGTCGATCTCTTGAGTTGGTTATTGAAGAGGATTGGTGTGCTTCTATTGAACCGCATGACTAATTCCAATGCAAATCATTCAAAGGCTCTTTCCTTCAGGAGGTGAGATTTAGACCCTGAAAAGTAGTACGTGCCCGAGTTCTCAAATCAATTAGCAACAAATTTGAACGAGTTGAGTCTAGGAATTTCTACGGAGATGAAAAATTCGTGTGCGTAAAAGCACCAGGTGTTTGAAGATTTGATGAAGCCAAATCCACTCTCGCCATAGCTATAGCGGTGAAGTTATTCCTAAAATCTCCTTAGTATGATTTGATAAACCCCGAGTTCAAACATTCTTATCTCCTTATGCTTGAAGAGGTCTCAAAAACGTTGAACACGTAACTAGTTGGTTCACTTATGTATATTATGCCAGTACATGATGAAAACAAAACCATGACTATCATACAATATTTTGTCAACATTGATTAACCTAACACCCTGCTTCAAATGATATTTGAATTCCTGCTTGGATTTATACACCTGCCACCAAGAAGAAATCTATTAATAACGATATTATTACACAAAATACTTATTCAATTTAATTATAAATGACTCTAATTAACAACACAATGGATAAACAATGATTAAACACTACGTACAATCATGTATTTATTTGATAAAAAACCCACAAAAATTTGGACAAAGATGCAGCTCAACATCCCCCACGTTGAACTTCTTGCACGTCCTCGTGCAAGCCAAACTATAAGATGATGAAATAAGGTAGGAAAAATGTCGGCAAAGAGTTTAGAAATTAAATATGAATATGCTTGGTATTGTAATGCATTCAATAGCCTGCAACATTGATATTACGTTTACTTTACCAGCTAAAACCATGTGAAATTATAAAACAAGATCAGGTAGACATTATGGAGAAAAGAGTGTTGCACATACCTGTTACCTTGTTGTTTGGAAAAATAATGAGAGGGGGGGAGGGGGGGGGGTGAATCAGTATTTAGATCTGACTGAAATTTTTTTATCAGAGATATTATTATGCATTTAATTCTTTACTTAGATTATTGCATCATTCATTCATCAGACGTTTAGTAAGCAGTAAGCATGTGTATTAACAACAGAATAAGCCATCATACATAAGCAACACACATGAACACCAGTATTTAAGGTGGAAACCCAATTTGGGAGAAAACCACTGCTGCTGTCATCTCTGTCTTCAATATTTATTATAAAGAAAACTTCTTACAATTTTTGTGCTAGTGCAGACTTATACCAGCACGCAGGCACCCACCTACTGAAGGCTACAACCTTCTCTCATTCTCCAGTCACTACTGGAAGGGAGCTCCAACCCCCTGATTTTAACACCAGCTTGTACTGGCAGAAGGCTTCCACTTTTATGCTGAAGACTTCAATCCACAAATCCACCAAATTTCTTCAATTTCTTCATCAGACTTGCGTTAGGTCTTCATTATTTCTTTTCAGATCTTCCTAGAGATTCATCATTTCTAGATCTAGAGATCTTGAACCTTCATCAACTCCATAGGTGCATCATAAATTCAGCTTTTTCAGAAAACAGAGTTCAATCATGCAGATATCTCTTAAAGAGATTTATTCATTAACAACCCCTCCGCATGCACACCTTGTACTATAATCCTCTTATCCTTATATAGTTTTTGCCTTTATTAAAACCATGAGCCAAAACCACCCAACTGCTGATGGCATTCCTAGACGGGATCAATTAGATAATCCAGCGGGGTCTACCCAAGCCCCAAACAATTTCTTATTGTTCTATTTTCTTGATTTCGCAATTAGATAATTAATCTAAGGATTTTTAATATCTCAATCTGAGATTGAGATATTAATCTGATTCCTCCTTTAGTTATGAACTCCCTAAGACATATATATAATGACCCCTGGTTTATGTGTTTGTGATATCAGTCGCATATATTAACCCATGTACATTTCATCACATGTTTCATATTTCGCCAACTTCACATATTCAACATCCTTTATTAACCCTGCAAACCTTAGATTAATTAATATAATTTAAACTGGGCCTACATATATAATCAATGACCCAATCACATACTCGCACCGTACCATGGTTACCTATCGTGCACCTTCCTCATATGGCCACCGTCCGATGGCTCCCTTCCAGATCGACGGCGCACAACAATATCGCGCAACATCCTTGGTCGGACATTAACGCGCGATGGCACGCAGTGGAGGCATTTTTCAAAAGTCGCTCGGGGACACGCGTCGGTCGATCTATGGAGTCGCTCCCCCCTCCATAATTACCGCTTTCGCTGCAAAGGTGGTGCGATAAAAACCACTTCTAGCCTTAAACCACGTTTACTATCCATTCGCAAGGTTTCGCCCCTCTACTCCAAGTTCCGTCAGCGTACTTTTTCCAATTCGTTTCTCCGTGTTATCAGTTCATATAACCACAATTACTGTTATACAGCTCCGATGAAATCCTTTCAGACTGTTCGAATCGGTTCTCTGCGTGCATTCGATCCACCATTCGGAATATGAATAAACACCTTACTCCATAATACAGAGGGTTATCACACGTTGATTCATTGTCTACCAGTTGGGATACACAGTCAACCGTATTAACATTGGTACCTCTAACTGTATACAGAGCACCATCAAACCCAACACCGGGTTTCTTAACTATCACGGATTTCAATTATCCGTCGTCTTATATTCTGCTTGTATAGAACTGCTGATGGATTTCTGAGTTCTTCATACAGTCAGTATCTGCATCATTTTTCAGAGAGATGCCATCAAGGAAAATCAATTCAATATAATAGGATACCAAAAACATATTGCCAAAAATCTCCCCCTTTGGAATTGATGGCAACCATGAATAGAAAAAAATTCAGCAATATTCTCCCCCTTTGAAATCAAGGGCAAAGGATAGATCAGAATCCTTTGTACCGACAAAACCATGCTCCCCTTCAGATCATGTTGCATCTTCAAACATAATATTCAATGAAGTAACAGAAATGACTTATACACTCAAGATCAAAGATTCTCAAGCATGAGATCAGATTACAACAAATAATTAGAATGCCAACAATGCATCCTTGCCACATGACCAATGCTCCCCCTTAGCCTGTGCATCCTGAACACCTTCAACGGGAGCGTATCTAATTTAATCTTCTGTATTTAAGCAGGTCTGATCTTCTGCATGGCAGAGACTACTCCCAGTTTCTGTCTGAGATATTTGAACGCTTCCCTAGGTAGAGGTTTGGTAAATATATCAGCAACTTGTTCTTTGGAGGGAAAATACTCCAATTTCACCTTTTCTTCAAGCACTTGTTCACGTAAGAAGTGATATTTGATGGGAATGTGCTTGGTCTTGGAATGCATAAAAGGATTCTTTGAGATACTGATGGTACTTGTATTATCACACATAACGGAGATAGGAGGTGAACATTTGATTTGAATGTCTTGTAAGGTTTGCATCATCCAAATAATTTGAGTGCAACATGATGCTGCAGCCACATATTCTGCTTCTGCTGTAGATAAGGAAATAGAGCTTTGCTTCTTGCTGAACCAAGATACTAACCGGGGCCCCATATAGAATGCACCACCACTAGTGCTTTTCTGATCATCAACGTTTCCAACCCAATCTGCATCAGTGTAAGCATGAAGAGTGAGATCAACATTCTTTGGATACCATAGTCCAAAGTCTTGAGTTCCTTGTAGATATTTGAATATTATTTTGACAGCCTAAAGGTGAGACTCTTTTGGATTAGCTTGGAATCGCCCCACAATTCCAACTGCATGCATAATGTCTGGTCTTTTCCCAGTGAGATAAAGTAGACTTCCTATCATAGATCTGTATTCTAGTTGATTCACTGTGGGGGAATCATCATTAGAACTGAGATTACATCCAGTTATCATTGGTGTACTTACAGGTTTGCAATCTTCCATGCCATACTTCTTCAAGATTTTCTTAAGATATTTTGTTTGTGATAAGAATATGCCATCTCTTGCTTATTGCACTTGCAAGCCAAGAAAGATTGTTAGTTCCCCAAGTAAATACATTTCAAATTCTTGCTGCATATCAGAAGCAAATTTTTGACTCATATACTCTTCATTACGTCCAAAAATGATATCATCAACATATACAACCACAATCAATAGTTTAACATTTTCAGTTTTTGTGTATAAGTTGCTATCAGTAGACCCCTTTGAAAATCGTTGTTGATGAAGATATTTGTCAAGACGATAGTATCATGCCCTTGGAGCTTGTTTGAGACCATATAGAGCCTTTTTAAGTCTACAAAAAAGTTTTTCATCATTTCCCAAAATGAATCCTTCTGGTTGTTCTATATAAACTTCTTCTTCTAGATCACCATTGAGAAAAGCAGATTTAACATCCATTTGATAAACTTTGATTTGTTGGAAGCTTGAAAAAGCAAGAAACATTCTTATGGCTTCTAGTCTAGCTACAGGGGAAAAAGTTTCTTCAAAGTCCATACCTTCTTGTTGAGCATACCCCTTGCAAACAAGTCTAGCTTTATTTCTTATGACATCCCCATTCTCATTTAACTTATTTTTGAATATCCATTTATTTCCAATGACATTTTTGTCATGAGGTCTTGGTACTAATTCCCAAGTGTGATTCTTTTCAATTTGATCAAGCTCTTCATTCATGGCTTGAATCCAACATTCATCTTTTCTGGCTTGATTGAAATTTTGTGGTTCAATAGTGGATAAAAATGCTAGATAACTAGAAGATCCCACAAGAGTCCTTCTTGTTTGTACACCTGATCCCTTTTCTCCCAAAATTTGAGATTCTGGATGATTCTTTTGAACATATCTGGATGGAGCTTTTTCAGATAGATCATCTTCGGGTTCTTCATTGGGTTCATTGTCTATATCATTCCTATTTGATGTAGAAGGATATATGTAATCATCGTATTCATTTGTTGTTTGTTTTTCTTCTTTTGGAGCTGCAGGAGACTCATCAATAACAACATCAATACATTCAACAATCTTCCGACGTCTTTTATTGTAGCATTTATATGCCCTACTCCTAGAGGAGTAACCAAGAAATATCCCTTCATCTGCTCTGGGTTCAAACTTGCCAAGTTTTTCATCATTATTTTTTATAAAGCATTTGCTCCCAAAGACTCTAAAGTGCTTCATAGTGGGAGGATTACCATACCATAGTTCATATGGAGTTTTATCACTATTTACACGAACATGTGCCTTGTTAAGAATATTTACCGTTGCATGAGCTGCTTCTCCCCAAAATGTGTCAGGTGTTCCAGAATAATCAAGCATAGCTCTAGCCATTTGTTGAACTGTTCTATTCATTCTTTCTGCTATGCCATTTTGTTGTGGAGTGCCAGCTACAGAAAAATGTCTTTTTATGCCATGTTGTTCACAAAATTCAAGGAATTCATCTGAAGTATATTCTCCTCCTTGATCAGATCTAAGACACTTCATTTTTAGATCTAATTCGTTTTCAACTAGTTCTTTGAAGATCTGAAATTTCTCAAATGCTTCATCTTTGTGTTTAATCAACCCAATCCAACACATTCTAGAGAAAGCATCAATAAATAAAATATATTATTGTTCACCACGTGGTGAATTTTTCTTCATAGGTCCACATATGTCAGTATGAATGAGTTCAAGAGGCTTACTTGATGAACCTTCCTTGGCATTAAATTGCACTCTGGTTTGCTTACCAAATTGGCAAGTTTTCATATGATACTTTCAGGTGGTGTAATATTGGGAAGATCACGAACAACTTTAATTCTTCTTGATTTGTTGATTTGAGAGAAGCTCAGATGCCCCAACCTTCTATGCCATAGCCAGTTTTTTGAAGATTTACTCATGTAACATTGTTCCTTGTAGTTTTTTAATACATACAGGTTTCTTGGAGTTCTGTTTCCTTTTATAATTGTTTTACCTGTATCAAGATCACGTACCACACATTCTTTTGAACTAAAGACAACTTCAGTTCCTTGATCACACATTTGACTTACACTTAACATGTTATGCTTTAATCCATCCACATACATGACATTATTAGCTTTCACCTTTTCTTTTAGAAAAACAGATCCTTTTCCCTTAATGACAGCAGGAGTATCATTTCCAAATGTGACATTCTTTTCCTTTTCTAGAGCACTATATGCAAGAAGTTTGTTTTTGTCACCTATCATGTGTTTTGAGCATCCACTATCAATGTAACATTGATTTTCTTCTCCTTCTGCAAATAAAGCTATGCCACAATTTTCAACCTGTAATTCCTTCTTTTTCCATACTTTGGAGCTTGAAGGAAGATGCTCTTTTGGCTGGACTTTGCTCCTGCATTCAAATTCTTCATGGCCAAAGTTATTGCAATAAGCACATTCAACTTCATTCTGAAGAGGAGAAAAGTTGTTATATGTATTCTTCTTTGTTCCAATATCAATCATTTTCTTTCTTGCTTCTCTTGTCATGATGGTTTTATATGCAACACATTGAACAACTTTATGACCAAAATTGTGACATGAGAAACATTGTCCATTGAAGAAGAAATTTCAGTGATCATGAAATCTTCTACTTGAATTTACCTATTGATTGGTGTTTCTTTGAGATGTACTCCTGTTAGTGTTCTTTGAATTGAGATGGTCATGCTTTATCTGTAAGGATTCTTTATTCCCTTCCTGAGGGACAGAATGTTGTGTACTGGTTGTAGCTGCTTTTAGATAATTTGGTGTTGAAGCCTGAGAATATTCTCCGATATATCCAAGACCTGTCGTTAGAAGAGGAGAAAGTTGTGACTTGATAATCTCATCCAAGGTTTCAGATCCTTTAGAAAATCTAAGATTCAAAGTCTTTACTTTCTCAATTTCTTTTCTTAGACCTACTATTTCACATTCTAATTTCTCATTATGTTTCTCCTTTTCTTGAAGCTGGTTTTTCAGAGTTTCTATGGATATTTTACTTTCTTCTAAGCATATTTTGAGTTGATTGATTTCATCGAGAAAATAATTGTCCTCTAAAGCATCCATGAAAGTATCCTTTTCTTCTATAGACTCTTTTTCAAATGCCATGAGAAGTCTAAGATCTTTTTCACATTCTTCCTCATTATCTAATAACCCATCACTGTCTTCATGAGTATAGTAACTTTTTCTAGTGCTAAACCGATTCTTATTCCTTCTTGCTACTTCCTTTCCTTTTTCATGTGTTTCTTTGTGAGGACACTTAGCAGCATAATGACCAACTCTTCCACAAGAAAAAAATTTGAAATGAAGCTTACCTCTGAACCGTCCTATACCAAGTTGGAGTTTCTTTACATAATTTACCTCATCTTCTTCTAAGATATACCCTGATCCTTTTGTCTCTTGTAATTATTTCCCTTTTGTAGAAGCTCTGAAGAAGACTTCTTTGACTTTAGATGGTCCTCCTCGTCTCATTTCAGATGCAGTTAGTATGCCATGAAGTTGCACCACAGTAAGATTTTGAAGATCCTGCTTTTCTTCAAGAGCAGAAAATTTTGACTCAAATTTTGTCGTTAGTGATCTTAAAAATTTCTCAACCAAAGTAGATTCAGTTATTGTTTCTCCCAGATTTCTCATACAATTTACAATATCATCAAGTCGTAAAAAGAAATTAGCAATTCTCTCCTCATTATGCATTTTTAGGTTCTCATATTGAATTCTGAGAGTTTGGAGTTTAGCACTTTTTACCTTTACATCACCTTCATAGCTTAGAATGATTTAGTCCCATATTTCCTTTGCTATATTCAGCTGCATGAATTTGACAAATTCTGATTCAGTTATACTTCCCAATAGAGCATTAACCGCCTTTTCATTTGTTTCATAATTTTTATTTTCCGTTGGATCTGTTGGTACTGCGGCTGGATATTGATATCCTGCTTCAACAATAGCCCATACATCTGCACCCAGAGACTGAATATAGGATCTTATCCTTGTGTTCCATAAGATTAAATTATTTCCGTTGAAGAGCAGAGGCTTGATAGATCCTATTCCATCTTGATTGCTCATCTTGATTGATCTTCCTTCTAGCGGCTAAGCTTTTCAGAAGGACCCGCTCTGATACCAATTGTTGGGGAAAATACTTAGAGGGGGGGGGGTGAATTCATATTTAGATTTGACTGAAATTTTTTTATCCGAGATCTTATTATGCATTTAATTCTTTACTTAGATTATTACATCACTCATTCATGAGACGTTTAGTAAGAAGTAAGCATGTGCAGTAACAACAGAATAAGCCATCATACATAAGCAACACACATGAACACCAATATTTAAGGTGGAAACCCAATTTAGGAGAAACCACCGTTGTTGTCGTCTCTGTCTTCAATATTTATTATAAAGAAAACTTCTTACAATTTTTGTGCTAGTGCAGACTTATACCAGCACGCAAGCACCCACCTGCAGAAGGCTACAACCTTCTCTCGTTCTCCAGTCACTACTGGAAGGGAGCTCCAACCCCCTGATTTTAACACCAACTTGTACTGGCAGAAAGCTTCCACTTTTATGCTGAAGACTTCAATCCACAGATCCACCAAATTTCTTCAATTTCTTCATCATACTTGCATCAGGTCTTCATTATTTCTTTGCAGATCTTCCTAGAGATTCATCATTTCTAGATCTAGAGATCTTGAACCTTCATCAACTCCATAGGTGCATCATAGATTCAACTTTTTCATAAAACAGAGTTCAATCATGCAGATATCTCTTAAAGATATTTATTCATTAAAAACCCCTCCGCATGCACACCTTGTACTATAATCCTCTTCTCCTTATATAGTTTTTTCCTTTATTAAAACCATGAGTCAAAACCACCCAACCGCTGATGGTATTCCTGGACAGGATCAATTAGATAATCCAGCGGGGTCTACCCAAGCCCCAAACAATTTCTTATTGTTCTATTTTCTTGATTTTTCAATTAGATAATTAATCTAAGTCTTTTTAATATCTCAATCTGAGATTGAGATATTAATCCGATTCCTCCTTTAGTTATTAACTCCCCAAGACATATATATAACGACCCCTGTTTTATGTGTTCGTGAGATCAGTCGCATATATTAACCCACATACATTTCATCACATGTTTCATATTTCACCAAATTCACATATTCAACATCATTTATTAACCTTGCAAACCTTAGATTAATTAATATAATTTAAACTGGGCCCACATATAAAATCAATGACCCAATCACATACTCGCACCGTACCGTGGTTATCCATCATGCACCTTCCTCATACGGCCACCGTCCGATGGCTCCCTTCCAAATCGACGGTGCACAACAATATCGTGCGGCATCCTTGGTCAAACATTAACGCGCGATGGCGCGCAGTGGAGGCGGTTTTCAAAAGTCGCTCGGGGACACGCGTCGGTCGATCTATGGAATCGCTCCCCCCTCCTCAATTACCGCTTTCGCTGCAAAGGTGGTGCGATAAAAACCACTTCTAGCCTTAAACCACGTTTACTGTTCATTTGCAAGGTTCCGCCCCTCTACTCCAGGTTCTGTCAGCGTACTTTCGCCAATTTGTTTCTTCGCGTTATCAGTTCATATAACCACAATTACTATTATACAGCTCCGATGAAATCCTTTCGGACTTTTCGACTCGGTTCTCTGCGTGCATTCAATCCACCATTCGGAATATGAATAAACAACTTACTCCATAATATAGAGGGTTATCATGCGTTGATTCATTGTCTACCAATTGGGATACACAGTCGACTCTATTAACATTGGTACCTCTAACTGTATATAGAGCACCATCAAACCCAACACCGAGTTTCTTAACTATCATGGATTTCAATTATCCGTCATCTTATATTCTTCTTGTATAGAACTGCTGATGGATTTCTGAGTTCTTCATACAATCAGTATCTGCATCCTTTGTCAGAGAGTTGCCATCAAGGACAATCAATTCAATATAATAGGATACCAAAAAAATATTTCCAACACTTGTCCCATATTTTTTTTTTGTGCAAAGTCTTATGATAAAAATCAAATTTCACTAAAGAGGTGAAATTTCAAAATACTAACATAATGTTCCTGCACCAACGATAGCAATCTTGTACCTAGGTTATTTAGAGGCAATTACAATCAATACGTATTGTTGGCAACCAGCACCTTGTGAGTAGTAATCATTGAGTATTTCATCACTTCAAATACCATAGAAATTAAAGTGAGTTGTGATACCAATCAATAACCTCTTTATCGAGCACTCTAAATTACGTTGTTATCTGGATTCAAAAATACATTTCCTCTTAATATAGTACAAAGAATTACCTTCACTAAGGATACCACATCTTTAAAGATTCTTCAATTTTGAAAGATAGAACTCAAAGCATCATGTTAAAATTGTCTTAAAACCATTGTCCAAGAAAAATGATGAGTAATATGGAAAGAGAAGGATAACCAAGAAAATCATAATATGTAGTTAACTTTAATACCACATACATGGCCCTGCTGCCCACAGGTGTCCATAACCTCGACAAGGATGTCTTTTGACCCATAGAAATGTCTATGTCCCACTTACTAGGCATAGATTTAGAGTTAGCTTATTTGCCTCTTTAGATGAAGGCCATTGTCCTGGCTTGGTAACCAGTTGATGGCAGTACCACTCACAAGAAGTAATATGAATGAACAGGTCGGCTCGTGATGAGATCTCTTGTTTTCCAGCTTTCTGGCTAAAAGCCATTACTCTGGCTTGGTGACCAGTAGTAGTAATGCCATGTATGTTAGGTCTCATGATCATGGTAGGTCAGCTCATCACGAGATCTCCTATCCTTCCCTAATCTTTGTAAGCTCTGATTATGATTAACCTTAAAGGTTACTTAATAAATGGGGAGACAGATCTACTCCTTAAGAGTACAGGATGGTGTGAAAAGTTTTTAATGACTAATTATTACTAGCTAATTCCTCTACCCTAAAGACTTATTAAAGATATCCCAGACGATGATTGAAAGATTCTTTGAGTGAATAATGCTAGTGTTCTCCTGAATAGCTCATTATGATCTTTACAAGAGTGGTCCACCATAGGGATTTTCCAATAGTACCTTCTAAGGAAAACTGAAAATATATATCCGAGACGAAAAATTATTAGAGTGATTAATCATGGTTACTTTTGAAAAATCATAAGGTATTAGAGTGAATTTTACTCAACAATATTTGTCAAAAATGTGTGTGTTAACAACTAATGTGGATCAAAAGTAGTTTTAACAACCATAATTTAAAATTCAAAACCCTAATAGCATTGTAACTGCTTTATTCATTTATTCTCCTACCCTAATTTATCCTAAGAGGCGAAAGACTCCCGTTTAAGTATAGGAGTACTTCCAATGAAGCCATGTGCGTAACAAAATGTTGATTATACTCACGCTTAGTTTTAAAAAAAAAAGACTTCAAGAAATAAGAAAGCATGAGAAACCAGTTTCTTTAATTGATATGGTGCTAAGAGTTTATGAATGTTGAGGAAATAAGATGGCTTGATGACTAATTGAAACCAAGATTAAATGGAATCCAAATATTTAGGATTCTCCAACTGATGCAAATCTTCCACAACTTGATATTCACTCTCCTAGAGGCACAAAGAATCTGGTGAAAGAGAAAAGATAAATCCCTCGAGTTCAAGCTCAAATATTTTCTTTTCAAATTGACAAGAATGGTTGAGAGAGATTCTAGGGTTTTGAGTTTCCACAACATTTTCAAAACAAGTTCCAACAAAATATTGCTCCTCTGGTGGTCTTTCAATTACATCTTCCCATGGTGAATGTTCTATGGTAATGGGGGAAGTTTCCAGATTCATTCCTTGTCCCAACATGGAAGATGTAGAATTGTGTTCAACATGGAAATCAACAGGAAGAATAGGTGTTTGAAACTACTGTGAAACTTGATGGTTTAGATTAGGGTTTAAAAGATGGTTTGGGACAGGGTTTTGGTTAAGGCTTGGCCTATGATTTTGATTTGGATTGGGGTTAGGCTTTGGACTAGGGTTAGGTCTAGGTTTTAAATTAGAATTAGGGTTAGGCCTAGGGTGTGGATTAGGGTATATAATAGGGTTAGGGTATCGATTAGGGTTAGGTATAGGGTAAGGATAAGGGCTAGGGTAAGGTTGCACATGTGGATGGGACCATCGAGGGGGATAAATTAATGGTGCATTGGAAAGAAATTGTGGTTGTTTTTGGTGCTCATATGATTGAATTTGCATGGGAGATTGCCCTAGAGAGAAGGATCCAAACGATTCTTGAGGCCATGGAGATATTTGGCTCAAGGATGAGGGCCAAGGAGAGGGCCACTGTGGCCACAACGTAGGATATTTTATTGGAGGAGGATTAGAATTTTTCCATGAAAATGCAAGATTATAAACATGTTGAGGAACCTGCTCAAGAGAATAATCATTAGTGCAAGTATCAAATGGTGTTGGGTTTTGAGTTATCCTGGCAGTTGATTCAATTTATTACTTGATTCCCTGAGTACCTTTTGTAAATGTGGAAGTAATGGGCAATGTTCGGTTCCATGACCATCCTTGGAAGTTTTGCAAACTTCCAGACTACTAAGTGGGCACTTTCTAAGGTAGTGTTTCTTTCTACAGTTGGCACACATGATAAGCACTGGTTCTTCATCCTTCTCTTTTTCCTGCAAGTCATCCAATTTCGAAATCAAAGATTTAACTATATTAAATTTATGTTCAAGCAAAGTATTAAATTCTGCACTTGTGAATTCTTCATCGGATCAGTTGTTCGTCTCTATAGCAACATAAAAACTCCTCATTGAATGATTCCTCAAAATACCATCTTCTTGTCTTCAACAAGAAACTGATACATTCTATAATCACATGGATTAGTATGCAAGGGTTCTTACAGTACCCCAAAAATGATATAACGTTGGAATCTGAAGATGGATTCAAAAGCTATCGGCTAAAAAACTCACCACACTTGCATGAAAGGAAATGTTGAATCAAAGCACTATTTAATCTCTGAAAATCAAAGCAATTTGGAAAGTAAATGTCTAAATCCTGCTTCTACAGGAAAGGAAATAAAATTTCAAGAGATGAGCAAGATGGCCAGAATTTGGAGAAACCCCACAATATTGCATGTGTGGCTCTTCACTCACGTCTTATTGTACACTCTTCGCCCTCTGACGTCCTACAATACCCTTGAAACTCTATAAGAAAAATATTACCTGAGCCAAAATACAACTCTCCAGCAACGACGCCAAAATGTTGATCGGATTAATTGTCGGATTAAGCCTATCAATATTTATTATCAATTCGGGAGTCGTAAATGCGAGTTGTAATGTGTATTGGCTCATCTTATTGGTTAGAGTATAAATATATTCCTTTGTAATGATAAACTAGGTACTGGAATGAAACACACCTTTGCTGGCACATAAACAATATTGAAAAGGGGACCTACATACCCAATTTTATCAAGAAAACTCCATACTGCAATTAAACTGTAAGGAAATACAAATAAATCCTCAATCTCATAATATTCTCGCACTAGAATTCTAATTTTAAAATCTCCTATGATATCTTGAAAACCTTAACCTATTTGCTATTTTCACTAACTTGAAACTAAACTTAAGATAAGAAAAAAAAAGGGCACACATTATAAATTCACACCTTAAACTAAGTAGAACTATTCCTGAAAAAAAACTCAGTATTCAAATTAACAAAAGACAGTTCTAACTATTTCTAGAAGAAAACCATTTTACTTCATGTAAAATAACACTTAAAAATCCTATTAAAAATCGCATTACAAATAATCAATAAGAAAATTTAATTCAAATATTCTAATCTAGATTAAATGAAACAAGCTTACTATTCAAAACCATGTAACTCAATAATGAAAACGAAATCACTACTACCTGCACAATCAAATCCGCACTCAAACTTGCTCTTATAAGGAAATGATTACACTATGAAAACAAGAATGATTCTAATTAAAAAGAAATCTAAAACAAAACATATTCTAATTAAAAGAGATCTAATTATTGAGTGAAGACCTCGAATGCATAAAAAAATTAAATTATGATTAAAACCTGCAACATTCAAAGAAATTACATAATGCAAACCTTGAATTAATATTCTAAATGGCAGTGTTAACATAGTCAAATTCAAAAAATTGAAATCTATTCTCAATCCATACTCAAATTCAAAGCACTAAAATCTGTTCTAACTACTTAATTAAACTTAGAAATTGGGTGCGCCTATTGCATTCGATTTTAAGAGGAAAATATATTGCAACTCAAAAGCAAATTATGTAATGAGTAATAGTTCTTTATACCATTAACTTGCGCAATACAAAGATGACTGAAATTCTTTGAAATTGAACCGTATCTGCCACAAATTCACACATAACCAAAAATAGGAAAATTATACTATTAAAATCACGCACACATCTAATTAACTTGTGCTGATTGATCAAGCTTAGCTCCAGAGGTGGTGGGCCCTCCCACGCCTGGAGTAAGTTGACTTACTACAACCGAGGAAATATTAAAACATCAAATACAAAATACAAAATGAATCATGGAGAAAATGCTTATTCTCACAGCTGCAACTTGAAGGAAACCATCTATTCCTGAAACAGCATCTGGAAAATCGATTTATACAAGTCCGGCACAACAATGATTACACAACTGTCCCTGTCTCTATTACGTTCTGCCCATTCCTACATCTGAGAAATTCTGCCTTACATCTGAAAAATTCATTCTGTCTAATTGACGGACTAACTTTTTTCCGCACTCTGTCTAATTGATGGATGGACTCATCAATCCATCTAATTGACTGACTACTCTTTCCCTTTACTGCTCCAGGAAACATATATAGATATACATTTAATTACAAATTTTGGATTTCAACAAGTAATCAAAATATAGGAGATAATTGGTTTTAACAATTCTGCGGAATAAGAATTAGTTTTGAAAGAGAATGTCGAAATAGGAAATCACTCCTCTTTTTGTGGGATTTATCTCATTGAACAGTATATGATCTAGAAAAGAGAAACATACTTTTCATGGTAGATTTTGAATCCATATGGTATATGCAAATGTAATTACATAAATTCCTCTTCAAAGACTTTCTTGAGAAACTCCATTCTTTGAATGACCATCGGATTCATCAATTTTTGGGCTTCTTTGAGAAGAGTTCCTTCCTTGTTCATATAGTAAGCATCCAGTATAACAGCAATCCATTTGTGTAGACCATGTGAATTTTTCACCTATTACATGGGATTTCAATTAAATATCAATGCCCATTTCGTATGCAACATTAATTGTGCACAGAGGTTATTACCAACCATTTAGTCTTCATCTTCTGTATTGAAGCACGCTCTCTAATACTTGTATCCCATAGAGAATTTGTTCAGAAAATCCTATCCAAGCGAAAGAGTCAGAGACAGGGAATGCTTAGCTTCATTCAAATCAATTGACTGCAGCGTGGCATTTTCCTTTGCAGGAGGTGGAGGAGAGACTTGTGTGTCAAAAAATCCCAAAGATGAAAATGAATTGCAAATTCCTTGTGTTCTGGGATGGCGGAAGTAAATTTTTTTACTAGCCCTACTCCCAAAAAATCTCCCCCAACAACGACACCACCAACGGCAACTGATCCAAAATAGTAGCGTTATCCACAAGATTTTGCGGAAAGGGAGTGGTAGTTGCAGTGCGACTCATGTTCTGATTGCCCACTCCTTCATTCTCACGAATTCCCATGCAGAGCTTCACTTGTTTTTGGTTTCTCAATCATGAAAACCTCATTTATTCTGTCACACACATTGATCATTTTATAGCCCCTCTCTAGCTTGAGATCTTCATCCTCATCATTGCTTGATGCGATTCCTTGAGCATTTTTAGTGCCAAGAGTACTCCTGGGAGAAGATGTCCATCTCCTGATTTGGCTAATGAAGAGGATTGGTGTGCTTCTATTGAACCACATGACTGATTCCAATGCAAATCATTCAAAGGCGCATGCCTCCGGGAGGTGAGATTTAAACCCCGGAAAGCAGTACGTGCCCGAGTTCTCAGATCAATCAGCAACAAATTTGAACGGGTTGAGTCTAGGAATTTCTACGAAGATGAAAAATTCATGTGTGCAAAAGCACCAGGTGTTTGAATATTTGACGAAGCCAAAGCCACTCTCGCCATAGCTGTAGCAGTGAAGTTCTTCCTAAAATCTCCTCAGTATGATTCGATAAACCTGATCCCGAAAATTCTTATCTCCTTATGCTTGAAGAGGTCTCAAAAACGTTGAACACGTAACCAGTTGATTCACTTATATATATTATGCCAGTACATGATGAAAACAAAACCATGAATAGCATACAATATTTCTTCAACAATGATCTAACCTAACACCCTGCTTCAAATGATATCCAAATTCTTTCTTGGATTTATACACCTGCCACCAAGAAGACATCTATTAATAACGATATTATTACACAAAATACTTATTCAATTTAATTTATAATTTAATTATAAATTACTCTAATTAACAACATAATGGATAAATAATTATTAAACACTAGGTACAATCATGTATTTATTTGATAAAATAAAACCCATAAAAATTTGGACAAATATGCATCTCAACAGGTAGCAAATTGCAATTTATATGATAAAGTTACCCCTTTCTGAGTGGGAGAAATGAGAACTACACCAGCTCCCGATCCTTCTCTTGATGAGGTTCCATCAAAGTATAATTTCTAGATCTGTCCTCCTTCTAAATGTTGCTCATTTTTATCTTGGAAATGTTGTTTTTCACTGATTTTAGGCTGGAAATTGTTGTCATCAGCAGCAAGGTGTAATATAGATGACCCAAATTCCTTCTCCTCTACATATATAGGATGGTTTGAGGGATTATGTTGATAACTTATGATATAGGAAATCTGGGTTTCCCTATAAAACCTCCTCAATTCTCCTCCAAACACTGGGATTGTGGCATATGACATATCCATTTGAAGAGTGCCTCCCAATTTTTTAGACCAGGATCTGGAAAGAAGCATCCCAAATCTAGAAGGTTTGTCTGCAACTACTATTTCCATCACTAAAATTTTCATAGGAAGCTAGGTAAAAGAAACAACCAAATCTTTAATCACTCCTAAACACTTGACTTTTTTGGAATCAAAAGTGTATAGGTCATTGTATTTCTTAGTGATTTCTAATCGTAATTCATCCATCACTTTCTTTGGCATTAGATTGTGAGAAGCCTCAGAAACTATTAAACAATTATGCAACAATTTGTCATGTATATTGAGCGAAAGATAGAAAGGTGGTGAATTATCATCATTTTGATCTTGGACATGGCTGCCTAAGGAAATAGTAGGATGTTCGTCCTCAATATTGACTGAATCACGAGTGAGAGGTGGTTGTAACAAGCTTTTAAATGACTCTTTGTATGTTGTAATTTTCAAAAATTCAAGAAGTGGGATAGGGATCTTGATTTTATTCAGTTCTGATTTGAAACTGGAATAAAGAGGAACTAATTCATTATTTTCTACAGAAATTTTGATGATTGGGGTAGAATTATGAGGTGGAGGGACATCATTGACTTTTTCCTTTTATTTAGCATCTTGTTTTTCAGAATTTATTTTTTGTTGAGGTTGTTGGATAGGACCTTTGGACCTTAGAGGTTAATTTATGGTTTGAGTTTCTTGTTGTTTTTTATCATTTTGTACATGAATCTTAGCATTCTCATCATCTGAAAAGAGATATATCCTTGACCTGTCTTCATATTCTTGGAAATTCAAACATGTTGATTGTGTTGTTTCTCCTATAATGTTTATGTCTTCATTTTATTTCTCATGTTCTTGTTGGTCTTCTTCAGAAAAATTGTTCAACGGAGGCCGAACATTTTGATCATCATCATTCCTCCTTGGGCACTATAATACTTTTTGAGGCTGAAAAGGTTTTCTGAAGGGAGCCTAATTTATATTGGCTTCATTTTGATTGGCTCTAGCAGCTGGTTTGTTCTCTAACTCCAGTTTTTTCATCTTAGAAGCATGTTCTTTAATCAAATTTGAAATTTGATTAATATTTGTTTCTGCTGTAAAATTTTTGGAGGAAGAAGGTTTTTCTTCTTTCATTTTCTTTTTTTTCCTTTGTTGCTTTCTCCTCTTCCATTTTCAATTTATTTGAAGCCATAAGATTAGACTGCACTCCAATTGTAGCCTCTTACATATCCATCAATGTTTGTGATTTCTCATCTCTTAACCATAAATCAAACTCAGAAACTAAAGCATTGGAAAAAGTTATCATAGCTGAGGTTTCAGGAGGCTTAATTTCTTCAGAAATTTTTAGATAAATTTTATTAAACCTCTTTGTAAAATCTACCAATGACTCATCAATTTTATTTTTTAGAGTTCCAAACTCTGTAAGGTAGTACACATAATCTTTTATATCACCCCATTGTTTCACAAATACTTCCACCAATTCATCTATTCTTGTTATTGAGTTTGGTGGCAGACTTCTAAACCATTTACGAGCTTCTCCATCCAAGCTCTGAACAAAGATTCTTGACCAGACATCTTCATGTTAAATGTTCTGGTTATCAGAATATCTATAGAAGGCAACCAAACTTTCCTCAACACAAACTCCTTCTCCCTCTCGTGTGTATTTTGGCAAATATTTTAGATAATCCCCTTGAGGAAGAGGATGTAAAGGTTGAGGAAGAGAAAGTGGTGCATATATTTCAGTAACTATCTTATGCATCCTTGTAAGGGCAGGCTGAGCCATGGCTTGTTGATGTAAAATTGATGGATGACTAGCTGATGTAGTTTTTTGGGAACTAGGAATTACAATCTGTGGAATTTGAATCATGTTCGGGAAAACAAAAAATTGGAATTCTTCTGTTGGTTCTTCAAGTTTTGGGATTGAAAATAGTGGATGTAATATATGAACAGGGGAGGTATTTGTTTCACCTTCTATAGAATATTCAGATTCAAATGTTGTCTCTTGATGGGATGAAGTAACTTTTACTTTTACTTTTTGAGCTAATAAGTCAGATAAATTGAAAGTCAGGCATTCAAGAACATTCCCTTCTAGTGGATGAGAAGAGGATGAACCAACAGTTTGATTTCGAGACAAAGGAAAATACTCTTGTTGAGGGGTATAAAAGGACTAATATTTAGGATGAGTTTGAAGAAAATTTAGAATGGTTTTAAAATCTTCTTCAGTTAAAACATCCCTATCTAGAAAAGTTGCAATTGCCAATACTTGTTCTAACTCCCTTTCTCTGAACACAAAGTCTTTTGATTCCTTATTGACACTTAAAGACTCAGTTTTTTCTTCTTTAACTGGAATAGTACTTATCTATGATTTAATAAATGATGAGTAAGATAAACTTTCAGCTGATCCTAGGTTAACATCATCTACTTTATTTTCAATGGAAGCAGTTTTAGCTTGATAATTTTCAGCAGAATCTTTTGAAACCGAAACTTATTTTGATTATAAAGTGGACGAGAGTACATTTTTCTTTGCAATGTAATTTTTATGTACCTTATTCACTGACTAAAATGTAGCTTCAGGTGATTCATGTTTCCTTTTTTCATATTTAATGATATTCTCTGGGTTAGCAACTAGAGTCACAGTAGGTGATCTTTGATTTCTCCTTGTAGTAGGACATCTTGAAACCCCTCTTCCTCTTTTTTGGGTCACCGGGTGAGCCAATTTGCAATATTATTTAAGTAACCACTTCTTTTTCACCATCAAGAATTGATCATCAGCAATTTAAAACAAGATAATCGGGAGAATACTTCATTTCAATGCCTCTGTCTCCTGACATATGGACCAAAAGATGTTAGTGCTAGAATCAACACTTGGACTGCTTCAAGTCTTGACCAGTCACATCCTAAGCTCTAGGGAAATTTAATGTTTTGGATTATATTATTGGCAGGTGGTTTAAGTTCTCAATCGCTGAAAAGGGATTTCAGAAAAACTTATTATCACACCAATGAGGGTATTGAGACCTGATATGGTAGCAAAAGATAAGTTTGTAGCCTATGGCTGGAAGAAAGTGTGGAATAACAGAAGAAATAGTGGGTCTGCAGGGCAGAAATCCACTATTTTGATGAAAAACAACACAAGAACTAGTCCGATAATATAATAATAAGAGAAGGCTATTACAATATTTACAATAATCTTATTGAATATCATGAAAAGTCAATGTCATAAGGAATGCTCTTTAACTATTCATTATGCACATATCATCAGGAAAGTTCACTAAGTAAGACTGATAAAAGTTGATAAGATAGATAAACACATCAAGAGGCTCATAAAACCATATAACAAAATTTGAAATTACAAACTGGAACTGAAGGAATTTAGGTATGGAAACACATAAGAGAGATCTACAATACACATATCAATATGGTAATAAGTCCTCAAAGGTATTTAACTAAAAACAATAAAATAATCACATGAGTATAAGATTCACAAACCACGAACCTTTTCTCCATTGAGTTTCATCATATATATACAAGAGATATTATGATGACATTTCCACAAAAAGTTTGAATTTGTTCTAGAGAATTTATTACATTCCTATACATAAGGTGAAGCTTATCCTTAACCATCATACAAAGTAGTGCAACATAATAAAAATATATAGCATGATGGAATATAGTTCAAAGTGGCTGTAGTGATGTGGAAAACTTCTCATTTTTTCTAGTATAACCACTTCCTAAAAAATTCCAACTAATAGCTGAAGGTGACATCTGGCTCTCTCCCCCAAAAAGTGCAAAACAGAATTCTAAAATCTGGAAGAGAAATTGATTAATTGACACCTAGAAGCAGCTTCTTCTATTGATATTGCATGCATGTAATTACCCCTCAACATCATCCTTCGAGATTTGAACAAAAACTTCCTTCACTTCCTTTATACAAAAAATAGGAAATAATAGTTGCCTTTCAAAAACAAGTAGCTATTACCCAAAATCTATAGATAGTTGTGTTTTTTGATTAAGCCAAAAATTTGTGTACCTCTCCTTCTTTGACTTGCCTGAAATGATTAAATAAAATCAAGTATAGAAGGAAATATTTTGAGGGACTCTTCCTTAGTGAGCCTTTTAGTTTTTATTTTTCCTTCATGCTTCTATTTCTGAGCTCTCGTCTTCTTGTCTTCCTTTCCTAGGCTTTCATCAACATTAATGATTTTATCTCTCAGTATAGGATTAGAAATGAGTTTGATGTTTAATCTAAGCTTGTTTTCAGGCCTAGTGTGAGGCCTTTTGAGGTATGGGTTGGGAATATATGAAACCCCTATTATCCTCTGCATCATACTGCTAAACTGACCTTCCTCATACTCTGTCTCTAAGAAATATTCTTCATTGTTGGCTTCTTCAAAAGATGAATATGAGTGAATGATATTCATGTCCTTTATTCTAGTAGATGTCTTGGATGTTTTAAGAGAATAAAACAATTGAGCTAATGTTGGTTCCTCTACTGAAGGGGTGTCCATATTTTATTCTTGCTCTTCTACAACTTCAGGAACAAAATGTTGAACTGGTGCTTCAGGGTAGACTTCCTTTGAATTTTCTTCTTCTATTATCAATTTTCTTATGCCTTTATGTCTTGAGGAAGAGGCTATGTTTCCTCACTTGTAGACTTAACTCATTTATTAGGCTGAGTTTTCCCTTGCTTCAATTTAATGGAATGTTCTCTTATGAATGATGCTAAGGTTTGGGGTTCCTTTGAATTTTTCCTTCTATAAACCTTTTCCGTTGGTTGTACCATAGCTATGGGAGTGGCAGGTTCAGTTCTGGCTCTTTTAGAAGAACTTATAGTTTGTCTGCTCATTGATGGAATAGACTGAGCTTCTTGTGAACTATTTGGCACAGGTTTCGAGCCAGTTTATTCTTGGACATTTTTCTTCTTAGGTCTCCCTACTCTCCTCCTAGAGTTGATACTACCAAATCCCTCATTTGTTAGAAATTTTTCCCAGATATTTCTCTTTTTCTTAAGGTGATAGAACACCAACACCTTGATTAAACCCCTATGATGGAGGTTATCCTGGGAATAGTTAGGGATTTTCTGCAACTTCAAAGACATTTTTAACAAGGATTTGTAGAGAAAGGAAAATTCAAAGGTCTGGCACCTGAGATGTGAGAGAGAAATCTCACTTGATATTGATGAACAGAGGAGAATCTACCCTCACAAGTGATATAGTGTTTCACAGTGGTTATTACATGTTGCCATTCTGGCCTAAAATAGGAAATATGCACTGTTGGAGTCCAATTGATATTCACATGCTTAGGTTTAAGGAAGGCACTTACATCTACTTGGAGCATTTTCTTCTTGAACCAACGTTCCCTAGTTGCTAAATTCTGAGTAGCTCTGGATATAATGGTTTCAATGATTTTGAAATTTTTTCTTCCAAGCTTGACTTTCTCCCCGTCAAAAATCTCAGCAAAGGCTTCTGCAACAACTACATTTTCCCCTGAGAATTTATGTAGAAACTTGTACCAGCCTACTGTTTGAAATTGGGGCTTTGCTCTAGCATAAAAAAACCTAGTATTTGCTAGCTCATAGCGGTTAACCTTTCCACCTTTACCCATTATGTTCAACACCTAAGATCTTTTTTTACGAACAGTTGTTCACACTTGAGACAGGAACTCTACACGCAACCCTAATTTCTTGTCTGAGATGAAAAAATTTTCGCTGAAAAATGTATCTATGGTTAGTTGTAATCTTCTTGGAAAACTAGATCATGAAAACAGTGAACCTAATCCTCTGGATTCTGTGCCTTTAATCACGATGTAGTTTAATGGCACGATTTGAAATGATTCAAATATGAGTGCCAAGTCACCCCATAACATACATCACTCCCCTACGTCATTTAATAAATCGATACCTTGTACCTTAATTTCCGCTTCAGCCTTAATATGTAGCTATAGGTTTTCTCCATCAATAATATAACCATTCCCTTATAATATTTCTTCTAAGTAAAAAATAATTACCCTTTTAAAAATAATAACATATCATAACATAGAAGATCTTCAATTAATTTCAAAGGAAAATGATCGTTTCTCTGATAAATGCTCCTTGCAACCCCTTATTCAGTTTTGGAGAAATAACTACCTTTTATCTCGATGTCACCAATGAAACCAAGCTCCTAAAGAAATAATTGCCTTTTCAAAAGAGTAGCTATTATCCCAGCAAGAGCAACTATTATTTTATTACAAAAGTGACCAATAAATTTTGACACTAACCTAAGTTAAAACAATGGTTTTAACTTCTTTATATGAACCTAAGACACAATACCACCTATAAAACATGAAAATATTTTTTTCTTTTGAGACTCTTTTTGGATTTTATTCAAGATGATTAAAACTTTGACATAGGCTAGGGAACAAGAAATTTTTTTAAAAAGTAATACAATGGTAGTCAGACTATTAACATTTATAGTACTAACACCATGCAAGAGGTTGGTTCATCAAGCATGATGTGAAAGGAAAAGTAGTGGCTAACATAGATGAGCATGACGAGCCTGAACAGAAGGTAAGAAGAAAGAGGCCAAGAAACATGGGTCTCAAAATAGCATTGCAGAAGGAAAAAGAGCAAAACCCTACAGATGAAGAACTCAATTTTGAAGACAGAATTGCAAATGAAATCAATGAGAACAGGGATTTTTGGCTTGAAAAGGTCAACATCTACTTGGAGAAGCTCCCTGACAAGGCCAACAGGGATAACAAGATTCATAAGCACATGGCTGACCATTACTATGCCCTAAATCAATTTTGTAATATCAAGATCAAACAAATACAAGGCAAGCTAAAGGAAACCCTAATCAGCCATGAGGAGAAGGGTAAGTTCGATTTACTTGTTGATGCCTCCATGATTTCATGACATACCTCATTTGGCACTTATGGACCAATATTGAGAAGATTTGGAGCATTATCTTTTGTTTTGGTGAAATTTGGTGTATTTTTCCAAAATTCAGAAATTTCACTAGGTCCAGAAGCGCAACGAGCTCACACTGCGCTTATTCCTCAGGCCTCCAAATGGAAAAAGGTTAGAATTTCTAGAACGCTAATGGCCTCCTCTGAAAATGAATTTTCTCATGTTTTCTATTCAGGCCTTAAATTTTGAGAAAAGTGAATAAAAGCGGTCAAAAATCAACATTCTGCCTCCTTTTTTTACTTTCGGTATGCACAGGGAGACACCTTTGGAAAATGGATATATATCAGTCAAAAATGGGTCATTTTGCATGCACAAATACTCAAACTACATATAGAATCTCCAAAAATTCCAAAACAAGTCTCATATTTTAATTTGGAATTTTGCAAGGCACTCAAAATGGCCTCTAACAGCTCATTTTACTTCTACAATTTCTTATAATTTTTATGAAATTTTCACTACGTAAATTTTTGCAGTTTTCAGTTTGACTTTTTTAAAATCCAAAAGGCAAAAATAGATGAATGTAAATGGTAAAAAGTAAATGTAAATGGGTTAAATAGATTTTATTAGGTGTCTTATCCTCCATTTAATGCTTTAAGGAAATGTCTCACGATGGTTAGGAAAAGGAGGAATTGGTTGAGTAACCTCCCTAGTGTGTAGCAGACTTTGGATAGATGCATGTATTTGGATTTTATTGCTAGAAATTCGACCTCCAAGGGAGGATTTCAACCTCAGTGGCTATATGAGGTACTTTGTAATCATTTTCAAAGGTTGGATGCTATGGAATTGAGCCTTGAATACTGGTTTACAAGTGAATTTGGCGGGAACTAATAGACAGAAATTGTAGCTATTGTAGTGGCATTCATGTGGTATGTGCTTTAACAGTGTTTTTCCTTCTGTGATTGTATGTTTGAATGTATCTTACTTATTAGGGTCCTATAATTTATAGGATCTCAAGGTGATTGAGTATTTTATCTCAATAATCATATATTGTAAATAATTTTCAATATGCAAATGATTTCCAAAAATATATATAAAAAATAAAATGAACAGAGGGTATATCTAAAAAAAATTAATAAAGAGAAAAAGAAGAAAATAAAATAAAATGGAAAAAGAATACAAATGAAATTAGAACCCCACAAAAGAAAATAACATTGAAAGCATTGCAAATTCAAATGCCACTACTGATAGATAGTTTTCTTTATGTCAAATAAAATAAGATTGTGTGCAGCTTGTTTAAAATGCCACAATGACTAGCTATTTGTTAAACCATAGAGCTTAATCATGGTTAAATAATTTTAAATTTTTGTAAGTTAGGTTAGAGAATAAAATTTTTCCAAATGGTCTAATATTGGTAAATTAATAGTTAGGTATAGGTAGAAAATGACATTGATTCAACTATTTAATCTAAATCAATAGGAGAAATAAGGATTGTTACACCAATTTTTGGTCATCTAACCTGTTACTATTAGATGGACTGAAGTACACCACGTAAGACTAATTTTACCATAGTAAAATTACTTTCACTATGAAAAATAATTTAATAACCCATAGTTTATTAAGTTATTTCTAGTCTAAACAGGAAACCCCATGAGGAATAATAAATAAATGCTTATTTGTTTGATTTTCCTCAAGGGATAATTAATTAAACCACTATTTAATTAATATTCCTGGTCATATTTAACCCAAAACAGGAAAATTAATTAGGTAAATCATTATTTATCTTATTATTTTCTTGGAATAATTATTTAAATCATTATTTAATAATATTCCCTATTAAATTTGACTAGATCATTTACAAATAATTGAATAAATAATTATTTATTTAATTATTCATTAACCATATTCTTAAAATAATAAATAAATCATTTATTTATTTATTATTTCTAAATAAAGGGATTTGACCAAATTCAAATTCCTTTTCCCTCCAACAAAAATAATAAAATATTCCATAAAAGTTGGATCTAGATTTGGTTAATAATATTTTAAATATTCACCAATATCTAGACTAACTCAATGTTTTGTTATAAGTAGAAGGGTTTTTCCATTCATTCACTACCTTTTGTTGCCTAGAGATCACTCTTTGATCTATACTTTTGGTCTGACTTTGATCCTCCCATCATTGTCATATTTTTCTAATTTTTTCTTGTGAGCTCCCTTTGAGTTCCATTTTGACTGGGTTTTCTGCACCATCAAGAGAGGGAGATCTTAGATCTGAAGCGCTGAGGACATACAAGAACCCATACCATTTAGGGGGACTGGTAACAACTTTCTATGTTACCTTCACAGGTGTCATAATACAAAATATTCTTTAAAAATTCTTGTCTTGTTCATTGGATGCATGGAATAACTCTTGCTTATTCTTGCTATTTAATGTCTTTAACTACATAGATATAGATTTTTGTAGCATTTATTCTGATCACTAATTACAGATCTAAGAAAATTGCCAGCCACATTTGATGTTAGGGTTTTTTTTTATGCACAGCTAAAGTAAGCTTTTTTCGTATGATTTCGATTAGAATTTGCATTAACAACTGGCGACTCCACAAGGGTTTATAATTACAACCATTGTTGTTTATCAGATCCCTGCATGACCAGATACTTCAACACCTAGGGTTTTTCTTCAGCTTCTTATTTTGCATTTATTCGTGTTTTTTTTAACCTTTTTAACCCTAAAAAAATAAAAATTATAACTTCCGTGTGTTTCTAGGCCTTTTGCGCAGGTAACAGATATTAGACATAGTGGAGATGGCACTTTTGTCTGAAACCAGCTCCCGAGACAGTTGGAAGTGCAGGTCGCACTTTTTGGCCCAAACCCTGCAACCTTAGCTCTCAGGTAGTGGATAACAGCCTGAAAACTATGACCTCAGTGGAAAACAGGGCAGAACCTATGACCTATACTTTTTGTGGGATTTTTTCTGTGATTTTTCTAGGTTTGTCTGGGGCTATTTAGGGTTTTTTGACCTCCCTCTTCACCCATATTGGACCTATAATTTGTTAGTTTTACTCATCGAAGTAGGAACCAAGCCCCTTACGGCTTTAGTGCACTTCCACCTTTTTTGAAAGAGTTTAGCTGAAGCAAGTCTTCTGAGATTTCAGTGTTTTTCAACAATTTTTTTAGATATGAACCTGTACTTTCAGATCCATTTCAGATCAGTTATTTATCCATCCAAAACCCCATACGCCATGATCCAGGTTGGCCTTCTATGCCAACCAAGCTTCCTTAAAACATCCCCAATTTTGAAGGAAATGCTGGAGAGGATCCTACCAACCATGCTCGTTATTTCCACATGTGGTGTTCGTCTAACTCCATCACCGATGACTCTGTCTATCTTCGGTTATTCTAACATACACTTACTAGAGAAGCTTCCAAGTGGTATGTCGACCAGAACTCCTCCTCTCATACTACCTTTGTGACGCTAGCTAAGGCTTTTCTATCTTACGTCCAGCTTCCCCTTCGCTATGGCACCGGTACCGAAATCTTGACCTCTTTCCATCAAACTTTTGTCACCCGCCTATCTGACCATATTCAAGAATGACACATAAGGAAGAGCTTATGTTGAGCACCTATTTTCGAAGACCGTGTCTACATGGATTGGTTTCTAAGATCCCTTTTTTCTGCTATTGGTAAAGAATTCGCATCTCACTTCCCTCAGACTGAGGAATATGCCCTCTAGATTGCGTTGAAATATGACTTGATCTATGCGCAATATGGTTATGTTTATACCATCTTACCTAATCTCACTAAACCTAGTGGTGCAAACGCACCAAGGGAATCCCATGTCATCGACAGTATCGTTGGATCCCTTTCACATTCATGCACTCATCCTCCCATGGGTTATGGTTTCCCTCGGGGAGGGGCCATCTCCTCTAGCACTTTTCACCCTCCTGGAAGCATGTATCTAGGACACGGCATGCCTCAGGCCTTTGTTCAACTGCATCCTCCGATACCAGGGCCTGCTTATTCCCAGCCTATTTATCCTAATGTTTCTCAACCTCCTTATTATCAGTATCTACAGCATGGTGCTCCAGCTCCTCCAACACAAGCACCTCAGCCTCCCTTTCCTTTTCAAGTTCTGAAACAACAACCACCCCCCCCTCAGGGTCAGGTGTATGCACATCAGAGTGTGACTAATCCTCCCACTTCCAAAAATAAGAGGAAACGAAACCAAAACCAAATTGCTCCAAGTAATCCCAAAAATAATCCCTAAGGGAATACATCTAACACTGCAACCCAGCAACAGGACACCCAGCCCAAGCAGGACAGGCCTATTCACACGAGTAAGCCTTGTTCTTTTTGCAGTATCTATGGTCATTATACCCATGATTGTGCCCTTTTACCTCATATGCATCAAATTTGGGAAGCTCAAGCAGCATCCCGAGGCCAGAAAGCCTCTTCTTCGGCTCCTCCTAATGCTGCACCTACTCAACCAGTTGTGTTTACCAATCCTTTCCCTCAGCAAGGATATGTGGCTGCCCAACCCCCTGAAGGTTAGGTGGTCACTCAACCTCCTCCATCTGGTACCTCTGATTACCATATCCTCATGATGAACTCTGACTAGGTCAATACCTTCGATCTCAACCTTCAGAATCGGTCCCGTAATTACAACAAGCCCCTCGCTACGTCAGCCACTGAGCCCCCGTCTTCAGGTCCCACAGAGCCCCTTTCGACACGTAATGGTCCTTTACAAATCCCTCATATTAAAGTAGAGGTTCATACCAAGATCCCCAAGAGACCATTACACCAAAACGTTGCTTCCGGTAAAGCCTCCTATTCCTACAATATAGTAGATGGCTTGGCTCAATCTCCTCCCGCCATGTCAATGCTGGAACTCCTCTAGTCATGCCCTTCACAATGAAAATCTCTACTAACTACTATGAGCATTTTGGATCCTTCAGATGATCATTTAATTGTCTTTGATGTTGAAAATTTAGAGCATCCACCCCTTCCTACATCTGTCACCTTCCAAATACCTGTCAAGAGTATCCTGATGATGAACTACAGTTGGTAGTTCGAAATACATCAGTCCTAAAATTCTCATGTGATTTCCCAAAATATTTAAAATCTAATATCCCGTTGTATCATTGACGAGGGGGCATCCACTTACGTGATGTCTCCTTCTATTTGGAAGCAACTCAGATCACCCAAGTTATCCCCTTCCACTATCACCCTCCATGCGTGGGATGACGACTCTTCTCATCCCCTTGGCACGTTCTACAATTGTCCTATTACTCTTGCAGGCAAGACTATTTTTTTTCACATTTAAGTCATTGATGCCCCCTTAGACTATGTTAGAGTCGGTCCTTACAGCCCTCCGTCAGAGATCAGTTCGCCTTTTGCATATCATTCTTAGGTGTCTCGCTCGTTCCACTTCGTTGCATTTCACTAGGAGCATGCCATGGACTGACGAGGGGGTATGGTTGTCTTGTGTTTCCTCATGCTTGTACCTGCAGGGCTAATTAAAATTCCTCAAAAATCATTGAAGTTCATGGTCATTTCATTCATTGTCATAAATGATTAGTTTCGTTAAAAAGAGTCTTTAGTCCTAGAGTCTAGGGTTTTCAGTCCTTTGCATACATGTAATAAAAGCCCGCAGGCCATGAGGTTGGTTTCAAAATATTTCTATTTCACGTTTTTATTATCACAAACATTTGAAGACATTTCTAGTCCAAAACTCTGTTTTGGAACTAGAAATTGTCAAACTTCATTTTTTGCAATAATTGTATTTGTTTCACCATAAGAAGTTTCAGAGCAAGCCTCTGATCTTTTCCAAAGTCAAATGCCAAATCCCTGCAAAAAGACAACCAAGTACCATCAGTCCAAGACTCAGAAAAAGCAAGGAAAAGCCAAAGAACAGCATTATATTAAGTGATCGAATGACAAAGTGCCAACATTATAAAAGTGGGTTATGGAGTAAATTTAAAATCAAATCTGATTTTATGAGATATTTTTCTCCACATATAAACCATGGTAAACAATTCATTTGCACGAATCCTCAAGGCAGAAATCGAGCTGGTGAAGTTGAAGGCCGAAATCGTGTTTTGCAAAGTTGTGGCCGGAATTGGAAGTGTGCGCTACGCGCAGAGGAGGCGCGCTACGCATATAACATCACCAGCCAGTGTTAAATACCAAGGGCGCTACGCACTTGCAGCGCGCTACGCATTGGGTGGGCGCGCTACCCATACAGTCTCAGAGCTAAAAAAAAATTTCCCTTGCGTCCAGTTTCACACCAAATCGGCACAATCAGCTTGCAAGTAGGTTTTTAATGGCCGCTCAGTGATTTTTGAACATGATTGTGGTGTTTTAAAGTGGGGAAATTAGTGTGTTTGATGTGGAGAAAAGTGAACCCTATGTTCATAGCAGATTCATTTCTTAGGGTTTTGAATACATGTTGATGGTCTTGTGAAGAATTTCCCAGCTTGTATTGTTGATATATATACCTATGCATCTATTGTCAAAGTGTCACGGCCCTCACGCTCTTAGTTTGTCATTTCACCACTGCTGTCATCGCCATTATATTACCATTGTCATTGCTATTTGTTTCACTGTGGTCATTGTCACATTGTTTCCCATTTCCCATTGACAAACACAGTCTCATACTCATTTTCCCCTTTGACAAATTTTAGCCAGCATTACAAAGGTTGTACACTACATTACACTTTTTACTCATTTGTCAAATTCCCTTATGATCAAAGCAGTGACTGTTTTTATGCCAATCCACTTAAACAGAGCTATTACCACTGTGACTTATTTTATTATGATGCTTTGGTACATATGCAACATATTTGGGTTTCGAGAATACATCAAAACTTTTGACTTCACTACACCTATATCAACATACATATTGCAGACATCTTGTTTTCAAAGCCATGTCAGAAACGGATTCAGTTTATGAGCAGGAGTATGACAGTGATTCCACAGCAGAAGGTAATGTGCCACGGAGGTCTCACAAAAGTGGCAAAGGTGGTAAGCATATCAGGGAGGAGCCTACTTCTTTGGCTCAATTGTAGGCTTGCCCGCTTGCAATGGATTGTTTTCAGCATCAGTCATGTTTCCAATACTGTGAGAGGATTTCACAAACCCAGCATCATCGTGAACTGGCTTGTCTATTTGTTCTACATTTACATGATGGCCGTGTAAACCTCGCCGGAGTAGATTTCATTCTGTCACCAGAGACTATTGCTCAGGCCACTGGGATACCAAATATAGGAGAGGAATGGAACAAACGTCAGCAGTTAGATAAATTCCACTATGAGCCATACATCAAACCTGGGTATATGAGGCACCTGAGCAGGGTTTTTCCTTTCAGATTCCTGAAGGATGAGTTTGCACCACTGATGAAACTCATCATTCGGTATTTCAATTGCGAGGGCAGATTCTCGCGTCTCTATGCGTACCATGTCCGTTTGTTGATGCACTTCACGAGGGTACGTATGATGAACATTCCGTACTTCATGTATCGCAACATAGAGAGGATGATGATTTTTGTACAGAAGAAGACCCCAGCACAGCAGCATATAAGTATATATCATTACGCGCTGATCAAGATCGTAGTGGTACATCAGTTGACACAGCAGGGCATTACTTGGGAGGATTTCATCTCCCGTGACTTCTTCATAGCGCCACATCCGCCTCCTGAGATAGTTCATGATGAGGGAGAGCCTTCACACCAGCCTGACATTCCTGAGATCGAGCATATCAGTACTCCATTGTTTGTGACATACCAGTGAGGCCACAGGGCCTTATTTGCAGCTACACGATGAGTACTATCTCCACCCGGGGTGGAAGGGGTCTCGTTGATTCCATCAGCAGAGTGAGTATTATCTCCACATGATGTGGAAGGGGTCTCACCTTCTTCTTCAGCATAGGTACAGATCCAGGATAGAGGCAAGAGGCCTATGCATGATGAGGGCCCTTCAGGAGGCCGGGACACTGATTTCATGATCATTGATGTTGATGCGAGCTCTCCTAGCTCGAAACTGAAAGAGATCATCCAGGAGAAAAAGGCCGAGAATGACACGCTGAAAGAGAAATTGCAGAGGGCTCAGTGGGTGATAAACTACCTGGAGCAGCGTAACAAACAGCTAGAGGATGAGCACACACTTTATGAGCTGCGGCGAATCCGTGAGGATCGACAATTGGCCCGGAAGAGACCTGGTGATATGACACCGGCTGATCGAGATTCTTGCCTCACGCATGTTAACATTCATCTGGAGAGATTGTTGGAAAAGGAAAATAGATACAAAGACATGCTTCGTCACATTAAAAGTCATTATTGGGCTCGCATGCATGTCTGCAAAGCAAAAATGAAGATTCTGAAGAGGAGGTTGAGCAGAGCACTAAAACGGCGGAAAAGGCCTGATCCACTCCGGATTTTGGCCGAGGCTTCATTGGCTGGGCATGATACATAACGGAGGGTCTTCGCTTCGAATTTGAGCAAATTCGGAGAAATGTTTGTCATTTTGAAATATTTTGGTCTCAAAACAGATTTTTCAGCTATACGAGTAGCGCGTCGACGCGCTCGCTTTTGTTTGGGACACTTGCTGAAGGAAAACTTTATATTTTTGGGTTTTTAATGGTAATTTATGCATGCTCAAGTATTTCCAAAGCATTTCATCAGGTTCTGGATGATCAAAAGGCCCAAAAACACCATGAAAACCACCTTGCTGCCACCTTTTGCACCGGCAGGAAGTACTTCTGGGAGAATGAATTTTTGGAGGGAAAAATGAGTTCCAAATTGGGAAATTCCACTTGGGTTGGATATCCAACATCCAGGGCTTTCCAACGAGATATCATGAGCTCAATTTGGATGTCAAGAAGTGCCCCAAAAACATGCTGAAAGACACGCTACGTGTATGGCTCAGGCGCGCTACGCATATGGATTTTTGGTCAATTTTTCACCTTCCAGCTCAGGATTTCGGCCAGTTGGACCAGTTTTGCTTGTGGATGTAATTTTTGAGTTGTCTTGATGTAATTTTGTGTTTTTAATGTAACTTTGACTCACTTTTACCTATTCTAGAATATTTACTCCCAAAAAAGTGAAAATCAAGTCAAAGAATCAGTTTCCTTCCTTTTAGAGGCAAGTTGTTTGGATGCCTAGATTCTAGCTCCTTGTTTAGAATTAGTTGGAACTGCTCCTAGAAGGAGGAATTCGACCCCTAGAGGTGTGGGAAGGGGTTAGGATAGTCTATATGATGTAATTTTTGAGACATTCTACAGGTTGGACTCTTGGGAAGATTTTGGCACACTATTGTACATATTTTTCATATTTTGGCTAAGGAAAGATCAGAGGTTTTGCAGCACCTGTTGGGATTCTTGTGGCTTTCAGTTCTTGATGGTGTTTTCTCTCTATTTATTGTAATTTCTTTCATTTTTAATGTATGCCATTCCCTTCTTATGCTTCTGAAACTAAATGAATGAGTAAATGAGGTTGAATCCATTGATTTCAGTGCTCTGCCTTTGAATTTGTTTAGTTTTACATGTTTTCGCCTGTTTGGAGAGGATCCATGTTCTCCCTTGCCCTCTTCAGCTCCTTGTCATTCTGATCCATCCATACACCTGATCAAAAGCATTAAGACTACTGCCTACCTCGCCCCAACTCGAATTCTGCAAAGATCTGGCCTTATCCCCGGACCCAAAATTGTTTTTCCCATTTTTTCAACAAAAACCCAAAAAATCAAAATCAAACTTTCCTATCTCTTTACTAGCCTAAAATCAGTATTCATTATAATTCATCTCAGCCCCTTTGAAGACCTTTTGCCGAGATAGACCCGGAGAGAGCCCTCTCCTGTCCTCGTAGGGCTAGCTACGAGGCTGAGCGTGGTTTGATGTAGCCTTGAGTTTTACCTTATTTCAGCCTAAGGTAGATTTGAGTGCTAACATAGTGGTGACCATACTGGGGACTAAAATCTCAATGGTTTTCTTGTTGATGTGTTTGTTTCATGAGTCTTAGACGGAGTCTGAAGTCACGCCAGGTATCTTTCGAAACGATTTTGCCATGCATAAGCGGAAGTAGATAAACGCTGCTTCAGTCGATCTCCGGTTAGCTTGTGAATGCAGCACTTGATTTGCAAAATCACCCCAGTATACTTGTTCGTTCTAGACCTTTGGATGATTGAGTCTAGAAGTCGATAGGCTGAAGATAATTGATTGTGTCCCTTGAAATTTTTCCCGAATAGATCAATACACTGGCTTCAAGAAGGCATACCAGATCAAATCCTGATCCAAATCCGCCTCCAGTATATGAAAACCCCAACCTAATCCCAATAATTTTCCATCGAGAAGCTCCTATTGTTCCTTTGGTTAAATCTCACTCATACCCCACTGTTTTTGAATACATTGATGATATTGAGTTTGACGATCAGTTTGAGTTATCATTGTTTGAAACCAAATCCGAAAGATCCACTGGTTCTACCATTATCAATCCTGAGTTCATCAAGTATTTAGAAGTTGAGCAAGCAAATAGATCTATCGACAATTATATTCTGAATCTACAAAATTCCATCGTGGCAACCAACATTCCCGAATTCATTGAATCTGCTTCACAAACTCTTGGACCGTCTGAAGTTGCATCTAGTTCACGGATTCCCAGTGAACCTTCCTTTATCCCTACCATTCCCGTACAGCCTAAGATTTCTGATCAGCAGTCAGCAGTAGTTTCTCCTCCGTCACCACTGCATACACCTCATTCACCTACTGCTCCCATCCCTCCTGTTTCTCCGAGACAATAGTTTATAAATCTGCCAAGAGTCATCGCTGCCAGATTTGCACCTCTTGCTTTGCCGGCCAATTTGGATCCTATGCCTGCTGATTATCAAAGCAAGATTCCTATATTCGATGGCACACCATAGAGTATATCAGCTCAGTAGCATATTGTCTGAATGACAGACTTTTTGGACCTGCATGAAATTGATGCAGAAAATGTTTCAATGAGATTGTTTGCCTAGACTTTTGGAGGAGAGGTTCGTAAATGGTTCAGAGCTTTACAGGCCAGAAGTATCAACACATTACAGGAACTTCAGAATCAGTTTCTAGATCGGTGGGAGATGAAAAAAGATCCGCTGCAGATCACTTCAGAGTATACCAGCATCAAGCGTAATCCTAATGAGTCCATTCATGATTATATTATCAGATTCAATACAGTGTATAATACAATTCCAGATGACTTAAGACCGTCTAAAAAGTTAGCTCTTCTTAAATTCCCGGATGGTTTTGATTCGGAGATGGCTTATTCACTACGAGACAGAGATCCGCCTACCTTAGAAGATATGCAGAAGATTGTTGTTAGTGTTGAGGCGAATCTGAATGATAAGAGAGCACGGTTGAAAGCAGAGAAAAGAGTGACTATAAAGGAAGAGACTTCCACATCTGCATCAGAACCGCCCTGGCTTCGTGAGATGGAAAAAATGTTCAAAAGAATGAACCTTGATAAACCAGAAACGCAGATTCGTAATCCAAACTACCGTGGCCAGCAGCAGCCACAGTTCAGAATTAAGCAGCGTGAACAGAGAGCACAAGAGCCGGCAGCCCAGCAGCAGATTAAAACTCCTCTTTTGCAGAATTTTGTGAGTCAAGATTCAGACGATGATGATGATGTAGTAGGTGAGCAAAACCATTTCTTTACTCCCGACGATTTTCCTATTTACATTACTGAGGATGAAGAATATGGAGAAAGTTCAGCTGCATAGAAAGATGAGGATTTCATTTTAGCAAATGATGCAGATTTAGAGGAAGAATCAGATGATTACCAAAGAGGATATCTGAATGCTTTGTCCGCTCAACAGAAGCAATACTCATTGAGAAATAGAGATGTGCCCATAAATCCAATTCAGAAAAGAAAAGAAGCTTCAGCACCGAAGACGGATTCACCCATACCACAGAAGAAAGGAAAAGAGACAATTGATCCCACAGCTAGTAAATTATCATCAGCAGAAAAGGTAAATCAATCAAGTATAATGAAGGATAAGGCTGAAAAGAAGGAAGTTCCGGTCAAAGAAGTCGAAAGAGTTTTAGCATTTAGTTTGGAAAATGAAATTTCCAAATTAAAAATATCTATTCCTTTGACAGAAATCATGAAGAACAACAGCTACCGTGGTCAAGTCTCCAAAATTCTGAATTTTGATCCAATGTTTGACACGGTAAATGTTGAAGATGCTCAGCCAGAATTGATATTTGGGCCTGCATTAGATGGTGAGTCCCCTGACAATGATGTTCCTCCCTTTTATATCATTTTGAGGTTTCATGAATATGTATTGCACAATGCCATGTTCGATTCGGGTGCTTCACACAATTTGATGCCAAAGGCGATCATGGAAAAGTTGGGGCTAGACATTACAAGGAAATATCATGATTTGTATTCATTTGATTCCAGCCGTGTGAGGTGTATCGGACTGATCAAAGATTTGGTAGTAAGCTTAGATCAAATTCCAGCGAAGAATGTCTTGATGGATGTGTTTGTGGCGGACATTCCTCCGCGATTTGGGATGCTCCTTTCAAGATCTTGGGGGGCAAAGTTGAAATGTACACTACAGTTAGATTTCTCTTATGCAACAATTCCAGTCTTCGGTCAAATGAGAAAGTCATATCGAGAGCAGAAGATGAAATACATGATAACCAGCAAAGAGAATCCAATCAATCATCCTGTAAATTATGTACATACTGACTTAGAGTCATTTGTGTTGCTTGCTGATAGTTTTAATGATATAGATAGTCAATTAGTTCAGGCGGAAGATATACCAGAAATCACTGAGAATTTTAGAGAATTTCTGCAAAAAGAAAGAAGAGAAAAGCAAGCTACTGTGGAGCAATCAGCTAAAGACAATGGGCAGCAAACAGGAAAAACAGAGCTGGTGCAATTTCAGCATCTAAAGGACGATGAAGATGGTCTTTGGACCATGGATTTTGATGGCACAGTGGGTAGTGACGGTGCTGGAATTGGTGTTTGGATTCGTAGTCCATTTTCCATTCCGGATAAGGTTCCAAGCAATGTGAGAGTGTGTTCCTACAAGCTAGCATTTGACTGTTCTAATAATGAAGTGGAATATGAGGCTCTAATTGCTGGCCTTAAGATTCTTAGAAAGCTGAAAGCGAAAAGGATTGCAGTCTATGGTGATTCAGAGTTGGTGATAAAGAAGGTTAAGGGTGAGTTTCAGGCCAAGCATCCTCGCATGAGGGCTTACCGTAATGCAGTCTTAGATATTCTGAAGTTATTTTCTGATCATACCTTGACATGTGTGCCTCGCATACAAAATGGTGTTGCTGATGGACTTGCTAAGGCAGCAAGCAATTTAAAAATTCCAATGAATTCCAGCAACAACTTCGAGATTCATGTGAAACACCGTCCCACCGTTCCAGACAATCAGCGATGTTGGCAAGTCTTTCAGGATGACGAGGAGATTAGTGATTTTCTGCAGAATAAGGGTAAGTTTAAAGACACCTCCATAGATACAGAACATGATGATGGTAGTGATGATATACAAATAAATAAAATAGAAGTACTGCAACTTAAAGATAACATCATTCCTAAGGGATTGATTCCTTTGGAGGAACTCTTTGACCAAGATGATGTAGCCCGCAAACCGACATTGAGGCCGACTGAAAAAGGTGTTGAAGAGGTAAATATTGGGACAGCTGAGAATCCCAAGATGGTAAAGTTATCAAATTCATTGTCACCAAAGGTAAAGGCAGAGTATGTGAAATTGTTGTCTTCATTTTATGATGCTTTTGCGTGGGATTACTCAGATTTAAAAACATATGACACTAATATCATTCAGCATACTATCCCCATTAAACCGAATCAGAAGCCTTTTCGTCAAAAGTTGAGGAGAATCAATCCAAAGCTGCTACCATCGATTGAAAAAGAGGTAAACAGGTTGTATAAGTCAGGAATCATTGTGCCTATCCGATTTTCAGATTGGATATCAAATTTGGTGCCCGTGAGAAAGAAAACAGGTGAGATCTGTTTATGTATCGACTTCAGAAATTTGAATAAGGTATCATTAAAAGACAATTATCTGTTGCCAAAAATGGACCATATATTGCAACGAGTGGTTGGAGCATCAAGGATGTCACTACTCGACGGCTATTCAGGATACAATCAAATTTTAGTGCATGAATATGATCGTGATAAGACTGCGTTCACCACTCCATGGGGAACGTTTCATTATG
Organism: Pinus albicaulis; assembly: GCA_034641835.2. Classification (NCBI taxonomy): domain Eukaryota; kingdom Viridiplantae; phylum Streptophyta; class Pinopsida; order Pinales; family Pinaceae; genus Pinus; species Pinus albicaulis. Next base: position 27,259,069 of record CM076577.1, read on the forward strand.
CAAAAATGCCGTTTGGTTTGAAGAATGCAGGTGCCACCTTTCAGCGTGCAATGGAAATGGCTTTCGCCAACGAGAAAGATGTATTTTTGGTTCTTTACCTTGATGATTTAACCGTGTTTTCAAATTCTAATGAGGAACATTTATATCATTTGAAAGTTGTTTTCCAGAAGTGCAGAAAATATGGCATTTCGCTGAATCCGAAAAAGAGTCTTTTTGCCATGGATGAAGGCAAGCTCCTTAGCCACATCATATCGAAAGATGGCATCCGTGTTGACCCTGCACGTGTTGAAGCCATCCAGCAGATTGAGCAGCCCCGGAACAAGAAAGAAATACAGTCCTTTAATGGTAAAATGAATTTTCTGCGTTGTTTCATTCCAAATCTTGCTGAGCATCTTAGAGAAATCACAAATATGTTGAAAAAGGACAGTCAGGTAAAGTGGACAGAAGAGGCGGTGAAATCATTCAATTTGGTAAAGATAGCTCTTTCTTCAGCCCCTATTTTAATCAGCCCGGACTACACACAGGACTTCATTTTATTTTTGTTTTCTTCTGAGCACACTTTAGCAGTTGTTTTAATGCAGAAAAGGGATGGAGTTGAGAAGCCCATTGCTTTTTTCAGTCGGATTATAAGGGACGGAGCATTTAAATACAATATTATTGAGAAACAGGCACTTGCGCTTGTAAAGGCCTTGAAAGATTTCCGTGTGTATATACTGCATTCCCACATTATAGCATATGTTCCTAATGCAGCAGTTAAAGATGTTTTGGTACAGGCAGATCCAGAAGGAAGACGGGGTAAGTGGATCGTTGTGTTGTTAGAATAAGATGTGGAGATTAAACCGACCAAGTTGATCAAAGGACAAGGACTCGCCAAGCTCATGGCTGAAACAAATCTGCATGCTCTAGATATAAATTTGATCGCTGCCATGTCCGATGAAGATGAGGAGAGTACGTCAGTTCAGGTATCTGATATTTTTGTTTCTTCCCCTTGGTATGCTGACATCTTATACGTACTTCAGAATTTATCTCCACCTCCCAGGATGCCTAGAAATAAGAGTAGAACATTGAAGTTGAGAGCTGCAAAATTTTGCATACTGAATTCTGCATTGTATTGGAAAGACCCTGGTGGAATGTTATTGAATTGTTTGGTAGAGGAGGAAGCCAAAAGAGTTTTGGAGGATTTTCATAGAGGAGACTGCGGCGGCCATTTGTTTTGGAAAACCACAGTGAATAAGATTCTAAGGGCAGGTTACTATTGGCCTTCCTTGTTTTCGGATGTATATAAGGCTGTTAAGAATTGTCACGAATGCCAAATTTTCGAAGGGAAGCAGAAACTACAGCCTTTGCCTCTTAAAACAATTGAAGTTAGCGCACCATTCCAGCAGTGGGGATTGGATCTCATCAGGGAAATCCACCCAGCATCTTCCGAACAGCATAGATGGATATTGACAGCTACAGACTACTTTACGAAATGGATTGAGGCGATTCCCACTTGGCAGGCCACGGATGCGGTAATTATCTCTTTTCTTGAAAATAATATTCTGTCACGTTTTGGGTGTCCTAGTAAGATAATCACAGATAATGCAGCGGCCTTCAAGTCTAAGAGGATGGTTGAATTTTGCTATAAGTAAAATATCAGCTTGGGACATTTGACCGCCTACCACCCGCAAGGAAATGGCTTGGCGGAATCTTCAAATAAGTCCTTGGTAAATATCATTAAGAAATTGCTGGAAATCAATAAAAAGGGCTGGCACAAGAAATTAGTGAATGCACTGTGGGCTGATAGGGTAAGTCAGAAAAATTCTATTGGCATGTCTCCTTTCGAGTTGGTGTACGGGATAGACACGGTTTTTCCTACTTCGCTTGATGTCCCAGTAGTCAAATTGCTTCAGGAGGCTGGTAGTGAGGAAGATCCCATGCAGAGGAGGATTAATCAGATGATTCATTTACAGCAGACACGGGAGGAGGTATTTCAAAATAATTTCAAGTTGCAGGAGCACATCAAAAAGATTTATGACATGAAGGCAAAAGCAGATAAGTTTCAGCTAGATGAGGTGGTTTTGAAGTGGGATGCTCGGAATGAAGATAAGGGAAAGCACGGCAAATTTGAAAACCTATGGAAGGGTCCTTTTAATATTGCAGCGTATCGTGGTCAAAACACTTTTTTTCTCAAGGAAATGAATGGAGATGATTGTCCTGGAGGGCCGATCAATGGTCGACTGCTAAAGCGATACCACTTCTGAGTATTTTCTGCTGATTTCATCATCATTGTATATATCATTTTATTTCTGTTTTATTGCAAGTGTGTACTGATCTCTCATCTTCAGTCTGGGGCCCGGAGCGAAGGCTATAATTCTGGAGATGGAGGTTGGTTGGTTTGAAGTTTGTCAAGTCAGTTTTATACGTCTTTTCAGTTTTAGAGTCAAGTCAGTTTTTTGTCAAGTTTCAGTCGGTTTTCAGTCAAGTTTGCAGTCAATAAATGTATTAAAAGTCTTGTGTTATCTGTTGAAATAATGACTCCATCGCCCAATGGACAAAGGCACTGTCTGACTCCCCCAGAGATCTGCCCTTCTTGGCATCTCCTCGGAGCCACCATCCCCCATTGGAGCCAATGTTAGAGTCGGTCCTTACAGCCCTCCGTCAGAGATCAGTTCGCTTTTTGCATATCATTTTTAGGTGTCTCGCTCGTTCCACTTCGTTGCATTTCGCTAGGGGCATGCCATTGACTGACGAGGGGGTCTGGTTGTCTTGTGTTTCCTCATGCTTGTACCTGCAGGGCTAATTAAAATTCCTTAAAAATCACTGAAGTTCATGGTCATTGCATTCATGGTCATAAATGATTAGTTTCGTTAAAAAGAGTCTTTAGTCCTAGAGTCTAGGGTTTTCAGTCCTTTGCATACATGTAATAAAAGCCCGCAGGCCATGAGGTTGGTTTCAAAATATTTCTATTTCACGTTTTTATTATCAAAAACATTTGAAGACATTTCTAGTCCAAAACTCTGTTTTGGAACTAGAAATTGTCAAACTTCATTTTTTGTAATAATTGTATTTGTTTCACCATAAGAAGTTTCAGAGCAAGCCTCTGATCTTTTCCAAAGTCAAATTCCAAATCCCTACAAAAAACAATAAGGTATCATCAGTCCAAGATTCAGAAAAGTAATGAAAAAGCCAAAGAACAGCATTATATTAAGTGATCGAATGACAAAGTGCCAACATTATAAAAGTGGGTCATGGAGTAAATTTAAAATCAAATCTGATTTCATGAGATATTTTTCTTCACATATAAGCCATGGTAAACAATTCATTTGCACGAATCCTCAAGGCAGAAATCGAGCTGGTGATGTTGAAGGCCGAAATCGTGTTTTGCAAAGTTGTGGACAGGCATTGGAGGTGCGCGCGACGCGCATAGGAGGTGCGCTACCCATATAGGGCGCGCTACGCATATAACATTACCAGCCAGTGTTAAATACCACAGGCGCTATGCACTTGCAGCGCGCTACGCATTGGGTAGGCACGCTACCCATACAGTCTCAGAGCTAAAAAAAATTTCCCTTGCGTCCAGTTTCACACCAAATCGGCACAATCAGCTTGCAAGTAGGTTTTTAATGGTTTCTCAGTGATTTTTGAACAGGATTGTGGTGTTTTTAAAGTGGGGAAATTAGTGTATTTGATGTGGAGAAAAGTGAACCCTACGTTCATAGCAGATTCATTTCTTAGGGTTTTGAATACATGTTGATGGTCTTGTGAAGAATTTCCCAGCTTGTATTGTTGATATATATACCTATGCATCTACTGTCAAAGTGTCACTGCCCTCACACTCTCAGTTTGTCATTTCACCACTGCTGTCATCGCCATTATATTACCACTGTCATTGCTATTTGTTTCACTGTGGTCATTGTCACATTGTTTCCCATTTCCCATTGACAAACACAGTCTCATACTCATTTTCCCCTTTGACAAATTTTAGCCAGCATTACAAATGTTGCACACTACATTACACTTTCTACTCATTTGTCAAATTCACTTGTGATCAAAACAGAGACTGTTTTTATGCCAATCCACTAAACAGAGCTATTACCACTGTGACTTATTTTCTTATGATGCTTTGGTACATATGCAACATATTTGGGTTTTGAGAATACATTAAAAATTTTGACTTCACTACACCTATATCAACATACATATTGCAGACATCTTGTTTTCAAAGCCATGTCAGAGACGGATTCAGTTTATGAGCAGGAATATGACAGTGATTCCACAGCAGAGGGTAATGTGACACGGAGGTCTCACAAAAGTGGCAAAGGTGGTAAGCATCTCAGGGAGGAGCCTACTTCTTTGGCTCAATTGCAGGCTTGCCCGCTTGCAATGGATTATTTTCAGCATCAGTCATGTTTCCAATACTGTGAGATGATTTCACAAACCCAGCATCATCGTGAACTGGCTCGTCTATTTGTTCTACATTTACATGATGGCCGTGTAAACCTCACCGGAGTAGATTTCATTCTGTCACGAGAGACTATTGCTTAGGCCACCGAGATACCAAATATAGGAGAGGAATGGAACAAACGTCAGCAGTTAGAGAAATTCCACTATGAGCCATACATCAAACCTGGGTATATGAGGCACCTGAGCAGGATTTTTCCTTTCAGATTCCTGAAGGATGAGTTTGCACCACTGATGAAACTCATCATTCGGTATTTCAGTTGCGAGGGCAGATTCTCGCGTCTCTATGCGTACCATGTCCGTTTGTTGATGCATTTCACGAGGGTACGTATGATGAACATTCCGTACTTCATGTATCGCAACATAGAGAGGATATTGATTTTTGTACAGAAGAAGACCCCAGCACAGCAGCATAGAATTATATATCATTACGAGTTGATCAAGATCGTAGTGGTACATCAGTTGACACAACAGGGCATCACTTGGGAGGATTTCATCTCTCGTGACTTATTTACAGTGCCCCAGCCGCTTCTCGAGGTAGTTCATGATGAGGGAGAGCCTTCACACCAGCCTGACATTCCTGAGATCAAGCATATCAGTGCTCCATTGTATGTGACATACCAGCGAGGCCACAGGGCCTTATTTGCAGCTACACGACGAGTACTATCTCCACCCGGGGTGGAAGGGGTCTCGTTGACTCCATCAGCAGAGCGAGTATTATCTCCACATGATGTGGAAGGGGTCTCGCCTTCTTCTTCAGCACGGGTACAGATCCAGGACAGAGGCAAGAGGCCTATGCATGATGAGGGCCCTTCAGGAGGCCGGGACACTGATTTCACGATCATTGATGTTGATGCGAGCTCTCCTAGCTCGAAATTGAAAGAGATCATCCAGGAGAAAAAGGCCGAGAATGACACGCTGAAAGAGAAATTGTAGAGGGCTCAGTGGGTGATAGACTACCTGGAGCATTGCAACAAACAGCTAGAGGATGAGCACACACTTTTAGAGCTGCGGCGAATCCGTGAGGATCGACAATTGGCCCGGAAGAGACCTGGAGATATGACACCGGCTGATCGAGATTCTTGCCTCACACATGTTAACATCCATCTGGAGAATTTGTTGGCAAAGGCCAATAGAGACAAAGACATTCTTCATCACATGAAAGGTCATTATTGGGCTCGCATGCATGTCTGCAAAGCAAAAATGAAGATTCTGAAGAGGAGGTTGAGCAGAGCACTAAAACGGCGGAAAAGGCCTGATCCACTCCGGATTTTAGCCGAGGCTTCGTTGGATGGGCATGATACATGATGGAGGGTCTTCGCTTCAAATTTGAGCAAATTCGGAGAAATTTTTTTCATTTTGAAATATTTTGGTCTCAAAACAGATTTTTCAGCTATACGAGTAGCGCGTCGACGCGCTCGCTTTTGTTTGGGACACTTTCTGAAGGAAAAATTTATATTTTTTGGTTTTTCATGGTAATTTATGCATGCTCAAGTATTTTCGAAGAATTTCATCAGGTTCTGGATGATCAAAAGGCCCAAAAACACCATGAAAACCACCTTGCTGCCACCTTTTGCACCAGTAGGAAGTACTTCTGGGAGAATGAAGTTTTGGAGGGGCAAATGAGCTCCAAATTGGGAAATTCTACTTGGGTTAAATAGCCAACATCCATGGATTTCCAACGAGCTATCATGAGCTTAATTTGGATGCCGGGAAGTGCCCCAAACGCAGGCTGAAAAACGCACTACGCGTATGGCTCAGGCGCGCTACGCATATGGATTTTTGGTCAATTTTTCACCTTCCAGCTCAGGATTTCGGCCAGTTGGACCAGTTTTGCTTGTGGATGTAATTTTTTAGTTGTCTTGATGTAATTTTTTGTTTGTAATGTAACTTTGACTCACTTTTACCTATTCTAGAAGATTCACTCCCAAAAAAGTGAAAATCAAGTCAAAGAATCAGTTTCCTTCCTTTTAGAGGCAAGTTGTTTGGATGCCTAGATTCTAGCTCCTTGTTTAGAATTAGTTGGAACTGCTCCTAGAAGGAGGAATTCGACCCATAGAGGTGTGGGAAGGGGTTAGGAGGTCTATATGATGTAATTTTTGAGACATTCTACAGGTTGGACTCTTGGGGAAGATTTTGGCACACTATTGTACATATTTTTCATATTTTGGCTAAGGAAAGATCAGAGGTTTTGCAGCACCTATTGGGATTCTTGTGGCTTTCAGTTCTTGATGGTGTTTTCTCTCAGTTTATTGTAAGTTCTTTCTTTTTTAATGTATGCCATTCCCTTCTTATGCTTCTGAAACTAAATGAATGAGTAAATGAGGTTGAAACCATTGATTTCAGTGCTCTGCCTTTGAATTTGTTTAGTTTTACATGTTTTCGCCTGTTTGGAGAGGATCCATGTTCTCCCATTGCCCTCTTCAGCTCCTTTTCGTTTTGATCCATCCATACACTTAATCAAAAAGCATTAAGACTACTGCCTACCTCGCCCCAACTCGATTTCTGCAAAGATATGGCCTTATCCCCGGACCCAAAATTGTTTTTTCCCATTTCTCCAACAAAAAACCCAAAAAATCAAAATCAAACTTTCCTATCTCTTTACTAGCCTAAAATCAGTATTCATTGTTCATTATAAGTCATCTCAGCTCCTTTGAAGATCCTTCGCAGAGATAGACTTGGAGAGAGCCCTCTCCTGTCCTCGTAGGGCTAGCTACGAGGCTGAGGGTGGTTTGATGTAGCCTTGAGTTTTACCTTATTTCAGCCTAAGGTAGATTTGAGCGCTAATAGACTACAACATTATATTGGGTCGTAACTACACTTATACGATGTTTTTTTTCCCATCTGAACTTCACTGTAAGATTTTATTTCCTCACAATGGAAAGATCATCACTATACATCAGCTAACATATTACGAACTGAAGTCTCAGACCTCTCAAGAGTCCATTATTTCTTCGGTGGCCAATAAACAAATAGTTGAACCCCCAACCAGTGTCTCACCCAGAGTCTATAAATATTACTCTTTTCTTGGTTCATTCCCTGGTCTACCCCCTCATATCTATGACCCTAGCTCATTGAATTTTTGCATGATGAAATCATCTCGGTCCGACCTCAAATGGACCGGTTCGACTAGCCAACTACCCCGCCCTTCGCAACCTGCTCCTAGTACTTAGACTTAGCCTTTAGGACCTTCTCCTTAAGGCCCAACATCTGTAGCTCATGTCCATGATCCTATCTATCCTCTTGGAATGGTTCCCCTTGGCCTTAACCATCTTGGAGTTGTCCTGCCTAGCTATTACCCCTCCGGTCAGATACAGTTTCTTGCTCCCCCTGCTGGAGTATTTTCGGTACCTATTATGCCTACCCTGATCCTTCCTAACATGGCCTTGGGGATCCGAGTCTGGTACACTGATTCCCCAACCAATACCTCGCCTAGTCAGCCCAAACATTATACTGCTTTGACCCCGGTCCAATCGGTCACCATGACTCCTCCCTTTGCTTCTGTGCCTCAACCACCTCAATAAAAAACTACTCCTGTTGCGAAAGCCTCAAGTGAGGGGGGGAAAGCCTGAAAAAAGGCACCTAACGACAATGATGCCAAGGCAACCCCTGCTCCTCCTCAGCCTCCAAAGCGTACACCTCCATGTGCTTTGTGTGATGTTGTCGGTCATGCCAACCATAATTGTCCTAAATTGTATCGTATCAAGCCCATGGTAAATGTAGCATTTCCTGACTCTAAGGTCCCAGAAGTCCATGTTACTTTACCAACTACAACCAAGAAACTCAATATTGTGCACATTAACCACCCCTTTGCATTGTGTGATCTCCATGGCCACTATACTCAACTCTATCCCTCCCTTGAAGACTACCACACATCTTTGGAAGCGGGTCGCCAATTTGAGGCCAAGTGCAACAAGTCCACCTCTCCCTTACTTGCGAGTTTTTCTTCAACAGAACTAGAGGACACATCCGCTCCCAATGAAATTCGCCCTCCTGATGTCGAGATGACAGAGCCTTCGGCCACTATCCTCTACATGTTATCGTCTATGAGATCCACGATGGAAGACCCTTCTAGGGCTTCCCCTTCTGTTTCGCCTGACCTCCCTTCAGCGATCACCTTGGGCTCAACAATTATAGATCCCTCATCTACTTGTTTTTTAGTCACCCCCCGCGATGATGCGCATGTGAACCTTTCTTCTCATGATGATGATTCAAGTAGCTTTGTTGTGTCATGTGGTCATCCTTCCACCATTCACCCTGTCTTCCATTATGATGAAGACATTATGGAAGTTATGACCACCCCTGACTTTCTGTGGGATGATATGCACCACCGTGCATACTTCCTCTCGTAGCAGTCCCATGACCAATATGTTGTGGAATAAAAATACTTGATTCCTGATGAGGTCGATTGGCTTAGAAATCCATCCCTGCACCTAATGCTTTTGAAGAAGGAAATGTGGCCAATATCTCTCCTACCATTAAAATTAACATTTATGACAAACCATGGGTAGAAGAAAACATTACCTTGGGTGTCAAATTCACCACGGAATTTGAGGCTTACACTAAGTTATTCAAGGAATTATGTGATGTTTACCCCTGGTCCTACTTAGAAATGCCTGGACTTGATCCTGCCATTGTCGAATACCATATCGAGACATTGCCCGATGCCAATCCTGTCTATCAAAATTTGAGATCCATTAAACCTTCCAGACGAAAGGATTTCAAAGCTAAAATCGATAAGCTCAAGTAGGTTGGTTTTATCTATCCCATTGAATACAACACTTGGGTGTCCAATCAGGTTCCCGTTCTAAAAAACAAGGCACCATCCGTGTCTGCACTGAATTTCGTGACCTGAACAAAGCTTGTCCCAAAGACAATTTCCCTGCACCATTCATTGACAAAATCATTGACGAGTGTGCGGGGCACGATGTTCTATCCTTCATGGATGGTTTCTCTGGATACAACTAGATTGTTATATGTCATGATGATCAGCTTAAAATTGTGTTCATTAGTCCATGGGGAACCTTCTCTTATAGGGTCATGTCGTTCAACCTTAAGAATGTCAGAGCCACTTTTTAGTAGGCCATGTCATACTATTTTCATGACCTGGCTCATATTATCCTTTCTTGTTTATACGACCTCACTACACGTTCTAAACATCGGGTGAAACACCGCCATGATTTGCGTACTTTTTTTCTCTGATGTCGCAAGTATAATATCCGTCTCAACCCGCTGAAGTGTGTCTTTTGTGTTCCTTCCAGCCATCTTCTAGGCTTCAGTTTGTCTAAATATGGTATAACGCTTGACCCTTTGAAATTTCAAGCCATTCTTGAGCTTCCTATTCCTCGTACCTTACACAAGTTACAAAGCCTTCAAGGAAAAACTAATTTCCTTCATCGGTTCATACATGACTATGCCACCACCACGCATGGGTTACTTAGACTCGTCAAATCTAAAATTCCATTAGTTTGGGATGACTATGCTTAAGAGTTTTTCGATGCCTTGAAACATGCTCTCACCTCCGCTCCCTTCATTCATCCCCCTAACTTTGATAGGGATTTCATCTTGTAAATCTCAGCCTCCACCCATTCTGTCGTTGGGGTTCTTATTCAGGAATATGAGAACGGAATTGAGCATGTTATCTATTATGTCAGTAAGAACCTTGTAGGGCCCCCTGTGTCCTACTCACATGAAAATAAATTGGCACTGGTTGTTGTGTTCTCCATCCAAAAACTTTGTCATTATATCCTCATGCGTTCCATGAAGGTCCTGACTAACTCCAACCCTATGGCCTTCCTATTGAGTCGACGGATCATAAATGGGAAGTAAGCCCATTGGATCATTATCCTTCAGGAATTAGATATTGAATTTGTCACACCAAAGAATAAGAAAGGTCTAGCCCTCACTGAGCTCATTTCTGAATTACGTAATGGTAAGCAGGATCCACCAATTAATGATATTTTCTCGACGAACATTTTTTTTTCCATTACTTCGGATGACCCTTGGTATGGTGACATCCTCACTTATCTGTGAACCAAAGATTTCACCCCCCATATTGACCGTGATGCTTGACGACATATCTGACACTAGGCCCCCCACTACCTTCTCATTGGTGATGACTTCTATGATTGTTGTGTAGATATTGTCCTTCATCGTTGCCTCATGCACGCTGAAGCTGAGAAAATCCTTAATGCCTGCCATAGAGGCACTTGTGGTCGCCACCTCTCTGGTCTCGCTATTGCCCAAAAAATCATGCGCGCTGGGTAATTTTGGCCTTCTCTCTTTGGTGATTGCATTGAAGCAGGAAAACACTATTCCAATTGCCACATTTCACCACAAAGGCTCGAGCCCCTCTGACTCCCCTCCATCCTGTCATCTCAACTGGTCCCTTCTGTAAGTGGGCCATAGACTTTATGGAGTGTTTACCTACATCTATTGGTAACCACAAGCATATCATCGTGGCAGTTGAGTATTTCACCAAATGGGCCGAGGCCATGCCAATGTTCAACAACATGGCAGCTACCACAACCCTCTTTTTCTTTAACCATGTTATCGCTCAATTCGAAGTTCTAACACAATTGGTCTCTAACCATGGCTGAAATTTTTAATATGAGATATGGTGTGAGCTATCCTCTCTATTGGGCTTTGAGAACCAATATTCATCGTCCTATTACCCCCAAGGTAATGCCCAAATTGAAGTGATCAATAAAATCCTTAAAACTAGGCTTCAACGGACAGTGAATAAGCACAAAACCAACTGGAACCTTATGCTCTTCCATGCTTTGTAGGCCAATAGAACTTTTGTTAAAACTGTCATCGGGATTACTCCTTTCCACCTTGTTTTCGGTGAGGAGGCAGTCTTACAGATCGAGTGTGAATTCCCTTCCCTTCACCTAGACGTCGAACTTCTCCTTGATACCCAAACTTTAGAACAAAGACTTATCATGCTTGAGTGTGCTTCCGAGGACTGTCACGTTTCATTACAAACCACCGAGGCGGCTAAGAAATGAACCAAAGCTCAATATGACCGAAAATTCCACCCTTGTACTTTTCACGAAGGAAATCTTGTTCTAGTGTATGACCAGGCTCATGATGTCCTCGGTAATGGAAATTATGACTCGTTATTGCTAGGCCCTTACATCATCGGTAAGGATTTAGGTAAAGGGGCATACCTTCTATAGGATTTTGAAGGCCACCCTCTTCCTAATCCTCACAATGCACTCTATCTTAAGAACTATTACCCTTAGCATTTCCCTCTTGAAATTCACGTTTTATTTATTTTAGGTAGCTAGCCTTTATTTTTTGGTGATTTGATACTTCACCCATAAGCGTTTTTTCCAACAAGGGTCACTTCACCACTTCTCGAAATCGAATTTCTTCACTTGCGGTACTTATACTTGGGGCACTACTTTGCCTTCATGCTTCTCGATACTCGTGTCGATTTTCATCATGAGTAAACATGTTGTACTCATGTTTTTATGGTCCCTAATGGGCATGTTCTGTGTGGAAACATCATTGAGTCGCCCTTGTTTAGAGCATCCAAGTTGAGTCATCATCACATTCATGGAGTCTATCCCGAGTCCCTCTTGTCTCCCGTGACAGTCTTCCATCCTTCATTACTTTTTCCCTCTCTCGTGTCACATATTTTGGCCCCCAGTAATACTGTCCCCTATCCCCTCCATATTTGAGTCAGCACTTGCCAGGTCATCCATGCCCTTTATGCTCTAACAAGGGAATTTGACAACCCACTACTGAGTATCCCCCATTCCACCATCATCCTTGGTGTCAGTCTATTAGTCACTCTACTATTATCCCTCCTACCTTAGTTGAGGATTCCTCATTTCCTCACCTATGGTGGACCTCCTTCTATCGACATCAGCTTATTCATTCCAGAATATGGGTCTAGAGGGTGGTGTACCTTGGTTCCACTCTTGTTTGGTGCCTCAGATCAGGCAAAGGGACCCTTTATTGCCCTTTGACTTGATTTTTTCTCAATTGCAGCTCCTTATGGCATGATGGAGATCTATATACTTGATGATTTAGTGATGCAGCAGATTGTACCAATGATTCATGGGTGTGTGTGAGATTTTTCAGACCTCATGAGGGGGTGGCCCTTTAGGTAGCCCCTACATGCCCGGATGACTTCTATACAAAAGCCTTGAATTCATCTCCATAGATTTGATGGTTTCGGCCTCAGCCGCTTGCAGCACCTTTTTAGTTTGCATGTATAATTCATATTTTCATATCCCTTTCCCGTTTTACAAGACCTCTTTGGTTGTACTTATATATCATGTACTCAAATATTATTTTATAAGTCCTAGATGTTGTCCCAGGCATAGTATGTATGTGGGATCCATTATCATGTTTTTTATCTAGCCCATGTTTATGCCAACATGTACTATATATTACAGTCTCGTGTTCATTGGCCGCACCATTATTCTTTGTACTTTTTTATCTCGATGGGCATAGGTATGCCTCCCCAGCCTCATGTAGAACAAGTACTCACTCATAAAGGAGATTTTTCACACCTGTAAGTCTCACCTCCTCAAGGTCTTGTCCTCTCTCGCTTCAATTTTCCTTACATTTCTCTCTCTCTGACTCCCCTTCGGTGTCTAGTGATTGTGTTCTTACAATGTATCTCGGTCATATGATTAGCTCCTAACACTTGCATGTTGGGAGGCAATCTGTTACACCAATTTTTCGTCATCTAACTTATTACTATTAGATGGGTTGAAGTACACCATGTAAGACAAATTTTACCATAGTAAAATTGCTTTCACGATGAGAAACAATTTAATAACCCATAGTTTATTAATGTATTCTGGTCTAAACAGGAAACCCCATGAGGAATAATTAAATAAATCCTTATTTGTTTGATTTTCCTCAAGTGATAATTAATTAAACCATTGTTTAATTAATATTCCTCATCATATTTAACACAAAATAGGAAAATTAATTAGATAAATCATTATTTATCTTATTATTTTCTAGGAATAATCATTTAAATCATTATTTAATAATATTCCTTGTTAAATTTGACCAAATCATTTACAAATAATTGAATAAATCCTTATTTATTTAATTATTCCTTAACTATATTCTTAAAATAATAAATAAATCATTTATTTATTTATTATTTCTAAATAAAGGGATTTGACCACATTCAAATTCCTTTTCCCTCCAACAAAAATAATAAAAATTTCCATAAAAGTTGGATCTATATTTGGTTAATAATATTTTAATTATGCTCAAATATCTAGACTAACTCAATATTTCGTTATAAATAGAAGGGTCTTTCCATTCATTCACTACCTTTTGTTGCCTAGAGATCACTCTTTGATCTATACTTTTGGTCTGACTTTGATCCTCCCATCATTGTCATATTTTTCTACTTTTTGCTTGTGAGCTCCCTTTGAGTTCCATTTTGTCTGGGTTTTCTGCACCATCAAGAGAGAAAGATCTTAGATATGAAGTGTTGAGGACATACAAGAACCCATCCCATTGAGGGGGATTGGTAACATCTTTCTATGTTCCCTTCCCCTATGTCATAATACAAAAAAATCTTTAAAAAATATTTTCTTGTTCATTGGATGCTTATTCTTGTTGTTTAATGTCTCTAAATGCATAGATCTGGATTTTTGTAGCATTTATTATAATCACTAACTGCATATCTAAGGATATTGACAGTCACATTTTATGTTACGGTTTTTTTTTATGCACAACTAAAGTGAGATTTTTTAATACGCTTGCGATTATAATTTACACTAACAAGGATAGAATAGATTTTTCATTAAAAAAAAGGAATATGGGTTTGCTAGTCTAAATTCAACCCTAGAAGAAATAAAAAAATGTTAGCTTAGAAAAAAAGAATTTAAGTGTGAAAGGGAAGGTAGAAGTGTTTTGGCTTTGAAAAGGATTAAAATTCTATATCATAAGTATTAATTTCATTATGCATTAGGTTCATAAAGGAATATATATGAGTTATACATGTTTAATCCTAAATTTTTGATAAAAAAAAGGTGTCATAACTCGACAAATTTTATTTGTCGCATAAGGTTAAATAGCTCATGGTCGTCCCCTCTACGATTTGCTCGCTCCCCAAATCGATGGCCTTTCTTGACTTTTGGCCCCCCTTCTCCATCCTCACTTTACCGGGGGGTCCGAAAGAAACGGTTTCTCTACTGAATCCCTCTACCACATGGCCTCCCCTCCACTCTTCACACCCCTCCTACCTAAACCACTATCCGACCACTACCACGCCCCACACCCCCCCCCCCTCCCCCCACCCCCACACCCCCCACCGAAAACCTCTTCCCCCTCGTTATATTACCACCATCCCTACCAGACACCTCCACCACTACCATGTTACCACGTTTCCGAACTGTTACCAATAAAATCGATTCCCGAGGTTTTATCTGTTGAGCATTTAATTACCATTGGATGAATGTTCATCGAATGGACCCACGCCATTTACAACAGAAAATAAGAATTTGTTATATAAACACTGCAATCGTTCCTTTTCAACCTTTATTATTAAATTGTCTCTTAAAATCAAATTGTTTTACAGGTTTTACGTTGCGCCCAGTCTTTATCAATTGATTAGTCTCTAACCAAGTGATAACACCTTCCTTTTCTCCTTCAGCCAATCACACAAATTCTTCGAGTTCCAGGTAACCTTGTTCCTTCCAATTCCAATTAAATTCCTTATAATTAATCATCCCTCATAAAAAAAAAACTAGGAGTATCCTTTCAATCTTTTAGTCCACCCTCCCATAGACTTAGATCACATTGCTTCAGCATATATGGATTATAAGATAGTTGCGACACAGTCTAAATTTGAATTATTTGAACTATATTGTTGTCTGGAAGACAAATACGTTGATAAATTAGATGAGATTGTGTTAGTGTCAGTCTAGTCATACTGCCATCAGTGATCAAAACTGCTCTTTTGCATTTGCATATTAGGTGTCTCATACCGAATAAATTTCACCATTCCGCTAGGTCATGGATTCATTGATGGTAGTAATTCTTCATCAGTTTTCCCTCAGGTGAAACTTGCTGATTTTCCTCTCTATGGTCTTTAGTCATTATTCACTTTAATTCTTAAAATCATATCAGTGGGTCATAGGATGGGTCTCATTAGTTTCTAGGGTCTCACCATGGTCAAATTAATGAGTCAAATGCCAATAATATCAGCAATGTCATGAGGAAGCCAATAAGCTCAAAGTCAGAGTACATGGAAGATCAAAAAGATATTTTATTTAGCTTGATGTAATTTTCACCTCAAAACCATGTTTTGAGGTGAAAACGTGATATTTTACCTTTATTATCATTCATTATGTAATTTTATATCATCATATGTAATAAGTCACAATTCAGAAGCTGTTATCTCCCCAAAGTGTTGTACCTACCTTTAGAGAAGTTTTCCGCAGCATGTTTAGTACCAAATCATCTTCCAAGCAGATCCATCAAAAAGAGCCCAGAAAGAGCTTTCCAACGGTATACTACACTCTCTAAACTGACTTCTGGATTGATGCTTAAGTGAAGTAAAAGCCCTCTATATCCTAATCCTACCCCTTTTCCCATTTTTTCCCTTAAACTTTGTTTAATTAAAGTTTTATATCCCTTTAAAAACCCCTTTTCCCCCTTTCCGATTATAAATTCGCATTATAAATCATTTAATAAAAATGCAATCTATGTACCAAACCACTTCCCCAACCATACCTTGTAGAAATTTATAATAAACAAATATCAAAGTTTATAATAAGTTCTGCCGTTCCCAACCACTTCCCCACCATGCTTTGTAATAAAACTTTATTATAAAGTTTTATATTATATATAGCCCCGCCGCGATCGCAACCCTTCCAATCGCAACATTTATTTGAACTGCTTAGATCACTCCAATCGCAAATATCTCCGATGCGATTGATCGCATCGCAAGTCTTGCACCCATCCTCCGATCCGCCAATCGCAAAAACCCCCGATCAATGTCTCAGCCGTCGATCTTCCCCCTCCGCTCCAACGGTCCTCTGCCAATCGAAACATTTCAATGGCAATACCCCTCCATCCACTCCGATCACAAGTCCCTTTCCGATTACCCCGATGCGATTGCAATTCACATATCCCGGTCCCACCATAAAGGCCCTCCTCTAATCCCCGGTTCTGATTGCATCGCAATTTTTATATTCTGTGTTTGAAACCACTCCCCACCTCTGATGTGATTGTGATTGGTTGGCCCCACCCTAGTTCCTTCCACCTTTTACCAATTTAAATGGGTTTTCTCTTTTGTTAGTGCGATAAATCGATGTTTCAAATATTTCAATCGCATCGCATTACTTCTTTCTACCACGGCACTTTGCTCCGCTTCCTACCTCCGATTGTGATTGTAATGGAGCTCCCACCTCTGCTCTCCTCCGATTCCGATTGCGATGTGGGTCCCGACTCTTTTCCTCTGCTCCTATCCATGTAAAAATTAATATTTCCCTTCAGTAAGGTGTAATTTCGTATTTTATTGAAAAAGTCAGTTTATTCAAAAGAAATAGTGGAAAGCAAAGGAAATAGTTGGCTGGCCAAGAGCTTAAAATAAAACAAATATTGTTACAGCAAGCAGCAAAATAGGAAATCTATTCATCGGATTACCTATTTTCTTTCATACAGCCTAACAACAAAATCTCCAAGTAGTCAAATGCAATGATGTCCCTTATTTTCAGGGGTAGATTGTTGTATTTCTTTACTATGATTGTATTTTAGTTCTTCAGCTGTTAAAATAGCTCCCTTCTCTTGTGCATCTATGTTCCCACATTTCAGCCTATTTAATGTAATTGTAAATCATTTGTAAAGCAGTTTGAGAGTCTGAGAATCTGTAACTCAGAAATTAGGGGAAAAGTGTGGAAGAACATCTCTGCGCTACATTGTACAGTTTGACGGGAATTAATAAGAGATGCAACTCTGATTTGTGGGATCCATGTGGTATGAGAGTTAGCATTTGTTTTTCTCCTTTGTTTCATATGTGAATTTTTATGTGTTCCATCCATCCATAAAAATTTCCTTTTGAATGCTTTCAAGATAGAAAGGTAGAATCCATTTTATATGCTCTGCCTTGGGAAATCATTCATACTCTGTATTTTTCTTCTATTTGAAAAGGATCCATTTATTGTGCCCTTTTCAGCTCCGCACGATTCTTTCCATCCCATCCTCATTAAATTTAATTGCTAATTTTCCTGCCTATCTTGCCCCATGAAACACCCTGTGTCCTGATTTAATTCCTGATTTCAAACTATCCCTTTTTATCCCACACGTCCCTGAAAAATTCATTCATTTTATTAAACCTTTTATCCCTATCATTTTACCTAGCCTAATATCAGATTTCTATTGCACTTTATTGAATATTATTTTATGGAGAGAGCCCTCTCCTGTCCTTGTAGGGCTAGCTACAAGGCTGAGCGTGGTTTAGTTGTTACCTTGATTTGTCTTTTGCAGCCTGGGGTCCAATTCAGGTGCTAACAGATTGGACCATGGGAGTCCAATATCCCACACGATATCTTCCCTCACACCTTCCATGGCCCTGAATTCATTAGAATATTCCAAGCCTATTACATTCCCAATCAAAGAGTTATCATTGCCCCCACTGGTCAAATACTTTTCACCGTCATTGCCCAGTCAATAGACCAAATGATGCAAGATCCCTCTGTGGAAAATAACACTCCTTTCTCCTTAGAATCCCACAATGAATTGTACCAAAAACTTTATTTTTCTAAAAGATTCAATATCTTTGTTATATTTCTACCTAAAAATACCCAATTACCAAAGAAAAACCTTCCATACCCTTCCTCCATTTTCCCTTATCAAGCTAAAGAGATAATAACAGTCATTTCATACATCCTTGGTTATTATTCTGATCATTGGATAGATGAAACCATTTTAGGATTCCTTTATATATTTTCCATTGATAGCAAACCATCAATTATTTTTAATTTCAGGAAATTCTTGGTTGACAACATTCATGAGAAGTTTCTTAAGTTTTAGACTGAAAAAGTGTTTCTATCAAAGAAGGTTATTGTCAGCGTTTGATTCAGAGAAGGGTAGGATGGAGATGGCCTTCCTTGAGGCCCAAATTCCACAGCTAAAGTCGGCATCTGATTACAAGAAGACAACATTTGAATTCGATATAAAGGATATTCATCCCATTGACCAAATGGAAATGCATAAAAAGATAGGTGAAATGATTTGCTCAACTCTGACTAATACTACCATGAATCTTTCTAAATTGGACATTTTCTTCTCAAATATCCAATCACAGTTGAAAATGGAGAGTATTTATTCTCTTACTAAGGATACAAGGATTAAATCCTTATAATATTTAGTGGTCAAGATGGGATATGACCGTGAAAACATGAAGGTTGCAGAGGAAATAATCAAGAAGAAGAATGTTGACATAAGAGCATTGAGAAAGAAATTGAAGCTGTCAGGCACTGAACATCCCCTTACCAAGGAAATTGAGGAGACAGAGACCCAAAGGACTAACATCATAAAGCTCATCATGGAACAAAATGAAAAAATAAGGCAGTTGGAGACTGAGATGGAGAAGATAATCAAAGAAAGAGAGAAGAATGTGAAGTTGTCTATGATTCCATTAGATGTTGTACCTCTTACATCTATTCCTAAAATGGCAGCTACAACTTCTACTCCACAGACTACACAAACAATAGATGGTGTTGAAAATTTAACTAAGGAAGTTGAAAACTTGTCCATTCAGACAGAGGAAATCAAGAAACTGCACGACCAGGTCAAAAATTTATAGGACCAGAAGACAAGGAGTGAGACTTCTGACTGAGCAGAATCACGAAGCGCTTAGAAATTGATTGAAATATTCTAGAAGTATGAAATGGAATCATAAATATGATATACCTTGGCCCAAGCCAAGGAAATCATTTGGATAGATATCATGAACTCAATTTTTGAAATTTGGCCCTACATTAAGATTATATTTGAGTAGAAAGAGTTGATCAAAAGAGAAATAGAGGCTATAACAGAAATCAAACAAGAGTTGGGAGAAATTCCTACAACAACGACAAACATTATCAAATTCCTAAACTATAAGAACAGATATGAACTTGATGATTTAGGAGTTGATGACAGGACATAAACCATTCTGGAGGTGAAAAGGATTCTTACCAAAAATAATCTGGTTGTTCAACTAGAAGAGAAGTGTCACAGTTTGGAGGTAGCAGTCAATCGTTTTTTTTTCTAGAATTGAGCCTTTAACTCAAAAGGGCCTTCCTTATTTATTTGTAATTAATGACAAGTTAATTTCTTATGAACACTATGTTAAAAATTTGAAAGAGATAGCCAGATACAGCTCCAAATTTTCAAGCAACAAAGGCAGCATGACAGGAAGAGCATTTTTGGAAGCTATGGGTAATGATTTCTTCATCCAAAATGAAGTAAATCATATTTTTGTTGTAAAACCCACTTTTTCCATATATAAATAGGCTTATGAGATCTACCAAATCGTAATTAAATTAACTATTCAAGATGAAAATAGGCGGGATAAACTTTATGAGTTACAGGACTAAAGAAGTAATTCAGAGGAAGTCATCCCATGCCAGCACATCAGCCATCACATCAACCTGCACAACACGGGCATAGGCCTATTCAGCAATTGTTTCCTCCAAAACAGAGCCAGCTTTCCATATTTTTGTACACCTTGCCTATTATTTTGTAAAATATTGATTTTATTGTTGGACATAATGCCAATAATACACTATCGGTTGAGACGGAAAATTTGTAAATCATTTTGTAATTTAGTATAAATACTTCATAGTTTGAAGTATTAAGGGTTGATTGTTGAGTATAATTTCTACTAAGCATTGTAATTTTTATGGTTACTGGAAGCATCAATAATACAAGGACATTCTTCACAGGATTCACGTGGTGTACCAATTGGTGATACTTTTCTTCTGTTAATGTGTTATTCATTTTTTTCTTTCTCTGTAATTTCTGAAAATCTTAATTACATAATAGAAATTATGAAGAATAGGATATTTTATAAATAGCACCCTATTCTGGTTGTTTGTAATTTACATGTTTTCTTCTGAAGTAAAATTCAGAAAAAACTTCATTGCTCCTTAATTTCTACTGAACTTTACATTTCTTCCATTTCATAATTCATTTAAAATCCTGAAAGATCCAGTTAGTGCAACCTAGCTTTCCCTGTGAAACTCCTTCAACGTTTGATGCAGATCTAGTTAATCTTTAGAATCCATAACCCAAAGTAATTATAACAATTTAATCAACCAAACAGTCCAAATCAAACAAACAATAAGTATAGTATTAACTAGCCTAAAATTCACATAGAACATAGCTAAATTTTATAGAGAGACCCCCCTCTGAAGCTGGCAAGGCTATATCCCAACTTCCAAAGTGGTTTTGATTTTTTCCTCTCTATTTATTCTCACAATCTCGTAAATTACAGAATGATAACATAGTGGCGACCATACTGGGGACAAAATGAAAATATTGTAATTTTCTTCATATTCATTACCCTGGTTAAGAAAAGTGTATGATGGGAATATTTTGAGAGATTGTTTCCTTTTCATTTTTTGTAAAAAATAAGTGTGTGTGTGCCTTAGATTTTAATTCTGGCTCCCAAAAGAGCTTACGCTAGATGTCAACCTGATCCAAAGTCTGCAGTTATTATTGATGATCTCGAAAAATTGTTGAGAAGAAAAAGTATAACAAAGAGCCAAGGAAGTAGAAGTCCTCCCCATAGGGCAGATTCTCTCCAAAAATATTTTGCTACCCTACAAGAAATTGAATTTGATTTACCTTTTGAGCATATTTTTCTTTAGAACTAAGTCAACCAACTGGGTAGATCAAATTGTGGTAGACCAAGCCACATTAAGATATCATTATTTTGAAGTACAATCTACCCAACCTGATATTGACCTTCAAATTATTCATCATTTTGATAAATTTCCATGTTTAGTTTTAGGTCCTGACCTTTTTTTTCATGAGGCATATGTCCAACAATTTGTTGAACTCTCTGCCCTACCATCTTTTGCAATTTCATCTACCTCATCACAATTTGTTCATCCCAGATCATCTAGTCTTACCCCTTTTGTAGTTTCCACTATCACTCCTGTAATTTCTCACCAAGAAATTCAAACCCCATCTTCTCCCCAATCCTCACCCATAATCCAACCTTCATCTTCACCACAAACTCAAATTTTAGTTCAGCCCCCACCTCTTATTCAGCCTCCACCTCTGATTCAACCTCCACCTTTCATCCAACAACCACCCTCGATCAAGCCACATATTTTTCATCCCCGTATACCTATAATGGCAGTCATATATGCTCCACTTTTTCTTCAAGGTACTTTGGAAAACATACCACATGACTATCAAGATAGGATTCCATAGTTTGATGGAACTGGACATATCACTGCTCAACAACATGTAGATAGGATGAATGATAGTGTTTACCTTCAGGAAGTAGATGAGGAAAATGTAAGAATGGTTGTTTTCACAAAGTCTCACTGGAGAATTTAGGAAGTGGTTTAAAGCCTTGCCACTTGCTAGCATCAATAACCTCCCTTCATTCCATCAGACATTCCTTAATATATGGGAAGTCAAAAATAACCCTCTAATGATTCTATCAGAATATAAAAGCATTAAGAGGGCACCTAGGGAAAGTGTTGAGGATTATTGCACTAGATTCAATAGTGTATACAATGCAATTCCTGCAAATATTAAACGACCAAAATGTCTAGCCTTGATAAAATTCCCAGATGGCTTTGAGGTAGACATGTCTTATGAGCTGAGAGAGAGAAACTCTTAAACATTAGAAGAAATGAAAAGGGATGCAGTGAGTGTAGAAGCCAATATGTTAGCAAAGAGGGATAGGATAAGAGCTGAGAGAAGAGTGACCATGAAAGAAGAACCCTCAACTTCTTCATCTGATGCCAAAATAGATTCATTAGTCATAACGGTATAAATAATGATGGAAATTATTAATCTAACAGAAAGGGCCGCTCCTAGAGAAAACTAGCCTGCACCTCAAAATCGTAATCAAAATGTTAGAAGAAATCATCCCCAAATCAAACAGAGGGAACAAAGGGGCATAGATCAAAAAATTAGACCTCTATTTCAGGGGAAGTATGATGATGATGATGGGGAAATTGTAGAAGAGTTAGTAGATAACCAAATAATTTGATGGGTATTAATGATGATGAAACAGTTTTTCCCACTCAAGAAGAACAAGAGATTTTTCAACTTTCCCAAATTGAGCTTGATTCAGAAGAATCAGATGATTAAAAACAGGGATTTGAAAATGATATTATGGAATGCCATAGGCAATATAACCTTAGGAGTAAGAAAACTTTAGATACCCCCATCAAAAAGAATTATGAGAGTCCTACTAGGAAAACCTCTTATACTGTTGTTAAGAAAAACATAGAGAATTCTGCTAAGAAGACTGCTGATAGTTCTGGAAAAAAGACAGTAGAAACTCCTGCCAAAAAGATAATGGATAATACTTCCAAAATTACTCAAACTGATATCCCAACCCCCAGTCAACAAAAAGAACCTGTATCAAAATAAATTGTTGATAAATCTGATTTTTTGAACTTGAGTAAGATTCAAACATTAGTCAAAATTGAGAATGAATTAGAAAAACTAAAAATTCCCATTACTCTAACAGATTTAATGAACAAAAATATATACAAATATCAAGTGATGAAAGCTCTAAACATGGGGGAAAACACAGACACTGTTAATTTTAATAATTATCAACCTGAACTCTTATTTGGGTCAGAAGTTGATGGAAAACCATAGGAAGGAGGTGTTCCTCCATTCTATGTTAGCCTAAATGTTCATGATAAGATTCTCCATAATGCTATGTTAGATTCAGGTGCTTCTCACAATTTAATGCCCAAATATGTTATGGAAAAACTTGGTCTTGACATTACTAGACCTTATAAAGATTTATATTCATTTGATTCCAACAAAGTAAGATGCCTAGGTCTCATCAAAGATATGTGTGTTACTTTAGCTCAAATCCTGATTCCCAGCTAAAAGTCTAGTACTAGATATAGTGGTTGCAGATATACCCCCTAAGTATGGCATGTTGTTGTCATGCTCATGGGGAGAAAAATTACAAGGGACCCTACAAATGGACATGACCTTTGCTACCATACCAGTGTTTGGTCAGCAAAGAAGATTATATAGGGAAAATTTGATGAAATTCATGGTGAGTATTCATGATAAATGACATAAATATCCTCTTTAATATGTCCACTCAGATTTAGACTCTTTCATTCTTTATAATGATGGATATATCAATACTCAAGTTACCAATTCAGAAAATGATATTTGTGAAACAGATGAAAACCAAACACAAATAGTGGAACAAAACATTGAGCTCAAACCTCTTTAGAACATGATTTTTTATGGATGTTGTAGCAGAGAGGGTTCTGGAGCAGGAGTATGGGTTTCAAACACAGGAAACAATCATGGTAAAGTTCATTCATACAAGCACAATTTTCAATGTACCAATAATATAGCCGAGTATGAAGCACTTATATTAGGATTTCAAATGTTGAAGAAAATGGGTACCAAAAGAATTTCCATTAATTTATATTCTGAGTTAATCATAAAACAAATTAAAGGAGAATACTTTGCAAAACATCCTAGATTGAGAGCATACAAAATTGATGTGCTTGATTTTCTAGAAAGTTGTGTGGAATATGATTTTGCTGCAATTCCTAGAAATCAAAATATGCTTGAAAACGGTCTGGCTTTTTTAGCCATCACTTGTAAAATGCCTCACCCTAATTGACAATATACAGTGGAAGTAAAACATAGACCAGTTGTACCAAACAATATGAGGTATTGGCAAGTGTTTGGAAATGACAAAAAAATTGAAAACTTTGTGCAGTCTAAGGATGAATATGAAGAAGATAGTATAGATTTAGAGTGTGAATTAGAAGATCAAATAGTTTTACATTCTAATGTGGAAAAACAATTAGATAATTTAGATGTAAATATTCATGTATATAAAGTCGTAAATAAATTAGAATTGCTTGAAATAGATCCAGAGAAAGAAGAGTTTGAAATACTTCAGTTAAAGGATAATTTTTTACCTAGAGGTTTAGTTCCATTAGAATAATTATTTGATTTCAATGATGTAGTTAAGAAGCCCAAGATTGAGCCCACAGGGGTAGATGTAGAAGAATGTAACACAGGTAGTGAAAAGGAACCTAAAATGATAAAATTGTCAAAATCACTGCCAACTGCAGAAAAACAAAAATACATTTATTTTTTCAAAGAATTCATTGTTGTCTTTTCCTGGAGCTATGAAGACCTTAAAGCTTATGATACTAGTAATATACAACATAAAATTCCAATTAAAGAGGATCATAAACCATTTAAAAAAAAATTTGTAGAATAAATCCAGTTCTAATGCCTCTGATTGAGAAAGAAATTGAAAATATGTATGATGCTAAAAATCATAGTTTCTATTAGGTACTCTAAATGGGTGTCCAACATAGTGCCAACTAGGAATAAAATAGGAGAAATCAGGTTATGTATAGATTTTATAAATCTTAATAAAGTTTCCCTAAAAGACAACTACCCTTTGCGAAAAATGGATCACATATTACAAAAGGTAGTTGGGTGTAGTAGGATTTTTTTATTAGATGGTTTCTCATGCTATAACCAAGTCTTAGTTCATCATGATGATCAGGATAAAACAACTTCCACTACTCCATTGGGTACCTTCATGTATGTGAAGATTCCATTTGGATTAATGAATGTTGGAGCCACATTTCAAAGAGCAATGGATATTGCCTTTGCTGATGAAATTGGTAGGTTTATTGTGATATATCTAGATTAAATTACTGTATATTTTAAAAGTGATGAGGAACATTTGTTACATATGAGAAGAGTGTTTGAGAAATATATAAGGTTTGGAATTTCATTAAATCCTAAGAAAACACTTTTTGGCCTTGAAGAAGGAAAACTTCTAGGTCATATCATTTCTAAAGATGGTATTACGATTGATCCCAGTAGAATTGAAGCTATTTTGAAAATTAGTCATTCTAGAAACATTAAGGAGCTTCAATCATTTATTGGAAAGATAAATTTCCTAAAAATATTCATTCCCAACCTTGCAGAACTTCTAATAAATATAAAAAATATGCTGAAAAGAGATTCAGAAATAAGATGGAACATTGAAGCTAGGAAATCATTTGACCAATTTCAACAAGCATTGACAAAAGCACCAGTCCTGATCAGTCCATATTTCACTAAATATTTTATAATATTTTCTTTTGCATCTGAACACACTGTTGCAGTTGTTCTACTACAAAAAAACAATGAAGGATTTGAATAGCCAATTGCATTCTTTACTAAAGCTTTAAGGGATGTTGCATTGAAAAATAACATAAGGAGAAACAATCCTTTTCATTAATAAAAGCAATCAAAGATTTCAGAGTGTATATCCTACATTCCCATATAATTGCTTATGTACCAAATTCAGTGGTCAAGGATATTTTAACTCAAAATGAACCAGATGGTAAAAGAGGTAAAAGGATTGCTATCATTCTTGAGTATGACATAGAAATGAAACCCACTAAGCTTATCAAAGGACAAGGACTAGCTAAATTGATGGTTGAGTCTAATTTTCATGCATTGGATGTCAACTGTGTTGCTGCATTAGATGATCAAGAGAAGCAGGCGACTACACAAATCGATGAGGCTTTTATGACCTCGCCCTGGTATGCAGACCTCATATTTGTTTTATTCAATTTAAATGCTCCTCCTCGTTTAACAAAGACAAAGGCTAGATTTCTAAGCAATAAAATTTTGCATCATAGATAATATTTTATATTGGAAAGATGCTGGTGGTATTTTACTAAAGTTTCTATTGAAGGATGATGCAGAAAGAACCATGCAGGAATTCCATGAAGGTGATTGCAGTGGAAATATATACTGGAAAACCACTGCTAACAATATCCTTAGAGCTAGTTTTTATTGACCTACCCTTTTCCCTGATGTCTACAAGAAAGTAAACTCTTGCCACAAATGCCAAATATTTGAGGGAAAAAGAAAACTATTTCCTCTACCTTTAAAACCCATATATTTTGAAAGTCCTTTCCAACAATGGGGATTGGATTTCATTGGAGAAATCCATCCACCATCCTCTGCCCAACATAAGTGGATTCTCATAGCCACTGATTACTTTAATAAATGGATTGAAGTCACACCTTCCAGATTATCCACTGATGTTTTTATTATTAAATTTCTGGAAACCAATATCCTCTCTAGATTTGGTTGTCCAAGAAAGCTCATTACAGATAATGTTGCAGCCTTTAAATCCAAGAAAATGATATATTTATGTAGTAAGTACCATATTACTTTGGGAAATTCAACTGCCTATTACCCTCAAGGTAATGGATTAGCTGAATCCTCAAATATGAGTTTTGTCAACACCATAAAAAATTTGTTAGAAGACAAGGCCCTAAGCTTCTGATTGATATGCTACCATATTTAATCCAACAACAAAATGAAATCAAGTGTAGACATTGCTGAAATGGAACACAAAAGGCTACTGATCAAATGTTCTTGGCACCTCACATGGAGAAGTGCCATCCCCAACTGGAGCCACTGTTAGGGTCCTATAATTTATAGGATCTCAAGGTGATTGTGTATTTTATCTCAATAATCTTATCTTGTAAATAATTTTCAATA
Source organism: Pinus albicaulis (assembly GCA_034641835.2). Taxonomy (NCBI): domain Eukaryota; kingdom Viridiplantae; phylum Streptophyta; class Pinopsida; order Pinales; family Pinaceae; genus Pinus; species Pinus albicaulis. Next base: position 27,286,261 of record CM076577.1, read on the forward strand.
TGCAAATCATTACCAAAATATATATATATACATAAAAGAAAATGAAAAGAGGGTATATCTAAAAAAAAAATGAATAAAGAGAAAATGAAGAAAAGAAAGAAAAATGGAAAAGGAATAAAAATGAAATCAAAACCCCATAAAAGAAAATAACATTGAAAGTGTTGCAAATTCAAATTCCACTAATGATAGATAGTTTTCTTTATTTCAAATAAAATAAGAATGTGTGCAGCTTGTTTAAAATGCCACAATGACTAGCTATTTGTTTAAACCATACAACTTAATCACGGTTAGACAATTTTGATTTTTTGTAAATTAGGTTAGAGAATAAAGATTTTCCAAACAATATAATATTGGTAAATCAATAGTTAGGTAGAAAATGACATTGATTCAACTGTTTAATCTGAATCAATAGGAGAAATAAGGATATAATATATTTTTCATAAAAAAAGGAATATAGAGTTGCATATAAATTTTATTTGATGCATACGGTTAAAGAGCCCGTGGGGATAATAATAATGATTATGTAATGGACCATAGAGTGTTGTTTCTGACCTAGCCCACGCAGTCGCTCCGGACCTCTACCCCTACTGCTCAACCTAGCCGCATGGCCCCTCTGGAGGCTATCCCGGAGGTGACCGCTCCTCTTGACCATGCTTAAAAATTCTCAGCACTTATTAGCTCACTGAATCCACCCCAACTGAGACCAGCAATCTCCAAGTTCATTAAAAAACTAGTTAGAATACAGGAAGTTTCTCTGCTTCCAATGATTCCTCGAATGGTTGTGCTCTCTCTTGCAGATAAAAGACTGATTGGACAATTCACAGGACTTTGGCCTTCGTCGAAGATAGTTCAGAAATGGGTGGAACGTAACTGGATGGACAAGATCAATGGGAAAATATCTATTAGATTTTGTGGTAGGCTATTTTACATCTTCCACTTTGAGACAAAGGAAGATAAAGATTTGATCTTCAGGAACGGACCATATTTCATGGATCCTAGAGGGCTCTACCTAAACAAATGGATGCTAGATTTAGATCTGGAGCTCGAAGTTTCCAATGTTATTCCAGTTTAGGTCTGTATTCCTCATCTCCCTCTCCACTGCTGGGGGATGATTATGTCAAAGCGATCGGGAATGTTGTTGGCAAGTTTATTGACAGAAGTGAACCAAAGGATAATATGCATGCTTGCACAAGAATCTGCGTTGAGGTAGATATGGGAAAATGACTTCCAAAGGTGATTAAGCTAAAGGTGGAAAACTAGACTCGTATCTAGGAGATGGACTGCGAACAAATTCCCTTCAAGTGCAAGGTATGCCACAAATACGGTCATTTTTCTAATATATGCACAAAAGTAATTGAGGTTGAAAATACTAATCCCAAAACATAATGGGAATTCATAAAAATTAAGAAGTCTGGGCCAAATCCCAGAAACACTAGTGCTCCCTCTGCCCATCCATCCTCCCTTTCTGCCAACCCCAGCACTCAACCTCATCCGGAGCCCTTTTCAAACCCCCTCCAAACCCTTGATCCCCCCTTACCTCTTCCAACTCCTTCTCCTCTCTAGCCTCTTTGGAAGAGGATCCTCCTCATCCTTCTATCCCATCCCCTCTCCTGACTCCCTTCATCATTCCTCTCCTGCCAAGTCATGTCCTCCCTCCTCCTCATTTAAGCCATCCTCAACTCGGATTGTCACCATAAACACAGAAAAGGAGCTAGGTTTAGTTTTGGAAACCCTTAAAAAAATTGGTCCTGGAAGAAAATCAGTCAAACACCACCGAGATGAGGCATCTTAGAAAGACATTGCTCTTGGAATGTAGCACCCAATAGAAACCTTCATTGGAGGACTTATTAGCAAATATCTCAATCAACATGAAGCAGGAGGGAAGGCAAGATCTCAACCTGCACTCCTTAAAATAATGAAATCACTTACTTATAACTGTAGGGGATTAGGGCACCCCTCTAAAAAAATGCCCTAACAGACCTTTTCAAACAAGAAAATCCTGACATAGTTTTCCTCCAAGAAACCAAACAAGGAGAAAAAGACATGGGGAATATCATAAACAAATTCAGTAATTATACGGGCACCATGGTGGAATCCAAAGGTGCTTCAGGAGGAATAGCCACTATTTGGAATCAGAACACATGGAAGCAACTAACAATTGTAAAGGCTCATGGCTGGATTAAAGTCAAACTTCATAACATGCATGAGGATGTTGTGATCACTGTGTACAATATTTATGGTCCTAACCATTACAGAGACAAAGAATTTTGTTGGTGCACTTTGAAAATTGAGATTGACAGTGAGGACAATCTTAATGTCATCATTGGAGGGGATAGAAATTTGGTTTTGCAAGCTAATGAAAAGAGAGGAGGAAAATTCAACCCTGATCCTTCAAGAGATCAGTTGGAAACAATTATTCAAGAGCACGACCTGGTGGACATCATTCCTAAAGACCGGAATTTTACTTCGAGAAATCGAAGAATCATGGCCGTAAACATTATGGAAAGGCTTGACCAATTTCTAGTTGATGTTCCCCTCATCTCTTATTTTTCTGTTGCAACCTCTACCATTCTACCATGTTCTGCTTCAGAACATTATCCCGTCACCCTTGTCTTCGGTAATCAGTCCTCCCTTGGGCTTCTTCCTTTTCAGTTCAATATCCTTTGGTGTGACATCCATGAAGCTAGAAATATAGTGAAAAGAATTTGGCAGCAGCATGTCGAGGGTTCTTCATTGCACATCTGGGAGAAAAAGTTTAAGCGTGTGCGCATTGTTCTCAAAGGATGGGCAAAACACCACTATAGAGAACTGGACATAATCAGACATGAAACTAAGAGAATGCTAGAAAAAATCCAAAAAGACATAGACATTCAAGGAGCGAGCAAAGAAAATCATGACCAGGAAAAAGAGCTTTACTAGACCTTGTACAATGCAAATGGAAAAGAAGAGGAAAAATGGAGACTCAAATTGATGAATCTCTAGCTGCAGGTTGAGGATAAAAACACCTCATTTTTCCACAAGCAAGCCACTATCATAATGTCAAGGAATAATATCACAGTTATAATAGATGAATAAGGAAATATGCACACATATCAGGAGGCTATTAGATCAGTTGCTCATAGCCATTACAAAAATATTATATCTAAAACTACAAAGCTAGAGGAATAAAGTGATTTCTTGGTTCACACGCCTAAAATGAATACGGATGAGAAAAACTCCTCCCTCACCAAGGATATCGAGGACGCTAAAATTATCAATGCAATATGGACTCTCCATCTTGACAAATCACCGGGCCTGGATGGATTCACCATTAGCTTTTTTTGGACCTTCTGGGATATCATTAAAAAAGACCTCACCAAAACAATCCTTTGGGTCCAAAGGAAAAAACAATATGAGGGGATTCACAAACTCAACATTCCTTGCTCTCATTCCCAAAGACAACCGCCCCTCCACCTTCTCCAGATTCAGGGATATTTCCCTTTTCAACTCGTCTTACAAAATCATCACCAAAATCCTTGCCACCCATATCAAAGCTCACCTCCCTAATATCATCTTCGAAAATAAAAGTGGTTTCATCTCTAATAGAAAAATCACTGACTCCATTTTACTGGTCCAAGAAGCCATTCATTCTAGTATAATGAGATCTAAGAAGGGATTTATTCTGAAACTTGATCTAGCTAATGCCTTTCATAGAGTGAAGCACTTCTTCCTTCTCTCTGTTCTCCAGAAAATGGGATTTGAAGCAAACTTCATATCCCTCATCTATGCCTACATGCCCAATCCTTGGATCTCTTCCCTAATCAATGGAAGGCCTCGAAATTACTTTCAATCCTATCGAGGCCTTAGACAAGGTTTCCCCTTATCTCCCTCCTCTTCATTCTTATGGCGGAGTCTTTCAGTGGGGCTTTGAATCACAATCGTAGAGTTAGGCTAATCACAAGTATCAAATTTAGCAATGGAGTCAAAAACATGAATCACTCTCAGTTTGTTGATGATACCCACTTGATGGGAGGATCCACCAACATTATAGCTCAGATATTTAAAACGCTTCTTGAAAAATTTATGCATTACTCTGGAGGGCGGATAAACTACCATAAAAGTTTCATTTATGGGTGGAATGCAACAATGAACACCATCCACAGTATAGCTCAAATATTTGGGGTTCCTTACAAGTGGAACTAGACTCATTTTAATTATCTTGGGATGTCTATCAGTGTAGGACAATTGAAAACTGAAATTTGGAACATCACCATTGACAAGATGAAAAATAAAGTCTAGCAATGGGGATCCTCATGGCTCAATCTGGTTGGGCGCATAATCCTCTCAAAAGTTGTTCTCTCTGCCTTGCCTCTGTATCATTTTTCTTTGTTGCAGGCTCCTATTAGCATTCAACACAAAATTGAAGCAACCTTAAGACAATTCTTATGGAAAGGCAGCAAAAGGGAGAAGAAGAAATTCAATTTGGTTAAATGCATAGAAAATTTTAGGAGCGAATTTTAGCCCATGGGCGAAAATTAAGGGATTTCCAATTTTGAAGGGGCGAATTTTTTAAATTACACCCATTTTCAATAGTTAAAAAAGTTAGCCCAAAAAATGTTTATTAAATAAATTATTATTATATTTTAGCCGCAAAAAATTAGGGCAGATAAACCTTTCCAAGCCCGATTCGCCTGGTTTGTTTGGAAAATTTTATTCAGATCGCCCGATTTCTAGAAATGGGATTGGTTATGTTGGACTGGTTTTGCCTTCTCAATTCCTTGAAAATCAAGCCCAATCTCGAATTCGCTCGCCCTGTGTTTCAGGGCACAGGGGTTGGCAGTTTGTTCTTCATTTGTGCTGCATTTCAGGGTATAATTTCAGGGTAGAACAAGGGTTTTCAAAATCCAGGGCTCTCTGCACTAGGGTTCTCAAAATCCAGTTTAGCATTTGTCGGCCTTACTGGTCCAACCAGTTTATCATCATTTATCGAGTAGGTCATTAAAGGGTCATGGAGTCTACTAGAAATGACATGTAAGGATAACTATAGGTGGTGATTGATTTGCGGCCCATTAACAACGATTGAGATCAGATAAACGAGAAGGGGCAGTTCTATGCTCAGCTTTTGATATTATGTTACTTCGAGAATGAAAGACTACCTTAATGCTATTGGGTCTATTCTGATAAATAAGAGATTCACTAAGAGAATCGGCTGCACGACAGATAAATGAAATTGGTATACACCTTGAAATGGGTTGGTGGAATGCATTAGTGGAATGAAGTTCCATTTCCATTTTGAGTTGCTTAAAGAAAGAAATAAATAAATGCTATATATATTTCTTGGTACAACACCTTAGTTTTGGATTTCGACCCGAGGTACAAACATGACGATGAGCTCTGCACGAAAATTCCATGAATCTATTAGGTGGAAAGCTTTTGGGAAATTTTTTTTATTGTGTGTCAGAGCCTGTGGAAAATTTCTTTGTAAGAATTTGATTGAACTTATTTTTTTGATTTTTTTCTAGAATGATCAAGTTGGGGAAATATGAGAATCCTGCTCTGAAGAGACAGGAAAAATCAAGGGACAGGTTTCTCCATTTTCTTAGTTGTATGAAAATACTAAAAGAATAGGTTAAACATTCCAGATATTGTAAATAAGGCTTTCTTGATTGGTGACAGAAACTAGATTTATTGTGCTGGTTGAAGTTGATTTTCTATTGAATCCTTAGATATGGTTTAGTCTGTAAGACCTATATTGTTCTATACCCAATTTTAATGGGTAGTCCGCATCACTAGTTCTATACCCAATTTTAACTCTTTATGGCTGCCATTGGTCCAAAATTCATAAGCACTCAGCATGGATGATGCCTAATATGCGCCTAGTTATATTTGAGTCTCAAGCTTAAAATACAAAGAAAAGAGAAAATCGGCTCCTTAGTAGTCAACCGTAGAGATGCCCAGCTGCAATTAGATTCGAATTCGACCACTAGAATGTCTCTGTTTCAATTTTTATTTTTTCCCAGGTTCCTGTATCTTACGAGGTTTCTTTGAAACTCTCTTGTTTCTTCAATCCCTACTCTTATAATTTGTTATCATGTGTTGCAGAGACCATGTTGTTATTCTTCTCTCAGCTATAGAATCCTTTCATGTGGGGTGATTTAGACAGTGCCTCTAGCCACCTATACTGCAATGATAAAAAATCTTAAGTGGCCAAGGCAGACCTCCAAAGTCATAGTCAAAACGCAGGTTCCTGATATATATGGGTTACATTTGATCCCGGAGATTTTCTAGTTCAAAACCAACTCCAGAGGTCAAACACCTTTCCTCATTATCATCCCCTTCTGTGGTCCTGGCCAGATCTTCACATATTTTAACTCTCCTATTGGCTTGCAATGAGTTGATTAAATCTATTTAATTACTTTTTCAAATTTATATTTATATAAGGAAAATCTAGGTTCGGAAAATCTCATGCTTTAGACCTTTTCATCAATGGTACATAATTTATACTCTGTATCATGTGTATCATGTGTGAATATATGAAAGCATTAGACCTAAGCTGTATTTTTTTTTTGGGATGAGAAACACGTGTGACACTAGCATACCCAAGAGATCATGTAATCAATCGATCATAGGTGATACAATTTTCACATTAAAGTGCCTTTTCTGAATAATTTTTAATAATGGCCAGGAAGAAAATACTCAAAGGAAGAAAATAGGCAAAGACCCAAGGAGAATGCCCCTAGTTCTTGGAAGTTGTGTCTGTTTCAAGATGAGAAACATGTGTGACATTGGGATACCCAAGAGAGTATGTAGTCAAATGAGCATGGGTGATAAAAAATTTACATTAAAATACTTTTTATCAATAACCTGCAATAATGGTCAGGAAAGAAATTGACAAAAACCTAAAGAGCATGTCCCTAGTTGTTGGAATGTAAAATATTGGTCATGCCCTTCATGCCCATGTAACATCAGGTGGCATAATTGATGTGACTCGACATGCTATGATTTAACCATAGTTATTTAGAAAAACCACTTTAAAATCATATTCAAATGGAAGCTCTATTGGTTTAACAACATATGAATCATTAAACCTAGGAAAAAAGTGAATAATGTAAAATAGTTTTCTTAGTTATCCGAAGACATTTTTATTTCATGGTCTGATAGAACATTTGGCTCAGGAGAACTGAAAGTCACCCATTCACTTATATGGATGCCCACAAGAACAACAACAATTCATAAATAACACTTACTCATCAAGGAAATCACAATCAATAATTATACAAGGGTCATGATAGAAGTCTTGTTAGTTTTGAGATGAGAAAACAAGTTTCTTGTGTATGTTGACTTTGGAAATTTGAATGGTCAGGACTCATGTTAAAAAATATTCCTTCTTACTCTTGTTTTTTCTCTGAACAGGTGCATTTTCGAGTTTTTCTTGATCATATACTCGCATAATCTTTTCATAAGATGAGCATGTGAGTAGTCAGAAAATACACAATGTGCCGTTTGCTTTGTTGTGCTGGTGCAGAAGAAGAAAGATTTTTCCCACCTGATAACCATTATCAAAATCAAGGGGCTTAGGGCTGCTGGAAAAGTTCTTTGAACGACATAATTTGGTCTGCAACTCTTCATGATGTGATGTGAAAATATTCACATGGCTAGAGTACAAGACCCTTGCTCTAGGTCTGCACTCTCGCATTGACTATAGGACAAAACATTTTTTTGAATTAGGACCTTGCCACATGGTCACGCTCTGCTCTAATTCAAATACAATAACTCATGATCCCATTCTCCGTATGATGGAATATGAAACTACTCTTGATGAAACGATATCTCGTCTATGGTATCTATCATTGTATTGATATGATTTCTTGGCTTTGCATCACTATTACATATATATTGGACAGGATTTTGAGGAAATGTTGGATGATTGGAGGGAATAACAAACTTGTCTGCAAGATGTTGTACAATATTAGTATAGGATTCATCATGCGGTGAAAAAGCTATGGAAATGCTCAGTCAATGAGTACATTTTTACCAGCTTAGAAAGAAAATGTTGAAAGGTGTTTCAATGGAAACTGCATCATATTCAGCATTAAAACTTGAAATACACTTGCAAAAAAATAAGTGATTGCTTCCAACTATTCACTCATAATTTATCTCGAAATTATTAGCTGTATTATGTATGTTATAGTATAATGTTGGGCTTGACAACTATCTCAAAACCAAGGCATCATTTGAGAACTTGTGATTACTCGTAGTTATCTTGTTTATATAGAGCTAGAGGTAGAATACATATATTTTTCTGGTTATAGGCAACTTAAGCAAATCAAATTTTAAGTTCATTTGCAAGCCAATAAATATTAAGTATTTTATTAACTTATTATATTCATAAGGAGCATGCCACTCAAAGAGGTTGCAATACATATTTTAAAGATATGGGGTTGTTAAAATTTTGGAACTCGTATTGGGAAAAATTACAAGTGGGGAAGCATATATCACTTTATCCACTCTAGGACTGACTTTATGCCACAAATTCTAATGTAATATAGATCTAAATATACAAATCAGGGACAGTAATGGAAGTTAAACAAATTAATTTGTGCAAATTATTAGTGCTAATTATTGACAGAAGTAATAAAACAAACTAAAATTATATTAATGTCCACAAATAATCAAAATAGGTTGATGGAATTAGAAAGTACAATTCAAAAAGAGAATGCTGAAAATAACTCCAAGGCACAAACAGAAGTACAAATAAAGATAAAAAGAATAGAGAGGTAAACACAAGTGGTAATCCCTAGAAAATAAATAGGAATCGGTACTACTCTATGCAAGAAGGACACTACTCTGCATTAGAAGTAGAGAGGAGCTAACACTGTTGTTGTCAAATATCATGAAGGTACTAATACAGATCTTGGGAATGTCCTCTAGGAAATGGTTGATTCAGTGGACCAAGTTGGATATCCTTGGGGGCAACTAGATGTTACCTACACGAGCTCTCCTAACCTCCAGGGGCCAATGATGGACAATAACTTCTTTCCTTGACTCTTTCTTTGACTCTTGTAATAGGTTGGTGAAAAAGAGTAGCATCATATCTCTTTTTAGAGATTTCTTCCTATGTACACAACTCTCTTATGAATGAACTAGTGTAGATTCAATCAAAATATGGATCTATCAAGCATTAAGAGTGATCAAATCCATCAAACTGCGATTTTTTTTTAAGGTGTCGAAAATTAAGGTTAGTGACTTGAGGGATTTGATCCTCTTAGCCCCTGATAGATATGGGGTTAATATGGATCTAGACTAAATATATATACATTTCCATGAAATTTTTCATTGAGGAAACCCTTTAGACACTTACATTATGTGAATGGCCCCTAGAGTGAATGTCGTTGGTTGACAACATATACACCTGACCTCAAGGGACTCAGGTGGATTCAACCTCATGACCTTCTTGGCCATTAGAGATTCAGCATGGAAAAACAATTTGTTTGAGCTAACCCTTGGGGCTATCTAGCTCACCCCACACACATATATAAAATATTTTATTCATATTATTATGTCAGCTTCTTATCTATATAGTTTTTATTTCTATTTTTGTTTTGAAATATTATTTGACACATACATAACACATCTACCTCTATACTAGGTTGTTGAGTGTGCCTTTCAGGGCAATAAATTTTTTTGTTTGCTGCAATATTGCATGTATTTCTGCAATTTACTTTTGCTTCACATCTTTGCTATTTCATGTTAAATTCCGTGATTTAATGTATTTTCCACCAGATTGCTTCAAATCCATATCATTGACTTTCAAATAAATAAATGGAAAAAGTATTAGTGCCTATCAATGCTACTTACAGGCCCAGGATGATAGACAGAATAAGTTGGTTTGTATGTAAAGAACAAAAAGCCCTTCCAATTAGATGTTAGAGATTGGATTTGTGCCTAAACAGTCTGTAATTTTTTGGAGCAAAGCTAAATAGTATTTATGACACTTCCAGGAAGGATAGTGTAGTTCTAGCCAGTTCATTTGAATATAAGTGCAGGATGAGATGTTTTTTATTTGGTAGGATAATGGAGATAGGCAGATGTGATTTCCATCCTGTTGGTGAGAAAGCCATGTTTCCGAGTTTCCTGGTTTTGAAAAGCCTCGGACTTCTGTAAATATGTGGAATTAGGGGCACAATAACAGGATCTCTGTATGAAAGGAGCAGGATAAATCTCATCTACTGCACCACTGAACATGAAAAGATTTAATCCATGTGGATATAGCTAGCCATGATAGAGCTCTATGTTGGCATGTACCAGCACTATAATGCCAGCATCACAGTATGACTAGCATGAGCGTGTAATGTTGGTGCTCTAGCCTCACCAATATGTGATAACCTAGAAGGTAAACCCTGCAGGTGTATGGCATATGAGCTGGCATAAAAACCTGCAGCTTGGAGGGCATCAGGGACAATATCTATCCTTGGGTTCTACTTCTATGTTGTATCCCCTTAAAAAAATCTCCTTTTGTTTAATCTTTTCTTCTGCTCATATCACCCAAGAAAAGGATGTAAAATACCACTTTTAAATACGTTTAACTCTCATCATGTTTCATAAGTCATTATGGGAACTTACTAAAACCAAACGTCTTACCATATCTCTTGGGATGAGTGTCTTTTCTTTCCATAGCACCAAGAGGACTCTTTCCATTCAAAATACATGTCATTTGGTATAGTGAACTTGTGAATGGGTGTGGGTACTTGAACTATTTCTTTACAAAGAGAACATGAGTGCCCTTCCCATATGCTTATGTCGTTGGTGATTATCCAGCATTAAGAGTGAGATATGTCGCACAATGATTATCCCAACGAAGGTTGCCAATCCATTCTACAAGATTACCATTTTTAATTTAAAATATGTCTCATTCTCATTACCAGTGGTATTTTTATGAAGAGCAAGAGAAATCATGGGGTTCTTTGAATCAAAGGAATAGATCAACTAAAGAGGTATGAAAACCCTCCATGCAAAATAAATAAAAATACGAGGTGCAGAATTCACACATAAGATAGAAGACAACTTCTTTGAACAACCAAAAAGACAGGCTCATCTTTGACAATGGTGTTCTGCAGTTTATTTAGCTCCCATTTAGTGACAGGAGCTCGAGTCACTGTGAGTGTACAGTATGGAAAGCTATTATGGACAAGATAGTTATGTAAAAAGGTCCATCATTTTTATTTTATGTGAATGATCGGCGAGGTTAGCAAGTTGTAATTATTTTAACTTATGATTATCCTCATTAATATTCTCCTTGATTATTCTATGGTTATATTACCCAACTAAAATCTGGCAGCATTGTCAAATTGTACTCTTAACAGGCTCTGAGTTACTGATTTTGAAGAATCATTTTGAAGGAAAAGTGATAGATGGGGAATCTTCTAATGGTTTGACATATTCAATATTGGTTTTCTTCCTCTTACTAATTTCTTGTTTCATCCTCCTTTAACTTAAAGCTGACTTTTGGCCTAGCTTGAGCAGTACCAAGGTGTTGAAATCGTATAGGAGCTGTTTTTGACATTATTTTTTATTGTGGTAATCAAAATGTATTTCTTCCCATCATTGAGTACACTAGTCGTTCGCTTACATATGTTGGAGGAATAGTATATCTCTAACATAGACTACTTTATGGTAAAGCTAGTGCCACTGATGTATAAAATAGCATTGGTGAATTGAATTGATGGTCTTTATCTCTTAAGGTTATCCGATGTTTTTGTGCATGTATTTATAGTGGTCCTATGTCCAGGCATCCTATGGATGTGCAGTGCTTCTTATTTTATTAGTGTTATTTACTTTTACTTCCCTAGAGAAAACTTGTTGCAATTTCGGTTGTTTAGTTTGTGGGGTTCACCATGCAGATGTGAATTGTATACATGATACTTAGTCCTGAGTTTCACTTTTTACAGATTTTAGGTACATTTGAGGCAAATTTATTGTTTTACATATCGTTTTTGACATATGAAAGTGAAATCTGCATTTGTGGTGTTGTGAAGGGCCGTATCCGATAGAGCATGATGTGCAGTCTCCTATTTACATGAATGTGCAAGCACATGGAAAGGTTGCTTATTTTGTCAATCAGAGTAAAAGGAAAGAAGTTATTGTCCATCATTGGCCCCTAGAGGTTAGGAGAGCTCATGTAGGTAACATCTAGTTGCCCCCAAGGATATCCAACTCGGTCCACTCAGTCAGCCATTTCCTAGAGGACATTCCCAGGATCTGTATTAGCACCTTCATGATAGTTGACAACAAATAGTGTTAGCTCCTCTTCTACTTCTAATGCAGAGAAGTGTCCTTTTTGCGTAGAGCAGTACCGATTCCTATTTATTTTCTAAGGATTACCACTTGTGTTTACCTCTCTATGCTTTTTATCTTTATTTGTACTTCTATTTGTGCCTTGGAGTTTTTTTCAGCATTCTCTTTTTTGAATTGTACTTTATAGTTCCATCAATCTATTTTGGTTATTTGTGGACATTAATATAATTTTATTTTGTTTTATCACTCCTGTCAATAATTAGCACTAATAATTTGCACAAATTAATTTTTTTAACTTCCATTACTGTCCCTGATTTGTATATTTAGATCTATATTACATTAGACTTTGTAGCATAAAGTCAGTTCTAGAGTGGATAAAGTGATATATGCTTCCCCACTTGTAATTTTTCCCAATACGAGTTCCAAAATTTTAACAACCCCATCTCTTTAAAAGATGTATTGCAGCCTTTTTGAGTGGTATGTGTTGGTTCGTGAATTCGACCACTTTTTAACACTTATTTCATCCATTTTTACTCTTCTTTATCATATCATTTATTATAATTTATTATATAAATCCATTTTATAATGATTTGTGCTCTTATGGATGAATATTATTTCTTCTCCTTTATTTTTAATAAATTGATGATTATTATGCATAATTTTATCAATGATGGTTTATTAATATATTTTTTAATATCACTCATCATTTTAGCCTCCAAGATATTTTCCAGATTGAAGATTTGATCTCCAAATCATCATCAAATATTCCAACTCAGAAATTCGCTGGAATAAGAAGTGACAGTTTTGCCGTTGAGATTCTGGGAAAATGAAGAAGAATCTAGAAAATCCAGAACATGGGTTTTGTCCAGAACAGGCCCAATTAACTTTTCTATAGAACGGTTTGCCCAAATTCGACCTGTATTGAGAGAAACATAGGGTTCTTTGAGCATGATTTTCTTAGATTTGTTGTTGCGGCTATCCTCCAAATCTCAGCTGCAAAGCCAAATTCGCCTTGATCTTGTTAAAATATTGTTGAAAATGTATTTTTTGGTTGATCAAGTTGTTGGGAACAATCCAATATTGTTATGGGAAATCATATTTGCTATTTAATTTCTCCTCCTTCTGATTATAAAAGTAGAGCATGTATTGTGTATTGGGGGAGGATGGAGAACAATGGATGATTATTGAATTCCCTTTGTAACACTATAATTCCTTGACTCTTGTGAGCAAAGAGCAATTGATGTAAAATCTATTCATGTTTTATTAATACAAAGAGGCGTTCTCGTTCTATTTCTCAAGCTCTGCAGTAGCCCAGCGGCGCTTTCACCAGCGGTTGAAGGCCCGACCCTAGTGGAGCGAGCCGCTGTTTGTATTTCTATTTCTTTATTTTCTGTTGTGTGAAGTCTGTTTACTGCTTATTTCGATTACAGAGTTAATTGATTGATTTGAATACAGATCCATTAACGAATTACATTGATATCTACTTTGTTGTTCATTTATTCTGCTATCATTACGAAAGCCTTGCTGTTCTGTATTCGACTCTAATTTATTATTCTTTGTGATTGATTGATTTGCAGTATTGGCCGGCAATAGATTAAAGTATTGAGATTAGTGAAGCTCGCAATTGTTGTTCAAATCATCTTGCTGTTCCATTTCTAATTACTGCTTATTTCTGATTCATAGCTTTAGCAGTTTGGTTACAGTTGTTGTGTATGCGTAGGAGTTACAAGTTGTTGTTCCTTTTTAAGTCTTTATAGTTCCTTTTAGTTACTTTCATCAGCACGAAGATTGAGTTTGCTTTCATTTCAATTGTTTTAAGATCACCAACTGTAAAGAACAGAGGTTATTGCTCCCAAGTCCCCAGAATTGGTTATCTTGCATCGATTTCTAAGGGAAAGAGTTATTTCTACTGCATCCCTGATCGATGTTTTGCAGATTGGTTTAATTAAGGTTTCAGAGCATTTCCATTTATGTTACTGTAATTAGATCTCTTTACAAGCATCCATTTACTCTTGTATTTCGAACACTGTACTACATATTGCAAGGCATTACTCTTGGATAAATTGCTGCCTCAGACTGAGTACACTCTTGAAATAAAAATTTGCTCCCGGATTGATAATTAATGTGAGATAAATAGGTGTTCAAAAGATACCTTTTTATACCTCGACATTTTGGCATCGTTTCCAGGGAGAGTGTATGCCATTTAGAAAGACTGATGCATATTTAATTTTTTTTCTGCTTGGGAAGAATTGGGTATTAAAGACAGAAGGTAAGAACCTACGCACCGAGCAAGAAACACACTTGTTCAGTGGCCCACTTCACAGCAGAATTTAGTGAAAGCTTAAGGTAGGAATGAGTGCTTGTGTTTTTCTTGAATTTTAGAGGTAGAATTTTTGAAAAGAATCTTGTAATTCCACTCGAGTGGTGATGTAAGCACCACCCATTTCACTAACCAATTGACAGGAACATTGGAAGGAGGATCCTTAAAGAAACACCCGAAGAACATCTTCTATTATGGTAATAAATGGCTCACATTGCAACTTTCGAATTCCCTATCAAAGATCTAGGAGGAGTGACACAAATGCACATAATTCCCCCATTGTCTCTACCAAATTTTCATGGTTTGACAAATGAAGATCCAGATACATTCTTGTTTGAGTTTGAAATAATTTGTAGAGGATATTATTATATTACTAATGATCAAAGGTTGAAAGTGTTTCCTCTTACTCTAAAAGGAGTATCTCTCTGATGGTTCATGAGCCTAGGTGGGAACTGCATCCAAACATGGGAGGACATGAAGAACATATTCTTGAAGAAGTACCAAGACTACTGCAAATCCAACGAAGATATTTTTGGTATGATACAAGGGGAAGATGAAAGCTTGGAGGACTATGTGGAGCGATTTCGATACAACCTTCAAAAATCAAAGCATAATCATTTGGAAAAAGAGATCTTGAAAACACTCCTTCTTAAAGGAATCAAAGATAAAGTTTTAGAACTCTTAAATCTGATAGGAAAAGGTGATGTTTTTCAGTTATCATATGATGATGTTTGTGAGTTGTGCATAAGGTATTCAAGAGGAATTTCCAAGGATGGTAAGAATTCTAGAGAAGTTTCTTCTTTCTTTTCTAAATTTACTACAAGAACAAGAGACATAAGAGCTGAAATCAAGGTTTTATTTGAAAATTTTAAATATGATTTTATTAGCTCTCTAAAGTCACAATTGAATGTTTTGCAGGTTCAGAGAAATCAAGAATTTGATGAAGTGTTTTGCCCTCATTACCGAAAGGAGCATTCCATAGATAATTGTTCTTCCTTATCTAATTTGGAAGTGACATATCAAAGAGATGGGGAAGCTCCAACAAGGTTAACAGGTATGGTTCAAAACACTTCCTCTCCATTCTCTTACTTGCATAATTCATTATGGAATACTCATATGTTAGGGCAGCCATGCCAATCTCAATATAACCACTACCAATCTTGTCTACAAGATTGGCATGGTTCACCTTATGATTGCATGACTACTCTCCCTCATATTGTAGCACAAACACATCTTCCAGCTCTTCCACAACACCTTGTTTTCCGATCAAAATCATCCACTCAACACAATCAACTACATCATCAAGAGGCTCCATTCCCTACACAATCTCCTGCTCAACTCATTCCACACCCACACGATAATAAACCAGTACAACATGCTTACAATGTTGAACTGAAAAATTCACCCACCCTTCCCACCCATTCTATCTCACATGTACCATTGGAAAAAACTTACACTGAGACTCAGAATGAATCAAATCCAAAAATTGTAGAAGTTATGAAAGAAAATGAGGTTTCTTCTAGTTTGCACCAACAAACCATTTTAAAAGCTCAAGAACTTCATGATATGATGGCTATGGGAAATCAAGGAAGTAAAGAATATATTGAAGATTGGTTTCACTCCATCATTTGTTTGCAACATCAATCCATACTTCAACAATTTTTGGCACCATCTTTTCAAGGGAAGTTGGCTTCTCATACCCTAATTTTTATCAACATGCATTTTTCAAATTTGGGTATGTACATAATAGAGTCTTTATTTCAGAAATGGATCCACTAGAAATACTCTTATACGTAATCATATTCATTTTCCAATTCAGAGTAGGATAGTGGAGAAATAAATAAAAGAGGAAATAAAACAAACACATTTTTTTTTATTTTTGTAAAAATAGTTGTTTCTTTGTTGCAACACGCTGTGAAATCAACATTGATGATAAATATTCTAATTTATCTATGTATGTAAATGAATTATATTGCAAACAAAAATTTTACAAACACTTATATCATTTTTATCATCAATATAGAAAAATTTCTTGAATATCATATTTTTTGGCTTGCGGGCTTGATGAAATTTCTGAAAACACAGTTGGGAAAGTCATGTTTTTGGGGACCAAAATTGAATATTTTTAAAACTTGATTCTATCCTAAGTAGCCCATAATTTCTACTTTCCAACTCAATTGGAATCACTCAATTTGGATTTGAAACGAAAAAGTTAGAACCAAAACATTGACAGGGTGTCTAGTAGGCAGCTCAGGAACAGAGTTGGAACAGTCAGTTTTTGGAGGCCTAAATGACTATATTTTTAAAACCTGTTTCTATGGTAAATTCCTATATGAATATATTTTACAACGCAATTTTAATCATTCAATTTTGATATCGTATGAGGAATTTATGACCAAAATACTGACCGCCTATCATAAATCAGCATTTTTGAAACTCTGTTTTCTCGACTGTTATTTAACATATTTTTCCCATCAATTATTCTTGTCTTGAAAACATGTTTCTACTGGAGCTTAAAAAATGAATCTAATTTAATCTCCAATTTGAATCGGTTCAATCCGCCATGAAACGAAAAATATATGCTTGAAATACCAACTGTTGGTCTGAGCTGGAAAATCGAAAATGACTCTATTATGCATATTTTTATAAGCAAATTTGATATATCATAGCATTGAATTTTTAAAACATGTTTCTATTGGAGATAAAACTTTGAATTAGTTCTCATTTTGCTTTGGAATCACTCAAATCGGACAAAAAACAAAGAATGTATGATTAAAACACTGTTGGTTAGTATCGTTGACCACTGCTCTCCTGCAGGTAGCAAATATAATTTGTTTTATTTTTCCGTGGAATTGTTCTATAGAGTAACTACTTGTTAGTTTTTTTGAATAATTCTTGGATTAGGGGAGCCCGCGCACCTCTCTTTCTCCATGATTTAATGTTTTATTGCAAGTAGACACTCATTTTATGCAGGTCCCGGCAGAACAAAAAAGGTCAATTAATGGACAAGCGATTCTTGAGAAAAATTTTAGTGAAACAAGGGCATTTCATCCAGTTCATTACCTAATAGATTCATAACAAGAAGAAATGAAGAATTGGTTTCCATTTGAAGATTCATGTCACTGCTGCCAAACATTTTTCAAAAAGATCATTTTTTTACATTCATAGATTTGATATTCTCTTAAAAATAAAATCATAGCTGTTGTAACTTAATAAAGTGTTGTTTCTTTTCTGATCTCTTTTAAGTTTTTGTGTTTCAGGTGTTGATTCCTCTAAATTTTAGTTTCTGTTCCATTTGCAATTGAACAATAAGAACCCTACCATGCAAGTTTCAGTTACAGAAGGCAATTCTTCGGCAGCACCAATTCTGTAAAAAAATTACTTTTTCTTGAAACCTGTACATAAACTTGCCTTTCTATTGATTGGATTTGCTTGGCAATGGATTGCATATTAGCTTTGTTTTTTTTCTCTTTTTTCATTTTTACATGTTTATATTTGTTTGTTGTTCCTCTTAAGAAACAATTATTATTCCTCTCAAGGAATAGCAGTCGTTCCTCTTAAGAAACAATGTGTTTATGTGTTTATTTTTGTTGTTCCTCCCAAAATGAATAACATTTTCGTTCATTAGTTTTGTTGTTCTTTTCAAAAAGAACAACATTTTTGCTGCATGTTTCGTTGTTCCTTTCAAAAAGAACAACACCGCTCGTTTTTGCTATTCCTTTCAAAAGGAACAACACTGATTGTTCTTGTTGTTCCTTTTCAAAGGAATAGCATTTTCGCAGATTCTTTTGCTGTTCTTTTTCAAAGGAACAACATTTTCGCAAATTGTTTTTAATGTTCCTTTCCAAATGAGCAACACTTTTTGAGTGCATTTTTCTTGTTTGTGAACAATTTTTTGAGGATTTTTTTGAATTTTTCATAACTTTTTGAAAGACAAACATACAATTTATGAAAGGATACACAATCATACAAATTAAAGCTTACTGTAATCAGCAAATTAAAAAAAATCGTCATTTTTAAGAAAGTTGTTTAGTAATGATAAGAAAAAATAAAAAGGAACGATCAATAACATGATTTTGTTGTCTTATTACCACTAAATTCATATTATCGATTATATTTATCATATTGGTTATTTCCCATATTTTATAACTTTCTTTGATTTTTACTTATGGAGTAGGAACAAGGGCATATTCTTTTCTATTGAGCTGTTCAGACTTCTTCCACCATCCCTACTCTTAAGGAGTGTTGAGCCATCATTTATGAATAAATAGGAAAGTGTTATATAAAAAGAAAAATATTTACATATTTCATTAATAATTTTATAATTTGGCAGATGGAGGATAGGGGGTCTCATCAAGAGCCGGCCTACCATGTTCATAAGGAAGCAAGTGAAGTGGCATTCCCATCATGGCCACCAAAATAGGGATATGGTCCAATGGACAATTGAAAAATTAAGAAGTCCTTGGAACAAGAGGTCTCATCATGAGCCGGCCTGCCCACTTTTCACTTCTTCCCAGTGAATGGCATTGTGATTTATCTAGTCACCAAGCGAGCACAGTGGCCTCCGTTATGACAATTAACAAGCACTTCCTCAGCATAAATAAAGGACAATAGTTGTAAGGGTGAGAGAGCAACTCTGTCAAGTTTATGGACACCTGTGGGCAACAGAGCTCTGCTGATGGTATTGGAGTCACATTTATACACATCAATAGTAATATTAAACCATTTTTCCTATATCTCTATTTAAATATCAGATGAAAGTATGAATCCTTAACCTTTGATTTCGAACCTATTATACATGAAAATCATCATAAATCGATCACATTAGTTTAAGTGGGTAATAAACGCATTTGTACTTATGTTTATCTTAAGCTGTCCCTTCTCCTTATCCTTCAATCATTACAAAATGCTTCTATATCTGTTTACGATTTATCACATGCATGGATTTCGGTAAATGCTATAATTTTATTGATTGTATCATAAGTATGTATGTCTTTCCATGTTGTATAATTGTTGTGCAGTACGCTGCCATTTTTCCACAATATTCATACTGCATTTCTACAAAAATTTTGTTGATTGAAATTTTTTTGCATGCATCTTATCTGTTGCCATTCAAAACTGAAACTGTGGATTCAAGAAAATTGCATACAGAATTGTGATTTGTTTACAAGAGCACAACAAGTATGGGGGGGAATTTTATTCGCAGCACGATCACACTATTGCAACTAACAGCAAAGGTTCGCGGATGCGCACATGGCTTCCACCTTTTGCATCACTTTCAGTATTCGCTCAGCCTACATCAGCTTCAGCAAAGGCCAGTCTCTACATGTCCTTCCACATTTTTTTGGAGGTAACACTTGAGGTAAAATAGCATAATTTTCTGATTTATTATGAATTTAGGAGAATTTCATGAAAATCCATTGAGCATTATTTATTATCATTCATTCCACATCTTTACCACTTCCCATTCTTTTAGACATGTCTCATCTTTCAGTTTGGGGGAGTGTTGATTTCGTTCATTTATTTCTTATGACCATGTCAGTAATCTTCTTTGATATTATTATTCATTCTCAACACCTCTCTTATTCCATGTTGTTTTACACTAAACATAGATTTAACCAGATTTTAGCAACCACCTCTCTTTGTTTTCTAGCATCGCATGAGGACATGCTAATTATTCAGTTTGAGGGGGGGATTGCTACACATGATGGATATTTTCCACTTTCTTTCTCATTTAAGGCATACAATTTCATTTGTATATAGTGCAGAAATTGTTTCGCATATATCTTTAAAATTATGAACTGAATTCTTGTGATTTCTGGATAACAAAGAGGTATCATTAAAATACACAAACCCAAATAATTTCACACTAAATTAGTTCATAAAATTTCGAAAATTATGCACTATCACCTACAACCATTTTTTTATATCTCATGATCCGTGCATCAAAACGATCCGATTTTTGAGAAAATGATTAATGAGTGTTGTTGTTACTTATGTCACATTTTTCTGCAACTTCATATGCATATAGTTGAACATCAACTGTAAAAATTGTTATGCCTCTATTGCTAAAATTGAATATTCATTATTTGAAGAAACATTCATTTGTTCCATCTATTTCATGAGTTGGGATGAAAAATTTTCTTTGCTTGGTTAACACATGGGTTTTGTCTTTGGGTTGCATGAGAACATGCAATATATTCAGTTTTGGGTTGCATGAGGACATGCAATATATTCAGTTTGGAGGTGTGTTGGGTCGTGAATACAACCACTTTTTAACACTTATTTCATCCATTTTTACTCTTATTTATCATATCATTTATTATAATTTATTATATAAATCCATTTTATAATTATTTATGCTCTTATGGATGAATATTATTTCTTCTCCTTTATTTTTAATAAATTGATGATTATTATGCATAATTTTATCAATGATGGTTTATTAATATATTTTGTAATACCACTCACCATTTTAGCCTCCAAGATATTTTCCAGATTGAAGATTTGATCTCCAAATCATCATCAAATATTCCAACTCAGAAATTCGCTGGAATAAGAAGTGATAGTTTTACGGTTGCGATTCTGGGGAAATGAAGAAGAATCTGGAAAATCCGGAACATGGGTTTTGTCCAAAATGGGCCCAATTAACTTTATTGAAGAACGGTTTGCCCAAATTCGGCCTGTATTGAGAGAAACGTAGGGTTCTTTGAGAACGATTTTCTTAGATTTGTTGTTGCGGCTGTCCTCCAAATCTCAGTTGCAAAGCCAAATTCACCTTGCTCTTGTTAAAATATTGTTGAAAATGTATTTTCTGGTTGATCAAGTTGTTGGGAACAATCCAATATTGTTATGGGAAATCATATTTGCTATTTAATTTCTCTTCCTTCTGATTATAAAAGGAGAGCATGTATTGTGTATTGGGGGAGGATGGAGAACAATGGATGATTATTGAATTCCCTTTGTAACACTGTAATTACTTGACTCTTGTGAGCAAAGAGCAATATATGTAAAAGCTATTCATGTTTTATTAATACAAAGAGGCGTTCTCGTTCTATTTCTCAAGCTCTGCAGTAGCCCAGCAGCGCTTTCACCGGCGGTTGAAGGCCCGACCCTGGTGGAGTGAGCCGTTGTTTGTATTTCTATTTCTTTATTTTATATTGTGTGAAGTGTGTTTACTTCTTATTTCGATTACAGAGTTAATTGATTGCTTTGAATACAGATCCATTAACGAATTACATTGCTATCTACTTTGTTGTTCATTTATTCTGCTATCATTATGAAAGCCTTGTTGTTCTATATTCGACTCTAAGTTATTATTCTTTGTGATTGATTGATTTGCAGTATTGGCCGGCGATAGATTAAAGTATTGAGATTAGTGAAGCTCGCAATTGTTGTTCAAATCATCTTGTTGTTCCATTTCTAGTTACTGCTTATTTCTGATTCATAGCTTTAGCAGTTTGGTTATAGTTGTTGTGTATGTGTAGGAGTTACAAGTTGTTGTTCCTTTTTAAGTCTTTACAGTTCCTTTCAGTTACTTTCATCAGCATGAACATTGAGTTTTCTTTCATTTCGATTGTTTTAAGATCACCAACTGTAGAGGACAGAGGTTATTGCTCCCAAGTCCCCAGAATTGATTATCTTGCATCAATTTCTAAGGGAAAGAGTTATTGCTACTGCATCCCTGGTCGATGTTTTGTAGATTGATTTAATTAAGTTTTCAAAGCATTTCCATTTATGTTAATGTAATTAGATTTCTTTACAAGCAACCATTTACTCTTGTATTTTGAACACTGTACTACATATTGCAAGGCATTACTCTTGGATAAATTGTTGTCTCAGACTGAGTACACTCTTGAAATAAAAAGTCGCTCCCAGATTGATAATTAATGTGAGATAAATAGGTGTTCAAAAGATACCTTTTCATACCTTGATAGAATGATCCTTATGAATATAATAAGTCAGTCAAATACTTAATATTTCTTGGCTTGGAAATGAACTTAAACTTTGATTTTCTTAAGTTGCATATAACCAGAAAAATATATATTTTCTACTTCTAGCTCTATATAAATAAGATAACTACGAGCAATCACAAGTTCTCAAATGATGCCTTGGTTTTGACAGTTGTCAAGCCCAACATTATACTATAACATACATAATATAGCTAATAATTTTGAGATAAATTATGAGTGAATAGTTGGAAGCGATCACTTATTTTTTTTCAAGTGTATTTGAAGTTTTAATGCTGAATATTATGCAGTTTCCATTGAAACACCTTTCAACATTTTCTTTCCAAGCTGGTAAAAATGAAAAAAGTACTCATTGACTGAGAATTTACATAGCCTTGTCGCGGCATGATGAATCCTGATTCTGATATTGTACAACAGCTTGCAGACAAGTTTTCTATTCCCTCCAATTATTCAACCTTTCCTCAAAATCCTGTCCAATACTCAAAAGTTGATAAACAAACCAACCATTCTTCCAAAACATTTCGTATTGCCTCCAACTTTATCACCTACATCACCTTTATCTCGCATGGAAGATGTACCCCTGCTCCCCGACGTTACTTTGCACCTCTCCGTGCAAATGCTAGTATTACTTGATTTTCCATGCTTATGTGGAACATGGTTGAGAGAAGGAACTATAACATCAATGGATTTGCATGAAATATTTATAATTTTTTCAAACGTGAAAGTTGTGATTCGTTACTAAGTTTCTTCATTATTTTATAGATCATTACATGTCAAACCGAATTTACTCCTTAACTGGCATTGCATTCAATGTTGTGCACAAGTATGATTTAAATGTATCAATCAAAAGTATGATTTTATCTATATTTGATAATGCAAGTTGAATACATCATACAATACATAGGAGTGTTATGGCTATGAAGTTCAATATGAAATAATCTATTGATTGCTACTATTACTATTATATAAGGGGTGCTCCTCCAATGGCCATTTATTAGCTATGAGAAGAAGGCTTTTTCGAATTTGTATTTACTATAAGATTATGTATAGCTGAGTTGCGGACAACTAAGTAGAATTTGGTAGGAATTTTGGAGTATGTGTAATTCATAATGATCGTGTCTTCTCTTCATTGATGACTTTTCAATGTGTGATTTTTGACCTAAGCCATTGCATTATCAATGCATCAAGGCTTAAAACTGGACCTATATGTCAACTACTTATGATCTTTCCTAGGAACATGAATCCTTATTTTTGTAGGTTTAAAATTTATCACAAGTCTGCTCTATTAAGGTCGAATTTGTGGAGGTTATCTCAAAATTTATTTAAGGTACCATGGATCTAAATTTCTTATGAAATTTCAACACTATAACAAACTTTGGTGCAAATTGTTGATCAATTCTCACTTGGTTAGGGTTATGGATGTTAATGAAAATTTTGTGTGCATGCATGAGATTTGGGTGCAAATGCACAATGTTGTGTAGCATTACTGTGATAAATATGGGACAATGCAAAGCATAGTTTTGAAGATTAGTCTAATTTGACTCGTACCTAATCAAATCAATCAAGTTGATTGTTGGTTGAATGGTTAATTGTTGGTTCAATGGACAGAAGATCTTGTAGGCCCAAATACCAGAGGGCAAAATGGAGCCCATCATGGGGCTCTCTTTGTAATTCTCCACCACTGCTACCTTCCAAGCTTCCTCAAACTCCTCTCCAACCTCAATATCAGTGCTAGTAGTAGCATGAGCAACAACACTATGCTTAGCAGAACTAGAAGAACACATTTTCCAAACTGCACGAGAACTACTTCCCTCACGAGTCACCATGTGCCATACTTGGTCTCGGTGATTCGCTACCTTCAACTCCTGGTTCAACTACCATATCTTCATTGGAACCAACACCCTGAACTCCACTAAACAACAATTCGCCATTTTATACTAGTGATTTGCCATTTGTACTGGTGATTCACCATGATTTTACAAGATAATATAATCTCGTGAGAAATTCACCAAAAAATTATATATACATATTATATTATTAATAAAATCGCCTTCCATTTTTCCTATGTATCATGGGGATTCACCCTATTATTATACATGTAAATTTATGGGGGTTCTTAAAATTTTCCCTTGTTAAATGGAGGCAGGTAACCCAAAATTATGAAAATGGTGGACTTTCTATCTGCATTCCTAAGCTGTTGAACATTGCATTTGGGGGGAAAATAGTGTGGCACCTAATTACTAGACAACATACTTGGTGGAAGAAAGTGATAGAATCAAAATACCTCTCTACTATAGGGAAAAACCTTTTAGATCAGGCCATTCCCAATAGACCTTGCTCTCAAATTTGGGCTCTTTGCAAAATATACATTCCCTTCATTTGCAACAACATCTCCAAATTTCTGCAGGGAGGTCGCAACATAAATATTTGGGAGGAAAAAATAATGGGCCAACCACCTCTCTCAAACAACCCAAGCACTCTGCGCATTCAAACTTATCTTCAAGAACAAGGGATTAATACTTTGGAGAAAATATCTAGTTGGGAAGAGAGAACTAGCATCTAGAATGGCTGGACCTTCCCAAACATGCCTCCCCACCTCGAAAATGAGCAAGAAATCCTGAAAAGAATGCTCCATGGCACAACTCCTCTCTCAAAATGAAAAGAGGATAGCTTTAGATGTGATCCTTCTGGATCTTCCTACACTGTTAAATCTGGGTATGAGTCTCTCCTCAAAGATAAATTCCCCACTCCTCCTTGGGCCAACTGGAAACAAGTCTGGAAATCAGAAGCGCTCCCAAAGATTAAAATATTTATTTGGACCTTGCTCAAAGGAATATTTTGACAGTCGAAAACTTAAAAAAAAACTAGGCATCCATTGTGCTTCTAGATGCCCCTTTGCCTCATGGCTGAAGAGATGATATTCCACCTTTTCGTTGAGTGATCCTTTGCTAAACAATGTTGGCATTACCTCATGGATCCCTTTCTTATTGAGATATGTGAAATCAGCTTGGTCTCAGACTTGATTTCCAACGGGAAAAAGAGACACCATTGGGGTAAAAAGAACAAGAACATAGCCAAAAGAGTCTGGGACACCCTCCCCCATGTTCTATTGTGGAACACATGGCTTACAAGAAACAAGGCTACCTTTCAAGATCAAAAACCCTCCATCAGGAAAGTTCAGAGTAAGGCATGGAGCCTCACTATTGAGACCATTCTTGCCAAAAATAACAGTCACTTCAATCTCAATGACCTGCAAACTAAAGAAATAATTCTCCTTGGCAGAGCTCTTGACAATCCTCCGACGTACAAAAAAATTCCTATCAATAAATCTTCCCACAAGGATCAGTGGAAGATTAGACTCAAAGAGAAATATTTTATTGAGTGGTTTGATGGAATCAAAAGGCCTGCATTCTTCTTTGACGGTGCCTCAAAGGCAAACCCAGGAATAACAGGAGCGGGAGGTTACATTATGGATTGGAAAGGCTATAGCGTGGCCATCTTTGAATGGGGGCTTGGCCGTTTTTCAAACAATAGAGTAGAACCTTAAACCTTATGGAAAGGCCTCCAAATCATAAAGAGACTTAAGATGTAAAAGGTTATGGTTCTTGGTGATTCTTCAATTATCATAAACATGACGAAAAATTCAACACAAACCCCCAACATTTCTTTGAGCAGACTTATCAGAATATGTTGAATCTTGAACAAGCATATTATAGGTCCCTCCTTCTATCATGTTCTCAGGTCTAATAAGAATAAAGCTGACACATTGGCCGACAAATATTGTAGCAGGCCCTCAGGTAAACTCCTTTTCCAAGATGGAATATCTTTCTCTCCCTTACCATGATTTACCTCCCATGCGCGATATTCGTATGCCCAATTCTCTGTGCCTCCAGGATCCCATCAGGGCAGGACTGTCATGCCCATACCTATTACTACACCAATCTCGTGACCTTATCTCTCTGGGAATCCTGCCCTGCTTCATCTCCCAACCCTTCTGCTACCCATGCCTCCTCTTTAAATTCAGCATTAATCTTCACTGTTAATCACCATATGTGCAAAGCCTATAGCTCTACATCCCCTGATCTCTATGCTTCTCTGCGCTCAACGACCCCTCAAATATGCTTTCTTTGGCCTGCCTTCTAGGGCTATTACACATTGCAGATCTGCATTTATATCGCTTCTTTGAATATTTGAATCTTCACATTCTTACCTCCCACTATTCTCCTACTCTCCTATAGTCTGTTATCACCTGCAACAATCCTGACTCTTCTACAACACTTGTTTTCCAGCAATGTAGCGTTAAGTTTAGAATTTCTGCCCCCACCAGCGTGCATTTCGTATACCTTCACTGCCAAACAATGCTTTGCCATCCGATATCTTCCTCATTCATCAATAACTCTATCCTCTCCTCCCTCTGATATCATGAGGAATGAAAATTGTTTCCACTATGTTGATCTACAAGTTGATAAGAGCTTAATTAAATATTATAGAAGATAGACATCAGGTAGACACTAGCTTCCTTCAACATCAAGCTCAATCCTTCCAGGAGTAGCTAAGGGGAGCCAATAATCGTTGTGCTCACATTGAGTAATCCCATTAGATCTTTCCCTATATGTTGGACAAGAAATCAGCTCCTAGTTCAAGCTCCAACAATGTATCCATTTCTAATCCGGGCAACAATCAAGAAAACATTGATGCTTCAAAAGGCCGGCAAAACAACAAGAACTAATCTTCACTCCCCATCTTCCTTTTCTCTGATCATTTCATTTAAATTTGCAATTATTTTATCACAGTTTGTTATGATTTATGAAGAATCGGATATGCAACATAGTAGTAATAGTCATCTCAAAGGAGGCTCGGTATTTTTCCACATCACCCCTCCTTGGTTATCATCTCCATCATTCGAATTTAACAGGGAACTCTATCCCCATTTTTTTTAATTTAAAATAGTAATCGAACTTTTTAAGAAAAATAATATCCGTTTTTGTCCCCACCACGACCTACCCGCTCCCCAAATCGACAGCCTTTATTTAATTTCGGCCCCCCCTCTCTATCCTCTCTTTACCGCCCGGGGGGGGGGGGGGGGTCTGAAAAAAACCGTTTCTCCACCCGGTCTCACTACCACCTGGTCTCCCCTCCACTCTTCGCACCCCTTGCCGAAACCACTACCCCCCCCCCCCCCTCAAAAACCACTCTCCCCTCGTTCTATTACCATCGTCCCTACCTGACACCACCACCACTACCGTGTTGCCACGTTGCCGAACCGTTACCAATCAAATCGCTTCCTAGGGTTTTATCCATTGAACATTTAACTACCATTGGATGATCGTTAATCCAATAAACCCACGCCATTTACAACGGAAAACAAGCATTCGTTATATAAACCTTGCAATTGTTCTTTTTCAACCTTTACTATTAAATTTCCTCTACGAACCAAATTTTTTTACAGGTTTTACTTTGTGCCCAATATTTATCTGTAATATCCCAAAATAGGGAAAATCTACAATAAGAATATCTTAAGAGATTCTTAAGTTGGAGCTTTAGAAAACCAAGCACATAGTGGTTTAAATCATCTCACAAGATTTAAAGGAACATCTAACCAATAAATGAATGATCAGCAACAAGATTATGGCCTATACACTGCTTCCAAAGTGGGGAAATGCAGCAATATAGGGCATAAAATAGTTGTCTTCATAAAAAAACGCTATATATGTGAGGAATGGGACTTGGATCCCTTATAATATACCATATACAACTCACATCCAGAATTGGAGCATAAACAAATCGCTCTAGCCAACATAAACAGATCTCCTAAACCCAATATGACTCAAATAAGCCCAAACCCCATAGCTTAACTCATGTAGAAATGACTTAAGCATGTATAGCATTATTTTATTAAGGTTTTATGCAGAAAATAATGAGAAATAATAGATCTAGAGTCTACAAGCATCCAATGGCTGAGAAAATGGAGATTCCTTACTCTTTATACACAATAAGAATAACCCGACAAGGGTTTCATGAGAGTACAATGTATAAAAGTGCATATCTGTAGATCTAGATCTGAAAAACATATTTATACTGCAACTCTGTATAAATATAGCTGAAATATACAAATAATAGAATAATAATGAAATACATAACTTTCCGAGAGAAGGGTTGGCCCTTCCTTCAAGGAACAAGCTCACAAGCAAGGGTTCAAACCCTGCTACTACAAATCTCGGAAAAATGATGTAGTTCCTTCAGAGAACTTTGTTGTAAGTGATAGATACTACTTTGGCCACATGCCAAGATGTCCAATATGCTCAGAAACCTCCTGTATAGATCTTGCAAATAAAGGGAGGCTCCCTCCTCTGAAAGATAAGCTCAGAAAGGGGGTGTTGTGATCTTCCCACTGCAACACCCTACAACACAACGTTTCCTGCCACAAGAATAACATTATAGCTGAAGGAGGATGCTTGGCCTCAAACCTGAATTTGGAAAACTGAAGTACAATGCTCCTCCAAGAGATCACTCAAGGTAGGAGAAGGAATCCCTCAACAGGAATTCCTTGTGCTAAACAACACTATAACTCTGCTAAACAGCAAGAGAATGCTCAGTAGTCTAAGAAGACCATAATCAATAATCCATAAGCTAACCTAAAATGTCTTTTATCTTCCTCCTTATAAGTTTTGTGAGCCTCCTCACCTTGGGTCCCACCCATTACGGTTTCCAACACCACATGATCACTTTCCCTCCAAAACTGCATTGTAGCTCCATCAAGGCTACTCCTCCATACTGCATTGTTGACTTAGTCAACTTGACTTATCAACATGATTCTTTTCCTGTTCATACATAGAAAGTCCAAAATCCAGCCACTAAGATGTTCCCTTTTCATACTAAGAGGGCTTTTATGCTATTACAAGACAAGTATGGGTCTCTTTCCCCATTTTATTCACCTCCTAAGTGCAAGAATCAAAATTTAATATTCCTATTAGCTGCATGGTAATTTTAGGAATATTACAGTCCTCCCCTCCCAAATGTTGCTTGTCCTCAAGCAACTGCAAGGATATAAATGGAAAGTATCCTCCCCTCTCCCTGTAGCATCCTCATATGATGAGCTCTCCCAAAGAATAAGATGATGTCTCAACAATGAAACTCCATAGTGCCTCTCCCAAGCACACAAGTTAACTTTTAGTGTACATCCCAAATGGATACCATCATGCAAAAGTAAAATACTCAAGGAGACAACTATGTGTTGTCTAGAGGTCCTCTCAAGGCACGGAGTTTGAAATGCATGGTAAACTTTCATTCCCAAGTGAAACCTCCACCCCCAAGCTATCATCCATATAAAATGAGTCACCCTCCAACATGGCAACTCATGAAAAATCCCCTCCACCTTTGGCTCATGAAGTGTAGGCGGGCTGAATCGATGAACATGATAGGCAAGAGGACCTATCCCAAGCTATCTACCTCTCCACTTATGATAAGTGTAGAGGGCATGTTGATCTTGGGTTGCAACATGGTTGCCCTCAAGTGGCAAGAAGAAGATTGAATCTCCAAGGATCCTCTCTCCAATGTCATGAGCCATGCTAACCCAAACCATTCCATACAAGATGAATGGCACATCATCACCATATGGCATCCAAATCAGAAAAGTGCTGAAGGTTGTGTGCAAGTTTGGATGGTATACAAGGTTTCCCAAGTGGATACTGCACAGTCTCCCCAACTACTATTTGAGAATATCATGTGGCAAGTGTTTCTTCAATAAGTTACAAGTTGTGCATGTTTGCTCCTCCACCATGGGGTAGTAAGCAGCAATGGATATCATTTGTACATAATCAAGATAACAATACACTTGCCCAAATTCATGTATATATGGACTACTAGCATTACAAAGATTGGCCCTAAAGTGACCATGAGACCCAAAAATACTCTTTCTCTCTTGTGGAGCAATACAATGTTCATATATGGTGAGAAGATACAAATACTCAATGGAGTAATCAACAAGTACATAAATTAATTTCTTACCATACATAGTGAGTAGGCTGAAAGTGAGGTCCATGAATGAGTCCTCCCATGAGAATCTCCTCATAAAAATCTGCAAAAATAAGGGATACACACTCTCCTTGGAACACTCCATCAATAAGAACATACTCCCAAGTGATAGCATTGTGGGCCTTAGTGATAAGGCTCTTGTCACCCCATGACTCCTCCCTTTGACATTCCATATGCCAAAGCCATCCACAACCATGCTACTAGGTGAGAGAATATTATTCCTATATGGAAGCCTCTCATGATCCTCTAATGCTAAAGGGTAGCCTCCTTGCACCTTTAATGTGCCTTCCTTCTCTATGGAAATATCATGATAATTATGGGAAAAATTATGCCCATACTCTCCCAAGTGTAACCACAACAACCACAACTCTTGTTGCTCCCTCATCTCTCCCTCATACAAGCCATAGAGTGAGATCATTATGGTTTTCTTGTATGATGCCCCATACAAAAAAAATTTCTGATGTTCTATCATATGGGTGCCATGCCATGCCTCCATCCACCTCATACCTCCTGACAAAGGGTATGACCCAAGATGGCCAAACTCTCTCAAAATCAGCCAGCGCAGCTTTGCTTCTTGCTGCCCTGTGTCATAGATCTGCAAGTGGCTCACCAACCTCTTGCTCTCCATCCACCTCCATTCATCCAAATGTGGATGCCTCCAATCATTCTCCCCCTTGGTATCTTCCCAATGAAGACTACCAATATCCCAAAGAAGATTTTTCTCCTTACACCTCATGGGAAGTTGAGATGTAACCCTTGGAGATCTTCTAGAGAAGACCTCTCATCAATGATCCTCTTCAATCCAAAAGGATCCAAGTGTGTTGAAGGAAAAACACTCTCAGAAAGGGGCGCAACACTCATTATGTCTTCCAAAATCTTACACCCTACTCCTCATGTTGCACGCAACTAAATAAGGTTGCAATGGAATGAATGTTTATCCATCCTTTTTTTAAACCAAGGTTACACAATGTAGTGCAAGCTTGTTGCTCCACATCAGCAATATGTTTTGATCCTTGACCATGTAAAGACAATTTTCCAAGGTTTCCCATAAGATTTTCTGAAATGATAGGAAATGGAAATATATGCATAGCTTGGTGAGCCTTGGGAACATCTTGTATGGCTACAAGAGCTCCTCCCTTCAATGTGTTGGCTGATCCAACTACTGATATGGATGGCTGCCCCTCCATGATTGTGACAGCGTTGATAGAAGTCTCCTCAAGTGGGGAAGAGGATTCCTTCTTCTCTGATCTCTCACTGTCAAATATTATGATCAACCTTTGAGTGCAATATAAAAAATTAGATACTCTTGCATGACTCACATGGTTGAACCACCAAGTGTTGACCTTACCCTCCAAGTGTAGCGCTAAGATATCCACAGCCTCTTTTTCCACTATTGGATGTAGTAGGAAAAATTCTTCTAACTTCATCACCCAAAATCTTGTTGTACATATGGGTGACCCATCGAAAGTGGACAATAGAAACCTATTTCCCTTCACCATCCTATTGATGTATGGCCTCCTTTCTTCTTTCAGTTGGATAAACTGAGGAAGATCTAGAGTCTCTTTGAAAGCTCTAGGTTGGCACTTATACTCTGCCAAATACCCACTCAGGATCTCCTGTTCTAATTGGTCTTCTTGTTCTTCACTCCCTCTATGAGAATAGTAAGTGCATGGGTCTTCTTCTTCCTCTTGAAACCTCCTAGAGGTCTCACTGCATCTTCTTCCTTCTTGAAACCCTCTTGGATTTTCATTGCATCTCTCTTCTTTCATCTGTTTAACCTCCTTGGAGAGGCTCTTCTTAGATCTGAAAATTGATGAGAGTAATCTCATCCTCTCCATCATTCTGATCTCCTCTTCTTCTTATCTTTTGGATTGGATCTGAAATCCACAGGCTGAGCCAAGATGGTAGCTTTAATACCATTGTAATATCCCAAAATAGGGAAAATCTACAACAATAAGAATATCTTAAGATATTCTTAAGTTGGAGCTTCAGAAAACCAAGCACATAGTGGTGTAAATCAGCTCACAATATTTAAAGGAACATCTAACCATAAAATGAATGATCAAAAGCAAGATTATGGCCTATACACTCCTTCCAAAGTGGGGAAATGCAGCAATATAGGGCATAAAACAACTGTCTTCAGAAAATAACGCTATATATGGGAGGAATGGGACCTGGATCCCTTAGATTATACCATATAAAACTCACATCTAGAATTGAAGCAGAAACAAATCCCTCTAGCCAACATAAACAGATCTTCCAAAGCCAATATGACTCAAATAAGCCCAAACCCCATAGATTAACTCATGCAGAAAGGAAGGAAGCATGTACAACATTATTTTATTAAGGGTTTATGCAGAAAATAATGATAAATAGCAGATTTGGAGTCTACAAGCATCCAATGGTTGAGAAAATGGAGATTCCTTCCTCTTTATACACAATTAGAATAACTCGGCAAGGGTTTCATGAGAGTACAATGTATCAAAGTGCATATCTACAGATCTAGATCTGAAAAATGTAGTTATACTATAGTTCTATATAAATATAGCTGAAATGTACAAATAACAGAAGAAGAATGAAATACAGAGCTTTCTGGGGGAAGGTTTGGCCCTTCCTCCAAGGAACAAGCTCACAGGCAAGGGTTCAAACCCTGCTACTACAACTCTGGGAAAAATGACGCAGTTCCTTCAGATAACTACGCTATAAATGATGGGGACTACTTTGGCCACATGCTAAAATGTCTAATATGCTTAGAAACCTCCTGTACATATCTTGCAAAGAAAGGGAGGCTCCCTCCTTTGAAAGATAAGCTCAGAAAGGGGGTGTTGTGATCTTCCCACTGCAACACCCTGCAACACAGCATTTACTGCCACAAGAATAATTTTGTAGCTAAAGGAGGATGCTTGGCATCAAGCCTAAATGTGGAAAACTGAAGTACAATGCTCCTCCAATAGATCACTCAAGGTAGGAGAAGGAATCCCTCAACAGGAATGCCTTGTGCTAAAAAACACTGCAACTCTACTAAACAGCAAGAGAATGCTCAATATTCTAAGCAGACCAAAATCAATAATCCATAAGCTAACCTCAAATGTCTGCTATCTTCCTCCTTATAAGGTTTTTGAGCCTCCTCACCTTGGTTCCCACCCATTACGGTTTCCAACACCACATGATCACTTTCCCTCCAAAACTGAGTTGTAGCTCCATCAAGGCTACTCCTCCATACTGCACTATTGACTTAGTCAACTTGACTAAATCAACATGATTCTTTTCTTATTCATACATAAAAAGTGAAAAATCCAGCCAATAGGATGTTCCCTTTTCATACTAAGAGGGATTTTATGCTATTACAAGACAAGTATGGGTCTCTTTCCCCATTTTATTCACCTCCTGAGTGCAAGAATAAAAAATAAATATTCCTATTATTTGCATGCTAATTTTAGGAATATTACATTATCAACTGATCATTCTACAACCAAGTGACATCACCTTCCTTTTCTCCTTCAACTAGTCACAAAAATACTACGAGTTCCTGGTAACCTTGTTCCTCCCAATTCCAATTAAATCCCTTAGAACTAATCATGCCTCCTAAAAAGAAAAACCAGGAGGATCCTCTCAATACTTTAGTCCACCCTCCCATAGACTTAGACCACATTCCTTTAGTAGATATAGATTATAATATCATTGAGACACAATCAATTCAAATTTTTTGAACTATATTGATAGCTGGAAGACAAATACGTTGATAAATCAGATGATATTGTACTCTGGGAGTCCAATCTCCCAAACTATATCTTCCATCACACCTTCCATGCCCCTGAACTCATTAGAAAATACGAATCCTGTTACATTCCCAATTAAAGAGCCATCATTGCCCCCACTGGTGAAATCCTTTTCAACATCATTGCCCGATAAATAGACCAAATGATGCAAGCTACCTCTCTGGAAAATAGCACTCCTTTCTCCTTAGAACCCCTCAATGGATTTTACCAAAAAAATTATTTTTCTAAAAGAGACAAGATCTTTGACATATTTCTACCTGAAAACACCCAGTTACCAAATAAAAACTCTCCATACCCTTCCTCCATTTTCCCCGATCAAGCTAAATAGATAATAAAAGTAATTTCATACATCCTTGGTTATTATTCTAATTAGTGGATAGATGAACCCATTTTAAACTTCCTTTCTATATTTTCCATAGATAGCAAACCATCAATTATTTTTAATTTCAGCCAATTCTTGGTTGACAACATTCATGAGCAGTTCCTTAAGTTTCATACTGAAGAATTGTTTCTCTTAAAGCAGTTTATTGTTAGTGTTTGATTCAGATAAGGGTAGGATGTAGATGGCCTTCCTTGAGGCCCAAATTCCACAGCCAAAATCATCATCCAATTCCAAGAATACATCATTTGAATTCGATATAAAGGATATTGATCCCATTAACCAAATGGAGATGCATAAGAAGACAAGTGAAATGATTTCCTCAACTCTTACTAATACTACCATGAATATTTATAAATTGCAGGTTTTGTTATCAAATATCCAATCATAGTTGAAAATGGAGAATATTTATTCTCTTGCTAAGGATACAAGGATTAAATCCTTAGAATATTTAGTGGTCAAGATGGGATATAACCCTGCAAACATGAAGGCTACAGAGGAAATAATCAAGAATAAGAATGCTGACATAGCAACATTGAGAAAGTGGTTGAAGATGTCAACCACTGAAGATCCCCTTACCAAGGAAATTGAGGAGACAGAGACCCATAAGACTGACATGATGAAGCTCATCATGGAACAAAATGCATAAATAAGGCAGATGGAGACTAAGATGGAGAAGATGATTAAAGAAAGAGAGTAGAATGCATAGCTGTCTATGATTCCATTAGATGTTGTACCTGTTACAGCCATTCCTACAACAACATCTACAAATTCTACTCCACAGACTACACAGACAATAGATGGCATTGAACAGTTAACTAACACAGTTTAAAATCTGTCCATTCAGAAAGAGGAAATCAAGAAACTGTAGGACTAGGTCAAAAATTTATAGGACTAGAAGACAAGGAGTGAGGCTTCTCACTCAGCAGAATCACAGAGAATTGAGAAATTGATTGAAAGATTGCAAAAGTCTGAAAGGGAATCAGTAATAGGACAGACCTTGGCCCGAGCCAAGGAAATAATTTGGATAGACATCATGAACTCAATTTCTGAAAACTAGCCCTGTATTGAGATCATCTTTGAGCAGAAAGAGTTGATCAAAAGATCAACAGAGGCTATAACAGAAATCAAACGAGAGTTGGGAGAAATGCTTACAGCAACAACAAACATTATCAAATTCCTAAAATCTAAGGACATATATGAACTTGATGATTTAGGAGTTGATGACAGGACAAGAACCATTCTAGAGGTGAAAAGGATTCTTACATAAAAGAATCTAGTTGTTCAGCTAGAAGAGAAGTGTCACAGTTTGGAGGTAGTATTCAACAAATGTTTTGCTGGAATTGAGCCTTTAACTCAAAAGGTTCTGCCTTATTTATTTATAATTAATGATAAGTTAATTGCTTATGAAGACTATGTTAAAAATCTGAAAGGGATAGGGAGAGACAACTCCAAATTTTCAAGCATCAAAGGCAACATGACAGGCATAGCATTTTTGGAAGCTATGGGTAATGATTTATTCATCCAACATGAAGTAAATAATATTTTTGTTGTAAGACCCACTTTTTCCAGATATACAAAGGTTGATGAGATTTACCAAAAGGTAATTAAATTAACCATTCCAGATGAATGTAGGTGGGATAAACTCTGCGAGTTACATTACTGGAGTAGTAATTCGGAGGCAGTTAGCACAGGCTAGTAAATCAGCCAGCGCAACATAGAAATAGGCCTATTCAACAATTGTTTCCTCCAAAATAGAGCCAAATTTCCACATTGTTGTACGCCTTGCCTATTATTTTGTAAAAGATCGATTTTATTGTTGGAGATAATGCCAATAATACACTGTCAGTTGAGACAACGATTTTGTAAATCATTTTGTAATTTAGTATAAATACTTCATAGTTTGAAGTATCAAGGGTTGATTGTTGAGTATAATTTTTGCTAAGCATTGTAATTTTTCTAGTTGTTGGAAGCATAATTAATACAAGGACATTATTCACAGGATTCATCATGTGGTGTACCAATCGGTGATGTTTTTCTTCTGTTAATGTGTTATTCATTGTTTTTATTTCTCTGTAATTTCTAAAAAGCTTAATTACATAACAAAAATTGTGACGAATAGGATATGTTATAAAGAGCACCCTATTCTAGATGTTGGTAATTTAAATTTTTTGTATTGAATTCAAATTGAGGAATACTTCATTGCTCCTTAATTTCTACTGAACTTTACATTTCTTACATTTCATAATTCATTTAAAATCTTGAAAGATCCAGTTAGTGTAACCTAGCTTTCCCTGAGAAAATCCTTCAAAGTTTTATGCAAATCCAGTTAATATTTAGACTCCATAGCCCAATGAAATTATAACAATTTAATAAACCAAACAATCCAAATCAAACAAAAAAGAAGTACAGTATTAACTAGCCTAAAATTCACATCAAGCATAGATAAATTTTACAGAGAGATCCCTCTTTGAAGCTGGCAAGGCTAGATCCCAAATTCCAAAGTGGTTTTGATATTGTCCTCTGTGTTTATTCTCACAATCTCGTAAATTATAGAACAATAATAATGCCTTCCATTTCCATTTCCATGCAACATGTGTTTGTTTTCTAAGATGATAAACATAATTCATTGATTCAATGCTATGTTTTGGAGAAGCTTTCACATTTTTTTTTCATTTTCTTCTGATATAAATGAATTCATGATATCCATGCTCGTTTTGAAACCCTATCAATATACCCTATACACAAAAATACCTCTAAAGTGCTAAAAAAATTTTCTTACCTTTCCCCATTACATGTCTACAAATCTGATTTTCAGAGCCCTGACCTAGTCCTCCTAGACCTAAACCACAATCTAGCAAAAAACCATCAAATAAACCAAACCCTAATCTGCATATCTAGCCTAAAATATTTCATGATCCATTCAATTGGTTGTGATGTCATTGAGAGATCCCTCTCATCCTAGTAGTCCTAACTACTAGGTCAAAGTGGTTTGTTGTTACCTTTGCTGGTCTGCTTTTCAGTCTTTGAAGAACTGGTGGAGTACTAACATTGTAGTCAGCAAGCTAAGCCACTTCATGACCTCTGTTGAAATGAGCTTCTTTTGGCTCTCGCTGTCGACAATGAATTGCAGTGGGGAGCACTTTACCCATATCTTGGAGTGGAAGTGGCACTCCCCCTCCTCTAGATCTTCTAGTTCCTCCTTCTGGATCTTCGTGGTAGTAACAGTGGCATTAGGCTCAGTATCGATAATCGACTTCCCTTTTTCATTCCCTTTGTTAGGTTCTGATTCAGAGTTGGAGCATGCATCCGATTTAGAAGCCTTCAGCTTGGCCACTAGTGGTTGCTTGGCCTGACACTCACTTGTCTTATGGGTGGAGCTCTTATGGAACTCACGCCACTTTCTGTGTCCTTCATCTTTGCAGTGTTGCTCTTTTCTTGTGGCTTTGGTAGGTTATCTTGGGGAACGTTGCCTTGTATTTTTCCCTTGTTTTGCAGTCTGGGGGCATCTTTCCTTTTCTTTTGATTTTCACATCCAAAGTATCGCTTCTTGTGTTTGAAATTTTTCTAAATCTTGGCAGCATTATGGTATGTTGCACCACGCGAGGAGATGTCGAGGAACTCCATTTCCTCCTAAGTGTATTTGTGCAGACAACTTCGGTACTTCAACACCAAATGTTTCTCCTAATATTTGATACCCAATTTTGTGCGTAGGGTATGGAACAAATTCGTCAGCTCATGCACATCTTCATAACATTGTTGGTGCATCATAGTATAGTTTATGTACTTTTCCTCATAGATACCCACGGGATATTATTGTTCCTTGATGGCGTCTCGGAAAGAATCCCAAGTAGGTGTGGCCGAAAATAGAGAGGGTTCCATCTCATCCTTTTGCTCACAGTAGGTTTCCCACTAGTCCTTGACATGGGGGGTGGCTTTGAGGAGTGAAAAAGTAATATTTTCTTCGTTGGAAAATTCATGAACCGAGAAATAACCTTCTAATAGATTAAATCATCTATTCATGACATCTGCATCTATTTGGCCCTCAAATATGGGAATGTCGAATTTTACTTATAACTTAAAAGTATTTGCACCTCCAGAGTGGCTGTTGGGTGCAGATGCACAACCGATGGGCAGTCATTGAAGGATATGGGAAAATTTATTAGTCATCGCGTTCCTTTGTTTCTCGAGGGCCTCCTCGAGAAATATTTTGATAGGAGCTCATGTTCCCTCATATTTCCTTTTCCCCCCCATGGGCAGCCATCTGGGTTTGTGATGGTTGACCTTGCAAAGGTTCAACCAATTCAAGCCTTAACTCCTTATACCCCAACCTTGTTGGGGACATGCAAATAAGGAACAAGAAAGAGAAGACATCTCTGATACCATTGATCCGGACTTATGCAGGAATGCAAAAAAATATAGAAATATACATAATCGAAGATATGCAGTAGAAATAAGACTTAATTTCATTAATATCACATAATTGAAATATGATTACAGGAAGAATGGAAATAAACTAGCTAGGGCACTAGTAGCTTATCTATGAGAAGAGATGTGGCGGCTACAGGCCTCTGAACTCTATTACAATGGGGCTCTAAAGCCTATTTATTATTAAAAAATAATGCAAAACCCTGAACATTTGAAAACCTAACCATAGGAGATGAAACGCCAAACTATGGGCCCCGTTGGGGTAAATTGGTACATCAATTTCCCAGGGTCGTAACTTTGGCATAGGATCTTTGTTTGACACACATGATACCTCGTTATAAATATCTATCTAAGGAATACAACTATTGAAAACGAATGTTAAGTCAAATAATCACATTTTGTAGAAGTTATTTAAAAAAAAAAACGTCGTTTAGGGCCTCAAAACAACTCCGGAAGTTCAGGACTCGAAAAACTGCCAAAAATAGTAAATTGTGCTACAATTAAGGAAACTAAAAACTTGAAAGAAACAATGGTGGGGGTCAAAGTGGAATAGGTGGGTGGCCAGAAATATCCACCTGGATCCCCCTTGGATAGCTACAGTTTATGCATTCATAAGTTGTAGATCAGATGATATGTATATATTTGATGGAAATTCCACTAAGAAATTCACATTTTATCCTCCTACAAAAACAACCACCGAAGTAGAAAATGAAATTTGGATAGATGATGATGATGAAGAATTTGATGATATTCAATCAGTTTATACATTTTTCACAAGTAGATGAAGAAGATCAGTTAATAAATTTAATAAATAACATTGACTCTTCTTATTACCTGTTAAAAAAATCGAAGTTTTCAAGAGCAATGTAATATTGAATATTTATCATCTCATCAATTTGCTTTAGATTTTATGGAGAAGTTTGGAAATTCTCAGGTAGAAATTTTTCCAGAAAAAACATTAAATATTAATAAAAACTTGGAATAACTTCAAAAGAAAAAAATAATAAATATGCTACAAAAACATTCCTTTTCTTATGCATGTGAATATATTGATATGAAAGGAATTGATCCTAAAACTTTTATTCATCATATTTATCTTAAAAAAAATTCAAATCGGTTAAACAACCTCACAAGAGAATGAATCCAAATCTCAGGGAAATTGTTAAAGAGGAATTACAAAAATTGTTGAATGTGAATTTCATTTATCCTATATAATACAGTCAATGGGTGTCACCTCTAGTGATTGGTCCAAATAATAATGGGAACTGGAGAGTATGTATTGACTTCAGGGAATTAAAAAAAAAAACCACTTTGAAAGATAATTTTCCACTACCCTTTATAGATCAAGTATTAGATACCTTGGTGGGAAAGAAGTATTTTTCATTTTTAGATGGTTTTAGTGGATATAATCAAATCCAACTAGCACTAGAAGATCAAGATAAAACTACTTTTACATGTCCTCGAGGAACATATGACTATAGGATACCTCCCTTTGGGTCATGTAATGCACCTGCCACATTTCAGAGAACAATTTAGGTATCTTTTCTGATCTGATTCATGATTGTGTGGAAGTATACATGGATGGTTTTACTATGTATGGAGATACTTTCGAATAAGCTATGGGAAATTTAGAAAATTTTCTTATTATATGTAAAGAAGAAAACCTTTCATTAAGACATGAGAAATGTTTTATGATGTTCAATGAAGGGATTTTTTTAGGTCACCATATTCCAGGTGATGGAATTAAGGTGGACACATATAAGGTAGAAGTTATTTCTAAAATTTCAATTCCTGTTTGTCAAAAATACGTTAGAAGTTTTCTCAGATTTACTGGATACTATAGGAAATTCATAGAAAACTTCAAAAAAATATCCTCTCCACTTTTCAAACTTCTTACAAAAGATTGTGAATCTGCATGGAACTCTGATTGTCAAAAAGCATTTGAAACATTGAAGCAAAGAATTACTGAAGCACCAATTCTAAGAGGACCTAATTGGTCTCTCCCTTTTCACAGTTTTACGGATGCTTCAGATACAACTTTAGGGGTTGTCTTGGGAAAAAAAGATTTAACTCCTTATGTTATCTATTATACAAGTAAAAATTTGTCTCTAGCAAAGTTAAATTATACTATGACTAAAATCATTTTTTAGTTGTTGTACATGCAATTAACAAAGTTTGTCAATACATTACTTGTTATGAAACTTTTATTCATACAAATCATTCTGCCATTAGATATTTAATGAACAAAACAATTACTAATGGAATAATTACAAGATGGTTGTTATTATTATAGGAATTCAACATCACTATTCTTGATAGACTAGGGAAAGAAAATACAGTTGTTGATTTCCTTTCCATAATACAAAATAATAATGTTGATTTTCTTATAAAAGATAATTGTCCTAATGAGTATATTTTTGCAGTATCTACTAAATTTCCTTGGTTTGTAGATATTACCAATTATTTAGCTACAAGAAAACTTCCACCACAATTGTCAGTAAGAGAAAAGAAAAAAGTTATAAAAACCAAATGCCTCTACAACCACAAGTACTTGTGGAGCCTTTTAAAAAATGGGCTTTATATTTTGTGGTACCTATAAATCCACCATCTAAACAGAAAAGGTACATACTTTTTTGCACAGATTATGTCACAAAATGGGTAGAAGCTAAACTTATTTTATTTCAAACTGAAAATGTTGTAGTCATATTTCTTTTTGAGGATATATTTAATCGTTTTGGTGTTCCAAGAGAAATTATAATAGATCAAGGTACCCAATTCACATCCAAGTTGGTACAAAA
Organism: Pinus albicaulis; assembly: GCA_034641835.2. NCBI lineage: Eukaryota > Viridiplantae > Streptophyta > Pinopsida > Pinales > Pinaceae > Pinus > Pinus albicaulis. The sequence goes on from CM076577.1 coordinate 27,328,242, forward strand.
GATCATGGAGTAGTATAAAATCAAGCACTGGAAGTCTACTCCATGTCATCCACAAACCAATGGACAAGTGGAATCCACCAACAAAGTTATTAAATTAATTATTAACAAGATTATGCATTTGCATAGAAAGGATTAGGCAGAAAAACTTCCAAAACCACTATGGGCATATCGAACTACATGGAGAAATACAACTGGACATACTCCTTATGAGATTTTCTATGGGAAGCAAGTTTGTTTCCAATAGAATTCCAGGTGCAGACCTATAGAGAAACTTCTAAGTTGGGCCCTGAGCTATCAGAATCTCAAAAGAAAATACTACCACAATTGAATGAGCTAGATGAAATCTAACAAGGTGTTATTCATAAGACTAGCATAATGCAACAACAAAGATAAAAATGACATGATAAGTTTATCAAACCTAAAAATTCCAAAAAAGGTGATTGGGCTCTTCTTTTTTATTCCAAGTTCAAATATTTTCAAGGAAAATTTCAAACTCATTGGCTTGGTCCTTATGAGATTGATACTATTTTTGATAATGGAGTAATCAAAATCAAGACTATTGATGATGAACAAATGTATTTCCTTGTTAATCATAATAGATTGAGATTATATCATAAACCTCTAACAAGGGAATAATTTGTTAAGTATTTGCAATCAAATTTTGAACTTAATTTGATCAAGAAAAGAGATTATTCTCCTCACTCTTCAACTTCATTGTAATTTATTTTCAATAATATTAAAAAAAATGTATAAATATGAAAACCAACTATGTTGGCATGTTTATACATAAAATCTTAATTGAAAACCAAGGTCTCTTGGTAGTTTAGATTTTCAAAAATCCCCTCTTTCTTATCCTTCTTTTCTTTTAATAAATTTCCAGGTGGTCAATTATATTCATGGGATCAATATTTTCACTAATTAATTATAGCAACAATAGCAACAATAAAGAATTATTTTCCTAATTAGAAAAATAAATTATGAAATATGACAAGAAAAAAAAACATAATTCGTATCATTCTGCAGCTAATTTTCAATTCCACAACTAGGTTTGGATTCTACAATAAAAAGAACATCAAGGGAAACAAGGAAATAAAGGTATGTAAGAATGCTAAAAGTTGTATTTCATATGAGAACTTAGATTTTAATTTATGGATGAATATATAAAAAGGTTGAATACCTTGTGAATTTGTTATATATAATAGTAATACCATATCCCCTTATCATTACACTGCTAGTCACATCAAAGTCATATCAGGAATTGAACACATAACATTGGTCCTTTGAAATCAGATCTAGTAAATTGTGAAGGTACAATTCAGACGCAACACGATTTATTCCATCAGCGCCTTACCTTTCCATCATTTAAATCTCTTCCATATCCATTTCACTCCTTCAAAATCACATTTTTCTTACTCCTCCTTTCAAATCTTCCATTAATCCTATCAAAAAGAACATTCGAGGTCGAGACTTCTTCTCACCATGGGGACACTTGTTTTCTATTTACCAATTGGAGAAAAATGTCTTCAAGCTTATCCGAGGGTAAAATACCAACTACAGCAGGTAGGATGGCTCTAGTTTTTCGAGAAATTCAATGGGTTTGAAATGGAAATCACTGAAGCCTTTTCCTTAGCATTTGATGGAGTAGAAGAAGAGATAGGAGAAATTAATCTCATCCTCACATAATCCATTGTAGCAGAGGTAACAAGACTACCTAGAAATGGGGAAATCTAGTTCAAAATTATGAATATAAAAGAAAATAATTGGGTTCATTTCCTTAAAGAACCAAGCATGGACTTGTCTATGTTCAAAAAGGGCATTGCAGTCACCATGTTAAAATGAAAATGGAGAAATATCTTGCTAGTTATTCAGAAATATATAACACGTGAAGTTAGATTTGGGACAATGTTTCTCTACCATGCCAGGCTTATGGTGCATTTTTTTAATGGGTTTGAAATTACTTTGCCTTACTTTCTACTTCAAAGTTTAAAGAAAATGGCATTTAGCATAAAAAGAGAGTTTAGGTCCATCGATAACTCTCTTTACCATCATGGACTCATCAATATTCTTTTAGAAGCACATTTGGAAGCTAGAGGATATAGTTGGAAAGACTTATTAGTGATAAACCACTTTTTAGAAGCTCCAGAGAAATAATCAAACAGTAAGGTCAAAATAATTCGAAGAAAGTTAGACCCTAAACTTGGAAAAGAGAAAATTGAAGAAAAATTTCGAGAGCAGGATGTGACTGAAACCCCTGAATATCCATTTGAAGACAACACCCCATTATACCAGTATCTTGAGAAATTTAAACATAAAAATGATAAAAAGGGCCTTAGAATAAAGAAAGTGATCTCAAACCAAAAATTACCCGAGGAAAGAAAGAAAATAGAGGATAAAAAAACAAAAAGACAAGGCATTGAAATCTCAGGAGTGAAATTGAGAAGAAGTAAAAGAATAGCAAAACCTTCAAGCACAAAGTCACCAAAAATTATTGATTTGGAGGAAAAATTATATAAGACACCTCCTCATATAATTATTCCAACAACGAAAACTCCAGAAATTGATCCAATTCAACAAGAGATTTATGATTATATGGAATCTCTAGAGCAAAGGGCACAACAAAAAGTAAAATTTTCTCAACATGAAATGGGGGAAACTTCAACAAAAAAAAGAATATTTAGAGCAGGAAACAGAAATGAGGAAGCTCTAAAACAAGATATATATGAGCTAGAGGTGCTTAACAAACACCTAACACGGGAAAGAGAAGCAACAAAAATTCAGAATGAGATACTGATAACTCAAAATGATAACATAATTTTACACCTTTTTCACTGGTATAAAAAGAATAAGAAACTTAAAGTTAAAAATATTTTTTTCAAAAACAGGATTAGAGGGCTACAAGGAAAATTTATGATCAAGAAACCAAGGACCATTTTCAGCATTAAGAAGAATAAAAGAAGCACTACCCTGTATGTGCTTGTATAGGCTTCAGAGAGCATTCATTAAAGGGGAATGAAGAAATTTTTTTGACATTTTTGGTGCATGAGGACATGCAAAGCCTTTGATGTGGGAGAATTTTGAAGCCTAGAATTGTGTAGAAAATCTAACCATGGGATTCAATCTGATATTATGATGTACTAAAAAAATATACTGAATCCATTCTACAATTTGCGAAAACAAAACATGATCGCACAATCACATAAGCAAGTAAGAGAAAGAAACAATCAATCACACAACACAAGATGTAACTGGGGAAAGCACATTGCCTAAAACCCCACTATGTGTATATTGCATAAAGTCAAGGATCATGAAACAATACAATGCTTTATCTCACAAGAGAACTCCTGCACTATGCCAACTGTATCACATTGATCTAGGAAAAATTGGACAAATACTTAGCCAATTCTCTGCCTCTACTTAGTCTAACTTTCTCACGCATTCTTGGGCTAATTGGATGCCTATTAAATAGGAAAATATATCCAATTGATTGCGCAATGCATCAAGGAACTCCAACTGACTCTATAACTGACCTATACATTTTTCTAATTATAAAACTGATAGTTATCTTCCCTTTAACGTCTCTCTCAACAGTGTTTTCCTTAGAAATAACATGCAACAACTATTTATAGTGAATTTTCAATTGACTGATTGATCACTCATTGTGAATTAAATTAGATTTAATTCACTAGACCTCTCACTAGCTCATCACTCAGTTAGAACTAGTTAAATTGATTTTAACTCAATTTATTCAGTTAACTAATTACAACTCATGCATAACTGCAACTGGACCCCCTTCAATCATGCAATCACTCTACATGCATCCTCTCTGACCCTCAAATATAATTTCCTAAGCTAACTCAGTCATTCTGACTTAGTGAACTAATACAAGTTGTTATGAGATGAAATTACAATTTCTCTTCCAATTTAATTAAGGGAAAATTAAATTAGAAGCCCCGCTTTGGGGTGCCATTTCAACAAATTGTTTCTTTTTTACTATCCTTTTTTCCATCTCATTTCACCTTTTTGTCATAATTCTATAAAAATCTCATCATTTTTGAGGTCAAGTTCAACTTTTACAAAGGAATTATTCATCCATAATGAAATTCTATGTTTCTTAGTGAATTATAACAAAAGTATTCCTACAAAAACAAAATCATGAAAATTCAGCGACTGGTATTTGTTTCCATAGAAAAATCCATTGTTATATAGGTTGCAACACGCCAATAAAGGGATGAAGACTATCAGAAGGTGACAAATGGCTACCATACGGATAACTACCTATTAGCATCACTTAGAAAGCTACGCAGATTAAGAAATCTCAAAGTCAAAGGAAAATTCAACTATGGAAACTATGTGTAGCAATCAAGTAGAGGTAGTGGAGGAATAAAACAACATCAAGCGAGCGAGACTGAATATTTGATCAGTTGTTGAGATTATAGATCGAAATAAATCTCCTATGACTTACTTTTTCAATAGCAAGTCATAAAGAGAATCAATTCTAAGTTGAATCAATATCATAAGTGTCAAGATATTTCATAGCATATCGGTTTAAAACTCTTTCAAATCATTTTATGAAACTTTTATAACAGTTGTAAGCAAGACCAGAGACATAAGGTTTTTAATTTTCAATTTTATAACTTTTTTTCCATGAAGAGTGATAATTCTCTGTTTCGTAATATGTCACTATTACTCTTAATGTGTGCATGAGGATCTTATGATCATTAATCAACGTTCACTCACGAGAGGGCCCCTTGTCGAGCTATGAAGCCTTGTTCATAGTTTTATTTTGTTTTTATCATTATAGTTTCTTTCAAGAATTTTCTTCCATTATAATTGTTGTGCCGCACTTTTGCCCAAATTTTCACGATATTTATCACATCATTATATTCTTGTACCTAGTATTTTAATCATTGTTTATCCATTAAGTTGGCGATTAGAGGCATTTAGAAATAACAATTATTCCTCGTTATTAATTAATTTAGAAGGTGTTTTGTGTAAAAGTTTCATTAATAAATTCCTTCTTGGTTGTAGGAAGGCTCAGTGCAAGAATGCATTTGAGTACAATTTACCAAATGCATAAAAGTAGCAGCTGAGTAGTTGGATTGCTGTAGGTGAAAATATCCAATTTGCAACCCAATGGATCAGAATCTCTCAATTCCGAGACATGGGTTGTGTTCAGAGCACCGTGTTTCCTATAACCCAAAAGTCGTTTGATGGAATTCAACTTCATGAAAGAGTTATCATCAGGGGAATATTCCACTAAAGACCACTCCTAAACATGAACGTATTCGGTCTCTATGAATATTTCTATGTTTGGGGATTAAAACAAATCTCAGTTCACTCTCAAATGGTTGATAACCCTTTCATAAAATAAACCATCATTCTGGAGGAAGCGATGGAAATTCTCCAAATAATTCACAATCAGGACAAAAGACACTTTGAACAAGGATCTATGGAAGTTGACAATGGTAGGACAACTTATCACAATGGACGAAGTTCAAATAGAACTATTAATTCAAGCGATACCGTGGCCATATCCTAGCCTTTGTTCTATTCGAAGAATCCCAAGAAGCATGGTTCACTATACAAATTTATGCAATATTGGAGGTTGATGCCATTGTTGCCAGGCACCGCAAAGATTTTACTGGGGACTTCTTTGAATATCTTAAATTAGTTTTCAACACATATTATGACAGTTTGGAGTCAAGTGATGAAATATCTAGGTTAGCATCTAAATGCGTAGGAGCAGTGCAAACATATGATAATGAAACTACATATAGTGAGGCATTTGAACTTGGCGCAGCGCAAGTTTGATGATTTCCCAGTTCACTTTATGGATATAGCTCGAGATGAGATGATTAAGAAGCTAGCCACAATGTCAGTGGAGAAGTTACAGATCCCTGTCATGAGGACCTTACCTGTTGTGTGGAGAGAACATCATTGCCAGCTCAACTGGATGTCCTTAAAAAATTGGGTAATTGCATATCAGACCTATACACTCCAACAGATTATTTTGAAGGTGACTCCAATTCTGAGAATTTTATTCAATCAGCTCCAGAAAACATTACTGGTTTGGAGACATTCACCCTCAATTACAAGGCGTAATGGCCATTGTCTCTAGTTCTATCAAGAAAAGCTCTTACTAATACCAGCTTATTTTCCGCCTACTTTTCCACTACAAAAATGTGGAACGACATCATTGTGGGACATGGAAAACCCATCAGAGTACACGTAGTCTCAACTTACTGGGAACAACAATTTCTGGATCATATGTGCTTTGCCAAAAAAATGCTGCATTTTGCAAAGTATGGTGCAGTATCTTACATTTGAGGTTCTTGAGCCCAATTGACATGTTATGTATGAGAGGGTACAAACCACTAAGATCAGAGATGAGGTGATGCAACACCATTATTATTTTCTTGATAAATGCCTCAAGGAATGCCTTCTTCTCGCCAGAAGTTTTATAGAAAGTGGAGAAGCTGAAATCCATATGTTTACCGTATTCAGCAGCAATACAATGGTTGATTCCATCAATGTCCATGTCAAATTCAGTTGTTACTACTGTCAATTCCTCAGACAGTGTTGTAATCAAAGAAATATCAAACAAAGGAGAAAACAGTTTTGAACAAGGAAAAAGAAAAGACTGCATCTTCCAGCAATAGTAGCATCCCACAAAAAGGGGAACGTTTTCCTAAATTGACATTCTGTTTTAAAACCAATTCTCATTTCGATGATTTGTAAAACCAATAATCTTCTGGTCAAAGCTCCAGTTTTGCAATTAAAATGAATAAATATCAGCTACCATAGTGGATCAAAGGAGGTCGATAGAGTGATATGGAGGCATGTAGTAGCTGTGCGCAGATAGGAGAGCTACGCATTAGAATGAGGAGCATTGTGCATTAGATGGAGGTCGATAGAGGGAATAGAGGTAGTAGCTGCGTAGATAGGGGAGTCGATCCATTGGAATTGAAGTAGCTACACATTAGAATGAGGAGCTGTGCATTAAAATGGGTAGCTGTCCATTAGAGGAGGAGTAGCTGCTCAATTAGATAGAGCGCAGAGTGTGAGTCTGTAATTTTGGAGAGCAGAATTTCTCATCTGCAAAATAGATTTCTCATGTGAAGTCGATTTGCTCAGATGTAGATCCGGCATCAAATTTCCCAAAGATGACGTATTTGTTGATTAATATTTGAAGCAATGTTTTGATTTGATTTAATAAATTTTGGCTCTGCATTTTTTTTTTTTATGTAAGCATTGTAATTTTTGTTTTTAACGTTGGGTTAGTTTCAGACTTGCTCCAGGGAGTGGCAAGGATCCACCACAACCTGAAGTCGAGTCACCATTCTTCATAGCTTTAGGATTTGTTTAATTTGTAGAATTATCTTTTTTTTTAAATTGTTTTTAAATAGCATCTAATTCTGCACTTAAATTATTATTTTGTTTTCCAAATTTTGAGTTTAAATATGGTATTAGAACGAATTGTAGATGCTTTGAATTTGAATGCGTTAACATTTCTCATTTAAAATATTAAATCATTGTTTGCATTATCTAATTTCTTTGAATGTTTGCAGGATTTAAATGCTTGTTTCATGATTTCACTCAATAATTAGATTTCTTTTAATTAGAATTTGTTTTGTTTTGGATCTCTTTTTAATTAGATTATTTATTGTTTTTATAGTATAATCATTTCCTTATGTGAGCAAGTTTGAGTGTGGACTTGATTAGGTATAGATATCAAGTTTAAATATAGTGTGATGATTCGATTTGAAGTAGGCTTGCTTTTTAATAGTTCATTTTCATTTAGATTAAAATATTTAAATAGTTTTTAATGGGATTCTTAAGTGTTATTTTATAGAGTGAAATGGCTTCTTTAAGCAATAGATAGAATTGTGATTTGTTAATTTGAATTTTTTATCAAGAGTAACTTTAGTTAGTTTAAGGTTTGAAGTTATTATTTGGGTAATGCGTGTGTTCTTTTAGTTATCTCAAGTCTTAGTTTCAAGTGTTAATGTCAAGTTAGTGAGAGGAGTTAATAAATTAAAGTTTTTTAGGTTATCATAGGAGATTTTAAAAGTAGAATGCGAGTGCGAGAATGGCACATGATTGAGGATTGATTTATAGTTTAATTACAGTGTGGAGTTTGCAGTAAATGGAATTGGTTCAGGAAGTTTCATTTTCAATATTTTTTATTTGCGAGCAAATATGTGTTTCATTCGAGTATCTAGTTTATCGTTACAAAGGAACATATTTATACTCCGACCATTAAGTTGAGCCAATACGCAGTACAACTCGCGTTTACGACTCCCGAATTGATAATTAATATTGAGAGGTTTAATCCGACAATCAAGCCGACCAACAATAATTTCATTTTTTATTATTATTCATTTGATTACAGAGTACCCACAAATAGAAAACTCTAAAAATATTTCAATTATTCAATGCATCTTCTTGTGAGCACTTAATTGTTTCACAGATCAATTTGATTTCTCAGATGTTAATGAAGTACACCTTAGGGCTAAATACACACACCAATAACCATTCTTAAGTTATAATTTTATCTTTTGCAGGTAGGAATCAGAATTTACTGTCATTTTCTTTCCAAGCATTTAATATAGAGTTTCGCTACTGCAAATTAGTTTAGGATTTTCTTTCAGCAAGATAGTGCATAATGTGTTCAATTCCTAAAAGTAGAATTATATTGTTTTCTTTTAATTTAATCTTTAATCATTTCCTTTTATGCAATTAGAATTAAGTTTGAATTTTTCAATTTAGATAGGTCTTCTATTTCCAAAAAGTTCAGCTCAATTAAATAGGAATTAATATAACTTTGGATTGAAATAAAATGTGCGTAATTATTCTCCAAACCATGTGTCTTTAAAATTAGTTTCATAATTTTTGGAATCACTTAATTCACAAAAGGAATCCTAGCATATATAGTGCACATGCATTTCAAAAGTACACGAAACTAGGTTAACAATTAAGGAATTAAATTAAGGACAATTAATTTACCAAACAATATTGATTGGACTAAACACGTTAGCAGAAATGGAACAAGAAATGCAGGTAATCAAGAAGAATATGAAATAAGCACAGGATAGACAGTAAAACTATGCATATCGGAACAAGTTTTTTAAGGAGTTTCATGTTGGAGAACAAGTGTACTTGTGCATCATGCCCAAGAAGAGCTCCTTGAGGATTGGATCATGTGCTAAGCTAACACCTCGGTTTTGTGGACATTTCAAGATTCTTGAAAGGATTGGACCAGTAGCCTATCAACTTTTACTTCCTCCGGTAGTGAAATTCCATGATGTTTTCCATGTGTAATTGCTTAACAAGTATGTTAAATATGTTGATCATGTGATTGAATGGTTTGTATTGTAGGTGGATCTTGAAGGATAATTTCAGTCGAGTCCATAATGTATATTGTAGAGAAAGATGCTCATGCTTCGAAACCGAGAAATCGAGCAGGTTAAAGTGTAGTGGAAGCACTTTGGGTCTAATGAAGCTACATGGGAGATGGTGGATAAGATGCAGACTATGTATCCTTCTCTATTCACTGGTTGAGAGAATGTCATTAATACATTTTTTTGGTATATGTTTTGGTATGATGTTTTGGTTTATGTACATATGCATATGGATGTAAATACCACCATGAGTTGTGTGATGAATCTCCAATAAGTAGTATGATGTCATGTCATTTGGTTGTCATGTTGTTATGTTGTCATGTTGGGTTGATTCTCACCAGGTTGATCATTGTAAATATTGCAACGAGCTAAGTTATAAAGCTCCATGGGAAGTGTTTTTTTCTTACAACAGTCTTGTTGGTTATAGGTTTCATTGAAAATCGAGGATGGTGTTCCCCCAAGGGGGATGGTTCTGTAGCATCCTTGGTTAAAAATCCATGTAAAACGTTGATAAAGGAAAAATAATAACCACGGTTATGGGACACTTATTCCAAGTTGAATGTTGGGAAAAACATCCTAGTTTTGGATTTCATTTGGTTTATTATTGTTAAGGAAATTGACAAAGGCAATGACAAAGGCTTTGGAAAGGAAAAGTGACATTTACTGACATTTATTTATGAAAATAATGGAAAATAGGAGAAAATGAAGGTGAAAGGTTAAAGGTTGCATGTGAGGAGGAAAATGAAGGAAAATAACCGAAAAATGAGGAAAATAGAGGTCGCATTAATAAAAAGGCTTATGAGGATCAACTAGTAGATTTTTGTTAGTTCAGTTTGGAGCTCTCTCTCTGTTCTCTCTCTCTCAAAATTTTGGACATGACTTAGAGTTTTCTTCAAGCAATTTAGCATTGGATCAAGAAAGGCAAAGAAGGAAAAGGTGAAGCAAAGATCAAGAATGGAAGAGCAGGATCAAGCAACTACAGTTGGATTACTTACACGTATCGATTTTCATGTATCATTTCCTTGCTAGTTTTAGCATGGATGGTTATGCATGTGTGTTCTTTGTTCTCTTGCTATCATTTCCATGGGTTTTTCCAGGTGTGATAATGTTCTTCAGCCTCGCCTTTCCATTTCTAGACAGCCATTGTGTGGTGGGTTCTCCTGTATTTGGTTGAGCTGGATTTCTGGATGGAATTGAAGCTAAGTGAAGTGGTCTTAGGATTATTCGCAAGGCCTAAGAATCCCTTGACCGATGAATGACGAGATACATGGTGAAGCTTGGATGTGAACACCTCGATTGAGCCTTAGAATCCCTTGACTAGTGAATGGCAAGATACATGGTAAATTCCAATCGTGAGTACCCTTGATTGGGCCTAGGAATCCCAGGTTGGGATACCTGGTAAATCCTAGAGGGTGGAGACCTCATATTCCTAGGAATCCCTTGACCAATAATGACGAGATACACGGTAAAGCTGAGAGGTTGAGATGGAAAAAATCCTGACGATTTAGGTGGAGAGATCCTATGGCATCCATGCCTATGTATGACCTGGTGATTCGGTGCCGATTTCGGTAAAGCCTGGTTTTATTGATGGGGATGAGGCGGTGTAGCCTCAGGAAGCCCTCGTTGATTTTTGGCTTTGATTCCCACACTCATGCTTGGAATATGGCTCGAAGGTAATCTATGGTAGGGTGGAATGTGGAAGTCCCAACCCTAGTTGGATTTGGCATTAATTAATAAGAGTTCATTTCCTTGGTATTTTATGTGAAAATGTACTGGTTCATACATGGAAATTATGGTTTTTGTATCCTTATTATTTTTGTTGTTTATATGCTGGTTATGAGTATGTTTTATGACAGTGATGATGTATGCTTCTCATCATGTTTTGATTTATAAATGAATGAACAATGAATATATGACCTAATAGAGGAAAATGTAGTTAATGTGATAAGGTATCAATGTCTTAATGATTCTCAGATAAGTGTGAGACCCCTATGCTCAGATATTTTTTTATGACCTGTACAATGCATATTAGGACATGTTTGATGAAATGTTTATCATGGCTAGTAGGGGTCCAGTCAAGTCCTTGTTCAAATATTTGTGTTTGTATCATTGTTTTTATGTTACTTTTCATTTTTGGAAGTTTCATGGAGTTCTAGGCAATGGCCTGAGTCTTGGCCTTGAGAAAGTGGCACGAAATCCAAGGTCGCTCACACAAAAATAACTGGAAAAGTCCCTAGTCATAGGCATTCCCTTTCTGTGGGAGAAAATGTAGGGTCCTAGTCGCATGCATGCCCATGTCATGGGAGCGACTGAGGATTAAATGTTGTAAAATGCTATCTTGTCTCAGGGGTTGGTCACCTGGAAGGCTTGGATGACTCGTGAGGGTTTGGTAGCATGTGTAGAAGGTCAAATTGGTTGTGTTGTGTTGGTTCCACTTCCATAATTGTACATGGGGATTCAAATCATATCATGGTAGCCTCTCGTCACATTTTTACCCCAGCAGACCGATTAACTTGGGTAAATGTGGGAGGAAGGTGTTACATACACACTAACCCTTCCTCCTCATAAAGTAGTGTCATCAGATACATTGGTCCTCTATGTACTCAATAGGGTATAATTTGGCCATTATGAGGGTTTTAAAGTCCTCCCACTTAGTTGCTTGGGGATCACCCTCAAAGATAAGTGTCTCCATATGTCCTTCTCACTAGTTTAGGGCATGGCCCTCTAATTTAATCCTAGAAAATGATATTTTCTACTCATTTATGTGGTGAATACTAAAATATACTTATAATTGTAACAACCAATGATTCAATTTTATTGCATCAATCTCACATTAATTGGGCTTGATGTTGACCTTCGCTTCCATCATGAATAGGAACTATGAATCGACACTTGAACTCAACTATTCTTTCTTGAGTTCTTTCTTTGACTCATTTTCTCTCTCAATTTTCCCTCCGAGTTGGAACCTCCACTTCTCTAATCCAAAATTTGTTTTCAAGAGCCACCATAAGGAGATTCATGTTGGAGTTGATATCTGTGGATTATGTTTCTAGCCTCGATAATTTCTCCTTTGTCAAATCAAGGTTATTATAAATATATTCATCCAACATGGCTACGGTTCTTCAACACTCTACTTAAACTGCTTCCTTGGTCCCCTATAATTTTCCATGAGATTCCCCCAAAAAAATTATGTTGAGGCCAATATGATCCTTAAATTTCCATGGATATTCCATTCGATAGTTCACAACAATAGATATTATAAAAATATATGTAAATCTATATTATGAGATTTAATTTCTTCAGATTGTAGATCTACTGAGTGCTTTTTTTTTATGCATGTAATACATAAAAATGTAGAAAATAAAGAGTAGTAAAATACAATCACACACCAACCACAATGAACACAATATACTTTGTGAATCCCTTGTGGAGGGCCTAGCTAGAAGGTGAGGCTACTCTAGTCATTTTTGTCTGAAATGGAAATAATCCAAGTACAAGTAGAAGAGACTCTGTATGGAGTCACTTTAGACTTGTGGCTTAATAGGCTACTCTCTCACATTTTGTTTGAAAAAAGGTTACTCTCTCACTCCCACTCCCAATTTATATGATCTATTATGGAACAAGATGTAATCAAAATTAGGGGAACCCATTTTCGTCCTAATGATTTGGTTATAACATAGTCTGATAGCTGACAACGGGTCATGTTTGATACAAACTCTAAACTAAATTTACAAATTTGACCATTCTAGATTCTTCTTCCAAGTCTCCACGTGGCTAGCCCCTTTTGCATGAATAATAGGGGATGGCATAGCATCCTCTCTAACCATGGTGATCAAATACAATAGGCCAACTTCTGAGAGACATAAATTTTGCATAGAAACATTGATTGACACAATTCTTGCACCATTGGAAAGGCCTCTTAGTGTAGAATAATGTCACGGGGTTGACACTTAGGTGGGAAAATTTTACTCCTTAAAAACATCATTTAAGGCGAACTTAATGATTTCAAACCCCAGTTCTCCATCCTAGGTCCAACCGATTGCTAGTACAAGTCAATTCCTCCCATTCTTCCATTCTAAAAACATCTAGTACAAGTCAATTCCTCCCATTCTTCCATTCTAAAAACATCAAGAGAAATGACAAATAATGTGATGATCCAATCCATATTAATATCATACATTTACACAAATATATTATTTCTAATTGACACATTATTATTATTATCTAATTTGACTGCTAAGTCTACGAATGCATACATACTCTACCCCCTTTGGTTTCGAACCTGTGACCTCTTAGAAGGAAACATGTGCTCTTAACCATTACGTAATAACCATAAATACTAACAACATATATGATAACACATATTTATATTAATAACCATATTATTAATTAATAATGTAAAATAAACATCACTTAAGGTTAAAAAAATAAATAATCTTAAAAAATTAAAGATATCACAATCAACCTATTTTTATTTGTTAAGCAAAGAGAGACACTCTCCAACCCAATATGGAAGAGATGTCCTATGTGTATGTTATGTAAACATTTTTACTTGGCTGAATTACACAAAAATTAAAATAAAATAAAATAAAATATTAATAATACTTATTACATTAAAATAAAATAAAAATAAATAAACAATTATAATTATAATTAATAATTAAACCAATCTCAAATTATCTTAATTCTCAATCTACCAAGGGCTAAGAGGGATCAAATAACTTGAAGTGCAAACCTCTTTTAAAGTGAAAAAAGATTTGATCTTTTTTGGAGCTTGATGAATTGAAAGTTATGATAAATCTAGGCTGATTATTTAAGAGTGATAAAAACAATTATATCACAATATTGAACACTTTTAACATTGTTCAAAGTTGTAAATATATTGTGTTAATAAACACTTTTGCCCTTTAAAAAGAAATAATATATATATATATTTTAAACTTGATAGTACCTTTCATTTTTCTCTATTTTTTTTTACTCTATGTTAATCAACATGTCCAAAGACATCACCCCTATTGAGAAAAAGAATTAAAAAGTACTACAACAACCAAAACCCCATTAACCATAAATATTAATTTGTCAATATTAATTTTAATGAAAAGAAACATTATTAATTTCATATGTATAAAACATTTATATAGTTTAAAACGTTTCATTAAAGATTTTTCAAAATTTAACTGAAGGAGGACTCAAAATCGCATATTATGGAATAGAATAATCATAAGTTATATTGAATAGTAAAGGATATTTCAAATTGTTTATCCCTATCAAAAATATTTTTTAATGATTTTAGCGGGCAACAAAACATTTTCAGAATATTTAAAAGTGAAAATCTCTGCGAAGAGATTTTTCCTCGTAATACACTGACACTCCTTGGGATCGGAGCAGTTGGACAGCGCTTTTTTCAACATTTAGCCTGAGGAAAGTCAATTATGAAATCGCTGCGATCTGAAATCGTACTGAATTGCATTTAATTTTTATTTTTATAATTTGATTTCGATTATTTTAAACAATTTCTTCTTTCAAACGGTTTTTTAAAAATCGAAATTAGATCCACCAACGTTGCAGAGCAATGTGGCAGTATCTAATGGGATAGTGCGGGAACTTTATAAGATTCACCTATCTACCTTTATAATTTCCACCGACCTTTCAGAGGAGTCTGTAGCCGTATCCACTGGTTACTGTTGGAGGTGAAAGGGATTTTTATAAATTGCCACCCACATGTAATAGTAACGTTCAGCCGTATCCATTGGCTTGCAAACTGCACGTCTCGGTTTCAATATATGCTTTAATTCAATGGAAATAACTAAATTGGTGTCTCTGCGGCATACACTTTATTTCAATACGGGAATTGGTAGATAGGACGTGTCAATGAAGGGTTCAGTATAGAGCAAAATGGTGTTCCTAAATTCCATTTGCAGGCACCGCAAAGAGAGAAACTCTTCCATTCTTAAGTGAGCTGACGCCGGGCAGAGGAAAAAGCCTGACAAGTCAGATATCGTTTCTCGTTACATCGTTTTCTTAAATGGCATAAGGCTGCCATGGCAATTGATGAACACACATATCCATCGTTAACCCTCCCCGCCCCTTACAAGCAGCAACTTGTTGCTCTGTCTGCAACTCCATACATTTACCCTGTGACCAAAATGCATTTTCCGCTTGGTGTTACCAATTCAGAGATCCCACCATTGGGAATAACAACGAGCAGACAAATTGCTGATTATGGAATAATGTCGATCCAGCATTCCATGGCAATGAGTAATCCGGCTTCCTCTTCTCTGCACTTCTTAAATCAGTCCGGCGGCCATGGCGGATCTGAAGTGGAAACCCTAATAAAATTCCCGCCTCCCCACATGGATGACCTGAGTGCCGTAGTCACCAAATGCAGTAACCCACACCTGTATCCATATGCAGGCCTTATTCCAAGCTGCGGCTGCGGATTCAATAATTCCCTCCCCGATGCGTATTTCAGTGGCGATAACAACCAGAGAGTTCATTGCATGCACCGTAAAATTGGGGCTATAGCAACCCACCCAATGCCGCCATTTCCTTCCAATGAACGCAGAGGTGTTGATGCGTATAAACCCCTCAAGAGAAAACGATACAGCGGCTGTGAAACGAGTGCGGCCTTATCGGAACGGGAGATTCATATTCTTTCGGAAAGGCAACGGCGCAGCGGGATGAATCAATTGCTAACCAAAATGTGTTCTTTGCTGCCCGCTCAAAGCGTTAAGGTACTATTTATTTATTTATTTTTTATCCCAGAGAAATCAGCAGCTAGGCCTGACAGGTAACTGTTAGTAAATTTCTGAGAACTAACTATTCGTAAGTCTTAGATCTTTCGTATAATAAATTTCTGGTCTCCTCACTGTGTCTTTCTCCCTGTACACCAGCTATTTAAATATATTAAATTTCTCAATTTTCTAGCATTCACATTATTCCAATCACAAACCAATAATTGAAATGACCGTCTGTCTCTGTAAACCAGATCATTCTCTCTGTAAACCAGGTCATATATAGAAGATTTAAATATGTTAAATTTCTTAGCCTAGATCTAAATATTAAATTTCTCAATTTTTTAACAGTCACATTAGTCATATTATTCCCATCACCAATTGAAATGCCCAATAAAACTACACCATTTAAAAAAGTAGTCTGTTTATAAACTTCTGTGATCCTTGTGATCCTAACCTTAACTCTGTTAATTTTAATTTTAATAACAAAATCTTGATGATGGACTATATTGGATAGTTGGAAAAGCGTTTTTGGGCGTCCAAATAATATTGTGATTTTTCTGAAAAAATTGGTTAAACAATGTAGTCTGCGTTAATTACTAACCATGGTGTTATGAAAAAATTGGTTAAACAATGTAGTCTGTGTTAATTACTAACCTTAACCATGGTGTTATGGTAATTTGCAGAGTGACAAAATCGGCATTGTAGCAGAGACCATAAAGTACATTCACTATCTCCAGCAGCGTCTCCTCAGTCGCAGCAAGAAAGTGGGATGCGGTGCAGAGACGGGCGGCAGTTGTGAATCTCATCAATCCACAACTGGCTCTTCCGACTTTGCAATATTGCCAGAGGTATCGTTGAAGAGCCATGCAAGCAAAGATGTGTTCATTACCATAAAGTGTGCGAAGAAGCACAACCTTTTGCCTTCAATCATAGTGCTATTGGAGGGCCAGAAAATGGAGGTGATGGATGCCTTCGTTTCCACAAACGGCGCGGTGGTCTTTCACTCTCTCCACCTCAAGGTGCGTAAAACACCTTGTGTTGTGAATCGTGATTACATTGGCGCATAAATTCAGGTAGAAATCATGAATTCTGTTGTTGTTTGATTGATTAACAGGCTCTCCACAGTCTGGATGCTGCTCGCAGAGAAGCTTTGACAGACACCCTGAACAGGCTTATCAAGTCGGAGCTTCAAATCACTTTAGGACCATGAACGTGGCGACGGTAAAGCACTATTAAATTAGTCTAGGCACATCTAAATCTATATTACAATCAAACTATTATCTGCATATCTCGGCATTGCTGCAATTGTTATATGATTCTGCTATACTATTACATTTAGATTTGCTTGTTTTTCATCCATGCTTAAGACTCGGCTGGCTTCCGTTACCATTATCTTATTGCCTTACCATAGGGCAAATTGTATGCCAGATTGCTTTAGCCTCTGGTGGATCTGTTCAATTAGTTATACACAATGACATAAATTATTACTAAATCTTGTTCTTTACTGGATCAATTTCGCCTGGTTTGGTTGATAAAAGTTTGCATGTCCAAGTGATTAGTAGCCATTTACCTCAACAAGGTTTCATATGTATGTGAGGAAAATGATACTTTATGTTTCAGGCGTCAGCTTTGTGTAGGTCTTAGGAGAGGAATCTTTCATGTTCCAGGCTCAGGCTGTGTCCAGTAGCTTGGGTGCTTGCAGTTATTTAACTTTGCTCTAAAGGTGTACATATTCTATTCTATTATTTAACTATTTACGAAGGTGCCTCTACTCTACTTTTTTAGATTTGAAATATTCTATTCTATTATTTAACTATTTACGAAGGTGTTTCTACTCTACTTTTTTTAGATTTGAATTCTTAACCATTAAACTACTCTAAATTGTTAATGGATATACAAACTATGTTAGCATATTTTCATCTAATCACTTTCTTCACCTGAATATCTAATTTGGTGTAAACCATTAAGTTGGTTACAATCCTTAGTTATAAATATCTGATTTGGAAAGGATGTATTATATAGCATAGTATTGTTAGGGAGCGTTACTCAAAGTTGACACACCTTAACTAATAGTTTTTGGGCTCCCGGTTTATGGGAATTTATGGTTTTGCTCATAGCCTTTACGGTTGTGAGAATTTATGATGGTTTGTGAGAATTTGTGTTTTTTTCCATAGTATCGATGAGAAATATAGTTTATTTAAAGAGGGAAAGACTCCAAGTAAATTGGTTCTTGTGGAAGTTGGGATTCCAAACAACATGATTATGATGACTTATATGAGAGAGGCTAGTGCAATAAATGATTTCTCATTGGAGGTATGGTATAAAGATACTCAAAGTATGGACATACGGAGAGAGAGGTCAAGTAGCAAGAAGACTAGGTCAAGATATGGATCAACTAAGCTAGAGATGTAACGAGAGAATGGTCATATGGACAAGCAAATTGACATAGAATCAATGGTTTGAGGATAGTGAAGGAACCAACATGTGGTAGCTACAGTGATGTGTGAACACCATAAGGGTTTTGGTTCAAGGTAGGTGTATATCCTCATGAAGTTGTAAGACCTATTGTTCATGCATACATGTTGCATGATCATCGATGGTTGTAAGGACTTAAGACTTTGATTGCAGTGATCCATGGATTCATGAGGTTCTCGAATGGACCACTTGGATAGGTACCATGGTGACGTGTATTGGTATCCTAGCTTAAGGGGGGGAATGTGAGATCTTAAGTGAGATGGTTAATCAATGATTAAGACTAGGTTAATCTTTGGAGTCAAGGATAATGAAAGAGCCAATGTGTGATGAGAGCCTCAATGGTGTGATACTAGTGTGTGAACACCCAAAGGGTTTTGGTCCTAGGTAGGTGTATTTGCTAAGGAAGTTGTAAGACCTATTGTTCATGCATACATGTTGTGCAGGAGCACATATTATTGTAAGGCCTTAAGACCTTGATCAAGCATACATGTAGCATTGGCGCATGGAGTGTAGAATGGACCACTTAGATAGGTACCACGTGGAAGGTGTACTAGTGTCCTAGCTTGAGGGGAGTAGGGGGGAATGTGAGATGTCAGGTGAGATGGTTAATGAATTATCAGCACCATGTTAATCTCCCCAAGTCAAGGATAGTGAAGGAGCCAACATGTGATGAGAGCCATGATAGTGGTGTGAGAACATTGGTTGTGTTTGAACACCCTAAGTGTTTTGGTCCAAGGTAGGTGTATTTATCCAAGAAATTGTAAGACCTATTGTTCAAGCATATATGTTGTGCAAGAGAGGATTGTTGTAAGGCCTTGAGACATTGACCAAGCATACATGTAGTGCATTGACACATGGAGTGTGGAATGGACCACTTGGATAGGTACCAGGGTGTCAAGTGTACTAGTATCCTAACATGAGGGGGCGGATGTCAGATCTCAGTTGAGATGGTTAATTAATGATTGATACCACGTTAATCTCTTCGAGTCAAGTTTAATGGGGGGATTTTTAGGGTTTGTCACGAGTCAATGTTTTGAGGATAGTGAAGGAGCAAATGTGTGATGACAATTGCAATGGTTGATAACACTAGTGGTGTGTGAACATCCTAAGGGTTTTGATCCAAGGTAGGTGTATTTTCCTAGAAAGTTGTAAGACTCATTGTTCAAGCATACATGTTACTTAGGAGCATGGATTGTTGTAAGGCCTTAAGACTTTTCTCATGAATACATGTAATGTAGTGGTGCATGGAATCATCAAGTTGTGGAATGGACCACTTAGATAGGTACAAAGGTGAAATATGTACTAGTATCATAGCATGAGGGGGGGAATCTGAGATCTCAGGCGAGATAGTTAATGAATGATTGTAAGGAGGTTAATATCCCTAGTCAATTTTATGGGGGGATTGAAAGTTTTTTGGGTAAACTTGACTCGAGGAGACTAAATTGGTCCTAATCATTCATTAACCATCTACCCTAAGTTCTCAAATTCCCTCCCACAATCTAGGATACCAGTACACATGTCACCTTAGTACCTATCTAGGTGCTCCATTCCACAGCATGATGACTCTATGTGCCACTGCACTATATGTATGCACGATCAAATTCTTAAGGCCTTACAACAATCTGTAATCTTACGCAACATGTATGCATGAAAAATAGGTCTTACAAATTCTTAGGAAAATACACCTACCTTGAACCATAACCCTTAGGGCGTTCACACACCACTAGCGTTATCACACCAATGTGGTTCTCATCATAGGTTGGCTCCTTCAATGTCCTCAAAATTCCCTCTTATCAAGTCACTTATTAAGATGATTTACGAACAAAGTTGATGATGATCATTGAACTATTTTTAATAAGTAATGAGTTCCAACCGGAAAATTTCTTTAACTTATTGTTTTTGAATTGGTTTGGTTTACCAAAAAAGTTGATCATGATCATTAACCTATTTGAATGAGTTCACATTAGAAAACAATTTAATATGATGTTTTTAAGTTGGCTTACCTTCATGATAAGGATGAGTAAAAGCTCCAAGAATCCTAACATCTTTGAGATGAAAATAGAAGATCAAACTACATTGAAATTACTTATTTTACTCGTCATAAGTTTTAATTATTTAATTAAATATGTTTTAGTAATCAAGTTATTTTCTTATAATTCATGTTCGTTTAGCCTCGAGGGTAAGCTCATCTCATTGATTCCACATCGTTAAAGTACCTTTGTTATTGAGAGGTCATGAGTTCAATTCTCTTGACACTCTTGGGGTCAGGTTCCATGGTTAAGCCAGTAGGAAGTGATCCTTTCGGGTAGATATGCCTAGTACAAATATTTTGTAGATGTAGTAGTCATCGATTTCCGAGGATGTTGGACCATATAGAAAAAATAAATAACTTATATTCATTAAAATTGAAAAATTCTCTAAAAAAAAAAAAAAAACTTGTTTGGAATTATTTAACATTTTATTTTTATATTTATGTTTCTATTCTATGAGCCCCTACCCCATTCTATTTATCCACATGTTTTATTAGTTCATCTAGACATCATCTAGTCACACTCACATTAGCCTAATGACACATCACCCTCTATTATTATTAATTCTCACACTTCTCTTAATGTCTAAGTGGGATTTTTCCTATATCTTGGGATCTTATGGTTTGTCCTTCTCATCATTTCTTTATGTGGATTTCAATGAAAACAAGATTAATAGTTATTTCCCATATTCTTATTATACCTCAACCCATGCCTGACCTATCTAAGTTTTAGGTTTCATTTCTCCACTGCTTGATCCCATCTCATGCCTTCTTTTGATTTAATGTTAAATTTGGTTTGTCTATACCCACTTCTCTTTAATTTTGTTTCTCTATTCACATTTTTTGTTGAGTCCACATAGAAGTTTGAATTCAAATCTCTCAAGACCACCCTTCAGTAGCTCATAGGGGATTTCAAGGAGCTCCACTTTCGTCTTCAAATCAAATTCTCCATTTTCATTGCACAAGTAGAGACTTCCATCGAGATTCTAGTTTAGCACCGTTAGGAAATATAATAAATTCTAGACAAATGCATAGCCCTCTCCACCCAACAAAAATATATTAGGAATCATCACTTGGTGGATTTGTAGAGTCATCACCCCTCATCACACCGAGAAACAATTCTAGTTGAATCGACACACTAGATCCTTCTAGGCATGAGTCATCCTGTATTACAACATATGAAAAATAAGAATCAATCCTAGTGTGTGTCATCATCGTCTTTTAGGACTTTTATATAGAATGTTTTGTTATTCTCGTGACTATGAAGTTAACTTTTAAGAATCTTCATGGAAGTTATAATGAATTTATGGAACATGTTAATGGTAATTAAGATGTATATTTTTTGAATGCATCTTATCAAGTCTTTCTATAGGTGTATATATTTTGTAATAGAGATTTCAAAAATTGGACCAAGTTAGATTGAAAGGCAAAGAGCACAATATTCCATGTTTCTCAAATTTAGTACTTTGAATGTTTTAGGAGAGGCTACAATGAAAGCATTATGGGACAAGCTAGGGACTTTGTATTAATCTAAGTCATTGGAGAAAAAAATGTTCCTATGGAAAACATTGTATAGCCCAAGGATGATGGATGGAGACTCGGTGATAGAGTATATAAATGGCTTCATTAATATGGTAAGCCAACTCTTATCAATTTATATTAATATTTTAGATGAAGATAAACATATTTGTTTGTTTTCTTATATACCACACCCTTGGGATAATTTGTTTTGTTTCCATATGTAGTAATGCAACTACTTTAAATTTTGACAATATAGTCTTGTCCTTGTTATTAGAGGAGATGAGGTGGGAAAACATGGAATTTTAGAAAAAAAAATGCCTTATCTATAAGAGAATTCTACCAAAATAGAAATAAGAATAAGTTTTCACATGGGAGATATAAATCTAGAAGAGGATTGAAATCTCTAGGAAAATTCATAAAGTTATGTTGGAGATGTGGAAAAGAAGGGCATTATTAGAAAAATTGTATATCTAATATTATAAAGGGAAAGAATCTGATGATGCTCCTTGTACACATGTGAAAACCTCCTTAGATGGAGGGGATGTGTACTTAACATCTTCAAGAACACATGTATATCATGAAGAATGATTGGTTAACTCAAGAACATCCTTTCATATGACTCCTTAAAGGGAGTAATTCTGTGAGTATCAAAGATATGATGGTGGGGATGTTTTCCTATGAGATTACTCAATAAGAAAAATGATAGGATGAGGAAAATTCAAGTTGAATATCATGGGTGGAAGGATTAGAAAAATCCCTATTTTTTTCACATCCAAGGATTGGCCAAATATTTGATTTATATAAGCAAGATGAGTGGTACAGGTGTAAAAATAATGTTTGAAAAATGATTTGTGTAGGATGATTTAAGAAGAAATGGTATTTCCAAGGGGAGATTGGATTGGAAATCCTTATAATATATTTAGAAGAACTATTAGTGATGGGTGCAATAATTCCATTGTTCTTGAGAGTGGATCTAAAGAAGGAAAAACTCCTACAATTTCTTGACCAAATACTATATTGTGGCATCAAAGACTAGGACATATCAAAGAGAAGGTCCTTCGAGTACTACATGGTAACGATATGGTAGAAGGTATGCTTTATTTATCTCTGGTTTTCTATTTCTATGAACATGGCTCATGTGGGAAGTAAAATTAGCTATGATTTTCCTTTTTTGCTACAAGGGAAAAGGGAAAAGTATAGTTGGTGCAGAATAATGTGTTTGGACTTGTGTCAGTTCCATCGCTAGGTAAATATGTGTACAATGTCCCATTTATAGATGAATTCTCAAAGAATACACAAATTTATTTCCTTAGGAAGAAAATTAAGGTGTTAAGGATAGATAACGATGGAGAACAAGGATAATCACTCCAAAGGAGAATAAGGGTAAGCTATATGAGAGAGCTTAAAATTTTATCTTTATTGGATATAAAGATGGTCCAAAAGGTTATAAGATTTGGAACCTAGAAAGTAAGAAGGTTGTGAATAATTGGGATATAGTATTTAGAGAAATCAAAGATGTTGTCAAATAAGAAGTCATACCAAGGGAGAAGGAGCTAGAGAAGATAGAGTTTGAATTGAAGGATGATGAATCAGGCTCTATAAAATAACATGAATACGAATAGTAAGAACCAAATATCATGGTATTAAGGAGATTAGTTCTAGAAAGAAGAAAGTTAGAAAGGAATACTCCATCTTTTTTTCTTTGTTTAAAACTGATAATGACCTTACAACTGTTATGGAGGGAGTGGATTTAGATGATCAAAAACTCTGGAAAACGTCATGATTGAAGAAATGGAAACCTTATAAAAATATTAGGCTTGGGATCTAATGGACTTGTGAGCTGGAAGAAATCCCATTAGCAGAAAAAGGGTGTTTAAAAAGAAATTAAATATAGAAGGAAAAGTGGAGAAATACAACGCTTGGTTAGTAGCAAAAGGTTATTCCTAGGTAGAGGGAATTAAATTTGGTGAGATATTTTCTCCAATTACTATGTTAAATTCAATTAGATATCTTTTTGTTTATTGTTATATCTTTTTATTTTTAAGACACCATTCCTACACAAGGATATGGAATAATAAATCTACATGAAGAAGAAAAAATGATATCTGGTGAAGGGAAAGAAAGAGCTAGTATGCAAGCTAAAAATTCCATATATGCGTTAAGGAAATCACCAAGGAGGTGGTATCAAAAAATTGATACTTATATATTGGGGCATGGATTTAGAATGAACAAAGTTGATCAATATGTGTATTTAAAATGAGTTGATGATAATAATAGTTATTTGGTCTTGCATGTGGATGATATGTTGATTGGAAATGATAGTGAAATCATCGAGGAAGTGAGAACTTAGTTTTCCTCTAAATTTGACATGAAGGATCTTAGTGTCTCAAATTTCATTTGAGAATTGAAAGTAAAATAGATCAAGAAAATAAGAAACTATTGTTAAATCAAAGGAAATATGTCAAGACAATATTGCATAGGTTTAATATGCAAGAATGTAAACTGACTGGGTCCTTATTCCTATAGGCGTAAAGTTATTTGTAGAACAATATCCCAAAACATAGGATGAGTAAGAGGACATTTCCCATGTCCCATATGACTTTGAGGTTGGAACATTGATGTATTCAATGGTTTGTACTAGAGAAAACATTATACTTGTAGTGGGAGTATTGAGTAGCTATATGTAGAACATAGGGAGGGAACATTTGACAACAGTAAAGAGGATTTTCAGGTATTTTCATGGCACTACTACTTACGGATTGTTATACTAAGTGAGAATATGATTGGATAGTGTGTTGGACATACATGAATTTGTTGAAGTAGATTGGGATGGAGATCTAGATTCATAAGATCTACAATTCAATATTTGTTTAACCTATTTGGAGGAGAAATCAATTAGATGATCATGCCATAGTCTATAATGGCACTCTCAACTTCAGAAGTTGAATACATATCAGCCAATCATGCAAACAAATAAAAAAATGGTTATAGATATTATGTTTAGGTATTGGGTTAGTACAATGAGTTATGACGATATATTGTTATAATCATTTGAAATATATCTAGCTAAGAACCCAATGTATCATTCTAAGACAAAGCACATTGACATTTTGTATCACTTTGTGAAAGATATGATTGAAGAAAATAAGGTGTTGCTGGTGAAGGCGGAAACTTTGAAGAATGTTGCAAATTCTTTAACAATATTTGTGAGAACTGATAAGTTCTCTTGATCTAGATAAACAATGGACATTATTTACCTAGGTTATTGATCATGTACTCCTACAACCCCCTATGTGTAGAGAAAACAAGTGGAAAATGTTGGGTATGTGTTATATTCTTTAGATGACTACCCATGTTTAGGGGGGTCACATGGAGGAAAAAATGCTCTGCTGCTCAGGTGAGGTAATGAATACAGGTGGATATTAGTGGACTCCAACATATTCCATTGACTCAATGGTTCTCTATATTCTTGGTAGTTTTTCTATGGTTTTCAGGTCGCAAAATTTTGAGGCCATTTTGAGGCACTAAATGAATTTTTTTGGCCATTTAGGGGGGTGATAGTTGCCATGGCATGCCCTAACCCTAGACAAAAGTTGTAATAATTGGATACTTATTTCTAATGGGATATTATGCACCCTAAATGGATTTTTTATGCAAACGTTGTGCCATAGGGAAGTTGATGTACCAACTAACCACTTCAAGGCCTGCAAACATTTTAGAACTTCACTTTCTAGTGTTAGGGTTTTGAAACTACATGAGATATCAATGCCTTAGAAATAAGCCACTTCGAGGGGGCAACCTCCAATACATTACATAAATGAACAATTCTTCCATGATACAATTTACAAAACCTCCTTTCTATATATAGGAGTCCATGGGGCCATAATGTAATCCTAGTGGGCCACAATGTAATCCTAGCCGACCTAAGAATAATAATTTAAGGGCACAATAATAACAAAATTGGGGCTACAAGGGTACAATAATAACAATAAGGGGGTTACACTAACAACAATAAGGGACTATACTAGTAATATAGGGACCTAACATGCCCCTCTCCTTCAAAAAAAGTGTTGTCCTCAGCGCTTGAGTAGCTCTGGGTGCTTTTGTATAAAATTCTCATCCTCCCATGTAGAATCTTCAGTGGGTAAGTTCTTCCACTTGATGAGATACTCTGAAATTGATCGATTCCGTAGTTTTCGAGTTCTTGTTTCCGTGACCGCTTCCGGTTCCAATATGATTTTCCTTCCTCATCAAGTTCTGGCAATATTGT
Organism: Pinus albicaulis; assembly: GCA_034641835.2. NCBI lineage: Eukaryota > Viridiplantae > Streptophyta > Pinopsida > Pinales > Pinaceae > Pinus > Pinus albicaulis. The sequence continues at coordinate 27,354,675 of CM076577.1, forward strand.
TTGAACTGGAAGATTTTCACCTATAACCTTCTTTAAGCACGAAACATGGAAAACTGGATGTACTCGCGAAGAAGCAGGAAGCTCCAATTTGTATGCCATAGTACCAATCTTTTGCAACACCTTGTAAGGACCATAGTACTTTGGCGATAATTTATTATGCTTCTTAGATTTCTTGAGGGACATTTGTTTATATGGTTGTAGCCGTAAAAATACCCAATCTCCTACATCAAACTTCTCTCGCTGCGATGTTGATTTGCCTGTTGTTTCATTCGATTTTGTGCAAAATTCAGGTTATCCTTTAAGAGTTGGAGAACTTCTTGCTGATGCTCGATGTGATCTTCCACTGCTTGAACCTTCGAATTTTCCTTTAAAGATGATGTGATCGATGGTGGATGATATCCATAAAGTGCCATAAATGGGGTCATTTTTGCTGCAGTATGGAAGGAAGTGTTATACCACCATTCAGCGAGAGGTAACCACTTGATCCATTGTGTTTGTTTATCAGATACAAAACAATGAAGATATCCTTCCAAACATTTATTTACTATCTCAGTTTGACCATCAAATTGAGGATGATACGATGAGCTATGAGCTAATTGAGTACCCAAACAAGAAAATAACTCCGTCCAAAAATTTCCAGTAAAAATGGGATCTTTGTGGCTCACAATAACCCTTGGGCTTCCATGTAGCTTTTGAGTTCTGTCCATAAATGTAGTAGCAATTGTACTTGCTTTAAATGGATGAGATAATGCACAAAAGTGTGCATACTTGGTAAGTCTATCAACTACCACCATGATGACACTTTTTCCTTCGGACTTAGGTAAACCTGTGATAAAATCCATTGAAATCTCCTCTCAACGTTGACTTGGAATGGATAAAGGCTGTAGAAGTCCTAGGGTCTTAATTGTTTCCACTTTATTCTGCTGGCAAACCAAACATTCCGCCACAAAATTTTGAATATCAGATTTAAGGCCATCCCAAAAAAATTATTTCTTCACCCTATGGTAAGTTTTTAAAAATCCTGATTGTCCTCCTAAAGGAGAAGTGTGCAATTCCAAAAGAATATTTTTTTTTAGTTGGGAATTCTTACAAAGATATAAGCGATCTTTGTACCATAAGGAATCATTTTTCCAACTAAATGTATCAGATGTACTAGGATCTTGCTGCAACTTTTGAATGAGTGTCCATACATCTTTGTCCTTCTTCCATTCATCTCTTGCTTCGATTATCCAATCTAGTTGGATAATAGAAATGGCACAAAGCAATGCTTCCACCTCTTCATTTTTTCTTGAGAGTGCATCTGCAACAACATTAAGCTTTCCTTTTTTGTAGATTATTTCAAAGTCATAACCCAACATCTTTGTGACCCATTTTTGCTGCTCTTCTGAAGATAGTCTTTGCACCAAAAAGTTTTTAGGACTATCATGATCAGTTTTTACCTTGAAGTGTCTTCCCATTAGGTAAGTTCACCATTTATTTAGTGCATGCAGTATTGCTAACATTTCCTTCTCATAAATAGGTTTCTATAAATACTTTCCTTTGATTGGATGACTTTCAAAAGCAATGGGTCTTCCTTCCTGCATTAAAACTGCACCAATTTCATTTACTGAGGCATCACATTCCACAATAAAGGTTTTTGTCAAGTCTGGCGTAGCTAAGACCGGTGCTAGGCACATTGCCTCTTTAAGATGTTCAAAGGCCTTAGTTGCTTCAGGAGTCCATGAAAATGCATCTTTCTTCAATAATGTTGTTAGAGGTGCTGCTATTCTCCCATAATTCTTAACAAACTTGCGATAATACCCTGTTAACTTGAGAAATCCTCGCAACTGCTTTATGGTTGTGGGGACTTTCCATTCCTTAATGGCTTTAATTTTGTTAGGGTCTACTTTAACACCCTCGTGAGATACGATATGACCCAGATATTCCACCTCTTGTACTCCAAAGAAACATTTGGATGTTTTTGCATATAATTGTTTCTCCTGCAATAGTTTGAGCACCCTGTCAACATGTTCAACATGATCCTTCCAAGACTGCTGTAGATTAGTATATCATCAAAAAATACTAGCACAAATTTTCTAAGGAAGGGTTTGAAAATGGAATTCATCAACCCTTGAAATGTAGAAGGTGCATTGGTAATGCCAAAAGGCATGACCAAAAATTCATAATGACCCTCATGAGTTTGAAATGTTGTTTTTGGAATATCTTCAGTCTTCATTCTAATTTGATGATATCCTGAATGAAGATCCAACTTGGTAAAATAAATTGCTCCATTTAATTCATCCAATAATTCATCAATCACAGGAATGGGAAATTTGTCTTTAATGGTGAGCTTATTGAGCTCCCTATAATCCGGACACATTTGCCATTATCCATCCTTCTTGTGTACCAATACTACTGGAGCAGAGAAAGAACTTTGACTAGGTTGAATTATACCCGCCTCTCACATTTCTACAATCATACGTTCAATTTCGCTCTTTTGGAAGTAAGGATATCTAAAAGGTTTGATGTTTGGAGGAACACTTCCTGGAATCAAATGAGTAGCATTATCATGATCACGAATAGTTGGGAGTCCTTTGGGAGTTTCAAACACCTTGGAATGATTGTCCAAGACTTGTTGGAGATCTGCAGAAATAGATGATTTTGATGTTGGAACTTCTAGTGAGCATAATTGTGCAATTACGCCTCGTTGTTCTTTCTTTAGAAGCTTTGTCATGCCATTAGAGCTTATTATCCTTCCTGGCTTCCCTTCAATAACCCGTAATTCGACTTCCTTTCCTTCTGAAAAAAATTTCAAGAAAAGTTCTTGAAAATTAAAAGCTACCGTCCCCAAAGATTGTAACCATTGTACTCTTAGTACAACATCAACACCTCCCATAGGAATGGAAAGCATTGGACTAGTCAATACATATTCCCCCATGGTTAGCTTGATATTATGGCATTTTCCCGAGCAATTTATAGTTCCTCCATTTGCAACCATCACTTGACATTCTGGTGCTGGGTATAGGAAACAATTTAATTCCTTGGCTACCTTACAATGAATAAAATTATGGGTGCTACCTGAATCAATCAATACTATTACCTTTTTCTTCTTGATTTGTCCTTCTATCTTGAGAGTTTGAGGAGTGGTAATTCTTGCCAGTGCATTACACGATATGGTCGGATTCATTTCTTCCTCTTCTAGGGTTGGTTCCAAGTGTATATCCACTTCTTGTTCATTTTCTTCTTCCTCTTCACAATCTATGTAAAATAATTTCTTCTCGGCACACTTATGACCTTTAGTGTATTTGCTATCACAACTGTAGCAAAGCCCTTTTGCTCTTTTTTCTTCCAATTTTTGTGGTGTCAACCTTGTAGGTTGTGGAAATCTAGGAGTAGCAACACTTCCCTCTTTATAGAAGTGAGTGGTAAGCTTCCTTGTCGCCATAATTTTACATTCAATTTTTCTTGCCAACCTGAATGCCTTCTCCAATGAATCAGGTTCCAAAACGTGAACTTCATGTTGGATGTTATCCTTTAAAGTGCCTATGAAGAGATCAATCATGTGTTCCTATGGAATATCAGTTACCCTTATATTCAATTTTTGGAAGTCCTCAATGTGCTGCCCCACTAAACCCTTTTGTTTGAGATTTATCAATTGGCTAAAGAAGGTGTTGCTCTTTGTATCCTCATAATGTGCTATCATTTCCTCCGTAGAAATTGACCAAGTGACAATTTTTTTACGGGAGCAAAGCCATTGATACCATACAAATGTATTTTGTTCTAAATGTAAAGTTGCAATATGTACCTTTTGTGTGTTTTGCACATTATGGAGATCAAAATATTGCTCCATCTGTAGTATCCATGTTACAGGATCCTTTCCATCAAACTTCCTCATATCCATTTTTGGAATATGGTGGTTCTTCCCGCCAACATTAGAGCTTATGAAATCACGATTAACATTTATTTTTTTCTCATCATGAGGTTCTTCTACTATCTTTTCACCATTAGGAAACATTTCTTGTATCAACTTTGTCAAACCTTCGATGTCTGATTTTAGATCATTCTTCATGTTTTCCATGTTGTTTTCCATGTTGTATTTCATGTCATCCATCTTAGCTTCCATGCCTACTTCCATGCTATCCATCTTAGCTTCCACACCTTTCTTCAACCGTCCATCTTCGCTTCCACGCCTTTCTTCAAAAATTCCATTTCATTTTTTGTTGCTCTTTGCGAGAGTGAAATTTGTTGCACTTGCTCTTGTAATTTTGATAGATCATGTTGCAATTCTTCATCTTCATGAGTCATAGTAGAGCCTTCTGAAGGCTTAATGGGTGTTGAATTATTTTTACAAGGCATATTTTAGAACCCAATACTGATATCTATTCTACAATATGCCCTTGGAATCAATTCAAATTGATTCTTCAAACAAGACTTATGCAATTTGGAAAAAAATACACACCTTTTTCTTGCTTTTGAGGAGCTCGATATTGAAATTGGATTATATTTGTGATTGCAGCACTTCAATATTTGATTTTTGGTACCAACGTATCCCTCTGAATTATCTTTCGAATTCATTAGAGTGAACTTGTATGACTTGCCACGTGTCACTTTTTCGTCCTTCGGCTCTGAAATTGATAGCCAAGAAACTAAAATCCGTTTACTTGAGACTAATTTTTACGGAACTCGAATCCGATTCTCAGAGAGAGAGTTATGAAGATTTTCCCACGATCACCTATTTGAGATGAAATTCTGGAGCCTGAAAAAGCACTACATTCCATAGATCATATCTCCGAAAATATTGTGAACCAAAATCTGAAATTTTTTTACGAGTTTCCTTAGGATTTCGGCTTCGCACCCTAAAAATTTCATATTCTGAACCTTCATAGAAAAAACGTTATAGAGAAAATGCCACGATGACCTGTTTAGGAGCCTAAAAAAAGACCTAACTTCCACAGATCATATCTACGAAAATGTTGCGAACCAAACTCTGAAATTTTTTGACGATGTTCCTCAAGATTTCAGCTTCGCACCCTAAAAATTTTAGCTTTTGAAGCTTCGTAGAAAAATAATTATAGCGAAAATTCCACGATGACTTATTTGGAGCAGCGAAACCCTAGAATCCAAAGCTCTGATACTAAATTTTGTGTAACCAGCTCCAAAAATAGAAGAAAAGAGATATCAACGCCTTAGAAATAAGCCACTTCGAGGGGGCAACCTACAATACATTACATAAATGAATAATTCTTCCATGATACAATTTACAAAACCTCCTTTCTATATATAGGAGTCCATGGGGCCATAATGTAATCCTAGTGGGCCACAATGTAATCCTAGCCAACCTAAGAATAAGAATTAAGGGCACAATAATAAAAAAATGGGGGTTACAAGGGTACAATAATAAAAATAAGGGGGTTACACTAACAACAATAAGGGACTATACTAGTAATATAGGGACCTAACATAGACAAAAGTTGTAATAATTGGATATTTATTTCTAATGGGATATTATGCACCCTAAATGGATTTTTTATGCAAACGTTGTGCCATAGGGAAGTTGATGTACCAGCTAACCACTTCAAGGCCTGCAAACATTTTAGAACTTCACTTTCTAATGTTAGGGTTTTGAACCTACATGGCTCCTTATTTATGTTAACAGGGAATTATATTTTCCTCTTGTAATATATTTTGTTAATGTGTGTAGCTTCCATATTTGTCCCTTCAGAGATAATTACCACCATTCTAGCCAGTTTTTGTTATATAACATTTTGTTATTTTATTTATAAATAGAATTTGGGTTTTCACTATATTACTATGATCTTTTCCATATTCCTCTCACTTTGTGTTCCATTTCATTTCTTCCCTTTAATTTCATTTCTTGTAAAACTCGGATTTGTGGTATCATTGGAATCTTATCATTTTATTTTTTTGGTGCATGTCCCTAACAAGGTTAGGGCATAGAAAGTTGGATCTCAAGCTAGTTTCACTTGGGAGTGATCACTATCATCAACCCAAGTAGATTTCCATGGTATAAGAAAAGAGAGCTAATATAACATGAGATCATATCAAGTTGTTACTGATGGAATGACTCACACTACATAGAAATGAGATGACGCGTAATTTCACAAAAACTCCTCATCGACAACCAGCGAAAACCAAGGAACCTTCAACAAGTGGTAATTTTGGAGGCCCTAACACCCTTTATGGTAAAGTTTAACTTTGATACCCCCTTATTTGAAGGAAAAATAGATGAAAATACATTGCATAAATAGTTAAATATGTTATATGGATATTACTCTGTGCAAAATGATTTTTACAATGAGAAGATCACTTTTACACTCCTGAATGAAATTCCCTATATCAAAGAATAGTGAAGAGGTTAATGGGAGAGACATGACAAACAATATTTTATGATATTCAATGCAAGACTCACTTGGGCCTCTTATGTTGATGCCACGAAGGAGTTTCACCCTATAGGTGACTAGGATGACCAATACAGAAAATGGACAACTTTGTGATAGGAGAGAGACCAAATAGTGTCAAAGCACACCAATATTTTCCATACTTTGTGCTCAATTATGGGTATTAAACACTCTAAGCGAATCTTATTTTTGAAGTACCATAGTGGCATACATAGGTGCATGCAAACAAAGATGAAATTTCTGGACATCTCCTCACATAATCACTTTTGATATGTTGTCAAAGTTGAGTAGAAATTGAAGAAGAGGAGTAAGTAGGAGTTCAAGCCTGTGAATCCACCATAATAGAAGCTTGGAAAATGAATCCATAATTTGTAGAACAACTTCCAAAGCAAGGAGAGACAACCTCAAGAAAACCAACGAAATTATTAGGGAAAGAAGGGTAGTGGGAAGTCAAAGAAGGACATTGAAAAGCAGGTTGAGATCCACAAAAGCTCTTGTCACAACATTGATGAATGCCACTTGAAAAAATCATTGTTTGTTAATCTTACACAAAAAGAAGTGGGTTGTAGCTTAGATTCCAATGAAAAACATGATAAGAGAAACTAGATTCTTGATGCAGAACCCATTGCTACCATCACATCCACAAATATCCAACCATAAGAGTTGTAGTAGCTTGAGGATGGGGAAAACATCTTCCACTTATATATGTTGATGAAGGGGGCCTCATTACATTTCATTGTTGAGAGTGGGAGCCAAAATAGCTTCATCTGAGTTGACATAATCAAGATATTAAAGCTATTGATAAGACCACACCCCCAACCATATACCATTGGTTGGTTGAGCCATGGATGTGAAATATGTGTCAGCCAACAATGTCGCTTGTCATATGGAATCAATCCCTTCAAAGATGAAGTATTGTGTGATGTTTCCCTACTAAAATTTTGATATACTCTTTGAGGAAAAGCTTATTTGTGGAACATCATGTTTTTTATGAGTCTTATCCACATAGTGTCATTCTTACCCTAAAGGGTCAAATTTATAAGGTACCAGAGGTAGTTTTGACTATCAAAATTTCATTGATCTAAAAAAAACAATGCTGAGAGGTGATCTCTCAAACTGGAAAGTTTGTTATATTCGCGTTTCAATTAGAAGGTGAAAGGAAGGTCACTACGACCACACCAACCTCAACACAATGACTTTGTACAAAAAAAAGTAGGTAGATAAGATTGTAGAAGTACACAAGTATATCTTCACTTCAAATATGGGGGTGCCTCTACATTTCTAGGTCAAACAATAAATTGACTTGAGACATGATTATCCTTTAGCTAAAATATTCTCTCTATTGGAGAATGAAGAAATAAAATGTGAGATTCATGAGATCATCCAAAAGGGCCACATTTGACCAAGATCCTAACTTTGTGAGAGCCCCATTCATTGGCATAGAATAATGATGGGACATGAGACTCAATATTGATTATAGAACAATAAAAAAAATAATTGCTAATAATAGATACTCGATTCCCCGGATTAACTACCTTCTTGATCAACTTAAGAATGCTTAGTTATTTAGTAAGATTGATTTGAAGTAAGGGTGCCCCCTTCTTCAAATTGAGAGAAACAATGTATGAAAGGCATCCTTTAGATCTAAAGAAATCCTTTTTGAGTGGTTTGTGATGCCCTTTAGATTGATTAATTTTATAGCAACATTCATGAGGATTATGGATGATATCCTTAAGTTTTTCATAAAATTTTTTTTGGTTATATGTTTGGATGACATCCTCATCTTTAGTAGAACCTAGGAACAACATCCACGTCATATTTAGAAGGTCTTGAGTACCATGTGACAATACAATTTGAATTCCAATATGTAGAAATGTTTACTTGGCATACAAAAATAATAGTATTTGGGATACATCATGGACAAACATGGGGTGCATGTGGACCCAACCAAGATCCAATTCATCCAAGGTTTCCTAGCCATGACAACCCTGATAGAGTTGTGAACCTTCATGGGCCTTGGTAACTTCTACCGAAGTTTAGTATTAGGGTTCTCTCATATCACTTGGCCCTAAAGTAAAGTGACCAAGGGTGGAGCTACGGAAACTTTTTCTTGGTCTAAATTTTAACAACAATTTTTCAAGGATTTGAAAAAATACCTTTGTTCTACACCAATCCTCACACTACCAGACTTGTAATAACCATTTGAGATTGTGACAAATACTTCTCACTATGCTATTGATGAAGTCCTCACTTATCAAGGACATCAAATGGCCTATAATAATGAAACCATCTTTGATAATGTCTAGAGATACCCCACCTATGAAAAAGGGATGTACTCCATAATGCAAGCATCTCGATAGTAGAAACATTATATTTTGGGGAAGGAGACAATCATCCACACTAATCATAGGCCTCCACAATTTGTGTGGACATAACACAAGTTATATAATTTCTGCCATTATAAATTGTACACAAAACTACAATAATTCCACTTGAACATCTATTACATTAAGGGTATAAATAACCATGTTGTAGACTACCTCATTTGACTCCCAACGTTGGTGCTAACCATAGTTCTTAAATCCCGCATGAATGAGACCTCTGGGTAGTCACTATTATACTATAATGATTATTAATTTGTTTCTACACACTAAACATTGATTGTTGCTAGACAATTTCAAAGCTTTGACCTCGAATATGTGCTCTTGTGCTACCTAAGCCACCTTTTTATTCCTTCAAGCAAGCACACAATGCTAGTTTGGGAAACACATCAAAATTAGTTGGTAGGGAACTTTTGTGAGGATAATATAAGAACAATACTTTAGAATTATTTCTATTATCCAAAGCTCCAATAGGATGTCCACTAATATATCAGATCATGCGCTTCGTATGCCTTTGCTAAACCATCCATCATGAAGGAAGTATTCTAAACTCCCCCGCCTAGCTTAGAAAAGCCCTGGAAGTCAATATCCATGGATTACATTGTTAAAATTTGGCAGCTAAGGGATGATTTTCTCCCAGAAGAAATCATATATTTCAATTTTGTTTGAAGGTCACCTATAATGAAACTTCATTTTTAACAATTCTAATATGAATTTCCAAAAATAGTAAGCCACATCTCAATTTGGAAGTGCCTTTCCAAAAATAGAAAGTCATGTCTAAATGATTAAGGATGATCTTGACATATGGAATTAACTTTGAAATCAAATCAATTATGATTATGAAAGTCAAGAATAAATATTTTTATCCTTACTAGTATTATTGTTATTTTGATACTATTATTTATAAAATAATCTAAAGTCATTCACCTTTATTGGATTAATGAAAACGAATTCTCTCATGGAATAAGTAAATTAAATTGAGAACCTCTTACATGGAAAATCAAACCTCTCTCTTGGATAAAATATTAACTCCACACTTAAGAGAATGAAACTCTCCCTCACTAATTCAATGTATGGAAAAAGTATAACTCCTCATTAAATACACTTGTAACTCCCTCATTCAATTCGATTTGTAACTCTCACAAAATATTACTTCATGTCTAAGTGTAACTCTCTCTCTCCCTAATTAGAATTGTAGCTCCTCAAGACAAGTCAACATCTCTCTCTATTCTTGGGATGAATTACACCTCCTCAAGTAACTCCTTCATCATGGAATTCAATTCTCCTATTATTGGCTCAAGGCATGAATTCATTTTGTAACTCCTCTGCTTTCTTATCTATTTAAGAAAGAGAAAGTGAGAGTTGAGAGTAGCATTCTCATTGTGAATAATGAGAGATAGTGTTGGGTGCGTGTAAGAGATGTGTGAGAGAAAGCTAAAAGTAAGAGCAAGGGAATAGTTGGAGCAAGTTTGAAGGAAAAAATATGATAAATAGAAGGATATCTTCAAGAAAATAGCAAGAGCACTTCAGTTGCAAGTTGATCAGACATTGGTGACTTTATTCATTTGCACTCTCTCTCTCTCTCTCTCTCTATACTCTACTGAACAATTGGAGAAATCTAGTAGAAGAATAATCATTTGGGTTTTCCCCTTGTGGGTATTGGACCTAAGTCTCACATGATCCTTAAGTTTATGTTCTATCTACAATTGCTGATATGAAAAGTTGTGAAGAATAAATATGCATTCTAAGTAATTGTAACAACATATAAAATTTAGTTAACTTGAAAGTACATTCAAATTTCTGCCAAGTGCATTAAGTTCCATTCAATTTTCTACAAAGTACATTCAATTTTCTACATAAAAATTTGAAGTTTTTGCAAAGAATTTTTATATTTTTGCATAGAACTTTCATATTTTTAACATACACATCAAATTTTCCCTTCACCATGCATGGTAATGTTTTTTTTCTTGGGTTGTTTGTGTTTGCGGTTCTCTAAGATGGCCATTTTAGCACCATGCAAGAAGAGCTTCAAAACCAAATCCACTACAAAATTCTGATTTGAGCATGTTTGAGTTCATTTTGGGCTACCTCTAATCATTATTTCAAACAAGCATAATAGTTTCCTTAGTACTTTTTATTCCATATTATCATCTTTAGTGGATACCAAGATGACCAAATTGACCACATTTTATCCCCAAAGAAAAGGACAAATAGAAGCAGTCAATAAGATTATTGTGCATATCTTGTTCATGTACAACTCCAAGCATCCATGTACATGGGATGAAAGCCTTGCACATGTTCATAATAGTTATAACAAATCCTTCCACAATTCTATTGGCCACATTCCTTTCCAAGTGTGCTTTGGGTTCCAACTGTTTTCCCTGATTAATCGAGTTCTTCCCATTGCATATTCATAAATAGAGTCCTCCCAATCTCAATACAAGGAAGATAAAGTGGAATTTTTTTTGGAATAAATCCAAATCCTCCAACAACAAGTTCACTATATCCTACAGAATTCCAGTCACCAAGTAAAATCAATGAAAGGAGCACAAATTGTTGTAAGGCCTTAAGAATTTTATCAGACATACATATAGTGCATTGGCACATTGAGTCATCAAGTTGTGGAATGGAGCAGTTGGATAGGTACCAAGATGACAAGTGTACTGGTATCCTAACTTGAGGGGGGGAATGTGATATCTCAGGTGATATGATTAATGAATGATTGGGACTAGGTTAATGTCCTAGTGTCAGGGATAGTGAAGGGGCCAACATGTGATGAGAACCATAGTGGTGTGATAATGCCAATGGTGTGTGAACACCTTATGGGATTTGGTCCATGGTAGGTGTATTTCCCTACAAAGTTGTAATACCTATTGTTCAGACATACATCTTAAGCAAGTACATGTATTTTTGTAGGGCCTTAAGACTTTGATCAAACATACATGTAGTGGAATGGTGCATAGAGTCATCAAGCTGTCGAATAAACCACTTGGATAAGTACCAGGGTGGTAAGTGTACTAGTATTCTAGATTAAGGGGGGAATGTTAGATCTCAGGTGACATGGTTAAAGAATGATTGGGATCAATTAATCTCCCCAAGTAAAGGATATAAAAGGAGCCAACATGTGATGAGAGCCATAGTGGTGTGATAACGCTAGTGCTGTGTGAACACCCTAAGGGTTTTGGTCCATGGTAGGTTTATTTCCCTAGGAATTTGGAATACCTATTGTTTAGGCATACATGTTGTGCATGAGAAAAAAATGTTATAAGGCCTTAATACTTTTATCAAGCATACATGTAGTGCAGTGGCACATGGAGCCATCAAGTTGTGGAATGGACCACTTGGATAGGTACCGGGATGGTAGGTGTACAAGTATCTTGGATTGAGTGGGGGGATGTTAGATGTTAGGTGAGATAGTTAATGAGTGATTGGGACCCGGTCAATCGCCCTGAGCCAAGTTTAAGGGTGGAACTTCTAGGGCGTGTCATGAGTTAATGCTTTGAGGATAGTGAAGTAGAAAATGTGTGATGAGATCCACAATGATGCGATAACACTAATGGTGTGTGAACACCATAAGGTTTTTGTTCGAAGTTAGGTGTATTTCCCCATGAATTTGTAAGATCTATTGTTCAGGCATACATGTTGCATAGGATCATGGATTGTTTCAAGGCCTTAAGACTTTGATTAGACATACATGTAGTGCAGTAGCACATGGACTCATCAAATTGTGGAATGAACAACTTGGATAGGTACCAGGGTGGCAGGTGTATTAGTTCCAAGCTTCGGGGGGATGTGAGATCTGAGGTGGTATGGATAATGAATGATTGGGAGAAAGTTAATATCCTTGAGTCAAGTTTAAGTGGGGATTGTTTAGGGTTGTTCAGGTAAACTTGAATCATGGAGATTAACGTGGTCCCAATCATTCGTTGACCATCTTTCCTCGGATCTCACATTTTCTCCCTCTAGCTAGGATAACAATACACCTCCCTCCCTGATACCTATCCAAGTGGTTTATTCCATAACTTGATGACTCCATGCACTACTCCAATACATGTATGCTTGATTAAATTCTTAAGGCCTTACAACAATTAGTGCTCATACACAACATGTATGCTTGAACAATAGGTCTTACAACTTCCTAGGAAAATACACCTACCTTTGACCAAAACCCTTAGGGTGTTCACAGATCACTAATGTTATCACATCACTACGACTATCATCAAACACTCACTCCTTAATTATCCTCAAAATGCCCTTCCATCTAATCACTTCTTAAGGTGATTTAAGGACATAGATGATAGTGATCATTAACTTATTTTTAAAAAATAATCAGTTCCAACTAAAAAACATTTTTAAAATAGTGTTTTTAAATGGGTCTCGTTTATCGAAAAATTTAATCATGATCATCAACCTATTTGAATGAGTTCACATTACACAACAAATTTAATTTTTAAGTTGGTTTATTCGCATGATAAGGGTGAGTAAAAGCTTTGAAAATCCTAACATATTTGAGATGAAAATGTAAAATCAAACTACATTGAAATGATTTATATTACTTATTATAAGTTTTACTTATTTAATTAAATATATTTTAATAAACTCCTTTTTATTATAATTCAGTTTCATTAAAATCGAAAATTTCTATAGAATTTTAAGAAAATAGAAATATGTTTGGAATTCTTTAACCTATTCTATTATATTATATATATGAGCGCCACTACCCTTTATTTATTTACCTGTTTTATTAGTTCATCTATTCATCATCTAGTCACACTCATGGAAGCCTAATCACACATCACCCCGTATTATTATTAATTTTCACAACACTCCTAAAATCTCTAGCTGGGAATTTTCATGTCTTGGGATCTCATGGTTTGTCCTCCTCGTCATTTCTTTATGTGGATTTCAATGGCAACCAGATTAGCGGTTATTAGCAGTTTGGTTTCATTTCTTCACTGCTCCATCCCGTCTCATGTCTATTTTTCTATACCTAATTTTCTTTAATTTGGTTTAGCTTTGACCACTTTTGGTTGAGTCCCTAAATAAGTGTGAATTCAAATCTCTCGAGACAACTCTTCAGTACTGTTAGTTCATAGGCGATTTCCAGGAGTTCCACTTCCATGTTCAAATCAACTTCCTATCTCTCAAGAGGAGTTCCACTTCCATGTTCAAATCAACTTCCCATCTCTCAAGACAACTCTTCAGTATAGTTAGTTCATAGGAGACAACTCTTCAGTATAGTTAGTTCATAGGCGATTTCAAGGAGTTCCACTTCCATGTTCAAATCAACTTCCTTGGAGATTCTAGTTTAGCATTGTAAAATTTGGATGGTTTGTAAACAATATGGATGCCATAACAGATATATATTTTGAACTTTTTAGTGTCCCTGGCTAGCATTTCAACTGAGAATGTCAATACATCACAATTTGAATGATAACTTGTAACATCGCTAGCCATTTTCTTTGATTGTGGATCAGGTTATAAAGTAGAACACACTCTCTCTTCAAAAGACTCTAAAGTATATTTTGGATGGAGGGAAAGGTTATGATCAGACTTATACAAAAACCCCTTGGGTGTTGAGATTGCAACAAGATGATGAGCTTAGTGAAAAGAGTCGCCTTCACTAAGTGGGCCCGCAGGCTATTTTTGGCGCAAGTCTATTTTTAGACATGTTGATCATATTCTATGAGTTGCAAGATGTTATTTGTGGATGGTTGGTCAAGTTGGAAAAATAGATGGACTTCTATTTTTAGACATATTGGGCGGAATCTATTTTTAGATTTCTAGTCTAAAAATAGATATGTCGAATATTATTAGCTCTTAATAATATTTGGAATATAAACATTATCTTATTCTCTTGGAGCACTTCAGTTAAGTGCACAGATGTGGCACAGGAGCTGACAGAAGGAATTACGCTATTCCTGAGGGTTAAGTGGAGCTATTGCATGGAGACTTCAGTTAGAACTCATGTGACGGAGTTTGGTGGAGTTGATTGAGGTAGTTGGTGGAGTTGTGTTCAGTTTAACTCAATTAGACACAGTTGAGCTAGTTGTATCTAGTCTAACTGATTGATACACTAGTGAGAGTGGTGTGAATTAATTATTAATTAATTCACTAATTATTAACTCATTAATCAACTAAAGAATACATCAGTTAACTACAGTGCATGGACAATTTCAGTGGAGACCAATGAAGAGGTAGGTGAAAGAGTAGTGTGACTATAGTGTTGCATGATTTGCAACACATAGTGGTTGGAGATGCCAATGAGGATTGCGTGAGAAAGGCTAGACAAATTCGAGTTCATTCAGAGCCATTATTCAGCAGTGATTGCGCAGTAGAGGCAAGCTAGCAGGCGACAGAGATTGGAGCATGAGATTTTCTAGATCAGACCTGATTAGTGTGTAGCAATTGGAGATTGTACTGAGAGCTTGTGAGGAGCTTTATATGATGATTGTTACATGATATCTATGACATGTAATATACAGATAGTTGGGGGTTTTCAGATTTAAGATTTCCCACAAATTACTGTGTTCATATGCGTGCATTTTTATGGTTTTAATGTGTGGATGCAATTTATTTTATTTCTGCAATTAATGATCAATGGTAGAAGAGATTCTATATTGTGCATGAAGTCAAATAGTGTGTGATCAGAAGAATCTCGGATGTATAAAATATCAGTTATATAATTTCTACATGGTATCAGAGCGATATTGATCATTGGAGCAATTGCAAAGCATTGAAGCAGTTGAGTTTTGTGTTGGTGGAATTTGAATTTGCAGCAGTGTTTTCTTGGTGTCGAAGTTGAGATGTATTTCAACAGATTGTGATTGGAGTATGCCCTTGAGGGAAGCTCGAATTATATTGCATGGAAGGAAATGATGGAGGCAGTGCTGGATGACAATGGGTTGAAGGAGCTCATAGATGCAGAATTTCCAAAACCTGCTTCTAGCGATGCTGTCGCACTTGGCGCATGGCAAAAGAAGACAAAAGTGTCGAAGGATTCTATTGGAAAGTGTGAAGGATCACATAGTGTCTAGCCTTCATGGTAAAACTTCTCCATTCTTGATGTGGAAAGCTTTGACAGATTTATTCCAAAGCAAGAGCGACCAGAGGAAGTTGGCGCTCAAGGATAAACTTAGAAACATAAAAATGGAGAAAGGCGACAATATACCCAAGTACCTCATGAAGTTTTTCCAGTGCAGGGATGAGCTGGGAAGTGTGGGGGTTACTGTAGATGACGAGGACTTTGTGAGCTTGGCTCTCCTTGGGCTTCCGAAGAGTTGGCATTCCTATCAGGACTCTGTCAATGGTCGGGAGAAATTGCCAGGATGCGAGCGACTTTTGTTGGATCTTGTGCAAGAGGAGATAAGGCGGAGTACCAAGGACAGATCTTCATCGAAGAATGCAGATGAAGATAATTTCACTTTGGCTGCCAAAGCAAGGAAGGGGAAGAGCAAGAAGAATGCTTCTCAATCCGGTGCAAAAGGAAAGAAGCAGGACATGTCCAAGGTGAAGTGCTTTCACTGTCACCAACACGGACATTACGCCACTAATTGTCCACAAAAGAATAAAAATAAGCAGGCTGCTAGATCTGCAGCTGGAGAGGCCTTAGCCTCGCAGTTCGAGCTGGATTTTTCGCTGATCGCATGCTTGGTCTCAAGTATGATGGGTTCAGTGTGGTTTCTTGACAGTGGTGTGTCTTTTCACATGACCAGAGACAAATATTTGTTTACTGATCTGGATGAGAAATATCTTGGAGTGCACATCGAGATGGGCGATGATGGTAGATACAGTGCGACTGGTATCGGCACCATTTCCTTTGAGAGGGAGTCTGGTAAACCCTTCGTATTGAAGGAAGTTATGCATGTTCTAGGATTGAAGAAGAATCTGATCTCGGTGGCCATGTTGGAAGACAAGGGATATGATGTTGTCTTTAGCGAGGGAAAGGCTTTCCTGCGCAGTAAGGAAACTGGTGAAACCCGGAGGATAGGCGTTTGAGTTAAGAACCTTTATCAATTGCAGGTAGATGGATGCGCAGAAATGGCAGGCAAGGCAGAAGGAGTGGTGAGCCGGGATGAGGGCGAGCTATGGCACAGGAGATTGGGCCATCTTCACCATGGTGCTTTGAAAATTTTGTAGCAAATTTCTACCGGGCTTCCCAAAGGTACACTTGCGCAGTCAAATCCGTGCAAGGGATGTACTTTGGGAAAATTTGTGAAAGCCACCTTTCATGAGAAGGATATTCGCACCATGACGATCCTTGAGAGAATTCACACAGACGTGTGTGGACCTTTCTCAGTAGCTTCGACAGAAAAGCACTGGTATTATGTGATCTTTTTTGATGATTTTTCTCGTAAGTGTTGGATCTTCTTCATGCAGAATAAGAGAGAAACATATTCAAAGTTCTGTGAGTTCAAGGCACTGGTTGAGAAAGAATCGGGGAAGCAGGTGAAGGCTCTTAGGAGCGACAATGGTGGTGAATTCATCTCTGGAGAATTCGAGGACTTTTGCAGTGCAGAAGGAATTCGAAGAGAGCTCATAGCGCCTCATAACCCACAACAGAATGGGGTCGCGAAGCGAAAGAACAGAACGATCATGGGTGCTGCACAGGCGATTTTGCATGATCAGGGCCTTCCCATACACTTGTGGGCTGAGGCATGGAATACTGCGGTTTATGTGCAAAACCGTTGTCCTCATAGGATACTTGGCATGAGTACACCCGAGGAGGCATTTTCTGGAAAGATACTTGATATTTCTCATTTGAGGATTTTTGGTTCACCTGTTTACATTCATGTGACGAAGGATTCTAGGAAGAAGCTGGAGCCGACTGCAGAGGTTGTGATATTTGTGGGGTACACTGATACACCCCAAAACTATCGTGTGTATTTTCCAGACAGTCGGAAGAATGTTGTGCGACGGGATATCAAATTTCATGAGGAGAAAGCCATGAAGTGTTCGCTTGAGAGGGAGCCACACTTGCATGCAGATGAGGAGCTATTAGTTCCTAAGGATGAGCCTCAGGATGTGGATCAGCTACAAGAGGAGGTTCATGGAGTGGAAGAGACCACTCATGTAGCGCCAGCCATCAGAGGGAGGAAGCGTACTACAGAGGCTAAGCGACTGAATCAGGATGCAGAGAATATTGTAGGAGCACCTAAATCATAGCGTAGACACAGACAGTCACCTCACCGGTATACTGGATACATGGCTCTGATGTGCGAGTGTATCGTGACAGAGCCATCCTCTTTCGAGGAAGCTGTGGAGGACCCTGCATGGGTAGATGCCATGGTGGAAGTGTATGATTCGATTGTCAGAAATAGTGCATGGGAGATTTTCCCAAGGCCAGAAGGGAAATCAGTGGTAGGTTCGAGATGGATCTACAAAGTGAAGCAAGCAGCTGACGGGAGTGTGGAGAAGTACAAGGTAATATTTGTTGCCCAAGGCTTCTCACAGATTGAGGGGATCGATTATGAGGAAACCTTTGCACCTATCGCAAGGTATTCTTCCATACGGATGATTCTTTCTCTCTCAGCGCAGATGGGGTGGCACATTCATCAGATGGATGTTAAGGCTATGTTCCTCAACAGAGTGATTGAGGAGGAGGTGTACATAAAGCAGCCCGAAGGTTTCGAGATCTTTAGCAGCGAGTCACATGTGTGCAGGCTCAAGAGAGCGTTGTATGGGTTGAAACAAGCACCTCGTGCTTGGTACACATGGATAGATAGTTATTTCACTGGACTTGGATTCTCCAAGAGTGAGGCGGATCCGAACCTATATCGGATTGTGGTGGACGGTAAGTTGCTAATCATTGTACTTTATGTAGATGATTTTATTCTGATAGGTGATGAACTGTTGATACACTCATGCAAGGCTGATCTTGCAAAGGAGTTTGAGATGAAGGACTTGGGCCTCCTTCATTATTTCCTATGATTGGAAATTTGGCAGTGCAGTGATAGATTGTTTGTGTCTCAAGGCAAGTATGCCCAGGAGATACTGGAGAAGTTCAACATGCATGGCTGCAAGCCTATCGACACTCCTCTTCCTGGTGGATGGAGGAAAAGCAGTCTCTTTATCGGCGGAGATGATGAGTGCCTTGTTCTGCTGGCAGTTCAGCAGTCAATTATGTCTGATGATACGATGACACCTGCCACTCTTGTTTGTGTTCTCAAGCTCTTCGTTATCCTGTTTTATCTTGGGAGGGGGGCAGACAGGCATGTGTTGGGGATATCTCGGTACATCAAGATATGGATTATGGTACAGACGGTCGAATCAGGTGAAGTTGTGTGGCTTCATGGATGAAGATTGGGCAGGGAGCCCAACGGATAGAAAGATCACATCTGGAGGGATTTTCAGTATCGGGTCGACAACAGTTTCTTGGTACAATAGGAAGCAGAGATCCTTAGCACTCAGTTCAGCAGAGGCCGAGTACATGGCAGCGAGTTTGGATGCATGCGAGGCTATATGGATGAGGAAGATCCTGGTCGGGTTGTTCAGTTCACACTTAGATCCTACTGTGATATATTGTGATAATCAGAGTTGCATCAAACTCTCGATTAATCTAGTATTTAATGATAGATCTAAACACATTGACATCCGGTATCATCATATCAGAGATTGTGTGCAGCGGAAGATCATGTTACTTTCATACATTCCCACGGAGGATTAGGATGCCGATATCTTGAAGAAGGCGCTCACCAGGAGAAAATTCGAATACCACAGGGGCAGGATCGGGGTGGCAGATAATCCCTATCTTGTTGAGAGGGAATGTTGAGATTGCAACAAGATGATTAGCTTAGTGAAAAGAGTCGCCTTCACTAAGTGGGCCCGCGGGATATTTTTGGCGCAAGTCTATTTTTAGACTATGTCTATTTTTAGACATGTCAATCATATTCTATGAGTTGCAGGATGTTATTTGTGGATGGTTGGTCAAGTTGGAAAAATAGATGGACTTATATTTTTAGACATATTGGGTGGAATCTATTTTTATATTGCTAGTCTAAAAATAGATATGTTGAATATTATTAGCTCTTAATAATATTTGGACTATAAACATTATCTTATTCTCTTGGAGCACTTCAGTCAAGTGCACAGATGTGGCACAAGAGCTGACCGAAGGAATTACACTATTCCTGAGGGTTAAGTGGAGCTATTGCATGGAGACTTCAGTTAGAACTCATGTGACAGAGTTTGGTGGAGTTGTTGAGGTAGTTGGTGGAGTTCTGTTTAGTTTAATTGAGTTAAACATAGTTGAGCTAGTTGTATCTAGTCTAACTGATTGATACACTAGTGAGAGTGGTGTGCATTAATTATTAATTAATTCACTAATTATTAAATCATTAATCAACTAAAGAATACATCAGTTAACTACAGTGCATGGACAGTTTCAGTGGAGACCAGTGAAGAGGTAGGTGAAAGAGCAGTGTGACTATCAGTTGTGACTATAGTGTTGCGTGATTTGCAACACACAGTGGTTGGATATGCCAATGAGGATTGCATGAGCAAGGCTAGACAAATTCGAGTTCATTCAGAGCCATTATTCAGCAGTGATTGCGCAGTAGAGGCAAGCTAGCAGGTGGCAGAGATTGGAGCATGAGATTTGCTGGATCAGACCTGATTAGTGTGTAGCAATTGGAGATTGTACTGAGAGCTTGTGAGGAGCTTTGTATGATGATTTTTACATGATATCTATGACATATAATATACAGATAGTTGCGGGTTTTTAGCTTTAAGCTTTCCCATAAATTACTGTGTTCACATGTGTGAATTTTTATGGTTTTAATGTGTGCATGCAATTGATTTTATTTCCGCAATTAATGATCAATGGTAGAAGAGATTTTGTATTGTGCATGAAGTCAAATAATGTGTGATCAGGAGAATATTGGATGTATAAGATATCAATTATATAATTTCTACATTGGGGTTGTTTCAACTTACTTTATTGTTAATCACATAGTGTCAATTTTGTAAAACTATAATCTACAATAAGGACTCAATGGGTTTTTTCTTTTGTAAGTTTTGTTTGGAATTGAAAATTTAAAATTTATATATATATATATATATATATATATATATATATATATATATATATATATATATATATATATATATATAAGCTAAAATTATGTAGTGAAAAACATTGTTTAAAATTTCAAACTGAAAAGCTGAGTAAGTTTGACATCATATAATATGAAAATTGTTTATGATTATAAAGTAAAAAACATTTAAGTTTTTTTTAGCTAAAATTAAGTAATTAAGGATATGTAAATATATTTTGAGCATGTATGTAGTTACAAACTATTACAATTAAGTAATTAAAGGTAAAGTTAAGAAATGAGAATTAAGAACATTCATCATTATTGCTCAAAGTAAATCATGTCCTCTGAAATAATTTGGAAATTTAAAAAAGATCAATATTTTAAAAAAATCAGTATTATTTAAATTTTTTATATATTAAGAAATACTACTCATGAATAATAAAAAAATTGTAACATAAATAATATATAACAAAAAAATAGTGTATTTTTTGAATAATAACATATCACATCTTCCTTCATCTACACTCTTCTTCTATATGCTATTGAGTATGCTATGGACTTGCTACGTTTCCTTTACAACATTTGGTGCAAATACTAGTTTATATATTAATAAATACTACTTATGAATAATAAAACAGTTGTAACATAAATAATATATAAAAAAAAAACCATGTATTTTTGGAATAATAAAATAGTTGTAACCAAAATAATATAGAACAAAAACAACTCTGTATATTTGGATGTATGAAAATTTAGATGCATGCTATTAAGTAAAATTTTAAAAGAATAATGGTTATAAACATTTAAAAATAATTTTATTAAATTATTAGTTTAGATCTATACTATTTATGAGATGGATCAATTCTCTTTCACTCTAAAAGAGCTTTTCATATCAAGAAAATTGATCTCTCTTGGCTCTTGAGATTGATCTAGGCCATCTTAATTCCCCACTATAAATAAACTACATTCCCCATGCATACCATGGGTCATTGATCCATGGGCTCTTTTTATAGTTTATTACTATTTTATTTATTATTACTATTTTTTTTTATTGTATTTTGACCTAGTTAAATTGTTCATTACATTATGACAATATTTTTATTTAATTTACTTTTATTTTTATTTTTGTGTAATTTGACATAGTCAAAATGCTAAACATGGCATAACAACATTTCTATAATACTTTGTTGGAGAGCATTGTGACACAAAAATATAATATTTAAATATATAAATAGTTATTTTCCTTTTTTATAGTGTTTTTTATCCATGCAATTTAAATTAATTGGTTTGTGTGGAGTTTAATTTTATGATATAAATTTTATTTAAATCTAACAAATTTTTATTACATCACTTTAACTTAAAAGTCACCAAAAGCTAAATACTTATCTTAATTTCCCCTTTAAATAAACTACACTCCACATGAATACCATGGTCAATACCATGGGCTGTTTTTATAGGTTATTATTACTTTATTTTAGTATCATACTTTGTTGGAGAGCATCGTGACACAAAAATGTACTATTTAAATACATAAATAGTTATTTTTCTTTTTTATAGTTTCTTTTATCCATTAATTTAAATTAATTGGTTTGTGTGGAGTTTAAATTTATGTTATAAATTTTATTTAAATGTAACAAATATTTAATACCATCATTTAAAAAAACCTAAATACTTATTAAAAAGAAAAAAAACTAACATTATAAAAAACATATATAAAATTATTTACTTGTGGATCTAATGGCCTAAAACATTTCAATTGTCTAACATTTTATCCAATGGCTCAAACATGGACACATTGGCAGCTAGGGGAGTTGTTTTCAAATAGGAACACTTTAAGGCGTAATAATATTATTTATGTTTATATCAATTTCACATCTATACATATAGAAATATTTTTAATTTTAATTTTATTAAATACATGATACATATAGTATGAGTTTGACATTTTTTCCTAACATATTTTATATTTTTTGCTTTAACTTTTTAATATGAAACACATAGCAATGATTATATAATTGAAAAAAAAATGTAATTACTAAATATTTATATGCTTATTAACTAAATTTAAATAACAAGTTTGGAATGTGCATCATATTATATATATATAATTTGCATATTTACTAATTAAATTTATTAAATTTTTATATGTTTATTATTTATATTTTTTGAAATATCATGGTTATAAATATGAATAGTTATTATCTAAATTTATTTTAATGTAATACACATTATAAATTTTTTTAATGAGAAAAATTGTTTGTGATTTTTAACCTAGAGGATGATCTGTAACTTAATATAGAGAAGATGACATTCCTTAATCCTCTATAACTTAATATAGAGAAGATGGTGTTCCTTAATTTTACATTTAAAAATAATAAAATAATACTTAGATAAAAATTAAAATATAGAAAATGCAATTTTTTTTTTTACATCAATTTTAGATAGAGAGGTAAAATAATTGAAAGTAAAAAGATTCTAACTTAGTCTAAATTGCTTTCTACTTTTTAATATTAAGGAGACTTGTAATTCCCTCACTACTTAATATGGAGTTGGAGTTAACTTGTGGAATCTAAAAAATAATAATGATATTACAATATAGTATAAAGAAGAAGTATGATTCTTGTGTTCAAGTGACAAGTGACATATAAAAGAAAATATATATTAATAAAAAAAAAGTATTTTAGTGTCAACCATAAATAAAATATTTCAATGTTCATATTGAGTAATTTTCATTGTGAGATAGTTGAGAGAAATGTGTAATTTGTTCAATTCAGTAAAAAATATGGTTAAAACATTTTATTAATGTGTTTCTCAAAAAGAAAAACATGTGTAATCCCTTCCAACATGGAGTTGACACACGCAGTGCATATATACGAGTGTGTGTAATTAAGTGCTATCATTTCTTTAAAATTTTCATTCTAAAAGAGGTTTATACCTCAAGAGATTTGATCTTAGGAGCTTGATAGATCTAGGATTAATATGGATCTATGCGGGTGTTAATAAAAACATAGTTACAATATAACAAATTGAATTGAATATCTTTTTTATATTTATTCTTCTCTAGTCATATCAATATTACATTCTATTATTATTAGTTTTACATCTAAATTTTCATTGTATGGAATGTACAACATTTTCTTGATACCCGACTATATAATAACTCTAGACACAATCAACCTAAATTCATTGTAATTGGGATGCGAACAAATTTATTACTGTGTAAATTTTTAATAGTGTAATATAAAGGAATTAGTACATGAGATAGAATTAAATGTAATTTTTATTTAATTCTACCTCATGTATTAATTTCTTTATACTAAATGATTAAAAATTTATACATTAGGAAATTTGATCCCCTTTCATATTTAATAAATCGACCTTTAAGATGGGCCTATATGGCTTTGAGTTCATCGTGGATGAGTGTATTGTTAAGGTATTAGTTGCAAAAGGTCACCGATTGAAATAAATTTTGTCACATATATGTATTTTCTTACTTTTTTTTTTTAATTCTCTTTTTTTTTAGATGTTGTCACATATATGTATTTTCTTACAATTATTTTTTCTTCAGTTGAGATTTGTGTTATAATAGCTACAACTCTAGGTATTGAATCTTTAGAACAACTCCCCATATATCATTCTTCTTTATAATGTTATTTATTTTTATTAAAAATGTTATTATTCAATATAAATAATCATTACATTAATTTTACATTGATATAATTTTTCTTTCCTAATTTATAATTAAAAATATTTTAAAAATTAACTATATAATTTATAAATATTAATATCCACTCAAATTATTTGGTTTACTAATTACAAGTTCTAATATAATATTTAATTACTTAATTATAAATTTGTGTATAATTATTTATTTAGTGAGATAACATATTTGGGTTGGATCATTATATTGTTTTCATTTAGATTAATAGTTTTAGAGTGACAAGTTTTTGGAGGAATTAGCTTGTAAGGTCATTTTAATGGTAATCCTAGTTTGGAAAAATGGAGAAATTATTTTGAGACCTTAAATAAGAAATTTTGTGGTCCCAAATTTACTTTGGACCAATATTCCATATTCTATACAATGATATGTTAGGTCCCTATAATACTAGCATAACCCCTTATTGTTATTGTTAGTGTAACCCCCTTATTGTTATTATTGTGCCCCATAAAAGCCCACTATTGTTATTGTTGTGCACTTAGATTATTATTCTTAGGTAGGCTCTGATTATATTTGGACCCCTTAGACTCCTGTATATAGAATGTAGGTTTTTTCATTTATATCATCTAAGAATTGTTCATTTATGTAATGTAAAGGAGGTTTTCCCCTCGAAGAGGCTTATTTCTAAGTCGTTGATCTATCTTTTGTTCTATTTTTGTGATCTAGTTTCATAACATTTGGTATTAGAGCTTTGGATTCTAGGGTTTCGTTGTTGCAAACATATCATCATGGAATTTTCGCTATAACTTTTTTTCTACGTTGTTTCAAATGTTGAAAACCAAACCATTTGTGCTGAAATCCTTATGAACAACGTGTAAAAATTTCAAATCTTGGTTTGCTATACTTTTGGAGATATTATCTGAGAAAGTTAGGGTTTTTGCAGGCTCCAAAATTTGATCTCAAAGAGGTGACCTTGGGAAAATCTTCATAACTTTCTCTCTAAGCATCAGATTCGAATTATGTAAAAAGTGCCCGAATTTGCACGGACTGTAGTTTCTTATGTATCGATTTAAGAACCGAAAGACAAAACGGTGACACGTGGAATGCCTTAGAAGTTCTCTCTACTGAACCTATCCATAATTAGGTCATTGTGGGAGATTGTGCATAACTTTGCCTTGAAGAATCCAAATTAGGTCTGACCTGTGGCATTAGAAAGATGACTCAGAGGGCTACTACAGGTTGAAAGTTAAAATATTGGAGATCTGAAATCACAGAGATACATCTCAATCAATAGCGATCTTCTCAAAAGCAAGAAAAATGTGTGTATCATTTTTTAAAATTGCATAATGTTTGTTTGAAAAAATAGTTTGAAGTCATTCCAAGGGCATATTGAAGCATATATATCAGTATTGGGTTCTAAAATGCCTCCCAAAAAAGAATTCCACACCTATTAAGTCCTCAGAAACTTCTACTATGACACATGAAGACGAAGACGTGCAACATGATATATCAAAATTACGAGACCAAGTGAAACAAATGTGATTGTCACAAAAGTAACAAAAAATGAAATGGAAGCTAAAATGGATGGTTTGAAGAAAGGCATGGAAGCTAAGATGAATGACTCGGAAGCTAAAATGAATGGCGTAGAAGCTAAGATATATGGTTGTAAATTTATGTAGATGTTCTATGCTTGATGTAACTTTACTTTTTCTTCAATACTAGATAGAAATCACATAAACCATAAAGTAAAATGCTGATAGAACATACCAGTAGATCGATAGAAGACAAGCTAGAAATAGATAATTGTGTTGGTGCGTTACGGTGGTCAACAAGATGCTTCAACCAGAAAAGTTTTGATATGGTCAGCTAACCAACAATGTCACACAACCCTCAAAACAACCAAACGATCAACTCAAAGTCAACCTCAGAAAAAGTCAATGCTGCCTAGAAAAGTCAACACAGAATAGCATAGAGTCAAATTCAATGCACCAGAGTCTACAATCAACCTTTGACCTCGATTCTTGTGCCAAAATGTACGGACTACAGAAATCGAAGTATATGCCAAAATTCATCTCCTTTTCACCATGCGTTGACCAAAGTCAACATTGGTCAAACTTGCGGTGGAAACCCTAGCTGTAGAAGAAATGTCTTTGTCCTTCTCCCACATGTGAACCACAGATTGCCTCCAAATAGCTCAAACCAATCTGAAGTGGAGAGAGAAATATGTGTGATGATGAGATGAGATGAGTGAAATGTCCTCCAACGTTTACCTTATTTATATCCATCACTTGAGGGTGTGTGACACATTTTCTAGGGTACAAAACCTTAAAGTCGACCTGCACATATTTGAATATATTAGAAAATAAATTAAAAATAAATGTTCTGCTCATCGGATCAAGATAATCTTTAGATCGATCTTGCACCTCTCCAAAAGAGGAACCCAATAAAAATATTTGTATCTTCATCTGAGCATCACAACATGAAGTTTGGACCTAGTTGTCCAATTTTAACACTCCCTCTCAACTAGGGAGAAATCCATCCACCTGTGCAACTCAACATCGTGCATCATCAAGGTTGTAACTTGCTTTGCTGGCTCTTTATTTCATAACAGAAGTTTGTAAGTCACAAATACATCACTCTCACCTGACAGATTCAACCTAGAGGTAAGAAACCTCTATAGGACTCACAAAGAGTCTCATACCAACCCGAAGTTGGTTTATCTGACCCAAAGTTAGTAGGAGGCTCGAAACCTCACTAGAATTTATCCAAGATCAAGTGGTTGGACCGTGTCATCCTAGATAGAGAATACGACAATCTCTGATGCATCCATAAGTCTTTGCTACTAGTTTCTAGATTTTCCCACCTCATTAGCCAAATTAGAGGTACTTCCCATGAGCCCTGAACTCAATGGGTAAGATGCATACGGGGCACAGATAATGAGAGGTGAACCAACTGAATCATCACAATGGTGGGGCCCAAGCACACCAACAAGGTTCAGCAAGCCTAGCCCTGTGGTTGCTTATAGCTCCGAGAAGATATCCCCAAAGCCCCCTAGAGCTCCCAAAGCTCATCGTCCAACAGGTTCCTCATCATAAGGTTGTTCCATGATACCAAGACTCTCACGGAAGGTTAGGAACTTGACCTTCCCTAGGAGCTTTGTGAGAATATCCGCAACCTGCTCATCAGTTCCTATATGATTGAGCCTTACAACGCCTCGCTATACCATATCCCGGATAAAGTGGTATCTGATATCAATGTTCTTGGATCAATTGTGGACAAGGGATTCTCGAACAAGAGAATCCCACTTTGGTTATCACAGAGTATCACGGTGGTATCTAGTACATGCCCGAACAACTCACTGAAGAGCTTTCGCAACCAAACTGCTTCACAACAGGCCATACTCTCTACAATGTATTCGGCCTTCGTGGTGCTCAAAGCCACTAACTTCTGCTTCCTACTCATCCATGATATCGAAGCAGATCCAAGTGTGAAGCAACATCCTAATGTGCTTTTACGATCCACCACACTACCAGCCTAGTCGGCATCAGTATATCCAAGTAGTGTCATGCTCCCAGTAGTGTATCTTAGCCCATGGTTTATCATGCCCTAAAGATATCTCAGAAGATTCTTGGCACCAACCTAGTGAGTGTGATGAGGCTCAACCATCTGTTGACTCAAAGTGTTCACTGCAAAACATATATCTGGACAGGTGTTCACTAAGAACATCAGGGCCCCTATGAGTTGAAGATACTCAGTAGGATTTGCCAATACGGGCCCAGCAGTGCTGCCACTCAACTTCTTAAAGTTCAGCTCCATCGATGTTGGCACGAACTTGCAGTCTACAATACTAAATATTTCCATAAGCTTCACAATGTATTTTCCTTGAGAAAGGAAAATCTCTCCAGGTGTCTACTAGACCTCCAAGCCTAGGAAGTAGTGCATTAGTCCTAGGTCCTTCATCTCGAACTCAGCAGCGAGCTCCCTCGTGCACTGATGAATGAGAGGGTCAGCACCTATCAGGAAGAGGTCATCCAAATACAACACCAAAATGAGAGGCTTCTCTTTATTAACCTTGAAGTAAAGGTTTGGATCAAAATTACTACGAGTGAAGCACAACTTCATCAGGTGGCTATCTATCCTCTCATACTGAGCTCTAGGTGCTTGCTTCAGCCCAAAGAGGGATTTCTTCAACCTGTAGACATGGGTTTCCTGATCTTGGACTTCGAATCCCAAAGGTTGCTCTACATACACCTCTTCCTTTATCTCACCATGCAAAAATGTGGTCTTCACATCCATCTGATGAAGACTCCATCCTTGCGTAACAACAAGGGCTATGATAGATTGAATGGTGGCATATCGTGCCATAGGTGCAAATATGTCATCATAGTCTATGCCTTCCTTTTGAGAGAAGCCACGGGCAACGAATCTTGCCTTGAAATTTTCAGCACTTACATCAGATCCATGTTTGATCTTGTAGAGCCATTTCGAGGTGACAACTACTTTGTTCTCTAGTCTTAGAACCACATCCCAAACATCATTATTCATTATGGACTCATACTCTTCGTGCATATCATCCTTCCAGACTTGATGCTTTATGGCTTCCTCAAATGATCCAGGCTCGGATTTTACAATAGTACTCATGGCTGTTAGATACCCTTGGTATCTACTCAGCTTCTTGCTTTCACGAAATGTCCCCCTTTGGGGCCATATGTCCCTCAACTTCCTTGAGAGTGTCACTAAGGCATGATGGTCTCTTCCCTAGTGAAGGAGGTGGATCAATTGGGTCCATCGGTCTTTCAACATCAGGCATCGTCTCATCCTTCGGTTATTCTTGATTTCAAGGCCTTGCCTCATGATCTTCCTCAGATCTAGAAATTTTGACTACTTTCTTTAGGGATGCATCTTCGTCAAAAGTGACATTGTGGCATATCTCCACTTCCCTTTGAATAGGCACATAGACTCTATAGGCCTTCAAAGTTTCGCTATAGCCCACAAAAATTCCCTTCTTCCCAGAAGCATCCATATTGCTCCTCTTCTCTTTCGACACATGAAAATAAACAAGACATACAAAAACTATAAAATGTGAGACGACGGGTTTCTTACCAGTGAAAACCTCTTCAGGAGTTTTAGAGTCTAGAGCGGAATGCGAGCATCGGTTTTCTAGGAATACGGCAGTGTTCATAGCTTCACCCCATAGAAACTTCGGTAGACCCTGGTCACATAGCATGCCACGAGAAACTTCCACAATGGTCCTGTTCTTTAATTTAGCAATGCCATTCTGCTCAGGAGTATAGACAGTTTTGGTCTCCATCTTTATGCCAACTTCTCTGCAAAATTTCTTGAACTCGTTTGTCTCATATTCACTGCCATTATCGGTCCTCAAAATCTTGATCTTCTTTCCTATCATATTTTCGACCATGGCTTTGAAGGTATGGAACCACATGAAAGCGTCATCCTTATTTTTCAAGAAGTATATCCAGGTTTTGCGAGAGAAGTCATCTATGAACGTCATATAATAAGAACATCCTCCCAAGGATGTTACGGGCAACATACTAGATAGATTAGAATGGATCAATTGTAATACATTATATGTCTTTGTGACACTTGAGGGAAAAGGTCCCCTTGTATGCTTTCCTTCGGCACAACCCTGACATACACCTTCATGATAATTTGAGACCTCGGGCATCCCCGTCACCACCTTCCTTTCTTTGGGAAGGACCTTGTACTGAAGGTGTCCAAACCTTCGATGCCATAGTTCAGTCTGTCAGATAGTATCACATGTCATTGCTCCCAGTGGACTTCCTCCAACATGGTAGAGTGTGTCAACTCTAAACCTAATCATGATAGCCTCCTTGAAGCTCTTCTTCCACATGCACACCTTTCCATCAATGAATTCCACATTGAAACCTTTGTCTTCCATGGCCGATATAGACACAAGTTTCTTCTTCAAATTTGGTACATAGAGTACGTCTTGCAAGCAGAGGACTTGACCTTGAGACAAGTGGAGGGTCGCAGTCTCTGTCCCTTTCACGGGATATGTGGCATTATCTCAAAATAATTTCAAGATTGGTATCCTTCATAATTATATTAGAGAATGCTTCCTTGAATCTAATGTTGTTCCTTGAGGCACCACTATCTATCAACCAAACATCCATAGTGTTGGGTGGAGATGCAGCAGAGAGGGCAGATAAAAGAATGTATTCTTTTCTTTTATCAACAACATTTGATTACTCATGCCTGGAGTTCCTTGACCTTTTGAAAGGTTGACCATTTCCTCCAGAGGGAGCCTTCCTCTTTCCCTTGAACTTGTTGTTCCTTTGATTTCCATTCCTCTGGTTGTTTTTGTTGTCATCACCATCAGGAGAATCCTTCTTGAAAGGGAATTCTCTAGCATATTGACCTGGCCTATGACAAGTGTGACATTTTTCCTTCTTTCCTTGGGCCCCTGCTCTTCCTTCGTTCTTTTGACCACCAAGTTATTCTTTCTAGAATGAACAACGTAGGCAGCATTTCCTTCATTTTCATACTCCTTCATTCTTGTCTCTTCTTGTACGCATCTCGATAGTACTTCGTCAAAGTCAAGTATCACATTATTATTGAGAATGGTAGTGTTGAACACATTCCATTCAGATGGGAGCCCTACAAGTGCGGTGAGTAACATCTCTCGATCAATTATTGTCTCCCTAATAGCCAGTAGATTGTTCCTGATCTTGGTTAGCTTCAAAAAATATGATTGAACAGATTCATCCCTGCCTTTCCTCAGATTCTTCAATTGATTCTTGTAGAATAGGACTTGATTCACATTGTTGGCCTTAAACATGTGCACCAAGTTATCATACATATATTTGGATGTGCCCAGCTCAGAGATGTAGGCAACCAGACTCTTGTGAGTTGAGTCCCTGATCATCAACTTTGCTTTGATCTCCCCCTTCTTATATTTTTTTTTGGCAGCAGCAGTGGCAGTGGATAAAGGTTCTTGGATTTTACCCTGCACATAGTCCATGACATCTTGGTCTTCCAATTTAAGATCCAATGTCATCTTCCAAGCATGGAAGTCATCCTTCCCAATCAAATTTTCATCCTTCTTGAAGCCATAGTTTGTGGAACCCATTTTTCTTCTTTGGTGATTGCTACAAATTAGGGCTTTGTCTTCACCTTAGCTCTGATCCCATGTAAATTTATGTAGATGCTCTATGCTTGATGCAACTTTACTTTTTCTTCAATAATAGACAACAATCACATAAACCATAAAGTAAAATGCTGATAGAACATACCAGTAGATCGACATAAGATAAGCCAGAAATAGATAATTGTGTTGGTGCATTATGGTGGTCAACGGGATGCTTCAACCAGCAAAGTCTCAATATGGTCGGCTAACCAGCAATGTCACACAACCCTCAAAACAACCAAATGGTCAACTCAAAGTCAACCTCAGAAAAGTCAACGCTGCCTAAAAAATTCAATGCAGAACAACAACAAGTCAAAGTCAACGTAGCACAGTCTACGGTCAACATTTGGCCTTATTTCTTGTGCCAAAATGTACGGACTGCAGAAATCGAATTCTATGCCAAAATTCAACTCCTTTTGACCATGCGTTGACCAAAGTCAACGCTAGTCAAACCTATGGTGGAAACCCTAGCTGTAGCAGAAATGTCTTCATCCTTCTCCCACGTGGGAACCGCAGATTGCCTCCAAGTAGCTCAAACCAATCAGAAATGGAGAGAGAAATATGTGTGATGATGAGATGAGATGAGTGAAATGTCCTCCAACGTTGAACTTATTTATATCCATCACTTGAGGGTGTGTGACACATTTGCTAGGGTACAAAACCTTAAATCCGACCTGCACATATTTGAATATATTATAAAATAAATTCAAAATAAATGTTCTTCTCATCAGATCAAGATGATCTTTAGATCGATCTTGCACCTCTCCGAAAGAGGAACTGAATAAAAATATTGGTATCTTCATCTAAGCATCAAAACATGGAGTTTGGACCTAGTTTTCTAATTTTAACAATGTTTTGAAGAATGAAATGGATGGTTTCAAGAATGACATGGAAGTTAAGATCGATGGTATAGAAGAAAAACTAAAAACAGACATGGAAGGTTTGACAAAGTTGCTACAAGAAATGATTCCTAATGGCTAAAATGTAGTTGAGGAAACTCATGATGAGAACAAAATAAACGTTAATCATGATTTCATAAAATCTAATGTTGGATTGAAGACCCACAATATTCCAAATATCGATATGAGGAAGTTTGATGCCAAGGATCCTGTAACATGGATACTACAGATGGAGCGATATTTTGATCTCCATAATGTTCAAAACACACAAAAGGTACGTATTGCAACTTTATATTTAGAACACAATACATTTGTATGGTATCAATGACTTTTCTCTCGTAAAATTTTTTCACTTGGTCAATTTTTACAGAGGAAATGATAGCACATTATGAGGATACAAAGAGAAACACCTTCTTTAGCCAATTGATAAATCTCAAACAAAGGGGTTCGATGGTGGTGCACATTGAGGACTTCCAAAATTGAATATAAGGGTAACTAATATTATAGAGGAACAAAAGATTGATGTCTTCGTATGGAATTTAAAGGATAGCATCCAACATGAGATTCACCTTTAGGAACCTAATTCATTGGAGAAGGCATTCAGGTTGGCAAGAAAAAATGAAAGAAAAATTATGGCAACAATTAAGTGTACCAATCACAACTATAAAGATGGAAAATGTTGTTGTTCCTAGCCTTCCACAACCTACAAGGTTGACACCACAAAAATTGGAGGAAAAAATAGCAAAAGGGCTATGTTACATTTGGGATATAAAACACACTAAAGGTCATAAGTGCGCTGAGAATAAATTAATTTACATAGATTTTGTAGAGGAGGAAGAAAATGAACAAGAAAATTCAAAAGAGAATGATATACACTAGGAACCAACCCTAGAGAAAGAATAAATGAATCCGACGATATCTTATAATGCATTGGAAAGAATTACCACTCCTCAAACTATCAAGATTCAAGGACATATCAAGAAGAAAAAGGTAATAGTACCGATTGATTCAGGTAGTACCCATAATTTTGTTCATTATAAGATAGCCAATGAATTTAATTTCTTCATATATCCAGCACCATAGTGTCAAATGATGGTTCCAAATGAAGGAATTGTAAATTTCTCTGGAAAGTTCCATAATATCAATCTAACCATGATTGAATATGTATTGAATAGTCCAATGTTTTCTATTCAAATAAGTGGCGCTGATGTTGTACTAAGAGTCCAATGGTTACAATCCTTGGGGACTATGGCTTTTAATTTTCAAGAAATTTTCTTCAAAATTTTTTGGGAAGGAAGAGAAGTTGAATTACGGGGTATTGTAGGGAAACCAGGTAAGATAATCATTTCTAATGTCATCACAAATCTCATGAAGAAATAACAAGAAGGCGTAATTTCACAATTATGCTCACTACAGGTTCAAGAAGTGGAATATCACATCGAGAATCAACAACAAGTTATCCAACTCTTAAAGGATAACCTCACTTTGGTACTATAACATACAAATTGGTGCTTACGACATCTTCCTGAATGCGCCTAATTGTCCATTTTTCATCCTTAAAGAAGGCTATAGGTGACAAGTTCCTAGATCAAACAATATTTCCAGAACATTATGAGGAAGGAAAAATCTTATTGGAACCTGAAGCAGTCACATAAAAAGAATTTGACAACTACGAAATCGATCAATTTCAAATCATCTCATCAGGTGGAAGAACATACCAGCTAAATATTGCTAATGGGAGGATGAAAATTTTTATACAGAATCATCCAAAACTACTCAAGTGTTGAGGAAAACACCTATTTGAAGGCGACAGACATGTTAGGTCCCTATAATACTAGTATAGCCCCTTCTTGTTATTGTTAGTGTAAGCCCCTTATTCTTATTTTTGTGCCCATGTAGTCCCCATATTGTTATTATTGTGCCCCATAAAAGCCCATTATTGTTATTGTTGTGCACTTACATTATTATTGTTATGTAGGCTTTGATTATATTGGGGCCCCTTAGACTGCTATATACATAAAGTAGGATTTTTCATTTGTATCGTCCAAGAATTGCTCATTTATTTAATGTAAAGGAGGTTTCCCCCTCGAAGAGGCCAATTTCTAAGTCGTTGATCTGTCTTTTCTTCTATTTCCGTGACCTAGTTTCATAACATGATACATTTTCAATGGATAGAGAATGATCTCAATTAGTTCATATGATAAAGTATTGCATATCAAAATTTTAACTTACTAGATAACAACCATGGTACAAGTGGATGCCACATTAACCCTATTATTCACATATGTGGGATTTTGATAAGTCTCTAGAAGGTCTAAGAACATTATCACTAGTTTAGGGTTAAGGAAGTCAATCCTTTCCCCTAAATGGATATCACACTAGGTTTTTTGCTCTTATTTTTTGTTCGATAGTGTTGTGGAGGTAAATCCACTCTGCGGACAGAGGCGATCCCTACTAGCCCATATCAGGTCTAGCAACAATCATAACACGCTATGGTGCAAGTTCCTAATTGCAATAAACCAAATCGTGAAGAAGGCCTACCTCAAGTCCAAAGCTGTCATTTGTAGAGGAGATGATGCTCCTGTTTCCTTGCTCCGACAAATCACAATCCTTTCGCTCATTGCGATCGAACACCTGCACACACAAGAAACACGACAAACACAAGCGTAAAACCCGATATATGCAATTATGTATCAGTCATAGAAGACACAACTCATGATCATAATGAACAATACGAGTGGAACCATAACCAATAGTCGCTTATCATTAATTCAACAAAGGAAAATACAACCTGGCTCTGACGCTGAACCTTCCTTCGACAGGTCGTTAGCGGAATACGTTTCGGTAAAGCTTGTCGAGAATGGGGACAAGCCTCTCTCTTCGATCGTCAATCTCCTTGCTATGGATTTGGCACTATGAGAACTATCAAAGCTCTTGCAGCATTCTTTGGGCTATGAAGGCTCTTGGAGATTAGCTTGCAAAGGGAAATGGCAAGCTTATATAGATGGTGGAAGAGGAGTTGGGATCCCTACTATCATGGGATTGGCCCTATCCTCAAGGAAGCTTCCATGAGAGGTGGCAAACTACTTCCTCTACATGGAAATCCGGAGCCAAACGTCCCAACTCAATTTAGAGACCAGTTCAGGAGTTGGTTAAAGTCAATCTTCCGCCATTTATTTTTAAAAAACACCCTTTATTAAGCCTGGTGTGAGTGCGACTCTGAGACAGAGTGCCAATTGGTGCGCCCTCTTTGAAGGATTTCCCCCATTAGCGTGGGTATAACAGAAGCTAGTCGCGCCAAGGGTGAAAAGGCTATTTTTAGTGTTTTTCACAAGGAGATGTCTTCAGGGGAATGAAAGTCCATGTCTAGGGGAATGCCATGAAAGTGTTTTCAAGTTATGTCACTGCTCACAGGTCACGGAATAAGCCCTCCAATGTCTGGGATGGGGAATTGCAGGGACGGTGAAAAATTTCTGTGTAACAGATGCCCCCTAAAGCATGAGGCCCAAAAGAGAGAGAGGGGTGAAATGCTTTACGAGAACGTGTCCAACTGAAAACACCGTCGTCGGAAAACCTACGTAGAGAAGTACAACTGGTATCTCAAATACATGATATATGTGGTATGGGCGCAACCATCCATAACAGAGTATACAATAATCCAGATCCAAGGTATGGTCGCAACCATCCAGTGAATGAGTCATGTAACCAATCATAATAATCCACAAAATCACAGCCTGGATTATAACAGATAGGAATCCAGGGTCTTGCGCTCCATCTCGACCCAAACAGAGTACAAGTTCAAGCATGTGAATATGTGAGCTGAAGTCGAACATGCAAGAACATCGTCTGATTACCAGCCAATGATGAAAGTTGTTAACAGACGCGAGAAGTACCACCAATAATGACAATGGCCCTCAAGGTACTATAGGTACAATCAACGGCATGTGAATCAGTGAGCTGGCGTCGAACACCCATAAAATCACTCGATCGGAGGTCAATGATGAAAACCTCATGTCGAACGCTAAGAACCTGCCATTGAGGCATGCAGGCTCCAAGGTACCAGAAGGGAGTCTCTAGATCAGCTTCCTAGATAATGAGCTGAAGTCGACAGGAAGTGACCTTGATCGAAGGTGGGCCATAATGTTTCCCACATCATCGACACAAGACAGAGGAACATAATGTCTTTGTGAATCAAGATCAGATGAGAATCAGAGGAAGGTTGATACTTGCAGAGGTCAACTTCTCTTGAACATATAGGCGACACGGCAGTGGATTTGGCAGTATTTTACATCAAAAGATCAGAGGTCATAATGACGAGGCAAAGAGTAGATGAGAGGTCAAAAGGATCACCCAAACCCGCAGAGGCAAGTGAAAAATGAGATGAGATGTCCCCAACCCAACACGAACGCAGACAAGTGCCATGTTCAAGAGCGACATACTGTCGACACGACAATGATGCTGGTTCCATTTTCCCCCACCATTTCTGGCGAGTACCCCAATTATTTTTGAAAACAAGCTTGAAGGGGATAACATATGCTTGTCATATAAGTTCGTACTTCGGACGAATCCATCCTAGTACATTTAACGAGCCCTAGGAAGGAGGAACTCGAATATCGTCATTACGACTGGATCCGATGTCATCAGGGTTTAATGAGTCTGACAAAGGAAGAAATTGACATCTTTTCATATTTAGAGAGTTTGAAAAGACAGCGGAAAAGTAAACTCCAACGGTCCCTTTTCGTAAATAGTTCCTCAAATCCGAAAAGGTAGAAAACAATGTTTGAGAAAACCTCCTAGTCGCGATAGGCTAGGGTATTCCTTTTTCATAAATAATCTATCCCAGCCTGAAAAAGGGGTAAAAGTATACTGGGTAGATGTCATTTCTTGTCCACTTTAACGAGATAAAAAACGACAAGGGACTCGGCAATATTTTCATGTTTAGAGAGTCAGAAAAGAGCTGAAAGATGACTCCAAAATGAATTTTTCGTGTTTTTACTGAGTCCGAAAAAGTATAAAATACAACTCGTATCACTGCCCAAGTCACGTAAAAACCTGTTGCTGCACACAAAAGCAAGTGTAAAATCCATTTTCGACAAAATATATTAAAATATTGAGAAAAATGACATTTAAAACCTAATTTTTATTCAAAAAGTTATAAATAGGCTTCAAATGGTAAAACAAATTTACTTTTACTTTTTAGCTTACTTGGAGAGCAACAGTGGTCTGTTTGTGTGCAAACTTGCGGCAGTGATTGCGACTAATCCAAGACGTCATTCAGCTCCTCATTTGTTCCAGGTAAAAGGCATTTCCTTAAGCTCCATTTTAATCCATTTTTTATTTGTTTCCATTGTACAGTCGATCTCTGGAGGAGACTTTCAAAAATTTTAGGGCTTCGCCATTGGCGTGGGTATCGGGCACGGACCCGCGCCAGTGAAATTTTCCTCACAAAGAGGTCGTGCCAATGGCGCAACATTATTTTCCATTTTAGATTACCAAACAGGGAGGCATCCATCTGGATTTTCAAGCATGATAGAGATCTAACAAGGGTTTTTGATCATGTTCATGCAGGTAACCAAGCACAATAGTTATTGAATGGAAGGAGAGGGAACATGGGGAGGAAGATGAAATGGCTATGGAGAGCGAAGCCTGTATGAATGCACTCAAGAACTGTGGACTCAAAAAATTCTTTCTTACTCCATGTTTACGAGCTCAACCTGAGCTGCTACAATACTTGGTTAGCATATGGGACGAAAATGAGGAAGTATCTAAACTTCGGGGCCAAGTGTTGGAACTTGAGGTTTCCGACGTATATTTCATCACCGGGCTGTTGCGGAGAGACCCAGTACCAATTTTGACGGGCAGCAGACCTTCCAGAGAAAATATGGAGCAAGTAATGGCGAGGGTGTGCCCGGGGGCACGAACCAGATCGGGAAGCGGGAAGGTGGACATCCACACTGTCCGTGATCTAGCACTTAAAGTAGTGCTACACACCATTACACGAGCTGCAAGATCGCAAGCTCCACATGAGGCGACCAAAGCCCAAATCATACTAGCCTCCGAGTGTATGAACCCCACATTGTTCGATTGGGCCACTGCAGTGACGAGCAATATCAAGAGGCAGCTGACAAGATGCAAGCAAGTCAAACTAAAGCAGTTTGGCTACGGTTCCATTTTGGTGTTGTTCATCCTGGAATGACTACCCATTTTCTAGGGCCAAGGGGCCATAGTTGCCGAGCCGATACCGAGAGAGCCGAGAATGGCTCGCTGGGTAGCACTTATGCCCAGATCAGGAGGGGGCCAACAGATGTCCTGGATGCCGGAGTTCTTTGGGTGGTTACGGCGACAGCTGATCGTGGTCGAGGATTGGCCCTATGTTGGGACCGATTTCACCGGATATCCCGATCTCCTGCTCTCGGAGGGGGAGGATTGGGATGAGGAGTTGGGTATGATACTCTTTTTGATTTTTCGTATTTATGATTTTTTTGGTAATACATGTTCGTTCTAATGACAGTTTTATGTGTATGCAGATGTTGGCCCAGAGAGGCCCGCGGGCATGTCGCCCATTGCACGGAGAACCCATGCCGTACATGACCCTCAGGCTGAGGGTGGCGAAGGTGGCGAACTGATCCAGAACTTGGAGGGCATCGCCCGGGGGATCCCAGACTATGCACGGCTAGCAGATGTTCCGCTAGCATACCAGCGACACACTGTGGGGGTGCCTAGTCGCCTCCACCGACTACTGAGACGCTTAGTGCGTGTGGTGGCTTGTTACCATGAGCACCATGCAGACTAGACATCTAGGGCTTTTCCTGCATATTTTTTGAGAGACATGTCGTCTCCAGCTGTAGTAAGACGAACATGTACATTTTTGATTTCATGTGATGCACACTATGTAAAAATTTCGACACACACACACACACATATATATACCTATTTCTGGATGGATCTCTTACATGTGATGATGTTTTTGTTTATAAATTGCGCAAATGTCTATCTAAAACCAAATTAGCTACTGCATCTATTAATGTATTCATATGCCTGGGTATATGTTGATATGTGATATAATCAAAATACCTTTCCAGTAAACGAATACGCAGATACAGACGTAAAATGGATGGGTTTCTAACTGAATAGTGACCATTAAGCTGTAATACTACAAGTTGTGAGTCTAGATACACAAGTAATTCACAAATGTCGAGGTCCATAGCCTCGGTTAATAATTCCAATACGGCACTATATTCCACGATATTATTTGTAGCAGGACCCAGACACACACCTTGCAGGTTAACCAACTCACCAGCAGGATCGTAGATTACCCAGGCTGCTGAGGATAGATTCCTGGTACTGCAGGAGGCACCATCCGCGAAACCCACAAATGGAGTAATAGACATCTGCACAATCAGGGAGACCCGATCAGCAGAAAGATGCTTACATCGCACACCACACCACACATGCACACAAATGAATATACACACCTATGTACGCACACCACACCAAAAGAAAACTTCAAGAGTAGTATTTTTTAAGGTACAACTCATTTCTAGGCTACGCCAACGGAAATCCTTCATAATCAATGAGCTCATAAGCCCCATTTTTCAATACTCATTTTATTATGTAGGGCCCATGCCACATGGGTTGGAACTTTCCTGCTCCAATTTTGTCGTGCGCTTGCTCGTATAGGAGGACAAGGTCCCCTTCGACAAAGGAACGTGGAGAGACTGATTGATCAAAGTGAGCTTTGACCCGCTTCTTTTGTGCCTCAATGAATAACGTAGCCAAGCGGCGGGTTTCATCTAGCCATTCCAAATACAAGAGACGCTCTTCTTCAGGAGAAGTATCGGGCAAAAGTTCCACATCCAACTTTAAGGAAGGAATTTCGCACTCAACCGGAAGAGTTGCTTCCAGACCATACACCAATTGGAACGGTGTGAATCTGGTCGCACTCTTTGCTGACGTCCTGTAGGCCCATAGAGCTGAGAACAATTGGAGGTGCCAATTGGACTTATGAATACCAACTGTTCGTTGAAGTATTGTGACCAGAACGTTGTTCACAGCCTCAACCTGGCCATTTTCCTGGGGGTAATATGGCGTTGAGCTATCATGTCGTAAGCCCAATCTTGATGTTTGCTCGACCATCATGTAATCTCGAAAGTGAGTGCCATGATCGGTTACAATGGCCTGAGGGACCCCGAAACATGCGATAATGTGGTTGAAAATAAATTGGGTAGTTGTCTTACCATTGGCGGCTAGTGTAGGCATCGCTTCGGCCCACTTAGTGAAGTAGTCGACAGCGCCAATTATATATGCATGTCCCCCGGACGAATGAGGGTTACACGTCATAAAATCTACACCCCATTTTGAAAAAGGGCCAATGGTAATGACAGGGTGCAGAGGAAGAGGTGGCGCGCACATCTTGCGCTGAAAAACCTGACACGCATGACATTTGCGGACTGCAACAATACAGTCTTTGAATATCGATGGTCAGAAGTAACCTGCACGCAGAATATTCTGGGCAGTGGAATATCCGGACATGTGACCGCCACAGGCGCCACTGTGATAGCCATTCAAGACTCTTTCAGCCTCTTCCAGGGTTAAGCACCGACGGAGCACTGAATCTACTCCAACCCGGTATAACGTATCTCCTACAATGCGGTAGGGTTGAGATTGATGCCGAATTCGACATCGGGCCTCTTTGGTCAACTCAGACTAGAACGTTGATGTTTGAAGATACACTATGATGTCTCCGTACCATGGGTCGCGAGTGCTGATAAGGAAGAGTGTTTCGTTCGGGATATGATCCTCGGAATGAGATGGGGTGGAGTCTATCAGGAGGGAGAAAATGAGATCCGCAAAAACAAGTGATTTGGTCGACTTAGTAGTGGTAAACTCTAAGTCGAAATCCTGAAGGATAACGATCCATTTGGAGTATTTTCCCCCTAGTAATTTTCAAGATAGAATGTACGTCATGGGGTTGCAATCCGAAACCATGGTTATTGTACGCAACAAGATGTAGTGGCGAAACTGCTACACAGCATGTACTACGGCTAATGCTAGTTTCTCGACGTGAGCATAACGCGTTTCTGTGTCGAGGAGATTCCGGGATAGATAATAAATGACGTGTTCATTTCCATCATCATCATCCTGCACCAGAACCATAGCTATGGTGCTGAACGCGGCGGCCAAATATAGAGTGAAATCACGGTGATAGTTCGGAGGACGAAGCAACAGAGCATTAACAAGTAACGTCTTTAGCTTCTCGAAGGATCGTTGAGAATTCTTGTCCCAACGAAAGGGAACGTTTTGCTTTAAAAGACGCGTGAAACCTTTCGCAACTTCCGCGTAGTTCGGGATGAAGCGTCGAAGGAAATTAGCTTTTCCTTGCAGACTCTGCAATTGATATAACGAGGAGGATTATGGGAGATTGAAAATAGCCTTGAATTTTAAAGGGTCGAGGTGAATCCCATCCTTGGAGACTATAAATCCCAAAAGACAGCCAGAATCCACGCAAAAGATGCATTTATGAGGGTTAAGCTGGATATTATAGCGTCAACAACGAAGGAAAATCTGGCGGAGGTGTTTGGGATGGTCCTCCCGCCCAGCTGAGTGAGCTAGTAGATCATCCAGATAAGGCTGAATGATATGGCGTATGTCGTGGAATGCGTAAGACATAGCACACTGCAAAGTAGCTCCAGCGTTCTTCAAGCCGAAGGAGAGCTTTTTATAAGCAAAGGTACCCCACGGACATATGAATGCAATCTTGTGTTGATCAGTAGGTAAAATATTTATCTGATTATACCCGGAAAAGCCGTCCGTCAAGGAATAAATCTCACTCGCAACACATTCGTCGATGATTTGATCTATGAAGGGGGTGGGATAATTGTCCTTAGGACAGGCTTGATTAATATCACAGTAATCAACACAGACTCTTATAGTGCCATGTTTATTATCTACAGGGACGATGTTTGAGACCCATTCTGTGAGGGGGATTGGGTAAATGAAGCCCTCGTTTAGAAGTTTTTCAACTTCTGCTTTAATGGAAGCGGCTTTGCGAGGATGCACTGGGCTTAGGCGTTGGCGCACGGGTTTCGCACCAGGGTAGGTTGGAATCTCGTGCACTATGATACTGGGATCAATCCCAGGCATTTCCTCATAGGACCAAGTGAACACATCTCTGAATTCACGGAAAAGATCAGTATAAACTCGTATCTAATCAGGAGAACAAGTTACTCCCACATGTATGTTCTCAACTATCCCTGGTTTGACGGAGATGTCGATCGAAGTGGTTTGAGTAATGTTGCTCAGGTTTCCTTCCGAAAGGACCTCATGTGTCAAAATAGGCGTCTGAAGAAGCGGAGTAGAAACCTGAGATGCAAAACGCTCTAGAAATTCTGAAATTGCCCCCAGGCCGGGCATGAAGGAGGAACGATGATGTCCATCGCTCCAAGGTAGCTCCTCAAGAGACATTGCTTCAACAATGGCTTCGTCAGAAGGAAAAGTCTCTTTAAGAGGATCAGGCGAGTCGGCCTCAGCGAGCCAGGGGGATTGAGAATGGATATCTAAAGCCATGCTCGAGGGAGCATGTTGATAGGGAGGAGGATCAGATGCGGCGACGATTTCACAGTAATTAATCTCTACTGGAGTTAAGGGCACTGATTCTCCAAAATCAGTCACCTGTTCAGGTGAAGGGATGATCCATGGGTCGTCAGACCTAGAGATCATATTAACTTGAACGGTGTGCGGTGGTGGTGCGGGAAAAATACCCATGAGGACAGGGTCCTTGAAGAGACCGGGTCCTACATTGTCAGGGGGATTAGGTATCTTATCCACGTAAGGAACATTGTTCTCAAAGGTGGAGGTGAAGAAATAAAACTGATCCACAGTAACAATTTTACCCTCATGAGGGAACTTAAGAAGTCGAAAGAGGGTAGATGTCATGCATAGCATAGCGTGAGTCCAACTACGGCTGAGAAGAAGATTGTAGTTAAGCTTGGCGTCAATCACTTCTACTTCTACATTGACTGTCTTCCCCTGTAACGTAATCGAAAAACTCTCAAGAACACCCAGGGGTTTGGATTCCCGACCATCGAATGCCTCTAAGGCATTGGGAGACAATGAGAGAGCCAGAGAGCCAATGGCCTTCCAGCAGGTGGATGAAATGACACGGGTAGAAGCACCTTCATCTACGACGGCCCTATGGATGTTAAGACTATTGATCCCGACTTGGTTCACAAGAGCAATTTGATGCGGAAGTCAGGGGGTAAAGTTTTCTAAGTCGAAGGTGAGAAGACTAGAATCGACGGGATCGATTCCACCGATTGCAGACAACAGGGCTTTCCGTTGCGAAGGGAAACTTTGAAGGACTTCAAATGCGGAAATAGCAGAAGGCGCCTGAGCCAAATCCTCAACAATACTATAGTGCTGAGCGGCACGGGAATTTGGATTGTGGGAAGACCTTCGTAGAACACCTTTAGAGGGTGGCCTCACAACAGGTTCAACAGTAGGCTTCTCAATTTCCAAAGAACCGGAGACAGGTGGAGGAGGTGGGCCATCCACAACTTCCTTTCTAGCTGCCTGACGCGATCCAGCGTAATCCTTCGAACGCGTAGAAATCGAAACAGGTGCAAAACCATTCATCATAAAGACCTGGGACCCAAATGGTGCAGATGGTGACGGCTGTTCAACCATCTGGGTCTACTGAGATGGGAACGGTTCTTTAAGAACTGCCGGAGTCCCTTTAGAGCCTTTGAGAAGTTGACTAATTTCATATCGTCTGGGATAATCCTTGGTATAATGATCTCCTTCACAAATAAGGCAGGGGTACTTCGATTTACGTTGGGAACCGTCATCAGTACGAGGTTTAGAAGACTCTGACTTTGGGGCGTCGGGTTTGGATTTTCCTTTGCCCTTCTTTTTCCCTTTGGAGGATTTTTCTGTAGGATTAGCCTGAACGGCGTTAACCTCCGCAGTTTTTCCAGAATCTGGAGGGGCGGGAAGAGCAGAATTATTGGATGAATTGGACTTCTTCTTCCCATTTGAAGATTTCTGAGAATTTTGAGACACAGAACCAATAACACCATCCACCGCCGGGGTAGGTGGAGCTTTAGAGGTTCCTGGGTGTGGAGCATCAGTCAAAATATTATACAGCGTGCCAGACTGAGAGTATACTAGATCAAGATATTGGGCACGCGTAATGGCCTGTTCCTCAGTCACACATGCCCCCATAGCAATATCTTGAGCGATTTTGTTAACGAAGGACGTGGTGAACCAATGAGTTAGTAGTTGATCAGGTATATCAAACTTGATCAGCCTACGACGACGTCGCCACTCATGAATATGATCGGATATGTGGGTGGCTTTATCCTGC
This sequence comes from Pinus albicaulis, assembly GCA_034641835.2. NCBI lineage: Eukaryota > Viridiplantae > Streptophyta > Pinopsida > Pinales > Pinaceae > Pinus > Pinus albicaulis. Next base: position 27,399,578 of record CM076577.1, read on the forward strand.
TTCAACGAAGTCAGGAGATGCGTCCCGGCTTCATAGCGAACCGGTAACTGAAAGTGAGTCAGAAAATCCATTGCTAAAGTATTAAAATCTTGAAAAATTCCATGGGGTAATTCAATATACCACTTAGCGGCAACATCGGTAAGAGTGTGTTGGAAGAGACGTAGACGAATTGAATCATCAACCTAAGAATTAGACAAACACCACAAATGGTAGGTGATTACATGAGCTTGGGGGTCTTCACCAGCTTTACCTTCAAACTTAGGGCAGTCGCCGGGTACCTTGGTTGGAACCGGAGGCCAATAAGGATTGTGAAGAGTCAGATCATTGGTTACTTTAGAAACATCCGGTAACTCCAAAGTAGCCAAGAACGGCAATTGCGGATTAATCGGCATGCCAGGCCCTCGATAAGGACTGGTACCTGTACTCCACGCTAGTTGAGAATATCCTTGCCCCCATGGGTTCTGTCCCAAAGGATTCTGGCCGTAGGGGGTATAGTGTGTATAGCCAGCCTGATTCAGTTGCTGGTAACCATTGTACGGGGGTTGATAACCAGAGTATGGACCCTGATTGTATGTCGGCCTCGTTTGGGCAGCCTGTGGATTTAGCTGCTGAGTATAGGTGTAGCCGGGTTTTTGAGTGTAATAATGGGAACCTTGGGGCAGATTATAAGTCAGTCGAGATTGACCGTGAGGGTAGTAACCGCCTTGAAGTTGAGTGGGCTGCTGATAGGTGGGACCTTGCTGAGCCTGATAATTAGGGTGCACCGGTTGATTCGGTTGTGGCATCGAATAAATTGGCTGTTGGGCAGGGTTGATAGAGTGTGCAGGCTGGCCTGGCTGAATGGGCTGTCCTGGGTGAACAGGTTGACCGGGATGAACAGGTGGCACCGGTTGTGCAGGTTGACCTGGCTATTGAGGAGCACCACGTTGTACCAAAGGGGCCAGTTGGCCTGGTGGTGGAACACCGAGTTGTGCCGAATGGATCGGTTGGCCTGGTGGGGAAATGGAGCCAGGTGGTAGCTGGTAACCGATTTGACCTGCAACAGGACCATAAGATGGCCCTGGATGATGTGCAACATTTGGAGCAACAGGATACTAAGATTGCATGGGTTGCGAAGGTTGGACTTGCCCCCCAGGACCGTATACCGGCTCGGGTTGGTACCCTGGTTGACCTGTGAGTCCTTGAGGTTGCCCCAGATGGACTCCAGGAAGTGGCTGCACGAGTTGACCTGAAGGGTTGTAATACTGTCCTCACGGACCGTATAATGGACCTTCCTGGCCCGCAAGGTGACCTTACGCGTCGTAAGGATATCCAAGCTGTCCCGAAGGTTGGCCTTGAAAAGGTTGTACTTGCGGGTTATAAGGCTGCCCAGCCTGGTTATACGGTAAACCCTGAGCATGAAGTTGAGCCTCAGGAGTGGGTAAACGTAAAGGATTCCCGTGCTCATCGTACTGATATGAAAAAACATACACGGGGGTACCATCCTGTGCATAATGCGAAAAATATGAGCGGTTGGGATCTTGAGAGGGTTGTCCGACCTCGGGGTTTGATTGTTGTAGGGACAATCGATACTCCTCAGGAGAGATGTTCTCTGGCATAGCAGAAGCTATATAGACATCTTCGGGAAGCGATGTGGTCCTTACGGACTGAGTGGTAACAGCAGGTGTAGATGCAGCCACACAAACAGTGGGCCTAATGGGTACATAAGTGACTTGAGGGGATGACGTGACGGGTGTCCGAGAAGACATCCCCAATGAAGGAACAACCGGCCTCGTAGAAGGAGCTGATACCACCATAGAGGCAGCGGCGGCAATAATCTGACCTAAGGATCTATACCCTGCTGGTAGTAAGGGACCAGGCGAAGACATAACAGATGATTTGGAGTTGTCTTTGGGGAATAACTTCCGGGTTATTTCTGGGAATAGCTGGTAATCTTCACCAGACGTGGGGATTTCCTCGCTAGCAGAATGACTGGATTCACTCATATTTGAACCTGCCGCTAGATCTCGTAACAGACGGTGAGGGCTAGGAGGAATAACAACAGCTAAAAAAGGCGAACCTGATGTAAGAGGAGGGAAATGTTCCCCTACTCCAAATCCAGACCAAGGGTCGGATAAGGGCCAATTGAACTCAACTGGTCCTCCAAAGGGAAGCTCAGATAGAAGCAGTCCCCCGTCGGGAAACTTGGAAGCGATGCACTGCTGAGGTTCAATAGAGGATTGAGAAACCTCTGATGCATCGTCCGTATATGGACTACCAGTAGACGAAACTGAGGGTTCCGCCACTGTGGTAGTAATTACAAGAGAAAAAGATCAAACACACACACGGGCTGAAAAATAACCAAGGCACATAATCAAACAGCCAACAAGCAAAATCTAACAGGGAGTGTGATCACGGGTGATTTATTTTACGACATTGAAACTTAGAAACTTCACCTTTTCTTGTTTTAAGAGTCGAGAAATGGATGAAATATGACTCTATCTCTTTCAGTTTTGAAGCAAGCATGAAAGGACAAGCGCTTGGTGATATTTTCTAATTTAAAGAGTCAGATAAGATCAAAATGACTACTCAGGAATACTAGGCAAAGGGTGTACCAAATAACCGTGAACTACAATATACACCTTGGTTTCAAAATGAAAGAGAAATCAACCAAGGACTTAACATACGTGCAGTCAATCTCACCGAATGCTGTGTCCGGTGTATCACGAGTATATGGTGACAGACTCAGCTTCATATGGTTAAAGGATAGAAACCTAGTGGGGTCTCCCTTTATATACGCGACGGTACGAGGAGCACAAGTCTGTACTAGTGCTGTCTAAAGCCAAGAGGCGAATGACAGCTACTAGGTTTAAAGACGCCGGAACACGTCTCTAGCCTGGACCTCTAAATGTTTCATTAATGTTTCAATGCTGCCTTAGTGTAAATTCAAAATTTTTTAATGTTTATCTTCAATTACGTTTCAGTTTTCAGGCCCTAGCGAATGTAATGTCTCAAAATATCATAAATGCACACTACATGCCACAGTATATCATTCCATTCGATGAAAGCTAATTACAAGAGAGTTAAGAGCTTTTCACACAAAAACAAAATGACCAGACAACAACCAATGATATCTCTAATGCAGCTAATGGAAACTAAAAGATTTTATTCCAAAGTTACTAATCACTAATAACACCGAAAAGATTTAATTCACACTAACTAACCCAACGAAAAAGGGATTTTTTTTTTATTTTCAATGTTTAAGAGCAAAATGCACTAAACAAAATGAAAACTAATGAGACAATCAACTTGAGAAGTGATAGCAAAAGAGAAGAAACAATCAAATTTCACTGAATGCAAGCACACAATCAGACCTCAAATTGACCAAAAAGTCCTTCAAATCAAAAGACACCCAAAGACTCAGTTGAACCATGTAATCTAGGCCCAAAACGAGACAAAGAGGAATTTGAATGAAGAAAAAGCCAAGCACTCAAATAATGCAATGAAACGATAGACAACCACCAAACGAGTGCAGAGAAGCAATCAGAAAGTTGATTAAACAGACAGAAACCAAAAACTCCCAAGGGAGGCTCGACGAACAATAGCACCTAGATGCTCTAGGGCTAGAACGCAAAATCGATAGAAAAGGGAAAACAACCAAAGGAAGAAGATCGCAGTCAGTCAAACAAGGCTCCAGAACACTCAAGCAGTCGAAAAAACAAGACTGAACACCCAGATCAATCTCAGAAGGCTCAAAACACAGTAAACCCTAGCACCTTACACGATTGGCGTGACTGTAAGGATGAAACTAGCGCCAGAATAGAATTGGCGCAAGTAATACACTGACAACATGCGCTAGTGGGTGCGACTGTCACACTGAAAAGCGCGCCAACCGAGTTTACCAAGGAAAAATGAAAAATAAGAAATCCAAGAAGCAAACCAGTGATGTTGGAGCTTAAACCAAAAGCCAAAATCACGAAAAGAGCCAGCCAAAAGAGCTGATCAAGCAAGAAAATTCAAGAGTCGATCGAAGGACAAGACAATACTCCAAGTGTTCAGTTCATAAACTAGACCAGAGATTGACTGAAGCAGCATTGATCTACTTCGCTAATGCAGAGCAAGAGTGTTTCGAAGGCTATCTAGCTAACTTGAGGCTCCCTCTGTAGTTTATAAAGCAAACAACAAGCTAACTCCCCAGCGGTGTCACCAATTTGTTGTGGAGGTAAATCCCCTCTGCAGACAGAGGCGATCCCTACTAGCCCAGATTGGGTCTAGCAACAATCGTAACACGCTATGGCGCAAGTTCCGAATTGCAATAAACCAAATCGTGAAGAAGGCCTACCTCAAGTCCAACGCTTTCGTTTGTAGAGGAGATGATGCTCCCGTTTCCTTGCTCTGGCAGATCACAATCCTTTCACTCACTGCGATTGAACACCTGCACACACAGGAAACATGAAAAACAAAAGCGTAAAACCCGATATATGCAATTATGTATCAGTCAGAGAGGACACAACTCATGATCATAATGAACAATACGAGTGGAACCATAACCAATATTCGCTTATCATTAATTCAACAAGGGAAAATACAACCTAGCTCTGACGCTAAACCTTCCTTTGATGGGTCGTCAGCGGAATACGTTTCGGTAAAGCTTGTCAGGAATGGGGACAAGCCTCTCTCTTCGATCGTTAATCTCCTTGCTATGGATTTGGCACTATGAGGACTATCAAAGCTCTTGCAGCATTCTTTGGGCTATGAGGGCTCTTGGAGATTAGCTTGCAAAGGGACATGGAAAGCTTATATAGATGGTGGAAGAGGAGTTGGGATCCCTACTATCATGGGATTGGCCCTATCCTCAAGGAAGCTTCCATGAGAGGTGGAAAACTACTTCCTCTACATGGAAATCCGGAGCCAAACGTCCCAACTCAATTTAGAGACCAATTCAGGAGTTGGTTAAAGTCAATCTTCCGCCATTTATTTTTAAAAAACACCCTTTATTAAGCTTGGCGCGAGTGTGACTCTGAGACAGAGCGCCAATTGGCGCGCCCTCTTTGAAGGATTTCCCCCATTGGCGCGGGTATAACAAAGGCTAGTCGCGCCAAGGGTGAAAATACTATTTTTAGGGTTTTTCACAAGGAGATGTCTTCAGGGGAATGAAATTCCATGTCTAGGGGAATGCCATGAAAGTGTTTTCAGGTTATGTCATTGCTCACAGGTCACGGAATAAGCCCTCCAATGTGCGGGATGGGGAATTGCAGGGACGGTGACAAATTGTTGTGTAACAGATAGTTGAATAGAGTAGCTAGGAGTGGAAAGTAAGATAAGTAAATAGATGGGGTTGGAAATCTTCAGAAACCTTACAGGACATATGTCTCAAGTAACTCCATAGAGAGTACCTCTTCTTTGTACTTGCACATTATCCATACTAGAGAAAATATAGCAAAGGAGCCTCACCTTCTAGTTGGTTTTTCTTAAATAATTTAATGTAAATTATTTTTATAAATAAGGATATATAATTCTTTATTTTTTATTTTTTATATACAAGTTAAATAACATTTAAGAAGATAATATAATTTTTATTTATTTCATTACATTTTTGTTAAAGATATTATTATTCAATATAAATATATTCCTTTTTGTTTTGTATATACATAAACTTTATTATATAAATTATTTTGTTGTAGTATGATGGATTAGAAGCTATACCAATAGAAAATATAGGTGCCTTTTGTCCCAAATGTGTGTGTGTGTGTACCTTTTGACCAAGAATTCATTATTCAATACATTATGCCATAATACTATTAAATTCCAAGTGAAGTAGAAAAGCCATAATTTAACTGAAACCATAAAGAGGATGTGAAAATATCAACAATTTTTGGAATGGTTGGATTGATGAAGGTGCATTATTTGGATTGTGGTAGCATTTCTCCTCAATAAAAGCTAGTTCTTCATGGTCTTCCACTCTCATTAAGGTTTCTCAATATTTTTTTATTATATCAGCATGTCTTGCTCTCTAGTCCTCCAATAAGTGATTGTTCTAGCTTGTCGCAAGATGAAGGTCAATGTCATTGCTTCCCATGTTGGTGTGAAGGTTCACTACCTTTCTCTTATTCTCTTGATGTGAGAGGGAATGGTGATTGGAATGATATGGATCAAGCAGTTAATATGTGTGATCTATTTTTTCCATCTCTAGTTGTGGACAATTTTTCCGAAGAATCTCTATTGATCAATTTCTTTACTCTTGAGATGACCAACTTATAATCACCCTCCATAATTAACATGGATAAATCATGCGTTAGCAAGTCCAATCTCTAGAGCTAGAATTTTTTTGTATTGTTATTCGAATGTCACATACTATTTGTGAATAGAAACACTGGTTTCCCATGGTTATCATGCAATATTCTTCCAAGACAAAAAGAACCTATATTTCCATTAGATTCCCTATAAAATTCATAAGGAATCTAGGAGCAGGAGGGCTATGGGAGATAGAAGGACTACAAGATGGGATTATTAGAAGCAAAGGATCAATAGAAGGAAGTATAAACAACTAGAGATTACACAAAATTGTGGCATCCAAACCTTCAACTTCCTAGTCTAATGATGACCAAGAGTGGAGTAGTACTATTTTAAGATACTATGCAATGATTTTTCCTAGATTTCCTCCTCTTTTTATCATTGGTTATTAAAGATGTGATTATTCTTATCCTTCTATATGTTCTAGAGAAAAACCATAGGATGAATGCCTGGGCTTTATTTACAATAAAATTCTACCATAAGGGATCTCCAACCTTCAATAATTTGTATGATGCAATTCCTATTCCTATTTGACTGTCCAAATGAGCTGAAGAGTTGAGACTATATATTTTTAGAAAGAACACATGTATTAAGAAAGCGATCCATGCCATCTACATCCAATCCATACAAAAAATAGAGGGATGGGCCTTTGAATCCTATGTGGACAATTTTATCCCATGAAAGGGCTCTTTTATGTACTAAAAACCAAAGAAAATGTGCAACTTTGGGCCATAATTTCTAAGATCAAATTTGTTTCAAATTTGGTTGATGAGGAAGATTGGTTTGATCTACAACTAGTCGATATTCCTTTTTATTATGAATTCACCCTTCTAATTATAGTACGATCGAATTTAGTCATGTCCCTTAGAGATTGGGATCTTTTACTTGTGAGGTTATTCCATTAATGTGTCTAGATTGTTTTGATTAAGAGTTTGAGGCTGAATTTTCTTATTTTTCCATTCGCTCCATGAGGTGCACTGTATTTTTTGGTTCAAATAATCTACTACTATCAAGAGATCTCTATATTTCAAAAGTTTTTCTATAGCAAGAAAATTTTCCTTGCCGCTAAGCTTTGGATACTACTACCATGAGTTAGTCCAAAACAAGGAGTCAGTTCTCTCTCATAATTCCCAAAAACAGTGTTTTTATATGATAGATCTATTAGTGCTAGCCTAATTCCATATTTAATATCCTTGAATAGGGTTTTGAGTGCTCAATTGTGATTTCCATGATTGAGAAGGGTTATATTTCTTGTTCCAAAGCTACCTTGATACTGTTGGCCACCTTGGATCCACACCCACCATAATGTTTCCCCAAAAATGATATTTAGAATTTCTTGATCATGAATACCAAGACCTTCACCCATTTTTGGAAGATAGTTTATCCCAGGATACAAGGGCCCATTTTCTTTCCCACATAGCTCCTCCTTAGACAAAAGATATATATATATATATATATATATATATATATATATATATATATATATATATATATATATATATATATATATATATATATAATCTGGATGAATTTTAGGATTCCTTTAGGTTCCCCCAACATAGAGAGAAGATACATTAGAAGGGGTTGCAAGACTAATTTTCCAACAAAATGGACATACTTGAAGGCTCATCAATCTAGTTTTTTGGATATTTTATGTACTAATTCCTTAGAGTGAATAGTTCTAAGGTATTTTTCTATCAAAGACACCCCCAATTATTTAGGAATGAGAGAATTGAGTTGAAAACCTTGAAATTTTTCTAGGTTCCCCTACACTACTAAGTTATTATTAAAGAAATAAATTTGAGAATTGCCCACATTATTGGATGTTCGTGGGGCCTCTCTGAATTCCTCTAGGATCTATTTTATATCTCTTGTTTCTCTTACTGTAGGTACTCCCATGAGCATTGTGTCATCGACAAACTATTGATGGGAAATGAGGATATCATTACCATAGAGTCTTAGTCCTTCTATATTTCCTTATTCTATTGCTACCTTTATGGTTTGTCCAAACCCTTATGAAAAAAGAATAAATAAGAATGGAAAGAGAGTTTCACCTTGCTAAATACCATGTGAATACTTGAATGTTGAGTAAGGAGATCCATTGAGCATCATTGAGAAGAAAGGGGTTGTAGCTAAAGCTCCTACCTAGTTAACCCAAGTACTTGAAAACAAAAGGATACAAGAACATTAAAGAGATAAGCCCAACTAAGTCTTTGGTAGACCTTAGACATGTCAAGATTAATTAACATTCATTCCATTTTGAATTTTAAATGAATGGAGTACCTAATGGGATACCATTGTTCCATCAAAGATCTATCTACCCTCCACATAACGAGTTTATTCCATTGAAATAAGATTTGGTAGAGGTGGTTGTACAAAAATTTATATGACTTCAAAAATAATATGATAAATCACATTGCATAAGGTTATTGTTCTGAAGATACATAAATATTGGGCCTTATAAGACTTAGATGCTAGTCTTAATGGCATGGTATTCAAGGGTGGAAATAAAGAGCATTATCTACTAAATTCCTCCACTGGGTCATTGATTTTATCACCAAGGAACTGCTAACAAGCCTGGAAGAAATATGTGGTGAACCTATCTAGAATCAACACTTTTTTCTTTGACTTGGACATCATCTCCTCTTGAATTTTTAAATAGGATACCTATTGCAATGAGGAAACATTATGATTTCATTAAATCATCACTGGAATGTTTTCCATGATCTTTTCAATTGCTCTCCATCATCCTTGATTTGGTTTAGATAAAAGTGAGCCATAATATTTAAACAATTTTTCCATATCTTTTTGATATATGACTTTTTTCCATGCTTCATATTTGAGTGAAAAAATCCTATTATGATGTTGATGTTTGATCATTGATTTATGGGAAAAATTTGTGCTCTTCTCCCCTTGAAGTAAGTTGATTCTTGATTTTTTTCCTCCATAATATTTACACATGTTTTCCTCTATCCTATATTTTCATGAGAAATTCTCCTTCTTTTGAAACTAGTTCCTTAGTTCTTCCCTCCAATTTTTTTTTTATTGAACCTCTTGCTTATGTACCTCCATATCTTGTTTTTTGTGGAAAATATTTCCAAAATCCCATTTGTTCCATTTGTGTATTTTTGACTTAAGAATGTTGTGATTTTGTTGAAACATGACTATATTGGAGGACCATGGAATTGAATCTCTTCCCATCACGCCTTTTCCTTCTCAAGGAAGGTGTTGATCATATCAGCATCCTATTGAAATTTTGATAAGCATCCTTGCTTAAACCTTTCAAAACCCCTTTTTTGCCCTGAGAAATCCCTATTCTGCTTATCGTTACCTTCCTATATCCCCACATTACATTATAAAAGGCCGAAAGTCCATATTTGAAAAATATATAAGGCCTAGCCCCTTCAGCCCTAGCCCTTTAAATATTTTCCTCCACGTAACCCGGGCGCTAAACCAGGCATCTGCCTAAAAGGCGCTTATCAAATGTATATCGGGCGCATTTTGAGCCGTGAATCTATACAAATCGAACGACGTTCATTCATCTCCATCGTGCCCGTAGCCCGCCTGACTACCGTCCGATCAAACCATAAAATCAATGGCCCGGAGTCGATCTGTCTCGGTGGTCCCCACACCCACTCACTGTGCAAAACCCGCCCGGTTTCTATCGCACCGCCTTTCGGAGGCAGGCAGTATTTCTCAATTCGGAGTGATTCCATACATCGTGCACCGCGTGTCCCCGCGTACGGCTCAAAAACCTCTCTTCATCACGCGTTATTGTTCGGCATTTGACGCGGCACGATATTCATATCCACTGTTTGATCTGGGGCTCTTCATCCAATGGTCATCGCACTCCGAAGATGTGCGGAAGTTAATCCTAGTCAATAATGCCCCTGGCCCACTGTCTCATTGCCCTCCGATACATTTTCCACCATCGATCTCCCCCTGAGATCGAACGGTCTAGATTTAACCCACGCCATTGACCTCGTATCTCCACATCATCATTCCACGTGCTCCCATCATACATTCATCTGTCTCCCCTACATATTCCTATTCAAAGGTGAAACGTCCATTGTCTATGTTAAATTTCATACATTCCTCCAACCTTTGCCAAAACATTTCTCTGCCATTTCTCTGCACTTTTCACCATTGCCCTGCACTATTCTGCCATTTCATCATGCTGCGTTGCTACACAGCCATCCCCACTGCATCGCCGTCCCCATGCATTTGTTTTCTTGACGAGTTTGCGGGTTTTGCAGGTTTACAACGGTGAAAAACTATTATGATTCACAGTCTCTATTATTGTGATAGAGGACACATCAAAGGACCATTACCAGGAGTTGAAATTATGAAGAAAGGCCCGGGAAGATATGCCGACAAGACTTCCATTAAAGCAACAGGGTTAAAATCTGTCGAACCCTCCTGAGTCATTCAAAGCACAGATTGCGCAAATGAAGATATTAATGGAGCAGCAGAGAAATATCAGTGAATGACCGAGGAATTCAACGTTCAGCATTGAAGATTCTCAGCCGTAATTCAGTGTTTAGAAGGCAGAGGGTACCATCCACAAAAAGAATAACTCAAGGCTTTCTTTTCAGCACCATTCTCTTTCAGGAAAGGACGAAATGTTTATGTGATTTTATTGCTTTGCTGTGTTCCTGGAAATATTTCTACCCAGTGCATTTATTTCAGTTAGCAGGCCATAGAGTACAAACAAAATTAAAAAGTCATCGAGCAGTATGGGCATGCACGTCTCCGCCATTTTGTTTTAATGAGATAATTAGATGTTCATCACCTACTCCCTTTTCGAGCTTTCTTGTTCTCCTATAAAGCTCCCAAAGAACAGATGATTTGAGGTTCCAGATTTTATCAGAAAATTATGCAGTGAAAGGCTTTTTGTATACATTTTGTAGAACTCTTGTATGAAGGCTCAGAGCCCATAGGGTCTCAGTGAGGAGGAGTTCCATCTATTAAAGAGGATTCTGGTTTTTGGTATTTCACAGTCTATAACTTTCTCTTGTGTGTTATTTAAATAGATCATTTCATTTCATCCATCTTTCCTGTATCATGTTTTGGAATGCGAGTGGCTCACTGATTTTTGGTATGGATTTATCCTAGTTGATACCCATGCTCGGATTAGTCAAGCGCTTTAAATATGGCTCATACATGATATTATGTTCCACTATTCATCTAAACCGTATTTCTGCTATATTAGTTTCTTTGGGAGGGTGTTTTTAAAACGCTATTGTCATGTATGGATTCTTAGATTGGTAAGCCCATATATGGTGGTATTGTGTATCTGGATATTAGCTCAATGTTAACTAAAATTCTCTCAATATTTCATTCACTACATACACCTTATGATAACTTATTTCTGTGAGGTATTTCTGAATTGGCCCTCTTTACAGTAAGTTGTCTCTGAATTATCTGTTGCTTTAATATTGGATTTTTGCATGTTTCCTCTACAATATTACTTTCTATGTGTCAGTTTCTGAAGATCTTGGTCCCATTCAGATTAACATTCCTTGTTTTACAAGAGATAGCATGAGAGCTTGTTATTGATAATTTCCTCTGTTATACCATATGCTCCTTGCTAATATAAGATGTCCTAGGCACTGGTCTATCACAACTCTAGGCTGTCTCTAGGAGCGACAACAGAAGGATTGATCATTAAGCTGTAAAATCTCAAATATCAAAAGCCTATTTTTAGGGAAATTTTGATATATATATTTCTAAATAGTTTGAAAAGTGATATGAAACTATACAAGGAAGAATATATGCTTACATGAAGACATCCAATTCTAATATACATTCTAAGACTGCAAATATATCCAACCATGAGGCCATTTGGTTCTTATCATTATGGAAATTATTCCACATGAATACTTCATTAACTGTTTCCACATCGACTAGCTTTATTTGCTACATCAATTGTTTGAATTGTTTGGAGTATGTGTATAAGCAACAAATACATCCATTTTTTTCTCTTTTGATTTCTCCATGTTGAAGTATCCTCCTAGAATCCATAACTTATTTTGGTGAGACTTTTTTATGCCAATCAAGATTCTAAGAAAGACTAACATAACCCTAGCATAACCCCTAACAGAACCCCCTTCCTTTATCCCTCTTGATGTTAAATTCTAAATGATCTCTTAAATTAACCCTCACATTAATCCTATGCATTTCATCTAAAATTAAAATAAAATCATGTAACTTTATGATTAGTACTAATTAACTAATATTAATGGTAATAATTGGCTATTACTAATTAATTTTAAAATTAATAATATTAATAATAACAATTATAATATATTTTTAACAATCAATCATATTTATAAGATCAATCATTAATTTACATTAACATTAATTTATAATATTAAGTCTAATATCAATCAAAAAGTTATATTAATCATAAATATTATTTATTATTAAACAACCATCATTAATGATATTAAAAAAATTATGTATATACCAACCTTAATATTATAATAAATCATAACAAATACCTTTCTTAACAAAATAAATCACATTAGATTATTTCTAAAAATAAATTAAAAATCAATTAGTTAACATGATTAATGATAAAATAAAAATAAAAATATTTATTGATAAAATAAACTATAATTAACTATATTTTTCCTTGGTATTTTTCTGGTTGGCCACTTCTTTCTCCTCTTTCACTCCTTCCGTACCAAATTGTATTTATTTCATCCATCCACCTCTCTTCTTGGCAGGTTTGGTCCAGATGATAAGTCTTGGTTAGACTCGAAACGTAAACATAAAAATGGATATTGTGGAGATTCCGAATCCCCCTCGTCAAAGACTAACATTTTTTTCACCATATTTGGCCCATAAAATCTTGATATGCATCACATTTCTTTTGATCATAATTAGTGGAATCTACCAGAGATTATCCTTTGGGTAGCCATCCAATATGTAAATTCCATTTTTTTTGGATTCCATAAGATAACCAATCCCTTTAATTTCCTTGTACCATTTAATTTTATGGTATGACATCCTCTCCAATAATGAGAGTTTATTGACTTGACTTTATTACTATCACATTTAGTCTCTTGTAGCATTATTATTGTAGAGACTTCCCCATGTATTATCTTTTTTTAGAAGCCTTTGTTTTCTTTAGTAGTTAATGCATCTTATATTCCATGAAATTATATTCATCACGAAAAATGTTGGGTACATGAAAACACCTCCTTTAAGGGAGCCTCTTGTCTAGAATTGACAAGTGCATCCCTCATCTCTTATATTAATTTTTTTTTTTGTTTTTCATTACTACATTTTTTTCTTCATTCACATGATTGGGACTATCTTTCGATATTTTTTTTTGGATGCCAAGAATTACTGTGGATGATCTTGCTCCCTCTGAAGTCACATTCCTTTTATTTTTTAGCTGCAAATATGTTTGTCTAAACAAATTTTTTTTTATTTGGTACATTTCCTAGGTCTTTACTTGTACCTTATTCAATGAATTCCAGGAATTAGATTTCACCCACATCCATGTCCCTTGGCCCATCAACATTCCCTATTTCCTATACATATAACATATAAATTTCTTATGGTGTGCTCTTTATGGATTCCTTTGGAACCTTTCTCTTGTGAGCTTCCACCTCCGGTTTTCCATTTCCATTCTCTTGATATGTTTCTTGAGGATGTATTTGATATGAAATTTTCTACTCCTCTCTAGTAAATGACTCATAATGGTTTTTTGATTGAATGGGACCCTTTGGTGTTTTTGCATTTTATGCTTGAGGTTTTTTATAATGAGGCCGAACTTTTTGGTAACTCTTATGATCCAATTTATGTAAATTTTTATTTTCCTCTATGAAATTCAAGGGACAGTCCCTAAAGAGATGTTCATATTCATGGCACTCACAACATATAAACGGTACATTCTTATAATCCATAGGTTGTTTCCAAAATTCATCATGATAAAATATTTTGATTGATTCCAACAATGACCTGGATATATTCATATACACACATATCCTTGCATATGAGTTGTAGCATCCTAACTTGTTCACTTTATATATTTTCACAAAATATTTGATCATGTTTCCAATACCTTCTAAGATTTTCTGCCCCCAAAATTCCTTCTACAGAGAAAATACTAAAACCTAAATTGGGGTCGTTAGGGTTTTTTCCTTTTTTTCGATTGTACCTTTCTTGCCATAATTTCACAAATAACCTTACATTAATGGAAAAAGTATGAGCCATACTTGCATACCCTATTTTTTTCTTCTATATTTATAAAAATCACCAAAAGATACCCTTTTCTCCTAGCTCGAGATCAATGTGTCTGTTTTACTGGCATTTTTCTTAGATCCATCCAACGAATGCTCTTTGTGTTGGCCAAATGCTAATGAACTTGTGTATTAAGGATTCATCCTTCATATCTTGAATTTAGCTCTTATTTTTGTCCTATTTTAATTTGAATTTTATATCCTTGTCTACCTTAGGGATGCATCTCCCTTGCTTACGATTTTTCTAATTCACCCCTACTGGAAGACCATCTTTGTTTTTGTCCACACGACTTGGGTTTGGAGTTGATCAATAGCGTGCTTTCATTTGACGACTTGAACCAGAACCTCCAACCCCTATAACCATATTCTTGAATGATTGTTGTCATTCCACACCATATGGGTTAAGTGCCAAACCAATGCAACAACAACGCGAAAGAAATTACTTCTGCACAATGGTAGATTCGAGCCTTGCAAAACACCCTAGTTAATTTTTGTGAAAATCCCTAGCAACTTACAACCCTTTTTCCATATAAATAACTACTATATTAATTTTATATTAATATATTTTTATTTTCTTGTTAAAAATTTAATAATTTTTTTTATTTTCTCTATTTAAAATTTTTAAATTTATAATATTTTTGCTAAAAGATTTTGTATTGATACATTTTAAATGTATAATATCAACTAATCCACAATACTTAATTTCAAACTTATTTAATCTCAATAAAATTATTATAAAAAAAATTAGTCTGAATAAAAAGGTATTCTATTAAAAAAAGAAAATAATATGATCCCCTTGAAGAATTGGGATAATTATCTTAAGATTCTCTATGACTCTACAGACACCATGAAAATTTTAGAGGAGGATATTTTATCTTTGGAAGACGTGGAGTTTAGGATTAAGAAACTTGACAATGGGAAAGCTACGGATACTGAGGACTACCAAGATGAAATTTTCAAAATGAGAAGATCTATCCTCATATTCCGAACGTCTCAATGTGGATGTAAAAAAAAAACTTCCCTAAGATTTGGACATAAAGCCTGATTGTTTATATGTTTAAAAGTGGGGATAAAAACATTCCCTCGAACAATCGAACTATTATGATCAACCACATCATAACCAAACTTTATGGGTTCACTCTGGAAAATAATATCAACGTATGGCTTGAAAACCATGGAAAAAGGGCTAAATGGCAAGATGGATTTAGAAGACATCACTCAACTATTGCCCATATTTTCACTCTTAGGATAATTTTCGAGGAATGCCGTAATAGTAAGTTGGATCTATTTTGTTTTTTTGTTGACTTTAGGAAATATTTCGACATGGTTCCTCAAGATAAGTTATGGAAAAGACTCGAAGAGATAATGGTCCCTATTGAGTTGAGGGTGGCTGTGATTCGTCTTTATGAGAATGTTGTTGACAATATTTAGACCAATCATATAGATGGTCTAAAGAAATTAAATGCAATATTTATGCAGGAGCATCTAACCTAGGCTTGAATGTTTACTAAAGGATTTATCTCCCTAAGTTAGGATTTAATTATATTTTCCTATAATTTTAGGAGAGAATGAGAATTATTATAAATAATAGAAGGTTGGAGAGTATTTTGGAATAATTGAGTGAATTGTGGGTTAGTTATATATTATCTAGAGATAAGGGATTTGGTGTGAGATTTTATGGGTCATGAGAGATATTTTTGGAGTTTTCTAGGATCTAGAACCTACTTTAGGTTCAGATCCACTTGTATAACTCTAGGTGATCCCATGAGGCATGTAAATGAAGTAGAGTGATGAATGAGAGGCCAATGAGTAGGCCAAGATTTATCTTGTAAATATTTTATTTATTTAATGAATTATTTCTAAATATTTATGTGCATACATATTGTCTGCTTTTCAGTTTTGCGTTGTTTGTTAATTATTAATTTGTAGGCCCCCTATGGTTTGCTGCGTCACTTTTGGTATTAGAGCCAAGCTTGTGAGGAGCGTATACCTAAGTGAATGTAGAGCCTATGAAGTCTATACGATTGTTGAGGAGAAACGTTGGAAGATTTGCGTGGAGCTGCATGTATTGTTGGTGGAATTAAAGGTTCAGATCTTTTGCTCGTGAATCGATAGTTCTCATACTTTTTAAGTCACATTGTAATATAGTTTAATGACTACCCAGACATTGATTTTTTCTTATTCATTTTCCCATTAGGGTTTTAATATTGCCACTTGGAGCGGCTATATTTTTACTCTGGATCCCTGAATCATTTTCCATTTTTCCAATGTCTTGAGGTTACAGTAATCTATTTTCTCTCCATCTTTCAAGTAAGAGTGTTTTAATTCTGAAATTTTTCAAGGAGAGAAGAACGTTGGTCTACCCACTTATTCATACTCTGCTCCTTGAGGATGAATAACAAGCTCTATGGAGCTTTCATACAATTTTATTGTTCTTCCTAGCTTGAAGAAATCACCAGTCCTGGTTGTAAGTAAAGCCTCTGCTCCACTATTTCTTTTCAAAGTTTAGTGGCCAAATTATTGCAATATAAATGAGGTCCGAGTACTTTGTGTGAATGATAAACTCGCTCCAGATTTACCATCACAATGAATGATTGCATTGGCTGTAACAGACTCTTTAATTTCAAGGATTGTTTACTTCTTTTGTCTAACTGTCTATAAAAGAGAGTTGAATAATTTAAATTCTAGGCATTATTTCTAGAAGGAGCCAAATGGTATTTCTTGGAAAAATATTGGTGCTAAGAACAACTAAAGGAGGAATCGAATCTCAGATTTAAGTCCCTAGTTGCATGTTCTAGATCTGAAGGTCACAATTCATATTTCTGTAGCATTCATTTCGAAGATCAATTTTTGGATCAATGTCAAGGAAGAATTGCATCAGCCAAACGGAAGTGGTCATGGAAACAAGTCAAGGGATTGCAAAGTTGGGTGAAATGGTATTTTGGTAGAAGGATGGTATTGTGTTGAATATATCTCAAGTGATTTTTCTTATTCAAATTCACTTTACAATAAGTTCTTCATTTAAAGTCACACGAAGCCATTAATTTACTTTCACATAAAATTTTCATGGTTATAAAGTACATTACTTTAAACTTATAAGTGATTATTAAATGAGGTGAAAGTAAATAGTAAAAGTAAAGTTGTTGTATTAAAGGTGAAATTAAATAGAAAAGGTAAAGGTGAAAGTAAATGGTAAAGGTAAATTGATGGGTTATAAAGCATGGTGGTTTTTATGAAGATAGAGGATAAGTAGTTAAGGAATGAGAAATCATATGGTTAGAATAAATGTTGAATGATAAATGGTGAGTTGTTGCAAATGGTTTTGAGTAGGTGATATATGGCTTCGTAAAACCATGTGTGGATTTGAGAATTCATAAATTTATTTATTCATGGACTCTAATGATGGTAATGTATGAAATTTTGTATGCACATGATTTATAAAAATAATGAATGATATATATACCATCAACAAATTTTCAAGGTATTTTAATTTGCATATGGGTTGAAATAACTCTTTATTTAAATGAAGAGTGTACTTGATGGTAAAAATGATACAGGAATGTGATAAAGGAGATGAAGATGACTATGGATGGTCATTTTCAAAATTTAGGAAAAAACCACAGTGATGGCATAAGAGATGGCGTAAATGATGAAGACTTTGAGAAAGAGATTGTTGAGTCGAAGGCATGACTTAATGTTCTGATGGAGCTACTAAAGAATCAGAAACATGGCTGTATAATGAAGAAGCCATCTAAATGGCCAATGAAATGGTTGTTTGTAAGAAGACATAAGCACAAGTTGAAATTTTTGTTAAAGGAAGCAACAAAACTTGAGATAGCCGACATGAATGTATGCATTTTTGAACTAGAACAAGGATCGATGCATGGTGAGGATGATGATGATGTTGAAATGAAGTCTGTTAATGTGATTGTGGGTTTGAATCCCACAGATGGTGCCAAAAACTATTTAGAATATCAACATATATACTTGAAGGAATAATAGTTTGTTGAGGCTACAAGACCTTATGTTTTTAAATCTCACAATTGGTGCGTGGATGCAGGATGTGTTGCAGATGATGGAAATGGCATTAATTTGGTTTCAAGCATGGATGAAGACTAGTCTCTTGAAATGATTTCTGAAAGTGATCGTAAAATGTTGATGAATTGTGAAGAAGAATTACAATAGCTAGAAAAGATGTTGATGGAACCTGAATCTAATCAAGTTGTAGATAATAAAGAGAAATGTTCAATAAGTCAAAATGTGGAACCTAAATGTAATTTACAATTTAATAATGATGAATTGATATTCCAAGCCAATAATAATAAATTTTAGCTGGAAACTAAATTGGATGAAGAGATTGAAGAATGACAGAATCTAATGGAAAAAAGTAAAAAAACCAAGATATTGCAAGAAGAGACATAAAGAAAACAAAATGATACATTTGACTGCTCACGTCTACATTAACAAAGAAGCAGAATTGCAGCATAAAGTTTGGAAGTCTGGAAGACATGAAAATACAACTACAAAACATCAACAACATAACAGAGTACATGATCAACGACAGACTAAAGTTTGGGATCCAAGAGGATTTTTATCAACTTTTGAAGACATATGGTCAGGATATAATGATTTTATTTTACCTGGGGAGTTTGATGCAAGAGTGTCTAACCTGGGGTTGAATGTTTACTGAAGGAGTTAGCTCCCTAAGTTATGGTTTAATTATTTATTGTATTTTCCTATATTTTTAGGAGAGAATGAGAATTATTGTAAATAGGAGAAGGTTTGAGAGTATTTTGGAAGAATTGAGAGAATTGTGGGTTAGTTATCTCTTACCTAGAGATAAGGGATTAGGTGAGAGATTTTATGGATCATGAGAGATATTAGGGAATTTTTTTAGGATCTCAAACCTATTTTGGGTTCAGATCCACTTGTATAAATCTAGGTGAGACAATGAGGCATGTAAGTGAAGTAGAGTGAGGAATGAGAGGCCAATGAGTAGGGCAAGAGTTCTCTTATAAATATTTTATTTCCCTAATGAATTATTTCTGAATATTTATGTGCATAAATATTGTCTAGTTTTCAGTTTTGTGCTTTTTGTTAATTAGTAATTTGTAGTCCCCCTATGGTTTTGTTGTGTCAAATATCAATGTTAAGTAAAGGTGTCCCTTATCCCCTACACTTTTTGGAATTTTCATTGATAAGATTGAAGTCTGTATGGAAGTTGGAGGATGCTCTGACACCAAGCTCGTCGATATGGTCATTACTCTTCTCCTTTATGCTGATGGCATTCTTCTTTTGGCGAGAAGGAATGAGGATATCGACAAACACCTTAATATCCTTCATGCTTACTAATCTAATATGGGTATGGTTGTTAATCCGAGCAAAGCTAATGACATTATAATTAAGTCTAGAAATATTAACCACAATGATATCACCTACGATAACAATTTCTTGGAGAAAGTTTCTTCATACAAATACTTAGGTATTAACATTAATCATCAACTCAATTGGAATTATAGAATTGAGAAAAGAATCATTAGTGGCTAGAAATATTATAATGAACTTGAAAACAACTATAAGACAAATGATCTATGGGTTTGGAGTAAAAAAATGTTCCTCTTTGTGACTCTTGTCACCCCTGTGATTTTATATGAATGTGAAGTTTGGGGTTGCAGTATATATATAGAATCGTGGAGGAAGATCGAGATGATCCAAAAGAAATTTATAACATACAACCTCAACGTTAAAATTAATACTCCATATCTTATCCTTTTGACAAAGCTATCATTTCCACCATTGAAAGCATAGTTATGTTTATTATGTGATGTAGATGAAGAGGATTTACAACATGGAAACCAAGAGATTCCCCAAAATTATTTTTATATCTAGCCAACACCCTCACCTCCATCTCAAGTAGGGTTGGCACAAGGATGCCCAAGCATGGATCAACTATTGGGGGGAAAAGGAGGAGATTATCTTGGAGAATAGAGATAATATTAAAAATACTATCACTTACAAATTTAAGGAAAATTTGTGTGATGCTAAGGAGCTTGAGGGGAAAAGGAAGCTAAGGTGCTAAAAAGAGGTGATCAACGCCACTCTTGCTAACAATAATTATCTCTTTGTCTTAACTAGTGCTAAGAAGAAAATGAACATTGAAAAGATAAGAACTAACTACCACAAGCTTTGAAGTGAAATTGGGTGTTTTCCTATCCCCAAAACACCCAGAGAAGAAAGAATCTCTCAGTTTTGTGACACTAAGAGCTGAAGATGAAAAACACTTTCTCTTAGATTGTGAGACCCTCACTCACATCCATTCTCACTTCAAAAACATCTGTCAGACTTCCAACCTTCTTAACTTGTTCAACCAAGACAACTGTAATGGCCTCGAAATGCTCATCTCGATTCTAATTGATTATAGAAATAACATTTTAAAAAGTCTCAACTAATTTCTTTTCTTAAGGTTCGATAGACTTCATCGGTCTCAGTAGACATTAATCATCATCATCATCATCATCATTATTATTGTTTTTGTAACTGGGTTGAGCCTAGGTGAGGACCAACCTATCTATTTGATGGAAGAAAAAATTTCCTAATAGTAGGATGTTATTGCTATTATTATGCGAAGATTGATTGAGTTTGGATTATCCCTTGGAATAGTTTAATTCCCCAAAAATAAATTATATCCTCAACCCCTCCCCATGAAGTTTATACCTGAGACCTCATGGATATGAAACCACACTCAAACCAACTAATTCACACCTCATAAATCTATTGACTTTTGTCATTAATTTGAAAATATAAAACGATATTAAAAAAAATTAACTTTAAAATATAATATTTTTTATTTTCAAGCATCTCAATGCATAACAAAATAATTTATAAACCAAAAAAAAATAATCTTATTATATAATTAAATTTCATTAAATAAATTGAATAAAATTTTAAAAAATCTCAATTATTTTCACACTCTTAAATTATTTTTTAAGAGATATGCCTTTCTTTTCTTTTTAGAATTAGGAAAGCTATACATATATTTTGAATTAATAACATTAATATAAAAAATACCTTAACAATATACATAATTACCCTGTATCAAAAATTTCATAAATTAGAAACAACAACTAAACTTATTCAAATTTTTAATATTTTTTAAAAGAAAAGGTGTGAAAACTCTTGAATATATCCATATATCAACCCAAAAAACTATCTTAACATTTACCAAAACTAAAATAGAGTAAAATAAACAATATTCAATACTAATAAAACTACTATCAAACTAAATATATTCAATATATTATTAGAAATATTAGAAATATATTATTATTATTATCATCCAATTTTAAGGTCAACAACAGAGCCAAAAAAAAATTATCCAATGTTGAATAAATATATAAAAACAAATTCATCCAACATTAACTACATATTTACAAAGGTGAGTAAGTTCGATGGTTAAATAAAATTAATTTTTTTATTTTTTTTTCTTTTCTTATAACTATTTTAATATCAAATACAAAATTTGATTCTATATTAAATATAAATAGGTTAAAAATAAATAATTTATATTCATAAATTAGAATATTTTTAAATTTAAAAAATTTAAACAAGTAATATCATTATTTTAAAAAAATTAGTTTGTGTGATCCATCATGCAAATTATAAAATTATTTCGGTAATAATCACATGCAATATTGCATGTGATTATTACCAAAATAATTTTATAATAAGTAACATCGTTATGAAACTTTTTGAAATACTCTGTGGACTCATTGAGGTCACATGCAATATTCCATGTAATTATTACTGAAAGAATTTTATAATAAGTAACATCATTATAAAACTTTTCGAAATACTCTGTGGACTGGTTGAGGTGTTTTGTATTTCTGACTTACACTTCACTCAATTTTTAAGTAGATAAAGTTTAAATTAAAGCTACAAAGGCTTAGACTAATCTTAAGAAGATTGCTAAATAAATAAAATTATAGATAAAAAATGTGACTCTTAAAAAGCTTGAGCAGTCAATACTTGTTAATATTTATTTTAACATAACATCAATTAATTAAAATAATTAAGAAAAATAGATAACATAGATTGAAAGATGAATTTAATAATAAATTAATGAATTTAATAATAATAAAATATTAGATTAGGGTGGAACTAATATTAATGTGTTAAAGGTTAATTATATATAATAAAAAAGGTTAATTATATATAATAAAAGTAATAGATTATACTTAAATCAATAGGAATGCGAGTAGTAATTTAAATTAAAATATTGGAACAAAATTAAAATATTATTAGATTAATCATGCTATGTTGCGCCATAGAGCCTATGAGATTCTTTGCTTTTATTGAGTGTCTTATGTAGGACAAACTGAGAGGTCTTTAAAATCTCACTTTAAATAACACACAAGTGACACCTATCATAATTGTGTCCACCATAGTTGAGCACACCCACAGTACTCAGTATTCGTTTTGCTTTTATAAAACAAATATCTTAGACTCTGCCCACTTCCACTCAAACTGTGTCATTAGGGAAGCTCTAGAAATTGAAAAACACCCTAACAACTTTAATAGTGAAGATGTATGTCAACTAAGCCTACTATATGTTTTCTATCCTCTAAACCTTTTACCCATAAGATAACCATCTCCCTTCCAACCCTCACTTTCTTTCCTAACTCTTATAGAACTTGAGTGGGCCTAATGGTTAAGTGCATTGTTCCCTCATAAGAGGTCACAAGTTCAAAACTAAAGAGGGTAGAGTATGCATTTGCTGCCTTCGTAACATTAATATAAGATTTATGCTGGTGGAGATGGGTGAAGTGTTCGAATGAAAACTGAGATGCCTTAACAAGTGTACATAGTATTCCAAAATAATTTCACAACATCAAAATTAAAAGAGTTGGAATTGATATATTATAGTCATTATTATTAAAATATGGTGGGTTTTCCCCATTTTAATATTTTACAAATAGCCTAAAAACTACAACTTTGGCAAAAAAAAAACTAATATTTTTGCCCAAAAAAACATGAAAAACACTCTAAAAATAAATAGTGTTGATGAAACATCAATGTTTTTATTTTTTTGGAGGGCATTTAAAATTCCAAAAAAAAAAAACAACACATTAAAAACCAATTTTCCTTTGCAATAAACATGAAAAACACACCAAAAAAAAAAAAAATGTTCTCTTACTCGTTTTTCTTAATCTGATCTAACTCTAATTTAACATTTTTTTTTATTTAATTAAATTATATTTTAATTACGGTCCAATATTTTAATATAATTTATTCCTTTTATTCTTATCAATTTAACCATAATCTATTACTTTTATTATATATAATTAACCATTTACTCATTAATATTAATATTAGTTTGTCTATAATATAATATTTTATTATTATTTAATTTATTTTTCAGTTCATTTATCCATCCTCCTTAATTCTTTTAATTAATTACTTTTATTTAAAATAAATATTGATAAGCATTCACTCATCAAGTTCCTTAAGGGTCATATTGTTTATCTATATATTGTTGATCTAGTACTCTTCGTAACATTAATATAAACTTTATGTCAGTGGAGATGGGTGAAGTGCTTGCCTGAAAAGTCAGACACCTAAATGAGCCTACAAAATATGCTAGAAGAATTTCACAACATCAAAACTAAAAGAGTTGGAATGATGGTGGTTTTTTACCTTTTTTATATTTTATAAATAACCTTAAGATGAGAACTTTAGCCCAAAAAAACTCATATTTTGGGCAAAAAAAACATTAAAAATACTCTTAAAAATACTCTAAAATACACTAAACATCAATGTTTTTTTTTGGATGGGGAGGTTTAAAATTCCAATTTTTTTTATCAATGACATTAATAACCAATTTTTGTGTGCAATAAACATGAAAAAAAAAAGTGTTATGTTTCATCAATATTTATTTTTTTGGTTAAAATTCCAACATTTTTTGGGAGGACACTAAATAAAAAACATTGGCTTCAAAAAAACCTTGAAATTCTAGTAGTTATGAGGCACAATACTTGCTAATTTTTTCAAATGGGGTAGCAAGCTAAGTGGGCTTGATTTTGGGGGGAATTCACAGTTAATCATGCTTGAGCCAGAGGCAATCTCGAAAGGGTGATCTCCTGGGAAGTCCTGGTTACCAGGTGCAAGTCGTGGAAGTGATGATTGACGCTATGTGATTCATTTCACTAGTTTCAAGCACTTCTTCACCCCTGTGAGCATCACATGATGCAATGAGTGCTAAGTGGACCATTCAAAAATCATGAGAAATTAGTCAGTTACGATTACCTCTCACAAAAATGGTCATATTTGAATGACTTATTTAACTTCTTCACCCCTGTGAGCATCACATGATGCAATGAGTGCTAAGTGGACTATTCAAAAATCATGAGAAATTAGTTAGTTACGATTACCTCTCACAAAAATGGTCATAGTTGAATGACTTGCTTAACGTAGTTCAATCCAAAAATGATAACAAAAATATAAATAAACACACCATGAATTAGCTAAATCCTCATCAATACATATGAAAACATGATTTGTTAAATAGTCTTTTAAAACATACATAGAAATATAAATAAAAATATGAATATACTAAATATTTAGTTCTAAATAAAAATAAAAATCAATCTCACATGTCAGAGTGATAACACTTATAATAGTTATGTTGAATAATAATAATATAATAAAGTTTTGAGCAGAATAAAGAATGAAATGTTTACTACAGAAAATTAGACTCAATTTTTAATTTTAATTTTATTAATTTCTTATTTTTAGAATTATTTTTTTCTAATTTATTTATATTCAGTGAAATGGAAGTTTTATTGTATAGTTGTTACTTGCACAGAAGTAACTTATACAAAAGTGAAGGTAAAAAAATAAAGTCAAATTAAAAAAAAAAAAAATTAAACTATGATTAATGGAATTGGAATTGAAAAGAAATAAAAATAAAAAACTATAGTAAAAGACAAAAGAAAAAGGATAAGTCAAATTAAAAAATAATAAAACTAAAAAAAAAAGAGAGGATAAAATTATTGATTTTTGTTAAATGTTTTTTTCCTCTTTAAAATTTGTTACCTTCAATTGAAAATATGAAGAAAATACTATAATTTATGAAAATTAAATTAAATAAAACTAAAAAAATAAATAGTAACTAATAGAAAAATGAGAGTTACTAAACAACACCCATAATAAGACCTCAACCAATCACCTTACCAATAATTTTATTTTATTTTTATTTTTTGTAACCTTGGTGAGACTACATCTTCATCATGTCCAATATATCACCGGGATCACGGAAGGGAATTTAACCATTGAATTCACATCAAGGAGTGCCTTAAGAGAGCACCTGATCACCGTATATCCAAGACCTCATGAACTACAAATAAATAATTTAAATAATAATAAAAAATAACAAAAATTGAATTCCTAGTGTTAAACTATGAATAATCCACATTAATTTTTGGTCAAGACAAAGTCATACAAATTCATATATATATATATATATATATAATTAAAAAAAAAAATTTAAATAAAAAAAATCAATAATAATAATAATAATAATAATACTTCTTTTTTCCATCACCTTGACGTCAAATGATCCAACAACCTTGCGTGCGACCCTTTAGTGCTAAGGCGAGGGCTCGTTAGTTCCTAAAATCGACGCGTCACCTACACAATGTTGTGTGGGAAGTTCGTCAATTATGAGAATTGAAAATCCCTGCCCCGGAACCAAAGTGTCGCCACGGTGGGTTAGCCACAAAAACAACACTATTTTTTTAAATATTGTTTTTAGTTTTTTTTTATTTTTATTTTTATTTTTTTATTTATATTTCTAAGTGTATATATATTTTGATAGTTTTGAAATTTCTTTTTTTTTGGGTTCTTTGTGTTTAAAAAAAACTTAATTTGTTTTTTTCTTCATTGTATCGTTTTAACTTTATATATATATATATATATATCTATATATATATATATATATATATATATATATATGCTATTTTTTCATTATAATAAATTTTGCTTTTAATTCATTTATAACATGGAAACAAGAGATTCTCCATTGTTATTAGCTATATTTTAGCCAAACTCTATAGGCTCATTTTCAAAAACAATATTAGTCGTCTTTAAAACCATGGTAAAAGAGCTAAAATGTAAGCTAGTTTTAAGACACATACTCAACTATTGACCATCTTCTCACTCGTAGGATCATTCCTTGGGATAAGCTATGGAAAAGACTTGAAGAGATAATGGTTTCTCTCTCATTGACGGTTGTTGTGATTAAGATTTACGAGAATGTTTTTGCCAAGCTTAAGAACACTGACAGTTGGTATTAAGAAATTAAATGTAATATCATAGTTAGGCAAGGGTGTCCCCTAACCCCTACCCATTTTTGCATTTACATTGATAAGCTAGAAGAGTGTTTGGAAGTTTTGAGATGTGATGTCCCCAAGCTCACTAGTATGGTCATTATTCTTCTCCTTTATGCTCATGATATCGTTCTTCTAGCCAAAAGCTCTATGGTCTTGAAAAGCATCTTAACATCCTCCATGATTACTGCTCCAAGATGAGTATAGTTGTTAATATTGAAAAAAACTAAAGTCATGGTAATTAAATCCAAAAATATCAACAATGATAATTTAATCTATGATAGTAATTACTTGGATTAGGTTTATTCATAAAAATATTTAGGTATTGACATTCATCATTAGCTCAACTACAATTATAGCATTGAGAAAATGATTATTGGAGGTTGAAAAGCTTATTATGAGCTTGAAAACTATTGCAAGTTGGCTAATATTTGGATTTGGAGTTAAAAAAAAAATCCTCTTTGAGACTCTCATCACCCCTATCATTTTATATGGATGTGAGGTTTGGGGTTGTAGTATATGTACATAATCGTGGAGGAAGATCGAGTTAATAATTTTTTTTTAATATACAACCTTAATAGTAAAGGAAATACTCCCTCTCATATCACCTTGATTGAAGATAGTCTTCCCCCCCTTTAAACGCATGACTTTGTTTAGGTATCTCGAGTATAAGAAGAAGATTTACAACATGGAAGCCAAGAGGCTCCCAAAAATTGTTTCTAAATTTAGCCAAACCCCCACCTTCGACTCAAGCGAGGATGAAATAAGGATGCCTAGTCTTGGATTAACCATTAGGGGATAAAGGAGGACATCGAATTGGAGAATAAGGATAATATTAAGGATACTGTTACTTCCAAATTTAAGGATAAGTTGCGGGATGATAAGGAGCTAGAGGGAAAAAGGAAGCTAAGGTATTATAAGGAGGTGATCAACTCCACTCTTGCTAACCAGAATTATATTTTTGTCTTGATAAATGCTAAGAAGAAAATGAAAATCACAAATATAAAAACTAGTTATCAGGAGCTTCAAAGTGAAACCAGGTGTTGGTCTATTCCCAAAACATCCTGGGACAAATGGGTTTGTCACCTTTGCAATACTAAGAGGGTTGAAGATGAAAAACACTTTTTATTGGATTTATTGGTTCTTATTCACACCCACTTCATTTCGAAAACATTTTCCACACTATCAACCTTCTTGACTTGTTAAGTCAACAAAGCTATAGTGATCTTATAGCTCTTTGTTCCCTTTGTTTTGATCATAGAAATAAAATATTGAAGAGGGACAACTAATCCCTTAATTTCTTAAAGTTTCATAGACCACATTGCTCTTAGTGAACATTAATCATAATCATCATCAAAGCTAATATTTTATTTAGTTACTTTTTGTTATTTTTCTATTTGTTTTTTTTTTCGTTTATTATTTTTATTTTATTTTTTAAATTTTTATTCTCTCTCTCTCTCTCTCTCTCTCTCTCTCTCTATATATATATATATATATATATATATATATATATATATATAGTTTTGAATGGTTTTGAACTTCTTTTTTATTTTTTTATTTTTACTTAAAAGCTTTATGTAAATCATCATTTTTTAAATTGTTATCATTGTTGGATATAAATTTCATAAAAATTTCATAAATTTTGTTTTTTTTTTTTCAATTTTTCATCTTCAAGTTTTTCTATAAAAATCATTTATTTGACATGTGATTTTTATCAAAAAAGTCCCAAAATGTGTATTTTTTTATCAATTATTTAATTTTTTTTTTTTTTAGTCATAATTATTTATGTGTATTGAAGTATTAATTAATGATACACAAATGTATAAAAAAATCCTAAATTCAAAAATATTAACCTTTTTTCAAACTATGCTAAAAATTTGAAAATTTCATTACAAAAAACGCATACAAACTTGAAAAACCCTAATAAGAAAAACATATTTGGAAGGAGGGAGGAAGAAGAAGAAGACAACTTTAAAAATGGTTAAATAACCAACATTTTAAAAAAATGTGCATACTTAAGACATAAGAAATTTCAAAGTGTCAAAAGTATGCTAAAAAAAAACAGTTTTATGCTCTTTGTAAAATACTTTCGGTAATAATCACATGAAATGGAACATGGTTGACGTGTTTCAATCCAACTAGTGTGGTTCATCATCAAGGCTAAGTGAGAGATCATATCAGGACATTAAGTTTAGATAGATATAGAAATGCCTCAACTAGCCATTAGGATAACAGCTAGTTTGATTTTACCGTTACATTTTATTTTTAGATTAAAATGTTTATTTAACTATTTATTTTATTTTATTATTATATTATTATTATTAAACTTATTAATTAATTAATTATTTAATCAATAGTGATAATAATATGTAAATATGTATATATATTTCTTTTATTTTATCTAATTGATTCAATTATTTATTTACTATTATTCTTTATATATTATTTTTAATTATGTATTTGTTTATTTCTTTTTAATGAGCGAGGTCCAAGGAGAAAAAAAAAGGTAATCAAGAATATAAGGCAGGTATCCAACACCTGGTGATATTCCAACCGTCATCTCTATTGAGATTAACGGGTCTTTTTTCAATTTCTAAGGCCTCTCTTAACTTACGATGATGGAAATGGTCAATCCTAGCAATGACCTTAGCTTCTTTGATGCAGACATGATGGTTAGTATTTTTTTCATGCTCAACTAGGAAGGAAGAGCATGATATTCTATGTTTAATATCAACAACATGTTCACAGATCCTTTGATTAATAGACCAACTAGTTTCACCAATGTAAGGAGTCTCACAGGAACAAGGAATGATGTAGAAACCTTTTCCATCCCTAGGGTAAATCGGATCTTTAAACGACTTGAGAGAGCTGAGAATCATGTTAAGGGGCTTGAAAGACAACAATACCTTATGCTTCTTAAGGATCCTCGCAATCTTATCAGTGGTACCCTGAATGAAAGGCAGACGCACATTGTTGGACCATTTACTAGGCTCTTTTTTACTTAAAGGACATTTTTCTGCTTTAAGGAAATCTTTAAGGCCTTGCGACCTACTATAATTCTTTAAGGAAATCTTTAATTCTTTGAACACATGAATATATAATTCTTTAAACAAGGATCTTCACCTAAGACTTTTAAACAACTTATCTTAAAACATCCGATGTTCAATAACCAAGAAAAAATATGAAACAATCAGCAAAAATTCTAATTCGAACCAAATAAATATCAAAAAAATAAAATAGCTATTTAAAAAATAGTTTTGAGATTAAGGATTAAGTATTATACATATATCAAAATTTCAAAAAATACATAAAATAAAATTAATAAAATATTTAAAATAAAATTAATTTTCCCATTTTTTTTAAATTATTTAAATATTTATTAAACAATTAATTATTAAAAAAGAACGTTATTAAACTACATCTACCTTATATATATAAAAAAAAAACCTTCCATTATTTAGTGCCACCTTACTTATTTTAAACATTTATAAAACGCTTATATGCATTAATCTTATATGTATTTTTATGAAATTTTGTCACTAGACCTCACGAAGGTGGTGGAGGAATCTAGAATATGGGGTCACATCTCTGAGGTGATAAGCTCGATTTTTATCGCGCTGATCCCAAAGGGCTCGACTCCGTCCACTTTCTCGGATTTTTACCATATTTCACTCTGCAATATCACATACAAACTAATTTCGAAGATCATTGTGGAAATAATAAAGACCACGTTGTCCATCCACATCTCAAAGGAACAATTAGACTTTCTACACAACAGATTAATTCATGACACCGTGGCCATATCTAAGGAAGCCATTCACAACATGCACTCCCTAAAGAAGAAGGAAATTTCCATGAAGGAGGATCTATGCAAGGCATACGATTGCGTAGATTGGGACTTTCTCAGGCTCATTCCTGTTAAAATAGGCCTATCGACACATAACATTGAATGGATCATGTGTTATGTAAACTTTGCACAACTCGTTGTCATTATAAAGGGGTTCCCTACAAAATTATTTAAGGCGGGTCAGGGTTTTCGCCAGGGATGTTCATTATACCCACTTATTTTCATTTTGGTGATGGATTGCCTCAGCATCAAGATTCCTGTTGCTATCAAGACGGGAAAATTTTCAGGTAACGAGACTAGAGGGTTTGTGGACACATCACAAAATCTCTTCATGGACAATATTATGATATTTTGTCACCTAGTTGTTGCACATTCGAAATACATCTTTGAAATATTTCTTATATTTAGCAATGCATTAGGTTTGGTGGAAAATTCTCATTAGTCTTTGATATTGTACTCACATGGTGACATGGTGGAAATTCAACAGATTGTTGCTCTATTCAAGTTCAAGGATGGTCAAATTTCATAGGGTAATACGTGTTGGGTTTTAAACTAAAACTTGTTGGTTACAGGGTGGTTGACTGCCTTTTGCTTAGTGAAAAGTACAGGAGGAAAATACAGGTATGGTCTCTACGTTGATTATCCGTTGGTGGACGCTATGTCTTGGCTAATGCTGTCTTAGAACAAATTTTTGTATATTGGGCACACCTGTACCTACTCCCTACTACCATTATACATAGGTTGAGCTCTATTATTTCTCACTTCATCTAGACTGGTGGTCGAGATGGAAACAAGTACCACCTATCTAGTTGGGGCAGTCTCATTTTACCCAAGGATATAGGGGGGTTGGGGTATACTGGACATGAAGATATTTGGTTTTGAATTACTAATTAAGTCACTGTGGAGATGTCTCTTCAATGCAGGGGACCGAAACAATAATTTCTCGCAGAAATAACTACTGCACGGGGACATTGAATTCTGGGAACCACAAATGGATCCTGCATTTGGTAGGGTTTTAGGAAAATATGGAATATGTTTCACAAGTGTCTTTGATGGTATTTTGGGGATGGTCTCAAGATTACTCTGGGCGTAGATCATATTGGGGGTATGCTGAAGGTATCTCTAAATAATGAGGACCTGCTATAAAGGCTACATGCTAGGGATGTTATATGTCTTGTGTAGGTTATCAAATATTGGAGGGAGGACTTGCCTTTCTGGAAAGAGGAAATTGAATTGGGACTTGTGGGAAATGCAACCACAACTTGGGAAGAATTCAAAAAACTTATTTGAAGTGAGGGACTACATTGGAATCAAAATGGAGATCATATTACATGGGTTGTAACTCTACAACAAAACGTTTTCCATCTTAGGGACACCTACAAGTATCGTATTTCCATGGAAAGGGAATATAAGAACAAATTTTGGTTCGCTAAAGTTTGAAAGAATTTGTGTTGAGAATCCTGTTGTATGCCTTGGAGAATTTTTTCTTTCTCTGCATGTTTATCGTATCATGTTGAATGATCTGTTTTACTCTTTCATATACATGCTTCTATGTGTTTATCTTGTCATTCTATAAGCAGAAATCATGCATTTTCATGCTCCATTTTAACAAGTTTTACATTATATGTCTATGTTCTTCTAAATGAATGAATTCACCTCAGTTATCATTCTGATTTTATATCATTTCATCCTATACACAACGAAAAAATAAGCATGCTTTCAAGCTACCTACCTAGACTCGTCCATATTCTCTGGAACATGACCTTGAAATTTGATCTAAACCCTAGACCTAGTCTCCAAAGTGTCATTTCCTATTTAGCACATAAACATCAAACAAAAGACACTCTTTAATGAGCTTACATACCTAGCCTAATATCATTAAATATTCAGTCATTTAATTGACTGCAAACTGACATTGAGAGAGCCCTCTCTAAACCTGGCAGGGCTAGCTACCTGATCTAAAGCCTCGTCTGTGGTTACCTTCTCTCAATCCCACTCTCAGCCTTAGGAAGTTGTGGGGAGTGATAAATTTTTGGCGTCATTTTCGGGGAGCGAAGGTTAAATATTTCTCGAGAAAGAACGAAAAATATTAGCTTTTATTGCTGAAGGTGAACAATGGTTAGGCATAAGAAAGGCTATGCATCTTTCACCTAGCGACTCTAGTGTCGAAGAATCCAAAGATTCATAGTTTTTATGGCGATTCCACTATTTAAAAACCGGTAGGTTGAATAACTTTTTGGTGACTTCATTGGTGAATTCCATACTTGTGGAAGCGACATGATGTGTATGAGTCATGACCTCATGTTTTTATTGTTACTTCTGGAAATAAGTTGTACAAGGTACCAGAGGTACCACCGGCTATGGATATCTCTTTGGTTACTACAAAACAATGTAGTAAGCTCATTTCCAAAACCGATAAATTTATTTTCCTGATGATCTACCCTCAAGGAAAGAAGAAGAATATGGCCACAACCTCCATACAGGGATCCTCCACACAACAACAACAAATGGACAAGGTCATGGAGGAGTACCAGGACATCTTCACCTCACTCGTAGGGGTGCCTCTGCACTGTCAGGTCAAGCACCCCATCGATCTGACCCCAGGTACGTTGCTACCCAATGGACCGATCTATCGGTGCTCTCTTCTGAAGAACAATTAAATCAAGAGGAAAATTCAGGAGTTGTTGCAGAAAGGTCACATCTGGTGAAGTTCATCCCCCTGTGGGAGCTCAATCGTGTTGGTGTAGAAGAAGGATGGGACTTTGAGACTTTGTATTGACTATCGAGCGCTGAACAAGATCACTGTCTAGAATAGGTACCTAATCCCATAGATTGATGGCCTTTTCGACCAACTCAAAGGGGAAAAATGCTTCAAAAAGATCGACTTGAAGTTTGGGTATCACCAGGTACCAATCGAACCGTCTGATGTGTGGAAGACTTCCTTCAAATCCAAGGAGGGCCTTTTCGAATGGTTGGTCATGCCTTTCGGGTTGACGAATGCTCCCGCAACCTTCATGAGGCTAATGGATGACTTCTTGCGACCATTCACCAATTCATTTGTAGTATTGTACTTGGATGACATCTTGATCTTCAACCAGGCTTGGGAAGAGCACCTCCACCACATCCGACGTGTCCTCCAAACACTCTAGAAAGACAAGTTGTGTGCCAATTTGGAGAAGTGCACTTTTTTCATGACCCGAGTTTAGTATCTGGGAGAAGTTATTGATGAGAGGGGGGCACATGTGGATCCAATCGAGATCCAAGTCATTCAGGATTGGCTAGCCCCAACCACTCTAACAGAGCTTCGCAGCTTTCTGGGTCTTGCTGATTTCTACCACAGGTTTATGTCATATTGTCTCATATCACTTGGCCCTTGATTCAAGTCACCAATGGAGGAGCGAAAGAAATTTTTTTTTTTCAGAATCTCAATATAAGGTGTTTGTAGAAAGCAATGTTACCGACGAAACGGGAACTATTACCTCAAAACGAGAACTCTAGCCCAAAAAGACTCAAAAAACATGAAAAAATGCCCCAAAAACAAAAAGTGTGTATTCTACAACGCATTTGTTTTTTTCTCAAGGTCAAATTTCACCTTTTTATAAAATTATGCTAAAAACGAAATTGCTTCTTAAAAAAATGATTGAAAAAACACCCTCAAAACAAAACAAGTTGATGCTGGAATAACAAAAAAAAACATTGTGTCACATTTTTGATACATTGTAACAATGGAATTAAAGACAACATATTAGGACATTGAAAAATCGTAAAATTCTAAATTTTTTGATAGATGTTGTTAAATATAAACAAAATCATCTCTGAAGGGCTTATCATTTTGAACAATTTTTATCCATGTTGTTAAACATAAAATATCTTGACTCTAAACAACCCTAAAATTGTAATTATTTTCAACCATAACATTAAAGATAAAATTTTGTAGCGCATAAAAACCTTAATGACAAGTTGTAAATATCAAGTTTTTAAATCTTAGTTTTCAAGATACTTGAACCATGAAATTATGGAGAAATTATATGACTTAAACAATTTTTAAAAATGAACAAGTAGATGAAAAATTTATTATTCATATATTTGTTTGTTTATATATAAAAAACATATTTTTTAATTTTTTTATTGTTTTTCTATATTTTAAATTATAATTGTTTTAGTTTTAAGAAAATAAAAATTAAAAATTAAAATCTTCTTATATATGTTTGTTTATATTTTAAAACATATTTTAAATTTTTTTATTTTTTTGTTTTTATTAAATTTTAAATAATAATTGTTTTAATTTAAAAAAAATTAAAATTAATATATATATATATATATATATATATATATATATGTTTGTTTATTTTTTTAAACATATTTTTTTTATTTGTTTTTATTGTTTTTTTATATTTTAAAATTTTAATTGAATATTTTTTTTTTTAATATTAAACAATACATTTTTTTTTGTTATAATATTTTTTGCTTAAAAAAAAATTAAATTTTTTAAATAGTTTGTGTTTCAAAAAAAATTAAAAAATAAAATTAATTTGCCACTCGCCAAGGGCTGGAGGCAGGCTGGGTA
The DNA here is from genome assembly GCA_034641835.2 of Pinus albicaulis. NCBI lineage: Eukaryota > Viridiplantae > Streptophyta > Pinopsida > Pinales > Pinaceae > Pinus > Pinus albicaulis. The sequence continues at coordinate 27,434,903 of CM076577.1, forward strand.
GCCCTCGACGGTGTCGCACGGCTAGCCTCTGGCCCCCGGCTGGGTGGAGGGCGATTCCGAGGATCACCCCCAGCTAGGCAGAGGGCGATTCAGCCGAGGGTGATTCTAGGAATTGCCCTCTGCCTAGCTAGGGGTGATTCTCGGAATCACCCTCTGCCAAGCCTGGGGTGATTCTCAGAATCGCCCTCCGCCCAGCCAGGTGTGATTCTCAGAATCACCCTCCACCCAGCCGAGGGTGATTCTCAAAATCGCCCTCCGCCCAGCCAGGGGTGATTCTCGGAATTACCCTCTACCCAACCGAGGGTCAGAGGCAAGCCAGGCGGTGCCATCAAGGGCTGCCTAGCCTGCCTTCGGCCCCCAGCTGAGAAGAGGCAGGCTGGGTAGCCCTCTATGACACCACCTGGCTGGCCTTTGGTCCCCGGCTGAGAAGAGGGAGATTCTCGGAATCACCCCTTCGCCCGACAGGGGGTCGAAGGCTGGCCGGGCAGCACCGTCGAGGGCTGCCCACCTTGCCTCCAGCACCCGGATAGGCGGAGGGAAATTTCGAGAACTGCCCTCCACCCAGCCGTGGGTTGGAGGCAGGATAGGCAGCCCTCGACGGTGCCGCTCGACCTACCTCCATCGCCCAGCTGGGCAGAGGGTGATTCCGAGAATCACCTCCGGCTGGGTGGAGGGTGATTCCGAGAATCACCCGCGACTAGGCGTAGGGTGATTCCGAGAATCACCGCCGACTAGGCAGAGGGTGATTCCAAGAATCACCCTTAGCTGGACGGAGGGTGATTCCGAGAATCATCCCCAGTTGGGCAGATGGTGATTTTGAGAATCACCCCCAGCTGGGCAGAGGGCGATTCCGAGAATCACCTCCGGCTGGGTAGAGGGTGATTCTCGGAATCGCCCTCTGCCCAACCGGGGGTGATTATCAGAATCTCCCTCCACCCAGCCAGGGGGTGATTCTCATAATCACCCTCCACCCAACCGAGGGTGATTCTCTAAATCAACCTCCGCCCAGCCGGGGGTGATTCTCGGAATCGCCCTCTGCCCAGCCGGGGGCCGGAGGGAGGCTGGGCAGCTCTCAACGGTGCTGCCCGGTTGAACTCTGGCCTTCGGCTGGGCAGAGGGTGATTCTGAGAATCTCCCTCTGCCTAGACCGGGGTGGGAGGCCAGCCGGGTGGCACCGTCGCATGCTACCTAGCCTGCCTCCGCCCAGTCGGGGGCCGGAGACAGGCTGGGTAGCCCTCGATGGCGCTGCCTGGCCTGCCTCCGGCCTGTGGCTGAGCGGAGGGTGATCCCAAGAATATCTCCTGACTGGTGTTGGTGAGGTAAATACCCTCTGTGGATAGAGGGGATCCCACTAGCCCTAGATTGGGTCAAGCCACAAACAAGACAAGATATAATATTGATTCCTAGTTAACGAATGGATGAGGATTCAACAGATGACTTATCGGAGATCCTATGTTGTTGTTGTCGTCAAAAAGAGTGGCTCGTTTCTTTCTCTTGGTTGGATAGATCACGATACACTCACTTTCACGCTCAGACACCTGCACACACACAAGAAACAACGACGATATACAACATACTAATTCACATTCGTAACTATTAGTCAGTCGAAGAGGACCAAATCAATTGCATTAGATAAACAACATAAGACAATGATGGAACCAACACCATAGTCGATTATATTAATAAACGAAAGGAAGAGTATAACCAAGCTTCGACGTTGCGGTCTCCTCCAACAGGATTCAAGTGGAGTGCATCTAAATAACGCTCGTCGGGAATTTGGATGGGACTCTCTCTATGGAATTATCCTGGGTTCTACCTTCTCAATAGAAATTACTCAGCTATGGTATTATTCTCCAAGTTTAGCTTCTTGGATATATGTTCAGCTAGCTTTCATAAAGGGAGAAGGCCTATTTATATAGAGGGAGAGGGAGAAGTTAGGATCTCTATAATCACGGAAGGGAGGCCTATCTTCAAGGAGTGTTCCATGGTGAGATGGAAACCACTGTCTAAAGAGGGAGATCCGTGGCTGATCAACTTAACCTCTTCTAGTGACTCATCCCTGAGGTGGTTAGAAGGAAACTTCCACTTCTAATTTTTAAAAAAAATTCCTAAAACAGCTTGGCGCGGGCACTACACTGAGACAGAGTGCCAGGTGGCATGGGCTCTAGTGAAAATCTTCCACATCGGCGCGAGGGGTGAACTGGCTATCCGCACCAAGGCCAAAACTTAGGTTTTGTGTGTTTTTGAGGAAATGTCCAACAGGAGAAATGATGTCCTTATGAAGAAGGATGCAAAGAAGGTGTTTGCAAAGTATGACACTACTCACAAGTCACAGGAATGACCCTCCAATATGCGGGGCGAGGAATTGCAGGGACGGTGAAAAAATGTTGTGTAACAGCTGGGCAGAGGGCAATTATGAGAACCGCCCTCCACCCAGCCACGGGTTGGAGGCAGGCTAGGCAGCCCTCGATGGCACTGCCCGACTTGCCTTCGGCCCCCAGCTGGGCAAAGGGTGATTCCAAGAATCACCTTCAGCTGGGTGGAGGGCGATTCCGAAAATCACCCCCGACTAGGCGGAGGGTGATTCCGAGAATCACTGCCGACTGGGCGGAGGGCGATTCCAAGAAGCACCCTCAGTTGCATGGAGGGCGATTCCTAGAATCATCCTCGGTTGGGCAGACGGTGACTCTGAGAATCACCCCCAGCTGGGCAGAGGGCGATTCCGAGAATCACCTCCGACTGGGCAGAGGGTGATTCTCGGAATCACCCTTTGCCCAGCCGGGGGTGATTCTCAGAATCGCCCTCCACCCAACCGAGGGTGATTCTGAGAATCACCCTCCGCCTAGCAGGGGGTGATTCTCGAAATCGCCCTCCACCCATCCGAGTGCCAGAGGCAGGCTGGGCAGCTCTCGATGGTGCTGCCCGGTTGGCCTCTGGCCTCTGGTCGGGCAGAGAGTGATTCTGAGAATCTCCCTCTGCCTAGACCGAGGTGGGAATCCAGCCGGGTGGCACCGTCGTGAGCTTCCTAGCCTACCTCTGCCCAGTTGGGGGCCAGAGATAGGCTGGGGAACCCTCGATGGTGCTGCCCGGCCTACCTTCGGCCTGTGGCTGGGCGGAGGGTGATTCCAAGAATCACCCCCGGCTAGGCGGAGGGCGATCCCGAGAATATCTCCTGGCTAGTGTTGGTGAGGTAAATCCCCTTTGTGGATAGAGGGGATCCCACTAGCCCTAGAGTGGGTCTAGCCACAAACAAGACAAGCTATAATATTGATTCCTAGTTAACGAATGGATGGGGATTCGACAGATGAATTACCAGAGATCCTATGTTGTTGTTGTCGTCGAAAAGAGTGGCTCGCTCCTTGCTCTTGGTTGGATAGATCACGATCCGCTCACTTTCACGCTTGGACACCTGCACACACACACAAGAAACAACGAGGATATACAACATACTAATTCACATTCACAACTATTAGTCAGTAGAAGAGGACCAAATCAACTGCATTAGATAAACAACATAAGACAATGATGGAACCAACACCATAGTCGATTATATTAATAAACGAAAGGAAGAGTACAACCAAGCTTCGATGTTTCGGTCTCCTCCAGCAGGATTCAAGTGGAGTGCATCTAACAAAGGCTCGTCGGGAATTCGAATGGGACTCTCTTTATGGAATTATCCTTGGTTCTACCTTCTCAATAGCAATTACTCAGCTATGGTATTCTTCTCCAAGTTTAGCTTCTTGGCTATATGTTCAGCGAGCTTTCATAAAGGGAGAAGGCCTATTTATATAGAGGGAGAGGGAGAAGTTATGATCTCTATAATCATGGAAGGGATGCCTATCTTCAAGGAGTGTTCCATGGAGAGATGGAAACCACTACCCAAAGAGGGAGATCCGTGGCTGATCAACTTAACCTTTTCCAGTGACTCATCCCTGAGGTGGTTAGAAGGAAACTTCCACCTCTAATTTTTTAAAAACATTCCTAAAACAGCTTGGCGCGGGCACTACACTGAGACAAAGTGCCAGGTGGCGTAGGCTTTAGTCCAAATCTTCCACATTGGCGTGAGGGGTGAACTGGCTATCTGCACCAAGGCCAAAACTTAGGTTTTGTGTGTTTTTTGAGGAAATGTCCAACAGGAGAAATGATGTCCTTATGAAGAAGGATGCAAAGAAGGTGTTTTCAAAGTATGAAACTACTCACAAGTCATAGGAATGACCCTCCAATATGCGGGGCGAGGAATTGCAAGGACGGTGAAAAAATGTTGTGTAACAACTAGGCAGAGGGCAATTCCGAGAACCGCCCGACAACCCAGCCGTGGGTTGGAGGCAGGCTAGGCATCCCTCGACAGCACCACCTGACCTGCCTCCGGCCCCCAGCTGGGCAGAGGGTGATTCCAAGAATCACCTCCGGCTGGGTGGAGGGCGATTCCGAGAATCACCCCCGACTAGGCGGAGGGCGATTCCGAGAATCACTGCCGACTGGGCGGAGGGAAATTCTGAGAATCACCCTCACCTGGATGGAGAGCGATTCCGAGAATCATCCCCGGTTGGGCAGACAGTGATTCTCGGAAATGCCCTCCACCTAGCCGGGGGTGATTCTTAGAATCGCCCTCCACCCAACTGAGGGTGATTCTCGGAATCACCCTCCGCCTAGCCAGGGGTGATTCTCGGAATCGCCCTCCGCCCATCCGGGGACCAGAGGCAGGCTGGGCAGCTCTTGACGGTGCTTCCTGGTTGGTCTCTGGCCTCCGGCTGGGTAGAGTGTGATTTTGAGAATCTCCCTCTGCCTAGACCGGGGTGGGAGGCCAACCGAGTGGCACCGTCGTGAGTTTCCTAGCCTGCCTCCACCCATTCGGGGGCCGGAGACAGGCTGGGTAGCCCTCGATGGCGCTGCCCGGCCTGCCTCCAGCCTGCGGCTGGGCGGAGGGTGATTCCAAGAATCATCCCCGGCTGGGCGGAGGGCGATCTCGAGAATATCTCCTGGCTGGTGTTGGTGAGGTAAATCCCCTCTGTGGACAGAGGGGATCCCACTAGCCCCGGAGTGGGTCTAGCCACAAACAAGACAAGCTATAATATTGATTCCTAGTTAACGAATGGATGGGGATTCGACAGATGACTTACCGGAGATCCTATGTTGTTGTTGTCGTCGAAAAGAGTGGATCACTCCTTGCTCTTGGTTGGATAGATCACAATCCGCTCACTTTCACGCTCGGACACCTGCACACACACAAGAAACAATGACGATATACAACATACTAATTCGCATTCGTAACTATTAGTCAGTCGAAGAGGACCAAATCAATTGCATTAGATAAACAACATAAGACAATGATGGAACCCACACCATAGTCGATTATATTAATAAACAAAAGGAAGATTAAAACCAAGCTTCGATGTTGCGGTCTCCTCCAACAGGATTCAAGTGGAGTGCATCTCACAAAGGCTCGTCGGGAATTCAGACGAGACTCTCTCTATGGAATTATCCTTGGTTCTACCTTCTCAATAGAAATTACTCATCTATGGTATTCTTCTCCAAGTTTATCTTCTTGGCTATATGTTCAGCTAGCTTTCATAAATGGAGAAGGCCCATTTATATAGAGGGAGAGGGACAAGTTAGGATCTCTATAATCATGGAAGGGAGGCCTATCTTCGAGGAGTGTTCTATGGAGAGATGGAAACCACTGTCTAAAGAGGGAGATCCGTGGCTGATCAACTTAACCTCTTCTAGTGACTCATCCCTGAGGTGGTTAGAAGGAAACTTCCACCTATAATTTTTAAAAAACATTCCTAAAGTAGCTTGGCACATGCACTACACTGAGACAGAGTGCCAAGTGGCGCAGGCTCTAGTGCAAATCTTCCACATCGGCGCGAGGGGTGAACTGGCTATTCGCACCAAGGCCAAAACTTAGGTTTTGTGTGCTTTTTGAGGAAATTTAAAACAAGAGAAATGATGTCCTTATGCAGAAGGATGCAAAGAAGGTGTTTTCAAAGTATGATACTACTCACAAGTCACAGGAATGACCCTCCAATATGTGGGGCGAGGAATTGCAGGGACGGTGAAAAAATGTTGTGTAATAGCTAGGCAGAGCGCAATTCCGAGAATCACCCCTGGCTGGGTGGATGGCGATTCCGAGAATCGCCCTCAGCTGGGCAGAGGCCGGACAGGTGGCACCGTCGAGGGCTGCCCAGCCTGCCTCTGACCCCCAGCTGGGCAGAGGGTGATTCTCAAAATTGCCCTCCGCCCAGCTGGGGGCCGGACGAAGCTGTCAAATGAAGGAGATTGGGTTTTGCATCTATTTTCAGTTTCAATTAAGTTTTATTATACAAATTTAAATTTAAATATTTTATTTTTTACTTTTTATGTCTTTATACTAATTTTCTTACTTATTTCTTTTGTACTTGATGATTAGGTAAAACACTAGCATGTTGCCTACCAAAAGGAAGTTATTGCATTGCCATTAAGAAAGACCCAGTGCAATGCAAATTTATTTAACAAATAATTAATGTTCTTGAATTCCTTCAAGATGCGAAGCAAGAAGTTGGTTTGAGGAAAGGGGATTTTAATGAATCATGTGTGGAAAAAAAAGCAAAGGAACCTCAACCACCATTATATGGAATGATTGGAAAGGGACACTTTGGAAGATTTGCAGACATCAAAGATCCATTAGAAGATGACAACGACCAAAATGAAGTAGAAAATGTTGGGGAAGAAGCCATCAATGATGTTCTAGATGATATTGAACATGTATTAGTGGATATTGTTGAGGATCTTTAAGTTATGCTTGCAAACAAAGCTCATTTTTTAGATCTATTAATCAGTTTTACTTGTAATGTTTAGACTTTGATATTTTATGAGAAGAATCCTTATTTTTTGCAAAAACATGTGATTACTATTATTTTTTGACATAAAATTCAATAAAAATGCTATTTTCTTAAGTTTTTTTGTTAAGATTTTCCCAAAAAATTAGTTTATTTAACATGTTTTTTTTAACAAAAAGTCTCTAAAAGTATATTTTTTGCATTCTATTTGTATTGAAAATTTGTATTTTTTTGTCATATCGTTCAAAATATTGGTTTTTTGGTGACAATTATTTGATGTGCACTGAAAAATTAATTAGCAATACATAAACTTGTAGAAAATATGAACTTTATAATGTTGAACATTTTTTCATTTTTTATCTATGTGAAAAAGTGAATATATCATTACAAATTTTTATTTTAAAAAAAATTATTTTTTTATTTTTAAAACACAAGTACATATATGCACTTAAAAATAAACATCTCACGGAAGAAGAAGACATTAGAAAATGTATAGTGTCAAAATAAATCTTATAAAAAAAAGTTGGTGATGATACGCCACCACTATTCAAAATCGACATAAAAAGCATCACAGAAAAAAATAAAAAAAATAAAATAAAAATTAAAGTGCCAAAAAACATGCTCAAAAAATAAAATTGATTCTGCATCACCACTTTTCAAAATCGGGTGTTTTTCTTTCTAGGTCAAAAAGTAGGTACCAGTGCAGTTACCTATTTCATCAGTAACAGTGTTAGAATTGAAACATCACCTCTGATGTGCCCCAGTGCTCACATTACCAGACTTGCAATAACCATTTGAGATCGAGATAGATGCCTCTAACTATGCTTTTGTGGCAGTTCTTACTCAACAGGAGCATCCAGTGACATATCACAGTGAGACACTATCCGACACAGTTCGAAAGTATCCCACTTATGACAAAGAGATGTATTACATTGTGTAGGCTTTGCGACAATGGAAGCATTACATTTTGAGGAAGGAAACAATCATCCACACAGACTACTGACCCCTGCAGTTCATACAGACACAAGGGAAGTTCTAAAACGATCACCATTAGAAGTGGTCCACATATATGCAACAGTTTAATGTTAACATCAAGTAAAAGAAGGGCAACACCAATAATGTTGTAGACTGCCTCAGCCGACCACCGATCGTGGCGATAAACACCATGCTCAACTCTTGTGGGCATGAGAATTCTGATTGGTCACTTCTCTACAAGAGCAATCTAGAATTTTGCCACACATACAAGACCCTCTTGGAGGGTAACCAAGTTCCAATTTTTCACCTCCAGGATGCACTACTATGTCAACTGGGACACCTTTATGTTCCTTCAAACGAGCGTGTCAAGATGATTTTGGAAGCGCACTACATATGGGTCACTGGGCATTTCGGGTTTGAGAAAATAATGGCCATATTGCAAAAATATTTCTATTGGCCAAACCTTTGAAAGGATGATGGGAAGTACATCAAATCCTGCATTGCCTGCGCCATTTCCAAACTAGACATCAAGAAGCAAGGCCTCTATACTCCACTTTCTACCCCTAGTCAACCTTGGGAATCCACCTCCATGACATGTTGGGCCTTCCTTCTACTAAGCATGGAAATGACTAATTTTTAGTGGTTGTCAATAGATTCTCAAAGATGGCCATTATGATGGCCTGCAAGAAGAATATCATAGCAGAAGCCACTGCTAAAATGTTCTTTGAACAAGTGCGATTACACTTTGGGATCCCATAGTCTATCATCTCATATCGAGATAGCAGGTTCCTCAGTACATTTCGGTCCAACCTCTGGTCAATGTTGGACACCAAGCTCACCAAGTCCACAACTTTCCATGCCCAAACTGATGGCCAGACACAGGTCGTCAACAGGATGATCGTACACATTCTGCGCATGTACAAATCGAAGCATCCACGCACATGGGATGAGAGCCTCCCCTATGTACAAAATAGTTATAACTAGGCCCTCCACATCTCAACTGACCACAGCCCCTTTGAGGTGGGCTTTGGATTCTAGCCACTATGTCCCTTTGATGTAGCCATGCCATTTGCAGCTACCCGGGCTGATTCGGTTCATGTCCAGTTTGAAGCTGCGAAGGTGAAAAAATTCATTGAGCAAATTCAACACATTCACCAATAGGTTCATGACATATTGGACAGAGTAAATGCTAATTACAAGAAATGGCATGATCAACATCGGGTGCAACTCAACTTCCAGGTGGGTGACAAAGTGTGGCTACGTTTGCAGAAGGAGCGCCTCACTGGACCCCACTACAAGCTTCGCTCACTACGATATGAGCCATACACCATCACCAAGGCTATAGGGGACAATGAATTTGAGCTCAGTATTCCACCATTCCTTGGTCTGCACCTACTGTCCAATGTCGACCGCCTTCGGCCCTACTTTCCACCTCTAATAGACACATCCGACATGGCAAAACAACTCACACCAACAGAGTTAAAACCAGACTGCATGGAATAAGCCACAACTAATCAGATTATGGACACAAATATAAATAACACCTGCCAGCAGAGGATCCAACTATATCGAATTGTCAAAGCAGGCCAGCTCCTTCACCAGGGTAAGTGGCTCACTAGGGACCAAGTTCAGCATAAGTTTCCTCATCTCATGGAGGAAATCAATGCAATGGGGACCATTGCTTTCTAAGGGGAGAGGAATGATATAGGTGGATAGTGGTGGCCACCTACCTATTCCACTTGGACCCCCGCCATTGTTTCTTTCAATTTTTCAGTTTCCTTAATTGTAGCACAATTTAGTATTTTTGGCAGTTTTTCGGGTCCTGAAGTTCCGAAGCTGTTTTGAGGCCCTAAACAACGTTTTTTTGGGCATCAAATCTCTGACCAATATCTGTCCATTCTAGACTTGATATTTCATATCAATAGTTGTAGTCCTTAGAAAGATATTTCTAACGATGTATCATGTGCGTCAAACGGAGATAGTATGCCAAAGTTACGACCCCGGGAAATTGATGTACCAATTTACCCCCATGGGGCCCATATTCTGGCATTTCATCTCTTAGGGTTAGGTTTTTGGATGTTTAGGGTTTTCCATTTGTTTCTCAATAATATATAGGCCTTCGAGCCTTATTGTAACACAGAGTTCAGAGGCGTGTAGTTGCCACATCTCTTCTCAGAGATTGTAGAAATTTGAATAACTGATATATTATTCACCGAGATTCTCCTGATCACAAACTATTTTATCTTCATGCACAATACATAATCTCTTCTACCATTGATCATTATATGCGAAAATAAAATCAATTGCATGAACACATTAAAACCATAAAAATTCACACATATGAACATAGTATGTAATGGGAAAGCTTAAAGATGAAAAACCCAACTATCTGTATATTATATATGTCATAGAGATCATGTAACAATCATCATACAAAGCTCCTCACAAGCTCTCAGTACAATCTCGAATTGCTACACACTAATCAAGCTAGATCTAGCAAAACACATGCTCCAATCTCTGCCACTTGATAGCCTGCCTCTACTGCGCAATCCCTGCTGAAGAATAGCTCTTGATGAGTTAGAATTACCCTAGCCTTGTTCACGTATTATTTAAAGGCATCTCTACTGAGTGTTGGATGCAAACCATGCATCACTATAGTCACAACTGATAGTCACACTGCTCTTTCACCTATCTCTCCACTGGTCTCCACTGAAACTGTCCATGCACTGAAGTTAACTGATGTATTCTTTAGTTGATTAATGAGTTTATAATTAGTGAATTAATTAATAATTAATTCACACCACTCTCACTAGTGTATCAATCAGTTAGACTAGATACAGCTAGCTCAACTGAGTCTAACTGATTTAAATACAACTCCACAACTACTTCTTCCAACTATGTCATAACTCTGCCACTTGAGTTCTAACTCAGTCCTCCATGCATTAGCTCTAGTAAACCCTTGGGAATTGCGTAATTCCCTCAGTCCACTCATGTGCCACATCTATGCACTGAAATGAAGTGCTCCAAGAGAATAAGTTTTTGTTTAGTGTCTGATTATTATTAAGAGCTAATAATAATTGACATGCATCTATTTTTAGATTAGCAATCTATAAATAGACTTCACCCAATATTTTAAAAATATAATTTCATATATTTTTCCAAATTGATCAACCATCCACAAATAGCCTTCTGCCACATATAGAATATGCTCACCATGTCCAAAAATAGACATACACCTAAAAATAGCCTATGTGGGCCGCACCTTGTTTAGGTGATTATTTTCCAACTAGGATCAAGGATGATGTTTCAGGAAGCCTCATTCACTGTTTCTTGTTGCAAACTTCAACAGAGATAAGCTACCAGCGCCCTAGCTAGTTTATTTCCATTCTGTCTGTAAACAAATTTTAGTTATTTGATATTAATGAAATGAAGTGTTATTTCCACTTCATCTTTGTATTTATGGTTAAATGTGTACTCTATTGTGTTCTTGCCTAAATTCAGATCACATGTGCCAAGCTGGCACCATTGTATTGTGGGCCTTTTGAGATCCTTGAGAGGATTGGACCAGTGGCCTATAGACTTGCATTGCCTCCAATAGTGAAAGTCCAAGATATTTTCCATGTTTCATTGCTTAAAATATATGTAAAGGATGTGGATGATGGGTAAAAATCTGAAGGTGGGTTACACTTTCGTGAGAAACGCGTTCAGAAATTTCATTTTGCCACAGTTCGACCGAAGTTTTGAAATTAATTCGGCTGAACTGTTTATAACATTAACATTGACGACGTATTGATAGTGTGGGTAAACAGATTTTTGGATGGAGATGGGAAAAATAGAAACATTAGTTCAGCCAAAAATTTTAAATTAATTCGACCGAACTTTTTCTTATAAATATACCAGCGCCCATGCCACAACAAGGTTTAGTTACCATTGCGCTGCTCTTTATCTTGTTGTTGTGCTACTCTTTGTCTCATTGTTTGTCTAGTTAGTTTTTTGTCTCACCGTTGCAGTGAGTCATTGTGCTTCTCTTTGTCTCGCTATTGTGCTACTCTTTGTCTTGATATTTGTCTCATCGTTTCATTTCTCGCTGTTGTGTTGATGTATTGCTATTATAGGGGCGAGGAGGGGAGCAAGCAAAGGTGAGAAATTGCGCTGCGTTTTTATTTTTATGCATTGTTTTTATTTTGGTTATGTTTTTTTTGTTAAATTTTAATTTTATGTGTGTGTTTGCAGGACTTTGGCAGTCTGTGTGCTCATTGTGTGCTCGCCCTCTGCTCGCACTCTCATTGTCTGGTCTCTGCGCGCGCTCTCGGTCTCTACGAATTTCCAGGTATGTCTCTAGGTTCATAATATAAATGTCTATCATTATGCTAACCAGTAAATAGTAAGATGCTTATAAACTATTAAATACTTTATCAAATACATTTTTTTTTTTTCAATAAATAAAATTACACTGTTTTGATTTTTTTTTAGGTTTTTATGATGTTTTCTTTTTATTCACATATTTTGGAAACTAGGAATAGCCAGAATAGGAAATGTAAGGGGAGGTAGTAAAGGCACTTACTTTTGCGCCTGCGAATCCTTTTGATATGATGCGTGTCATTTAGTAAAATAGAGGTACACTCATTTAATTACGTGACATGTTTCAACTTGTACAAAATAGATTAGCGTGCCTGCCCATCACTAGACATTCTTTAGATCTTTATGCCTCGTGCCCTTTGATTTTCATACTCTAAGGCGTTTTCTAGGGCATTATGGAAGTTTGATTCACAATAGTGTAAGCTGCACTGGTTTAGTGTGTTTAAGAAGCACCTGTTATCAGATAGAATGGGTCGGTTGGGGTAATGGTTAAGAATATGTCTTTCCTCCTAAAAAATTCAATTAACTCACATGCACAAAAATCCTTACCAACATGATAGAAAAACTGAGTTTGGCCTTAGTAGTTCTCTAAAGGTAGTGATGTCATTTTCTAAAACTTTGCACAAAAATCCTTAGCAGCATGATAGAAAAACTGGGTTTGGCCTTAGTAGGTCTCTAAAGGCAATGCTGTCAGTTTATAAAACTTTGAGGAATGATAGCTCATTACAAACCCTGTGCAAGTGTTATATCCTTTTAACTCAAGTAGAGGGCTTGTATTAACCAATCATTCCAGAAAGTCCTTGTTTTCATTTCGTTTGGATTTTGCAATGATGATAATCCTCATGTATTGCATCGGGTTATTAAATTTGGTATCACCATTATTTCTGTATTTATGGTTTTTAGGTCACTGTGGATCAGTAAATTATATCTTATGGAGATTACCACTCTTAGAAAATTTGTTGAATATATTACAGAAATGATACCTTTAACATAGTATTTGAACATAAAATACGTAATTTCAAGCAATAGATTAGCTGTCTAGAAAATATGTTGAATATATTACAGAAATGCTACCAAAAAATGATACCTTTAACATAGTATTTGAACATAAAATTTGTAAGTTCAAGAAATATATTAGCTGTCTAGAAAATATGTTGAATATATTATAGAAATGATACCTTTAACACAGTATTTGAACATAAAATTCGTAACTTCAAGAAATAGATTAGCTATCCAGAAAATATGTTGAATATATTACAGAAATGATACCTTTAACACAATATTTGAACATAAAATTCTTAAGTTCAAGCAATAGATTAGCTGTCTAGAAAATATGTTGAATATATTAAAAAAATGATACCTTTAACACAGTATTTGAACATAAAATTCGTAAGTTCAAGAAATAGATTAGCTATCCAGGAAATATGTTGAATATATTACAGAAACGATACCAAGAAATGATACCTTTAACACAATATTTGAACATAAAATTCGTAAGTTCAAGAAATAGATTAGTTGTCCAGAAAATATGTTGAATATATTATAGAAATGATACCAAGAAATGATACCTTTAACATAGTATTTGAACACAAAATTCGTAAGTTCGAGCAATAAAATAGTTTTCTAGAAAATATGTTAAATATATTATAGAAATGATACCAATAAATGATACCTTTAACACAGTATTTGAACATAAAATTCGTAAGTTCAAGCAATAGATTAGTTGTCCAAAAATATGTTGAATATATTACAGAAATGATACCTTTAACACAGTATTTGAACATAAAATTCGTAAGTTCAAGCAATAGATTAGGTGTCGACATCACTAATTTCTGGCTTCAATTGAATAGTTAGATTTCCCTACTTCATTTGGAATAAGTTTGACAATATACTGTTTAGATGGTATATGTGATAAAAATGATGCAGAAAAGTTGCAAAATTGTTGTGTATTCAATATGAAGTGTATCTGAAAAAACGGAAATGTTTCACGGATTTATATTTCAAATTTAGAGATGTATTTGCATTAAATTGTTTTACTTGCATCCAAAACTAATATAACACAAAATTCAATCATTTGGATGTGCATGATGACTTAGGCATATTGTACTTCATTATCTTTTATTCTCATGTAAAAGGTTCAATTATTTGGATATGTATGATACCATATTCATAAAGTACTTTTGGAATTTTTTAACATTATCATGTGCACTCTTTAAGATTGGTTTTTTTTTTTAATTTGTTAGGATTTTTTTATCGTTATCATGTGTACTCTTTAAGATGGGTGTTTTTCTATTTTATTTTTATTTTTAAATGGTTGTGGTTTATATATAAAATTTTAAAGATAAGAAGAATAATAAATAATAAATTAAGTAAATTCAAAAACAAATTGTTGTGTTTTCTTCTTTAACAAATTCAAAAAACAAATTCAAGAATAAATTATTATATTTTTTGAATTAGCTATCAAAGTTGAAGAATTTTCTGTTGGAAATACTGAGAGTGGGGTGGGGGGGAGGGGTGGGTGAATCAGTATTCCTTTCAATTAGAGCATTATTTAATCTTCAATTATTATCAGTGTTTGTACAAATATAGCAGTAAACAAAACGAACACAAATACACATAGTTTTTAAGGTGGAAACCCTCTCCGGGATAAAAACCACCTGAATGCTTTTCTAATAATTCTATAATATTAAAATCCAATTGAAAATAAAGCTCCAACTTCCTAGAATCTAGAAATGAATTCTTCTCCATCTCCCACTTGATGGATGCTCCAACGCCCGAGATTCTTCAGTAGTCAACTGAATGGATGCCCAAACACCCAATGAGATACAACTCACCCTAACACCACCCTACCACCATAAAGTTTTCAGAGGCTTGAACCTATTGGTGACTTCATGCACCAGCCTAGCACCACCCTACCAACCTATAGAAGAATAAAAGAAGAATGGACTCCCGTACCAGGGAAAATGGTCCACTTTACAATGATATAGAATGATGTACAAGAAGAAGACACACTAGACCATAACCCCAACTATGAAACAACCACCTAATGATGATCCTAGACCTCCCAACACTGCCTCTTCAACTCTTGGCATATATACACTTGTACAATTTCTACCCTACAAAGTCTGGTCCTTTGCAGCCCTTGACAACACATGATCTAGCTTTTTCTTGCCTTCTAGGAGCTAGATATTGAATCTGGTGTATCTCTATTATTTCAGATCCCCAATATGTGATTTTTGGTTCTATAGTAGTCCTTAGATCCTTCTTTCCAATGCCACATGTCTGACCCAATTTTGATTCTTCAAGAGAGAGTTATGTCAAATCTCTCACAATGACCTAATTATGGACTGGTTCAGTAGAGCGAACTTGTACAGCGTGCCACGTGTCACTATTTCTTCATTCGGCTCTGAAATTGATATAGAGAAAACCAAATTCTATGGATTATCTGCCACGTTTTACAAAATTCCAATCCAATACTCAGAGGGAGATTTATTACTATTTTCCCAAGCTCACTTATTTGAGATGAAGTTGAGGAGCCTGCAAAAACACTAACTTCCATAGATCATATCTCTGAAAATGTTACGCACCTTGATCTAAAAATTTTACAGGAGCTTCCTCAGGATTTTAGCTTTGCCTCATAAAAATTTTGGCTTTTGAACCTTCGTAGAAGAAACGTTAGAGAAAAAATTCCATGATGACCTATTTCAGGTAGCAAAATCTCTACATAAGGAGGATCTGAGGATCACAATTTATATAAATTCTTAGGTTGAGAGGGGTTTCAACAAGTGAACATGGGAGAGATTTTAGGAGATTAAAAATTATTAATTATTGACTTTTCAATGACCCATGCCACAACCCCATGGGGTTTTATCCCACTAACTGGGGTTACAAACTTCAAACCCGAATATATCTCAAATCATGAAGAATTACATGGCGTGCCATATATCAACAGAAACATCTCGACAAGTAGAAGCCATCCAAAATATTCTTGACCTAGAATATAGTAATTTTGTAGGTCAAAATTACCATGCAAGATCAGGGTAGCCCCTGGTGCTGCTTGGGTTGACATCAATGACAACCATTGATCAACAATCTCCCCCTTTGGCATTGATGGCAACACAAGTAATCCCCCTACGATCATGACACCTCTTTCTACAACATTATCTCCCCCTTTGACATCAATGGCAACATGTAACTCCCCATGACACACAAACATCCTGTAGACCTGCACACACTTCCACTCCCCCTTTATATTATGAATAAGGAAAATCTAATGAGAACTTAGGAGAATCCCAAGCTTCTGGCGAAGATATTCCAATGCTTCACGAGTAATCTTATGATCATCAAAGCTTCCTGCCCAATATGAATCTGTAAAGGCTTGAATAATGAGATTGTTACCCTTGAGATACCATAAACCATATTCTACTGTTCCCTTTACATATCTAAGAATTATTTTGACGACGTTAATATGTGATTCTTTTGGTGCTACTTCGAATCTTGCTACTTATCCAACTGTTTGCATAAAATCTGTCCGGGAGGCCGTTACATATAGAAGCCTACCAATCATAGATCTATACAACCTTTGCTACACATCCTTAGATGAGTCATCTATGCTCAATTTTCAACTTCTTACCATCGAAATAAGGATGTGTTTGCAATATTCCATTTTTAATTTCTTGAGCAGTTCCTTGATGTTCTTGGCTTGACATATAAATATTCCTTTCTCTTGCTGAGATATTTGAAGCCCTAAGAAGTATGTCAGCTCACCAAGTAAAGACATGTCGAACTCACTTTGCATATTTGTAGAAAAATTCTTACTTAGTTGATCATCATTGCTAGCAAATATTATATCATCGTCTTTAGCTATTAGACGTGATTTAGTTGCTTCATCCAGAACATATATGTCATTTGGAGCTCGAATTGCTATAGCCACAATTTCACCATACCTGCCTTTCCTAATTTTACATTTTATGGAGTTGAATAGTATTGAGTGTCCTTGAGCACACATTTGTCCAACACTGAGCAGATTGTGATTCATGTTTTCAACCAATAGAACATTCTTGGCTAGAGAATCTTTGCTTCCGAGAGTGAAGGTACCTGATCCTATAACATTTGAAGATCCATCATTTCCAAAGGACACGGCTCCGTCTTTCTTCTCTTTTAGAGATACAAATTTCTTTCTATCTCCAGTCATATGCGTTGAGAAACCGCTATCAAAATACCACACATATTTGTTGTTTTTAGCCTTGAGAGCGAGAGCACAATTATCAGTCTTCTTCTTCTTCCATGTTCGTTCGTTATGTGGCTTTGAAGATTATTCTGGTGGATTTTCAAGTCTGTAGTCTTTGGCTATGTGTCCAAAGTTCTGACATTTGTAACATTCCATATTATTTCTTAAATGTTCAAATCTATTGATGTTTTTTTGAGCCCTAGGAGGTTCATATTTGACAGATCTCCTGGAATTGTATTGGTTCCTAGGGTACATGCGAAATTCTACAAATTTAGGACAAAATTTTCCACATGAATAACAATAGCCATGAAAAATATGTTATTACTTGGATGGAAATATTCATCGAGGAATCGTCTTCCCTGGATGTTCTTGTGAATCTTGTAAAAATTTGAATAATTTTCTGAATTATTCACCGAGATTATCCTGATTACACACTATTTAAGCTTCATGCATAATACATAACCTCTTCTACAATTGATCATCAATATGCGGAAATAGAAACAGTCGCATGCGCACATAAACACAATAGTCAAGCACACATTTAACACAGGATGTACTTGGGAAAGCAATAGCTGAAAACCCCCAACTATCTGTATAATATAATGATAGAGAACATGTAACAATACATAGCACAAAGCTCTCACAACTCTCAGCACTATCTCACATGCTACACACAAACTAGCACGGAAGATGAACAAGTCACAGGTTCAAATCTCCTCCACAAGTCTGCCTGCCTCTACTGTGCAATCCAAGATGAGAATGAATGAGATCCAAGTTTGAATCCCCTTGGCTTGTACTACGCAATCCTCATTGGCAATCTCAATCAATGTGTGTGCAAATCTCATGCACAAGTATAGTCACAATTGATAGCCACACTCACCCTTTCACCCACCTCTAACACTGGTCTCCACTGAACTGTCCATGCATTGCAGTTAACTGATGTGTTCTTTAGTTGATTTGTGAGTTAATAATTAGTGAATTAATTAATAATTAATTCACACCACTCATCACTAGTGTATTTTTCAATTAGACTAAATACAACTAGTTCAACTAAGTTAAACCGAACACAACTCCACCAACTGTCTCATCAACTCCACCAAACTCTGCCACATGAGTTCTAACTGAAGTCAACCATGCAATAGCTCAACTAAACCCTAGGAATAGCGTAATTCCTTCTGTCAGCTGCATGTGCCACATCTGTAGCTCAAACTGAAGTGCTGCAAGAGAATAAGATAATGTTTATAGTCCAAATATTATTAAGAGCTAATAATATTTGACTGACCTATTTTTAGACAGGCAGTCTAAAAATAGACTTCGACCTGTATGTCTAAAAATAGTTGTCCATCTATTTTTACCAACTTGACCAATCATCCAAAAATAGCATCCCGCAACTCCTAGACCATGCTCCATATGTCTAAAAATAGACATAGTCTAAAAATAGACTTTTCGACAAAAAATCACCTGTGTGGTCCCCCACCTAGTTTAGGTGATCACTTTCCAACTAGGATCTGGAAAGATGTTTCAGGAGGCCTCCTTCACTGTTTCTTGTTGCCATTTTCAACACTCCCTCTCAACAAGAAAGGACTATCTTTGCATGCGACATGCAACTCCATGCATTCGCCCTGCAACCTTCACAAGCGCCATGCAACTCCATGCATGCGACATGCAACATCTCCGAAACTGAATAGGCTCCAAACAACTCAAACAGTCTAATGCATCTATCATCAAAGTCTTGACCTGCAGCAGCTACGCATGTCGCTCCAAGACCCTTGCCTTTATTGAATTCTTGCACCCATGCACTCTTGCACTTGCACATCCTTTCGATTAAGCGCTCCGAGTATCTGGCTCTTGTCTGACAGTCTACACGCCAATCCTTGACATGCACTCTTTGTTCACGTTTTGATAGGGCACCTCGTAGCCGGGTTCAATTCATGAGATCCACACCATCTCCATGAATCCTGCCCAGAAATCTCCTCTTGGGATTAATCATGCATGTCGCCCCACCTCTCACCTAGTGGTATAGCTGCATGCACTCCCTCTGCCCATCTGGCATGAAATTTCTCTGCATGAGTGGTTTCTCCCACTCCATGATCCTCTTGTGGCTGCTCCACACCCCGAGGTTCACTTTCACCTGCATGCAAAACTTGCTCCCTCTCAAGCTTCAGTTGCATGTCTTTCTCCCGCTTCCCAACAGTAGGAAGCTCCGTAGACATCCCATCTACTTCAAGTCTGTAGAGATTCTTTGCTCGAATCCCAACCTTCTTGACTTGTCCCATTGCCTTGTGCCGAAGGAAAACTTTCCCTTCTCTAAAGAAAACTTCATACCCTTTATCCTCTAACATTGCAACTGAGATCAAATTCATTGTTAGACCTGGTACATGCAATACATCTTATAAAAGAATGATTTTACCCTACTGCCTCTGAAAGGTTATGGTACCAATGCCGGTCGCATTGTATCGTCCACCGTCACCCAACTCAACATGCATCTGGAGACCTTTCTCCACCAAGTCACTGAAAAGATTCACATCTCCCGTCATGTGAAAGGAAGCACCACTATCAAAATACCGCTCCGATACCATGTAAAAATTTGAATAATTTGCTAAATTATTCACCGAGATTATCCTGATTACACACTATTTAAGCTTCATGCATAACACATAACCTCTTCTACAATTGATCATCAATATGCGGAAATAGAAACAGTCGCATGCACACATAAACACAATAGTCAAGCACACATAAACATAGTATGTAATGGGGAAAGCTTACAGCTGAAAACCCCCAACTATATGTATAATATAATGATAGAGAATCATGTAGCAATCATAGTACAATACTCCTCACAAGTACTCAGTACTATCTCCAATAGTTACACACAAAACTAGGTCAGATCTGAACAAGTCACAGGTTCAAATCTCCTCTACTGTTTTTCTGCCTCTACTACGCAATCCAAGATGAGAATGAATGAGATCCAAGTTTGAATCCCCTTGGCTTGTACTACGCAATCCTCATTGAAAATCAGTACCCGGATATTGTGCCCCAATCTCATATACCTGACTATATTCTGGCGATAGTAAACCAATTACTTTGCATATTCACACTATCTCTTCCAACGGTCTTCCTTTGAGCTTGTCCATGCACTGAAGTTAACTGATGTATTCTTTAGTTGATTTATGAGTTAGTAATTAGTGAATTAATTAATAATTAATTCACACCACTCTCACTAATTGTATCAATCAGTTAGACTAGATACAACTAGCTCAACTAAGTTAAACTGAACACAACTCGAACAACTCCACCCATTTGTCATCAACTCCACCAAACACACCAGAGTTCTAAGCACAGAAGTCAGCAACAGAAAAAGCTCAGCTAAAGCCTAGGAATAGACAATTCCTTCCCAGATTATTTGCATGTTTCCACATCGTAGCAAAAAGCTAAGTCTTTAAAGAAGAATAAGATAATGTTTATAGTCCAAATATTATTAAGAGCTAATAATATTTGACTGACCTATTTTTAGACAGGCAGTCTAAAAATAGACTTCGACCTGTATGTCTAAAAATAGTTGTCCATCTATTTTTACCAACTTGACCAATCATCCAAAAATAGCATCCCGCAACTCCTAGACCATGCTCCATATGTCTAAAAATAGACATAGTCTAAAAATAGACTTTTCGACAAAAAATCACCTGTGTGGTCCCCCACCTAGTTTAGGTGATCACTTTCCAACTAGGATCTGGAAAGATGTTTCAGGAGGCCTCCTTCACTGTTTCTTGTGGCCATTTTCAAAAAATCTTGTCCAATGAAGTCTACATGTATGTCAGATCTCATAGGTTCATTGTATTTTGTTATAGAAGGTCCTACTTCTTCTTCTTTGTAATCGAGGCCAGTTCTGTCGTTGTAAGATCATTGATTGTTGATGAGTTCTTCCAGTGCCCTAGAGTTGTTGGCATAGTTTTGGACAATTATTCCCTTCTTCACTTCCTTACGCAGAGAGACTACTTCGGCTTCTAATGCTTCCCTTTCTTGGTCACTTTCTTCCAACTTCTTTTGAAGTGACTCTTCAATACATTTGTGTTCTTCAACTTCAATTTTGAGACCTTGAACTTGTTCTTCAAGAGTATTGGAACGAATCTTATCAGCCTTGAGATCTTTTATAAGCTTGATTGCCTCCTTAGAAAATTATTCTATGGTCATCCCTTATTTTTTTTTGCTTTATACCTCTTGTTTAATGTGATTGGCCATAAACAATATTCTCTCATTTGCTTCTTCTTCGCTGTCATTGTCTTCATCGGATGATGAGCTATCTTATTTATAGAGAAAGTTCCTTTTAAATCATTCATTTTTCCTTTTCTTGTTGAATTTGTTAAAGCATTTCTTTTCTTTTGAGTTTCCATCACTTATGTTCGGACATTTTGCTGCAAAATGCCCATAGTCGAAACATATAAATGGAAGTTTACCCTTGAATTTTCCCTTACCAATTTTTAGTTTTCTCGTAAAGTAAGCATATTATCCATTTGAAAGACCTTCTTCATCATCTTCCTTTTCTTCACACTTGCAGGTACAAGTCTGTGCCTTTGAAGGTTGTTTCTCCTTAATGGTTTTCTTAGGTGTAGCGAACGTAGTTTGTAGATGCGAAGTACCCTCTTCTTCATCAAGTCTCGTTTCATATGCTATGAGAACTCCATGTAATTCCTCTTTGCTGAGTTTGTCCAGATTTTCACTATATTATGAGACCAATACATTTGGGTTGAATCTCCCTGGTAACATTATAAGAATATTTCATATAATAGTCTTCTCGTCAACAGGCTCTCCCAATCCTTCTAGAGTGTTGGTTATTTCATCAACGCGTTGGAAGTATGCAGCAATGTTGTTATCTTCTTTCATTCTAAGTTGCTCAAATTTTTCTCTGTAGATTTGAAGCTTTGCTTCTTTGACATTTGAGTCACCTTCATATATATTATCAAGCTTGTCCCATACAATTTTGGCGGTTTTACAACCCAACACATTATGATAAGCATATTCAATAAGTCCACTGATAATAATATTCTTTGCTTTTGCATCATTTACCAAATTATTCTTACCTTTTTCATATGCGGTTGATATAAATCCATTTTGAACAGTGTCCCATACTTCGTAACCTTGCGCCAAGAGATAGACCTCCATTCTTCCTTTCGAGAGTGCATAATTATTTTCATTGAACATAGGTACACCATTCTTGGTATGCTCCATGAACTCCTTCCAGTTGTTAAAGTGCTATTGTAGGAACCAAGATCTGATACAAATTGTTGGAAATACTAAGAGGGGTGTTTAATCAGTATTCCTTTCAATTAGAGCATTAGTTAATCTTTAATTATTATCAGTGTTTGCACAATGATAATAGTAAAAAAAAGGAACACAAATGCACACAGTTTTTAAGTTGGAAACCCTCTCCGGGAAAAAAACCACCTTAATTATTTTCTAATAATTCTTTAATATTCAACTCTAATTGAAAATAAAACTCCAACTTCCTAGAATCTAGAAAAGCATTCTTCTCCAACTCCCATTGGATGGAATCTCCAACGCTCGAGATTCTTCAATAGTCAACTGAATGGATTCCCCAATGCCCAATGAGTTACAACTCACCCTAGCACCACCCTACCACCCTGAAGTTTTCACAAGATTGAACCTATTTGTGACTTCATGCACCATCCTAGCACCACCCTACCATCCTATAGAAGAATAAAATATGAATGGACTCCCGTACCAGGGAAAATGGTCCACTTTACAATGATATAGAATGATGTATAAGAAGAAGACACACTAGACCATAACCCCAACAATGAAACAACCACCTAATGATGATTCTAGACCTCTCGACACTGCCTCTTAAACTCTTGGCAGATAGACACTTGTACAATTTTTACAATGATGTATTTACAATGACTTAGTACAACGATACCTTTACAGTGACTGTATGCAGTGTTGTCCACTTGAAGTCTTCATGTGATGAAATTCTTGTTGCTATTCTGCACCTTGATTACTCCTCTTGTCATGCTACCCTCTGCTACACCTTTCTTTGCTTTGCTACCCTAGAAATTCTGGTCCTTTGCAGCCCTTGACAACACATGATCTAGATTTTTCTTGCCTTATAGGAGCTTGATGTTGAATTTGGTGTATCTCTGTTATTTCATATCCCCAAAATGTGATTTTCGGTGCTATATTATTCCTATAAGTCTTATTTCCAATTCCACAGGTCTGACCCAATTTGGATTCTTCAAGGGAGATTTATGCCCAATCTCTCACAATGACCTAGTTATGGACTTTTTCAGTAGAGCGAAATTGTACAACGTGCCACATGTCACTGTTTCTCCATTCGGCTCTGAAATTGATATAGAAAAATATAAATTCCATGCAAAATTTTCCACTTTTTATAGAATTTCAATCCGATACTCAGAGAGAGAGTTATGAGTATTTTCCCAAGGTCACTTCTTTGAGATGAAGTTCAGGAGCCTTCAAAAACACTGACTTCCACAAATCATATCTCCGAAAATATTGTGCACCTTGATCGAAAATTTTTATAGGAGCTTCCTCAGGATTTTGGCTTTCCCACATAAGAATTTCAGCTTCTGAACCTTTGTAGAAAAAAAATTAGGATGAAAATTCCACAATGACTTGTTTCAGGTAGAAAAATCCCTACATAAGGAGGATATGAGGATCACAATTTATATAAATGCTTAGGTTGAGAAGGGTTTCAACAAGTGAATGTGGGAGGGATTTTAGGAGCTTAAAAATTATTAATTATTGACTTTTCAATGACCCATGCCACAACCCCATGGGATTTTAGCCCACTAACTGGGGTTAAAAACTTCAAACATGAATATCTCTCAAATTGTGAAGAATTACATGGCGTGCCATATATAAACAGAAAGATATCGACAAGTAGAGGCCATCAAAAGTATTCTTGACCCAGAATATAGTAATTTTTTAGGTAAAAACTACCATGCAAGATCAGGGTAACCCCCGGTGCTACTTTTGTTGACATCAATGACAACCACTGATCAACATTTTCCTCTAAAAAAAACAAAATTTTGGTAGGGAACAATTTGATGCACTTATTCAAGAAAATGAAGAAGAAAAAAAATTTGAGGATCAACTACACAAAGAGATCCAATTGGTCAACTCTCAAAGATCAAAATGACATGCATCCCGACAAAGATGTTCCAACTCAAGAAAATTTAGTCACTAATAACGAGGCTTCATCATAAGAGACAAAAACACCAAAAAACATCAGGGAGCTTTGATTTATGGATTGGTAAATGAAAAATTAGCGGGTGAAAAAACTCATAGGAGAGTAGGCTGCCCCATAGTAAAGATGTTAGAAGTGCACAAGTAGAGAGGGATAAAGATTTAGGCTCTCAAAGGTCATTTTAATAGGCCTTTCAAAAATCCCCCAAAAAAACCCAAAACAAGGACTCATACGTAGAGAATACACACCTATGAAAAAGGAGAAAAAGAAAGAAGATGATATTACACTTGAAAAAAAGGTTGAATATGATAAGTGTTAAAGAAAAACATAGATCCCTCCTATCCTCTGACAAAAGGTAGGAAAGAGCACAAAGAAATAAACTCAAACTCTCAAAAATATCCAAGATTCTTTGATTTAATTGGAGTGTATTTTAATCATGCTTGATCATGCTTTATTTTTCTACGAGTTTGGGTAAATGACCTAATATTTATATGTATCTAATCACCTAGTTTTTTTTCCTTTTATTGGTAGATAGCACTGAAAGCCCCAACTAGATATTTCTCTGTATAAAAAAATAAAATTCAATGGAATTTGATGCCTTTAATAGGCTACATTAGAGAAGAATACCATGGAAAAAATTACAGTTTAAGAATACCGTAATAAAAACCATGGATTGTCAAGCCATGGTGCCCAAAACGGGTAAATTGACAATTTTACCTATATTTTATTTTAATTATTAACTTTAGTTTTTTTTTATGTAATGTACATGTCATTTCTCCCATAAAATTAAGGCAAACTTTAAGGCTAATCATGTACATGTCATTTTTCCCATAAAATTTAAGGAAAACCATGTACATGCCATTTTTCCATTTCTCCCATAAACTTTAAGGAATTTTCTAGTGTTTTAGGAACCATATACATGGCCTTTATATGTCATTACTCCCATAAACTTTAAGGCAAACTTTAAGACAAACCATGTAAATGTCATTTCTCCCATAAACTTAAGGAAAACTATAAGGCAAACCATTTTCAGGTCATTTCTCCATAAACTTTAAAGCATTTGCTAGTGTTTTGGGAACCATATACATGTCATTTCTATGTCATTACTCCCATAAAATTTAAGGAAAAATTCAAGGAAAACCATGTACATGTCATTTCTCCCATAAACTTAAGGCAAACTTTAAGGCAAACCATGTACATGTCATTTCTCCCATAAACTTAAGGCAAAATTTAAGGCTAACCATGTACATGTTATTTCTCCCATAAACTTTAAGGCATTTGTTAGTGTTTTGGGAACCATGAACATTTTATTTCTATGTCATTTCTCTCATAAAATTTAAGACAAACTTTAAGTAAAACCATGTACATGTCATTTCTCCCATAAACTCAAGGTAAACTCTAAGGCATGTCATTTCTATGTCATTTCTCCCATAAAATTTAAGGCAAAATTTAAGGAAAACCATGTACATGTGATTCCTCTCATAAAATCAAGGAAAAATTTAAGGCACGTCATTTCTAGATGTCATTTCTTCCATAAAATTTAAGGCAAACCATGTACATGTCATTTCTCCCATAAACTCAAGGAAAACTTTAAGGCAAATCATGTACATGTCATTTCTCTCATAAAATTTAATGCAAACCATGTACATGTCATTTCTCCCATAAACTCAAGGCAAACTTTAAGACATGTCTTTTCTATATGTCATTTATCCCATAAACTTTAAGGAAAACTTTAAGACAAACCATGTACATGTCATTTCTCCCATAAAATTTAAGGCAAACCATGTACATGCCATTTCTCACATAACTTTTAAGGCATTTGCAATAAAATTTAAGTAATTTGCAATACATATTCATTTAATATATTTCTCTATGAACTTTAAGGAAAACCATGTACATGCCATTTCTTCCATAACCTTTAAGGCATTTGAACAAAAGTTAAGTCATTTGCAATAAATGTTCATTTAATATATTTTTAAGGAAAATGCTAGTGTTTTTGGAAACCATGTCCATGTCATTTCTCCCATAAACTTTAATTTAACATATTTTAACGGAAATCATTTCTCCCATAAACTTTAAGGCATTTTCTAATATTTTGGGATTCATGTACATGTCATTTCTATGTAATTTCTCCCATAAATTTTAAGGCATTTGCTAGTGTTTTTGGAACCATGTACATGTCATTTCTATGTAATTTCTCCCATAAACATCAAAGCAAACTTTAAGGAAAACCATGTACATGTCATTTCTATGTAATTTCTCCCATAAAATTTAAGGAAAACCATGTACATCTCATTTCTATGTAATTTGTCCCTTAAACTTTAAGGCAAACCATGTACATGTCATTTCTATGTGATTTATCCCATAAAATTTAAGGGAAACTTTAAGACAAACCATGTACATGCCATTTCTCCCATAAACTTCAAGGAAAACCATGTACATGTCATTTATTCCATAAAACTTAAGGCAAACCATGTACATTTCATTTCTCCCATAAACTTGAGGTAAACATTAAACTTCTCCCATAAATTTTAAGGCAAACCATGTACATGTCATTTCTCCCATAAACTTAAGGAAAAATTTAAGGCTAACCATGTACATGTCATTTCTCCCATAAAATTGAAGGCAAACCATGTACATGTCATTTCTCCCATAAACTTTAATTTAATATATTTTTAAGTAATTTTACATGATTTTGCAAACCATGTACCTGCCATTTTTCCCAAAATCGTGGAAACCATGTACATGTCATTTCTCCCATAAACTTAGCATTTGCTAGTGTTTTTGGGAACCATATACATGTCATTTCTCCCATAAACTTGCCATTTGTTAGTTTTTTTGGGAACCATGTACATGTCATTTCTTCCAACCATGTATATGTAATTTTTCCCATAAAATTTAAGGCATTTTCTTGTGTTTTTGGGAACTATGTACATGTCATTTCTCCCAACCATGTATATGCCATTTCTCCCATAAACTTTAAGGAATTTTCTAGTGTTTTTGGGAACCATGTACATGTCATTTCACCCATAAACTTTAAGACAAACAATGCACATGTCATTTCTCTTGTGCATTTGAAATAAATATTCATTTAATATATTTTATTGAATTTGTTTTTTTTCAGGGATCAAAAAGCCCACTAAACATGGTTGAAAAATGGACATTATGCATAGATGTTTCTTGCTATCCCAATACAATAAAATTAGTGATTACACATGTGATTTGAAATATTGCGACTAACAAGATCCTCCAAAGGAAAATGAATATAATGGGAAGAACAAAAAACAATGAAGCATATTATATTGCATTGATAAAAGGCTTGGGAACCACTAGGGAGTATGGATCAAATGGAATTGTAGTTTTCACCAATTCTGAACTTGTGTGCAACCAGATGAAAGGTGTGTACCAAGTTAAGAAAGAGAGGCTAAAACAATTGCATGGAAAAGCAGACAATATTGTTAGAAAATTTCAATTTTTTAGTATAAGACATTGTGCAAATGTTAATAAGATGTCTAGTAATATATTGTGTGGGGCAATGCAAATTGAAGATTCATCTGTCAACGATAAATTGATAGATGAATTAGTATTATACGGGGCAATGCCAATTCAAGATTCATCTCTCAAAGATTAATTAGTGTTTAGACACCCTCCTTAAAAATTTATTGATGAACATTGTAACATATCTTTGATGTTTGTGTTTTCTAATTATAAATTCGTCATTTTTAATGACCATGTGTTTTTTTCAATCATATACCAAGTGTGCTCCCACCATGTAAGCACAACTTGGTGAACTTCATGTTTTATAAAATTAAAATGTGATGACTTCAACAATTTTTTGTTTAAAGTGAGCTTCACACATCAATTTGTGCTTTGAAACTTGTGTTTTACATAATTTGTGTTTGTGCTCAACATTTGTGTTCTAAATTACATTAATTTTTTGAATTGACTTTAAATAGTAATTTTAAAAATAATTGTAAATGTCCATTGTATATATATATATATATCATGAAGGATGAAGGCAAAGATCAATAGAATCCCATGCCTCTACGAGAGAGGGGGATCATGGATCGAGGGATGTTCATGGTATTTATATTAAATATGCATGTTTTTAAATTAAATTTGAATATATAATATTATCTCCATACATACATGTATACATGTGGAATTAATTTTTTTATTGAATATATATATATATATATATATATATATATATATATATCCCCATGTACATACATGTATACATATGGAATTGATTTTTTTATCAATTTTGTGAGTTAAATTAGCTTTTAATAAATTTATTTTTTTATTTTTTAGGAGTTAGGAGGACAAGAGTATCTACTCCATAAATGGAGCATGTCCATGGTTCACGCAATCGTGGTATGGTTCATGCAATTTAATCAATCATATGTACAAGTATTTATATGTATGTATGTATTTTTGGATTGATTATAAATTCATATTTTTTATGAAGCTTCCCTCTCGTCACATGAGGGTGGTGGTGGTACACATTCTGCTAGTGGCCCATCAATACGTGGTGGCCAATTACATGAGGGTGGTGATATGCATTCCCCCGGAGGCCAATCAATGGGTAGTCGTGTTGGTTCTCAACCAATCAGTGGTCATTCTGGTTCTCAACAATCTCAAGGTGGGCATGATGCTGCCCAACCATCTTGAGGTGGCCATCAATATGAATATTATTTTCATTCAATTTTTACAAATTTGTTCACATATTTTTTTATTTATACAAAATTTTATATATTGATGCACAGGGTGAAAATGTTTCTCAAAAAAGACGTAGGCCAGAATGTGTTATTCAAGAATAAGGTCATACACCAACCACGACTTATCCGTCTGACATTTCTGATTTACCATGAGAAATAGACATTCAACAATGCACATTACAATGATGTCAACATATTTATTCAAAATTGAAGAAATATCTTGTGTCTTTGAAACTCCCTACTGAGAGTCGAGAAATCTTAGAAATAGTTACTCACTCTTTAAGCACACTTGTAGATGTGTGCAAAACACTTGGGCCAACCACTGATACTTTTGTAATGATGAGGAAAAGAAAGGAAATAGTGATGGGTCCTGATACATGGGAGTTGTTAAACACAGAGTTACAACATAAACGACCAAGTCTATGTTTAATTTGAAAGAAGGGCCAAAAAGAAAGATGCTTAAGATGCAATATTTCAAGCACCCTGATATAGCTTTCCATTTGTATGATAGGCACCTTGTTGCCTATGGGAGACTGCCATGGAACGATGAGGTCCCTCTTTATTTTGTAAAATTTTTTTATGAAGAATTATTTTTCCTAATGAAACCCAATTATAATGACCTTCTCTTAGAATTTTTTGGTCCTGGGAAAGGTCGATTATGTGACCATAGGGGCACTAACCATGATGTTGAGTTGCCTCACCCCGAGCCACCATTGTTAAGTCAACCTCTTCGTGTGGAAACTTTGCAGTAAGATATGGATGCCACTTCTCAAATTGGTCAAGAAGCAAGGGATGTCATCAAAGACAATGTTCAAAGTGGACTTGGTGGAATTGATGTTTGTCTGAATCGACAAATAGCATGAGAGAATGCACGTGCTAATTTTTTATATCATACATATGATGAGATAGACAACATGAGTATTGAATAGCTTAGAACATATGAAAAGAATTGTCGCAATCGTTGGCAGGACCTAATTATTCATGAGGAAGAGGGCATGGGATCGGTATGTGTTAATGGTTAGGCTGAATATTTTAACACGTGTACAATTTGTAATAAATACATATACATACATTTATTTGTATATGTTAATATAAAAAAAATGTATCATATATGTGAACACCATTTGTAATTCTCACACTTGATGAATGAATATTTTAATATCACGACCGAAGCTTCAGGTTCTCACAATAAAGATGATATGTTGGCAAATGTTAATGTTTTTAAAGTGTTCATGATGTTGATGTACAATTATTTTAATCTATTATTATATCGAAACATGATGACATATTTTTAAAATAAATAATTGTGTACACATGTACATGTGTATAATTAAATGTTAACAGATTCAGATTCCATCTAATTTTTTTGCGATGGATGTACCCTCTTCTTCCCTGTTAGGAGATGTGCCACATCCACTGTCACAATTATGAACAATGTTTCACTTAAATATGTTTTTAAGTTATAAATTGAAGTGAAATTTTCATTAAAAAATGAGACCTAGATCTTGAGTTATTTTACAGTTTTAAAATTGTTGAATTTTAGGTTTGTGGAGATAATTTTTTTTCGGAGCCACCCTCTTCTTCCCTGTTAGGAGATGTGCCAAATCCACCAGCACAAGTATTCATTTTTCACTTACGTTTTTAAGTTATATATTGCAGTTCAAGAGTTCCATTAAAAAATTAGATCTAGATGTTGAGTTATTTTACAGCTTTAAATTTTTTGAATTTTAGGTTTCTAGAGATGATTTTCATTCAGAGCCACCCTGTTCTTCCCTATTGGGATATGTGCCAAATCCACCGTCACAAGTATTCAATTTTTCACTTATATGTTTAAGTTATAAATTGAAGTTCAAAACTTTCATTATAAAATGAGATCTAGATCTTGATTTATTTTATAGTTTTAAAATTTTTGAATTTTAGGTTTTTGAAAATGATTTCCCTTCTCCAAGGACTCTAGCGATGGAGTGTATGATGGAGATCAGAACATCCACACCATTTGAACAAGTTGTCTAACTTTTTTTTAATATTATTGCAAATTAGTTTATATGCATTTTCATTTGAAAAATGTTAATATATATATATATATATATATATATATATATATATATATATATATATATATATATATATATCGTACAATTTACTGTGGAGGATGTATTAATGGACAAGCAACATAAGACAATGGAGAGGGAACTACATGAGGTATTGCATGATTTTTTTTTCATTTTTTTTTTTTACATGAAGTTCTACATTCTCATTCAATTTTAAAACATCAAATTTTAATGTTTGTACACGTTGTGTACATGTTTCCCATTCTTCAGAGGATAGCACAATGAGGCTCAGGACACTGCTGGAAAAGACACTGGATCCATCTGTATTTGATTGATGATGCACATGTGCAACATTTTATTTGATAGATAGTCTTAAATTTACTTTTCTATATATAGTCTTATCTATGCAGTCATATTTACTTTTATATATAACTTGATACTTGTAACGCTATACATTGTTATATATATTTACTTTTATTGTTCATGTGATATATTTTTTTTATATATATATTTACTTTTACTTTTATTTGTTAGATATACGATGAATCTAGATGGAAATTTAAAATTACAAAACACGTGTATATTTTGGATAGTTGAACTACATTTGGCATGTGGTCACATGTTGTGATATAATGTTTTGTTTTTAAAACTCAAGTTATCATTTTATTTTTTAAATATAAAATGAATCTCTAGATGGAAATTTCAAATTACAAAACAAAATGTGTATATTTTGGATAGTTGAACTACATTTGGCATGTGATCACATGTTTTGTTATAATGTTTTGTTTTTAAATCTCAAGTTGTCATTTTATTTGTTAAATATAAAATGAATCTATTGGAAATTTCAAATTACAATTTACACATACATGTGTATATTTTGGATAGTTGAACTACATTTGGCATGTGATCACATATTGCGATATAATGTTTTGTTTTTAAAACTCAAGATGTCATTTTATTTGTTAAATATAAAATGAATCTAGATGGAAATTTCAAATTACAAAACACATACATGTGTATATTTTTTATAGTTGGACTACATTTGGCATGTCATCACATGATGTGATATAATGTTTTGTTTTTAAAACTCAAGTTTTCATTTTATTTGTTAAATATAAAATGAATCTAAATGGAAATTTCAAATTACAAAACACATACATGTGTATACTTTGGATAGTTGAACTACATTTGGCATGTGATCACATGTTGTGATATAATGTTTTGTTTTTAAAACTCGAGTTGTCATTTTATTTGTTAAATATAAAATGAATCTAGATGGAAATTTTAAATTACAAAACACATACATGTGTATATTTTGGATAGTTGAACTACATTTGGCATGTTTTTTTTTTTTTTTTTTTAAATCAAGTTGTCATTTTATTTGTTAAATATAAAATGAATCTCTAGATGGAAATTTCAAATTAAAAAACACAATGTGTATATTTTGGATAGTTGAACTACATTTGGCATGTGATCACATGTTGTGATATAATGTTTTGTTTTTAAAAATCAAGTTGTCATTTTATTTGTTAAATATAAAATGAATCTAGATGGAAATTTCAAATTACAATTTACACATACATGTGTATATTTTGGATTGTTGAACTACATTTGGCATGTGATCACATGTTGTGATATAATGTTTTGTTTTTAAAACTCAAGTTGTCATTATATTTGTTAAATATAAAATGAATCTAGATGGAAATTTCAAATTAAAAAAACATGTCTATATTTTGGATATTTGAACTACATTTGGCATGTGATCACATGTTGTGATATAATGTTTTGTTCTTAAAACTCAAGTTGTCATTTTATTTGTTAAATATAAAATGAATCTAGATGGAAATTTCAAATTACATTTAACACATACATTGACACATGTTATGCATTTGAACATCTGTGTGAATGTTATATAATTTTAGGATACATCTATTATTTAGTTGATATTAAGTACATTTTTGATGATCATACATGTCATTTAAAACAATCATAGATGGTTCTACATATTTAAGTTCACATGAATATATGTACATAAAAATGATTGAAGTAAAACACATATCGATGTATATATCTAAAAACAATAATAAAATTCTAGGTCAGAAGCCATACCATGGCCCCGCGCTAGAGTCAGAAGCCCATCAGGGGCAGCTACAAGGGTGTCTTCTTAGGCCGCTCTCACCGTGGCCACGACTAGTGATTGGAATACACTAAGGGATCTACATTTGATAGCCATGAGGTGTTGGCTCCTCAAGCATTTGATAACATTCATGGGGAGATTGTTTTTCCTCTGGAGAAGCCTAAGGGTAGAAGAGGCCGCAGGAAATCGAATATTCCGCAACCTGTGTAGTATTTACCCAGGAAAACCAACATGCTTCTAGTTTATGAGCCCACAACGAAGGAAATAGGTGTTTGAGTTATGGACTCAAATGGTCTCTGGACCATAGATTGCGATGCTGAGTACCTAGTCGCTCCCATCGTCCATGAAGCCCCTCCAAAGCCTCCTCGAATGCCCATGGCTAAGGAGGAAGCCATTGCTAGAGAACACGGGTGCCTAATAGAGGAAGAGGACCAGGCAACGGACGAAGATGAAGAAACTTCATGATTGTTCGGTAGCAAGGTTAATTTCTATTTTTTTTCACCTTAGGATATACTTTAGCTCTTTTTTTTATATGGGCCACTAAATATTTTGTATTACAAGACTGGATGACACTCTTAAGGGGTTGGTTTCCTCCTTTGAGGTAGCCCTAAACTTGGTTTATTTTGAAAAATACCAAGGAATGGATAGGCTAAGCACTACTTTCCATCTCTGCCCATTGACTTTGTACATTTTTTCATGTTTTTAATATAGTTTAGCCCAAGTTACAAAAAAAAAAATCACATGAATATATCTACATAAAAATTACCAAACGATTCTCTTTAGTACTTGATGAAACCACTACCATTTGTATTGTTATATTTGCATCTAAAGCACTTTTCTTTCTAGATATTCCAATTGAATTTAGAGCACTATTTATATTTTGTATCACATTTTCCTTCATTTTTTTATCTTTTGTTGATTTTCGAATACCCAATAAAGTCGTAGCTTCTTTTAATTTCTTTGACGTTAAGAGACTTTTCAACATTTGGGCTTGAACTACCATAGTTTCATCTTTGAAGAATGAATCAATAATGTGATTAACACGATATTGTATAACATGGCCAAATTTTTTTATATCCATGTCTGTGAGTGTCAACATTTTCTAACATCTCATCATCGATATTGATTTCATTTGTACATATTAGAATTAAATGTACATAATGAGTTTACATATTCAATAAATAATTAAATTAATAAATATTTATAATATCAATAATACACATTCACCATGTATATATATATACATGGTGATTCAATTTCTTCACTTGAATTTCTTTCAATATTTTCTACATTTTCAATCATTGGTTCAATACCTCTTTCACTTTCTCTTTCAAAATTTTCTATCTCATCATAAATGTTTTGAGGAATATTTATCTATGTTTACATTGCAAAATAATTTTCAAATTAGTTCATCAAATAAAAATTAAGTTTCACAATACACTAGTCAAATTTTAAATATCAAATTTATAATATTTACATTTACATATCTGCTTCAACTTCTAGTTGAGGTTGATTTTCCCTTCCAATATTTGAGCCTTCTTCTCTCTTTTTTTTGCGATATTCTCTTCCCTGTTCTCTACGTTCCTTAAGGTCTTTTGTTCGATCATATTTTCTCTTGCAATTCCTTCGATTTACCATGATAATTGAGTATAAAACTCAAAAAAATTACTTCAAAATCCTATTAAAAAAAGTCACTACATCAAAATTTAGACAAAAACTCAATTAAGAAAAGGATCACAAAAGATTTAATTTAAAAAAAAAAAAAAACGCGTTTTAAAATTTTTACACAAAAGACATACTTCAGCCCAAAACACTTACTTTAAAAATTCCGCCAAAAAAATGTCTTTTAAAAATGAAATGAAGCTCATAATATTTCCTTCCAAGTCTTGCTAAAAAGTTTCATTTAAAAAGCTAGAAAAAAACTCAATTTAAAAAATCATTATAAAAGAGTTACATCAACCCAAAACACTTACTCTAAAAAAAGGCCACTTTAAAAAATACCTCCAAAAAATGCGCATTGAAAATTAGGCCCAACCTCTTAAAAAATGTCACTTAAAAAAATACCTCCAAAAAATGTCCTTTGAAAATTAAGCCCAAAAATCCTCTAAAAAAATGTCACTTAAACAAAATACCTCCAAAAAATGTCCTTTGAAAATTAAGCCGAAAAACCCTCTAAAAAAAATTCACTTTAAAAAATACTTCCAAAAAATATCCTTTGAATATTAAGCCCAAAAAGAGTCCTTTGAAAATGAAGCCCAAAAAAAGTCATTTGCAAAATTAGCCCAAATGAAGAAATGTATGAAATTATGTGAAAATAATGATTATGTTTTCCCATGTTGTTATTTTAGTATACAAACCAATAAATATGCGTATCATGTTGTTATGTTTGCCATGTTGGTTTTATTTTTAACAGGATATTCATTGTAAATATTGTGTTGATCTAAGTTATAAATATCCATAAGTAGTATGTTTTGGTTTTCTGCAGTTTTCCTGGTTGTAGGTGTCATTGAACAACAAGGATGTCATTCCCAAGGGGAGGGGTCAGTAACAACCTCAGGTTAAAAACTTCATGTGATAAAGTTAATAAAGGAAAAAATAATACCATGGTCACGGGACACGTATTCCAAGCCGAATGTTGGGAAAAACATGCTAGTATGGGTGTTCATTTGGTTTATTACGGCTAAGGGAAATTGGAAGTGGAAATGGAAAAGGATTTGGAAAGACAAAAGGCATTAATTGACATTTTATTTATGAAAATAATGGAAAATAGGAGAAAATGAAGGTGAAGAGTCACAGATTGCATGTGAGGAGGAAAATGAAGGAAATAATGGGAAATTGAAGAAATTAGAGGTCTCATTGATAAAAAGGATTACGAGAATCAATACACAGCTTTTTTCAATTCAGTTTTGAGCTCTCTCTCTATTCTCTCTACTTTCACATACTCTTGCACACTTAGAGTTTTCTTGGAGCATTCTAGCATTGGATCAAGAAAATAAAAGGAGGGACATAAAAGGAAAAGTGAAGAAAAGTTCAAGCAAGGAAGAGCAGGATCAAGCAGCTACAACGAGATCACTTGCAGGTATTAAGTTGCATGTGTCATTTTCTTGCTAGGTTTGGCATGTATGGTACATGCATGTGTGTATTTTCTTCTCTTGTTGTCATTGGCACACGTTTTTCTAAGTATGACAATGGATTTCAGCATTGCCTTTCCATTTCCAGATAACCATGGTCTGATGGGGTTCTCTTTTACTTGGTTGAGTTGGATTATAGGATGGTTTCAAAACTTAGTGGGGTGGTCTGAAGAGAAGAACAAAAGGCCTAGGAATCCATGGACCGATGAAGATGGGGTTGTGGTAAAGCCGAATTGTGTGTATCTCGATGGGCCTAGGAATCCTTGACCAGTGAATGGCAGGATATACTATAAATCCTAGAACTTTCTTCCGTCTATTAGGCCTAGGAATCCTTGACTGGTAAATCCTAGAGATGTGTGCCCTCAATTAGGCTTAGGAATCCTTGACTGGTGGATGGCGCGATATACCAGGTAAATTATAGAGGGTGGAGTCTCGATTAGGCCTAGTTGATCCATACTTATACAAGAACACACAAAATACATAAATAACCATAAAAAAAGAGATGCAACATAAATAAAACTTCATTTCATCAATATCAAGAACTAAAATTTGCTTACATACAGAATGGAAATAAACTAGCTTGGGTGATGGTAGCTTATCTCTGAGAAGAGATGTGGCAGATAGATGCCTTTGAAAAGTGTTACAATGAGGTTCAAAGGCATATTTATTATTGAGAAACAATGGAAAACCATACACATCCAAAAACCTAACCCTATGAGATGAAGCGCAAAACCTGTGGGCCCCGTTGTGGTAAATTGGTACATCAACTTCCAGAGGTCGTGACTTTGGCATATGATCTTTTTTTTACGTGCACAATATCTCATTAGAAATATCTATCTGAGAACTACAAATTTGAACTGCAAATTTTAATAAAAGACACACGTTTTTCCTCTTTCCAAAAAATTTTTGTTTAGGGCCTCACACAACTCCGGAAGTTCACAACCCAAAAAAATTCCAAAAATAGTAAACTATGCTACAATTAAGGAAACTGAAAAACTTAAAGAAACAATGGTGTGGGTCCAAGTGGAATAGGTGACTGGATACCAATCTCCACCTGGATCACTGGGAATCCTCAAACGATGAATGGCGGGATATACGGTAAAGCCTAGAGACTAGAGACAGAAAAATTACTCACATTTTAGGTGGAGAGATCTGGAGGCATCCATGTTTGTTTAGTGCCTAGTGATCCCTTTACCAGTATATGGCAGGATTGCGGTAAATGTTGCATTGTATATTTCTTGTTTGGGCCTAGGAATCCATTGGTGGGATTGTGGTAAATCTCGAGGAAGCCTTGATTGGTTTTGTTGTGAGTCCCACGTTCATGCTTTGAATATGGCACAAGGGTGATTGGCTGAAATAAATATTTGGTTTAGTCCAATCTATGGTCGGGTGGTTCATGGGAGTCCCAAACTTGGTTGTATTTTGCATATGTTAATGAGAGCTCTTTTTCTCTTGTGTATTATGTGTAAATGTGCTCGTCATTATGTGATCTTAATGGTTTTTCTATCATTGTTAATATGTTGGATATAAGCATGGTTTTATGATAGATCTTAATCATGACTCTATTCATGTTTTTTTTAGTAAATGAATGTATGACCTAATAGATGGGAATGAAAATATTATGAGGGGGCATCATAACTTCTTGGAGATTCTAAGAGAAGTATGAAGTCCCTATGCTCAGATGTGTTTATATGACCTATAGATTGCAAGTTGATGATATGTTTGACGAAATGTTTCTCATGGATAGGCCTTGTAAGGTCAAGTCCTTGTTCATGTTTTTAAATAGAGGCCTTGTCATCTTGTTATCTATAATTTCTGAAAGTTTCATGAAGTTCAAGGGAGAGGCCTAAGTCCCAACCCTAAAAAAGTGGCATAGAATCTAGGGTCACTGGCACAAAACTCCCAAGAAAAGTTTGTAATAGCATGGATTCATGCTTGTGCATATGACTGGAGGGATTTAGCTGCATGGAGGGCTTGTCATGAGTGTGACTGTGGCTCTAGATGAGTCAAACAACAAGTTGTCTCAGGGGTTGAGAACCTAGAATGGTTGGTTGGCTCCTGAAGGTCCTGTAGCATTTGAGGAAGGTCATATTAGTCTTGTCTCGTCGGTTCCACTTCCCTAAACTTGGGAAGTTGAATAATATCACAGTAACTCTCTAACACATGTTTACCCCGCTAGAATAGTTAGCTTGGGTAAATGTGGGAAGAGGGTGTTAGAACCATGATATATATGATATCGAGATATATTAGATTCTAGTTCTATAGTGGAAAACAAATAAAGGATATGTAATATGAGATTAAAAAAACTAAATAGTGGAATGTTGGAAGAGATGAAGATGACATCATTGGCGTGGAAAGCATCATTGGGGTATAGAAATAAAGATAAAATGCAATTGAAGATAAAGTAAAAGTAATTGAAAAGGGACAATATGGAATTAATATTTTACAAAAGCAAGTGAAAATTATATGTGATGATTAATGAGGCATTGATGAATGAGAGAAATATAATGATATTTTCCATCTTAATCTGGGATGTCTATTTTTAAGAGTAATTTATTGATATTATATGATGAGCATTCCTTGGAATATTATGTTACTAGGAAAAAAATTGTAATATGGTAAAAATATAATGGAAAATAACATATTAAAAAGATTTATTCAACTTGTTTGGGATATTCATTTCTAAGTAAAATGCACTAAGAAATATATTAATCGCTATATAGGACTTACAACAATATCAATAAGCAAATGTTAAACTCATGAAATCAAATATTTATACATTATAAGACTAAGAAAGTAATTATAGAAAATATCAATCGCATTATTGGAAATCAATAATCTAACCTTTGAAAAACAACAATCTCACTTTTTGAAGATGATTTAAGTCTAGATTCTGAATAGGGATTCTAAATTTAATGAAATCTGAGTTAAAATCGAGGATTGAGAAAGTAGGATACTCTTGATGATGCTACAAGATGAAACTTACAAACATATTTATTTTAAGATTCAAATTTATTAGACTTAATTTTCTCATACAAAAAGTTTATAAACATAGCAAGTATAATAGCCTCTCAACTCTAAGCATCTCAAGTTTAAATGATGCCTTCAAACATGTTCCATAAAATGTAGAAATTCCATCAATATTCTTAGGTCTAATCAAAGACAAACAACAACAAATTACTTGGACTTGTACCATTTTTCCAAGGCCTCGTAAATATTCTAGCTTGATATGCTATGATTCAATTAAACCAGAGACCAACCATTAGCCTAATAACTAGATTTATCATAGTGCTACATGCTCTTTGTTAAAAGGACAACATTTAAAGTTCAATGTTGAATAGTGGATTGTTGTCCCTTGCAACTAGTACACCATAACCAAGGAACTTAGATGAAAAAATGATCCCCATCACCTTTTAACATATGGAACCTTTTATAATCATTTCCACAACACTTGTAATGGTTTGGCCTATGATAAATATTCCATATAAATTAGATTTGGAGGAATGTTATTCCAAAGAAGAAATTCATTATATAAATACTTTATCTCCTTAGATACCCAATGGTTGTACTATAATTTTAATGATAAAACATAACACTAAAAAATGGTGAATTGATTCATTAGATATTTTGTAAAGAAAGAAACTACAAATTCTACACCAAACCTATGGAGTGATACTTTGGTAAATGAAAAAAAAAACATAAATAATTAATTTTGAACATGATCATATGAAGAAATCACCTGAGAGAATAGTGTTTTTATCCATTAAATTAAAAATTATTTGAATAAGGAATGTTTGAAAGACAATAATAAAACTACTTTCAATAATGAGAAGCGAGTAAATGTCAAATGTCATGTCTAGTATATGTAAAAACCTTAAACATATAAAAATGCAAAATAAATGAGAGAAAATAATATTACTATAGGGGGATTGGAGTTTATATACTATACAAAAATACAAAATAAATCGAAGAAAATAAGATTACAAAATTAAATGAGAGAAAATAATATTACTATAGGGGGATTGGAGTCTATGTACTATACAAAAATACAAAATAAATAGGAGAAAATAAGATTACAAAAGAGGAATTGGAGTCTAGGTAGTAAATGTAGTACATTATGTTTAGCAATGGTTTCATTGGTGGATGACTCATGTTAAGCTGGGATGTAACGATGTCACTTTCATAATATTTTCTTATAATTTTTCAAGTAAATGAAAAAATGAATTCAATTTAGAGAATAATAACAAGCATAATGATATAGAGTGAAATAATATTTTAAAAGCCCAAGTTCAAAAGCTTATAATTACCAATTTTAGATTGAAAAATAAAATGTAAATTTCATGTAATTTTTATGAAAAAATATACATATAAATATCAATCCAAATAAAAAAAATATACTTACAAAACTTAAAATCATAAAATCTAAAAACTTTACAAATTTTAGTTGAATTTTATCTTTGACGTAATTATTGCAATATCAAATCTTTCAAATGTTTAAACTCATGTCTCTCAAATTAATAAATACTACACAATTTAATTTCATTTGAACTTTATCTTCAACCCATCAACCTAATTGATATAATGCCCAATCTTTTGACACTATTGATGA
Organism: Pinus albicaulis; assembly: GCA_034641835.2. Taxonomy (NCBI): domain Eukaryota; kingdom Viridiplantae; phylum Streptophyta; class Pinopsida; order Pinales; family Pinaceae; genus Pinus; species Pinus albicaulis. The sequence goes on from CM076577.1 coordinate 27,476,159, forward strand.
TCTTAACTACCAACATCACCCACATCAGTAAATACTACACAAATCAATTGAACGTCATCTTTAACCCAATTCAACCCAATTGTAATGCAAAAACCTTTTAGTATTATTAATAAAAATCACAAAAACATTAAAAAAAAAAAAAAAACACTAAATGACTAAAAAAATTCCATCACACCATTGAGAATATTAGAAATAATAAAAATAAAAAAGAAGGAACTACCTCAGATATAACCTTCGTTATCAGAAGACACTTAAAAACCCAAAACAACAAAAGGCAGCGAAAAATGGAATTCCGATTTAAAAGAAACCTTACAACGCAGAGACAATTCAATTGAGGTAATTGATATTTCCACCTATGAAACTATAAATGCAAGGGTAAACGCAACACACTTTTCATGCAACCGTGATCCATTTCTTCCTAACGAGTGATTTATTTCCTTGTGATAAGCGTGGTGTAGATTCTCACTTGAGTAATCCATAACATGGATTCTCGCTTGAGTGATCCATAACGTGGAAGACAAGGTAACCCTATAGGCCTATTTAGTTGTTAGCCAACTTTGAGATTCAATATAGGTAATCCCTAAAAGTTATCTCACTACGAAGCTTCACGCATTCAACTACACCTAAGCTTAACAAAGGGCACAAGAGACCTCATGACACGTCTTTTTCACATTAAATGGAAATTGAATACTGTTTATTTTTTTTTTTATTTTTTTTTAATTACTGTGGGTGAGAACGTATTTCTTTATAGTTTAGAATGGTTTCTACTTACATAAATATAATTGTGTAGTTAATCATTTTAATAAATATTTAAAAATTGATTTAAAAAATATATTAGCAAAATCACATTATTAAATGTGCTTGATATATATTGATATCATTTTAATATTTCAATGGACATATAAAAGGTGGAAAATATGTCAAGTCTCAGTGGTCAAGTCAACAATGAGACAATCATTGTTGGCCTCAAATACAGAGAAACTCATCATTGTTATTTAACTAAAACCATGCCACCTAAAATTACTTATTGTTAGTTTGTAAAGAAACATACTCTCTAAGTCTTATATGTTAATATGTTTCATTAAGTCCAAAAAATAATCTCATAGCCAAATACAAATAATTCAAAGCATAAAACTTTTTATATATATATATATATATATTTATATTTATATTTCATAAAAATAAAAATGATTATTCAAAAATAAATTATTCTTATTATTTTAGATAATAAAGCAATTGGATATCTAACAATTCATTATAATAAGGAAAAGCACTTGATATCTAACAACAATTAGATAGTGGATCAAAACTAACCATGATAACAATGAATTAGTTTACAAACTAACCCTGGTAATGATGAATTAGTTACATTGATAGATAGGTAATAGCAATGAAATCAATAATGACTATCACCAATGATTGAAACTGATTATTTGACAATGTTGAGTTAGTTCCCATTGATGGACATCCAATCGCAATCACAAATAAATTGAATAACACATCCCAACCAGTGTTTTTTTTGTTTGCTTCGTAATGTACCAGATGTAAGCAATGTTGGATATCCCCAAGTGATTGATGCGTAATGAAGGAGTGGATTCGGGGTGCAACGAGCGGCGATTGAAGTGCACGGAAATCGTCCCCCTTAGTTAGTTCCTAAAGAACTTGAAGGGCCTTTCAAGTATTTGAAATTTGGGATAAGGTGGAGTGCAACGAGCGCTAGCGAGTCGGAAAACGGGGTGCAACGAGCGAAGGAAAGCACGAACCCTTAGTTCCACCCAAAGTGAACAGAACCGATCCAACCAGTGAACCCCAAGGACTAGATTTTTCCACTTTAAAAACTATCTTTTGTTTTTCGTTCAATCACAAATAAGATATCTTCCAAGTGATGCATGATCAGTGCATGGAATTAATGCCCGGTCATTGCATCGACGAATTAATCGGAGATATAAAATGTTTTTATGCCTACAATTTGACGAAGCAAACCATCTAAATCAATCCATCTGCGGAATCTAAATTTCTATAACCGTTCCATAAATGTGCTTCAGAGGCTAGCACTCTTAAAAAAACTCTCTTCTAAATTAACACCCAAAACTAATCCATCTGCGGAATCTAAATTTCTATAACGTTCCAGAAATGTGGTTTTGAGGGTAGCACTCTAAAAAAACTATCTAATTCTGACGATGGTTGCCCCATTTCTGACGTATTTGATCGTTCTGTGGCTGTAGGAATTAGCTAAAGTAGACGGTTATCAGTCTTACACAAGGGAGTGCAGCTAGCTGTGATCCTTCTAATGACAATGCCACTAGTGGTAAGTGACCCCAACCTTATCGAAACTTTTTGAGAAAATACAGGAAACGGTGAATCCAAACGGAATTTTAGCCATATAGATTGACACAATACACGCTTTCTCCTGACAAATTAAAAGCAAACTGGGTTGATTGGTGCAGATACATATTTGCTAAAAGAAATACTGTGATAGTTGGGGATTGGTCCTCTTCTTGCTGCTGCAGCACCACCGGCTATTTCTCATGCGGAGGAGACGGAAACGCAGAAAAGATGAGCTTAATTTAGGTGAATAGAGTGAACGCACATAGGGAGATTACGTGCTCCTCCTGCTTTCTTTCGTAACAACCTAATTGTGACTCATTCCTTTAAAAAAAATTGATCCACTTTTACAAATTTGTGTATACCTACATGACAATTGGCCAGCGACAGCATATGCAACGTGAGCCGAGAGTGTTGATAACTTTGGCTCCCTTTTTTAACAGAAAGTAGGCGTTCCTTCTCCGGAAAATATGATGGGTGGCCCGTATCGCCTTTTTCTTTCATCAAAAAATCATTGTTACCCACCCAATTCCATCTCTAAACCGTACGTCGATCATTTCTGATTCATTCAGATGCTCCAACGGCCGCATACGCCTCCCGCCGTGTACAAATACTCCACGAATTCCACAAAGGGGGAGGGCTGAGCAGGACTATGAACATTATTCTAAAGGTTACCAGAAACCTCGAATGCTATTTAGTATTGCAGGTTTTCTGATATAATCAATAGATTGTCAATGGCGCAGCTGCACAGCCCCGCAGATACCCATGTGCCACACCGTAATCAAGTGGCCAGCGACGCCACGTTGCACGAGCCTGGTGCTGCTCTTAAGAGCAACGATATGATCCAGCTATCCTGCAAGCAGATCATTGGTTTGGAAGAACTAGACACAGCTTCCATAGAAGTCTGCCTCTGTGACGCGGCGACTACACCCCTGGGCTTTAAAGCGAATCAGGAGGCCAAATCCGACGACGCCGCCGGTCATGGCCATTACTCCAAGGCCAACAGCTCCTTCATGCATTCAACGATCAATGTCGTTGGCATCATGATAGGTAACAAAACTCTACGTACACAGGCATGATATTTTGAAAATAGGTTACAATCTGCCCGTATATTTATTCCAATAATAATTTTATGGATAGTGGTGAAGTTAATTGTTTATTTTGAATAGTAGATAAGTCAATTCTTTAATTTTATTGTTTAATAGTAGCTAAATTAATTGATGATTTTATGAAGGAATGTATCTTTCTACAGATAGAAATACAATGTTGATTAGAGGCTTTGGAATCTTGTTTGTGCGTGTTTAGTTAGAAATATTTAACAGCTAGTTTGTGGTTGGTTGGTTATATATATATTCTGTTCCAATACTTTTTTTTTATAATCTGAAAAAATTATTTGTTTTTGAAGATGGATAAAGTGTTTACTAGAAAAATTGAGTTTTTAGAACTAAATACAGAAGATTTCAGAAAGTCTAATCAAGATTGTTAATTTTATGTTTAATAGTTTGCAAAACTTATTGTTACAATTTATTTTTATTGATAAATATTAGATTTAAAGATATCTTCGGAATTTGCAATTGCAATAAATTCAACACAGTCTCCCTCATAATCATGTTAATTAGTTAAGAAATCAATTATGCCAGAAGTTATATATTGAATCAATTTTTACGCTCCTAATCATGAGCTTCAAAGGGTACTTTGGAGTTTTTCTGGAGCTTCATTATAACAAATTTTGATGCTTAGGGTATTTATTTTGAGCAGATTTTCACCTTTCAGATACTTATTTTGAGCAGAGAAGTGACCATTTGTTTATTTTCTAAGCGATACATAGGTACCTATTTTGAGCAGAGAACTGACCATTTGTTTATTTTCTAAGTGATATATGGGTTGCACTGCATGGGATCTGTAAAGCTATAGAGATGTGGAGATGTAGCAAAAGTTTCAACAAAATATAGACAGTTGCTGGTCATTCCTTGACAGCTTCTATTGAAAATCATGAAGTTTAACAATTGCAAATAAGTCTACTTTCTTGAAGTTTTAATGATAAGATTCAACAAATTACAATGATGGTGAGAACCAGAAATAATGATAAGATTCAACAAATTACAATGATGTTGAGAACCAGAAATAATGATAAGATTCAACAAAATACATGTTAGTAAGTTTCATTTTATAAATTTCCAAACTTGAATATAATATATTGTTGCATGAAATCACATAATAATCAACTAGTAATAGCTTCTTCTTTTTTTCGATAGAGGGGTTCTACATGTTTCTTTACTGACAAAGAATTTCATTAGCAAATTATTGATGAATTAATATTTTGATTTTTTTTTAACAATGTTTCAAAATTCAATATTTTACATATTTCATTACAAACTAAAATCTGCAAAATAAAATTTAATTGATAAATTTTAGATAAAAATAAATAAATAATTTTATTTTGTCTTTTAACTTGACCTTTCCTGTAAATTTAGAGAAAGCTTCTAACCTTACCCAAGTACCAGAAACTAATGCAACCTAGTTATATATTAAGTACTTCTAACCTTACCCAAGTACCAGAAACTAATGCAACCTAGTTATATATTAAATTGAGATTAAAGTGTGCAGTACCGGAAACTAATGCAACATTGAGATTAAAGTGTGAAGTATATTGGTGCAGGTCTGGGACAGCTTTCAACTCCGTACGCTCTGGAAAAGGGAGGGTGGATGAGCGGCTTTCTGCTGGTGGGTCTGGGAGTAGTATGTGCGTATACAGCAAACGCCATGGGGAAGTGCCTTCGATCGAGCTCCGGCGTTAACAGCTACCAAGACCTGGGGGAGAGGGCATTCGGCAGAGTGGGCAGAATAATGGTATCAACGTTTCTGTACTTGGAGATATTCCTAGCGCTGGTGAGCTACACCATCTCACTAGGAGACAACCTGAACACCATATTCTCACACGCCAACCACCTCGGCTTCGGCCTCTCGTGGATGCACCTATCGCCCCAACGCTTTATCACTGTAATCGCAGTGGTTATGGCATTGCCCAGCCTTTGGCTGCGAGACCTTAGCTCCATATCCTTCCTTTCCTCCGGCGGAATCGTCATGTCTCTCCTGCTTGTCTTCACCGTCGCTTGGACAGCCGCATTCGGTGGCGTGGGGCTCTCGCGGCGGCTGCCCGCCCTTGATATGAGCAACGTCCCTGACATCTCCGGCCTCTACGTCTTCAGCTATGGAGGCCACGTCGTATTCCCCAATATATACAAAGCCATGAAGGATCCCTCTCAATTTTCCAAGGTACTGCATGCTACACATGGTCCTAATTTTGATATCGCTGCTCATTTAACTTATTGCGATTGGATATCTCGAATTGAATATCAAGACCTCAAAAACAGGGAGAATGAACATAATTTTTAAATCATAGAAATGGTTCTGTAAGTATTTTTTAAAAATGGTAAAGAAAATATAATTTTTTTTTTCCATTGAAATATTTATATTTATATTATTAAATCGTGTTATAGAATAAAAATTAACAAAATTATTATTAGAAAAATTTAGAATATATATTAAATTTAAATATAAAAAAATCAAATATAATATAAATTTAAAATTTTTATTAATACTAAATTATTATAGAAATATTGAAAGATAAATTAGAAAAGTGTAGAAATGATTCTATATCAATTAGAAATAGCTAGAAATTTTTTTTTTTCCTTAAAATAAAATATTTATATTTATGAGTTTTTAAAAAATTTAATAAATAAAATAATACTATAAAATCATAAAAATATGTACTATTAATATTTTTTTAACTGAAAATTTTAATAATAATGTTTTTCTTAATTAGTTTTAAAATCTTAATTATTTATAAAATAGATTTAAGTATTTTTTATTAATAATGTAAATATTTTATTATATATAGTTATAAATTTATTATTTATAAAGTTAATATTAATGATGATAGTGGTTAACGTCCATTGAGACCAATCTTTGGTTTATTGGACCTAATAAAAAGAGTTATTTAGTTTGATTTAAGATTTTATTCCTATGCTCAAAAAGCTTGGAAAGAAGCCTCTCGAGCTCACTTATATCATATATATATATATATAAAATAATTTTCATTTGTATTTTTTGAATTAAATTATAAATTTAAGTTGTTTAATTTGTAAAGTTCAAGTGTTATATAAAATTGAAATGTTTTAGGGTTTTTAAAGAAATCGAAACTATTTATGAATTCAAAAAATCATTTTAAACAATAAAAAATTACAATATAAGCAATTTTTTTATTCATTTAATTTAATAGTTAAAATTAATTATTTGAAATAATTTATCATTTTATTTTAATTCTATTCAATTACAAAATAAAACAATTTTAGATTTTAGATTTTATATTTTGATTTGTATATATTTTTCCACATCAAATAATTTTAAATTTTAAATTTTGATTTGTATATATTTTTCCAAATCAATTTTGTGAGAATACAAATCTGTACAAATAATCTATTAAATTATAAAATATAAATTAAAAAAGAAATTTATTCAATTAAATATATATTCAAAAATATATTTTAAAACAACCCAAACGTCGGATGATTATATAGAAATTTATATAGAAATATCTCAACAAAAAAATCAAAACATAACCTCATTAGAATACGTTTAAAGCTAATATACAGAGTGTGGTAATAAAATAATTACATTTGATATTTGAATTTTTGCTTTTCTTATTGTAGTAATTTTTTAAATATTTTTTTGGTTATCATTATATTTAATAAGAAATTGTTGAAGCTTTTAGAATTATTTAGTGTGGTTAATTTTCAGAATAAAATAAGAGATCAGATCCAATCATTAAACTTAACTTATATAAATGTAAAGAAAGCCAAATAACCGTTAGAAACAGCTAGCAAAATGCTAAAATTTGTAATTTTAAGTTATTGATTTAATGGATGTGATAATGAAGGAAATGAATTGTGTATATTGGTTTGATGCAATGATCAGGTGGTGGCGGTGAGTTTTTGTATGATTACAGTGGTGTATACAGGGCTGGCGTTCATGGGCGCCGCAATGTTCGGATCAGATATAAAGTCGCAGATAACCCTGAACATGCCAAAGCACCTGGTAGTAACTAAGATAGCACTGTGGGCGAGTGTAATAACGCCCATGACAAAGTATGCCCTGGAGCTGAGCCCGGTGGCAATGCAGATGGAAAGCGTCCTCCCAAAGTCCATGGGCTCCAAATCCCGCATGGTTGTGAGGGCAACCATAAGCTCCATTCTTCTCATCATCATTCTGGCCATGGCTCTCACGCTGCCCTACTTCAGCTACATCCTGGCGCTCACAGGCTCTCTCCTCAGCACCTGCATTTCCATCGTTTTCCCCTGCGCCTTCTATATCAAGATCTGCCGCTCCACCCTCACCAGGCCTGGGCTCGCCTTGAATATCGCTTTCATAGCCCTCGGCGTTTTCTTGGGAGTCGTGGGAACCATTTCTTCTGTTCGCTCCCTCGTAAAGAGCGTGAGCGAGTCGCATCGGTGACTCAAGGGGCACTCATTTTTATGGGTTCAGATGAAAACAAATTCGTATACCAACGCCAACGCCAATTGCTTATTGCCTTAGAAACTGCAAAATTTTGGAGCCTTTCCTGCTCTAATTTTATTTACGTCACTGAATATTATATTGCGAGTCCAAACTCGAAAAAAAACTGTCGTCCAAATCGTCGAAAAAAGGTCGTGGCTAGGGCTTTCACGCAATGGAGCTTCTGTGGGTAGGGCTGACGTGAACCAATAACCTCTTAGAGTGAAATTTGCACAAATTCAACGGCAAGAAAATTCATGTAATGGTATGAACTCGCCATTTATTTATACTTTATTGTAATTCAAGGCGATTGTGCGAACAATAATTCCTTCGCCATCATTCAGCTAGTAGCCAGGTGATTCGATTTGGTCACATTCAAAAGCTTATTGAATAAGAGCTCCTTTGTGAAATTTAATGAGAGCTGGATTACAGTTAACCCCTTGGTTATGATTATTACGATGATATTTTTCTTTCATTTTTTAAAATCACAAGTAAATTAGTATGGATGTTTGGTATCTGTTACTTACAAAATGATGGTGGTATAAAATGGTGGTTTTCTTTAAATTTTATTTTGCTCTCTAGTCTGAGATAGATTTCTCGCCCTAACGTCGATAACGTTATGATAAAAATAAAATTCATATAATTAAAAATAATAATTATGAAAACATAGTCGAGTTTATATATAAATCTAATTAGTTTGGTAGAGGATGATTATGAAGGTGATTACATGAAATATAAAATTGTTAACTATGAAGTAAGTATTAGAAAATGATATATTACAGAGAAATGTAATATATAAAATATGAGGAAAACACAAACACACAAAACACATAAAACTCAGAGAGGGAAAATTTTAGGGGCTAATAGTTTTACTTGGGCTAATTTTTCATGCTTTTTCCAAAAAAAATGTTTCACCAATTTCTATTTTTTTGAAAATTCATTCGCCCAAATTTATAGTATAAAAATATTTTACCCTAAAAATAGTATAAAATAATTGGAAACCTAAATATTTTTACAAAAATATAATAAATATTTTTACAATTTACATATTGGGGACTAGTAAGATTTTCCAAGGTTTCTAAATTTTAAGATAAACTTTCATCCTTAAATATTTTTACAATTTACATATTGGGGACTAGTAAGATTTTCCAAGGTTTCTAAATTTTAAGATAAACTTTCATCCTTAAAATTTCCCCTGGTACTGGTTCACTCAATTTGGGCTACGTCCACCTCGAACAACTAGTCCTTCGTTTCTGTTATCCAGCAAAATGAAGTGACACAACCTATAACAGATCCGTTGTAATATCCTCTGTTCTTTCTCACAGTCTCCCTATCTATTTCTCGCTTTGAGAGTACACACACAATACACAGCCGCAATACAATACCCTCATACAAAATGAGGGGTTACCTTCTAGGGCAAAAAACCTGAAATTAAACATAAATTCTACTATCAAATCATCCGCCTAATGAACAACCCAAATTGACTAGAAATTACAATGCTTTTACAAGGCAATTTTACATATGTTTTTAGCTTTGGGTTCGCTGCCCCTGAAACCCCCCGCCATGTGGGGCTCCATAAAGTCGCAGCCGCCCCCCTAGACCCCTCAGGCAACATTTAATTATAGGCGGTGTTGTCGCGCCATTTAGAACAGGGGTCCAACGTTGTGATACAAAATAAAGAAGATAATCAGGCTCCACACCCAACAACAATAATATAGTAGTGGTTAAATTTTCTAGTATTTTTATTAATTAGGATATGGTTGTAAGATTTACAAGGATGCCACAATAAGAGAAGGATGGAGGCATTAGAGCCTATTAATTAATGAAGACGAAGACTTCTTAAACTCTTAACATAGAACAAATTTTTAGAAGCTTTACTTATGTAAAGGGAGATTATGAAAATGTTTACAACGTGATCATCTATAAGGAAAAACAACACTCAATAACTCAATCATGAATGATCTTTCTAATGAAATGTATTTCTAGCTTTTAATGTTTTTGTTGCAGTGACTCTAAATTGGATATTTGACAAGCTTGATGACACTCATTGACACACCAAAATCTGGTTGAATGCAGCTATTGGAATCCAAACTCTAAAAATATGTTTCAAAGCCACAAGACTTCTTGAATTGCATTAATCATTTCTGAATACTATGCTTCTACTCAATAAATAGGACTATCTTGTTATTTTTTACAAGATCAATACTGAAAACATGAGCTATAGTATACTTTTGTTCATTAAGGTTTCCATCCCATTCTAAATTAGTGAAACCAACCAACAAAGAAGCCCCCCTTGAACTATAATATATTCCAAACATAATTGTATTCGAGGTATGCTTAAGTATCATTTTCCTTGCTTTCCAATGAATTTCATGGGGTGTTCGCATATACCATGAAATAAGACTAGAAACAAATGAAACATCAAGACATGTATGAGTCAAATATAAGAGGTTACCAACTAATTAATGGTACAAAGTGGCATCAACTTTAGTTATCGTACAAGTGGTAGCATGTTTGATTCCAATATTAAAGGGAGAATGGGATGGTTTACAATCTTACATGTGAACAAAACTAAGAAGGTCATGTGCATACTTATATTGGGAAATATAAATTCCTTTCTTAGTTTGTAATACTTGGAGTGAGAGAAAATAATGCAAATATCCTAAGTCCATCATTTAAAAATCTTTCTTAAGTATTGATTTCACATGGCTTAAAAGTTTAGGGTAGCTACCAATGAGGATAAGGTCAACATAAAAAACAAGGATTATGAGATGGCTTCCTACCTCGTTGGTGTAGACATTTGGGTTAGAATGACATTTAGAGAAGTTGGTATCAAGAAGAAATATTTCCATTTGCATACTAAGCTCGAGAATCTTGTTTAAAACCGTGAAATATTTCTTAAGGAGGAAAAAAATGCTAGAAGCACTCTAAACAAAGCTAGAAGCTTGTTGCATGTATATTTCTTCTTACATGTCCCCATGTAAGATGGTGGATTTAACATCCATTTGATGGAGCTCCCATTCATCTGAGGTAGCAAGGATTAAAACAGGGTAGATGGAATTCATTCTAGAAATAGGGGAAAAGGTTTCATTGTACTAAATTCTTTCAAATTGAGAGAATCCTTTAGCAACTAACTAGGATTTATGTCTTTCAAAACTTCCATCTAGTGCATACTTAGTCCTATATGCCCATTTACATCTAACAATTTTTATCCCTTTTGGAAGAGGTACAAGTTCCCAAGTCTCATTCATCATCAAGGAACAATATCCTTTATGCATTGTTGCTTCTTGATCTAGATAGCCTAAATATTCTACAAATGATTATGGATCGAGATTGTCTAAAACACGAGCCAAAAGAGAGGAGGCTTGCTATAAATATAAATGAGTACAATTTTGATCTCTCAAATCATCGTTAAGGTCATCAAATACTTATCATTAGGGAAGTTGTGGTGCTAGTTTATGTTCATTTTAAACGAACTCATCTTGAGGAAGGTGAGAAGTCGAAGGTGAATTTTCATCTTTTGAATAAGAAACTAGAATAAGAATAAAATGTGGCACAAATTCTAAAAATTGCTCATAGGCTAGAGAGGACGCAACTGTCGAATTAGTCTAGCAAGTCAAGATATTTTCATCAAATTTAACATTTCATATCATTATTATTTCATTGGGGTGAGGTTCAAGAAGTATGTAACCTTTTACATCTTTATAATATCCAAAAAAAAAAATACACTCCTCAACTTTAGGTTGTAAATATTTTCCTTTTTCATCAGGAATGTGATCACATGCTACATCACCAACGATTCATAAGTCGCTCATATCTAGCTTAATGTTAGTGCATGCTTCTTCTAATTTTGTATTGTTTAGAGTCTTTGTGGGAGTGTAATTTAATATGTAGTTTTCATAGTTGAATACTTCAACCTAATAATGAATACTTGATCCCTCAGATTGAATTATACAATTAGCCATTTCTTTTAATCTACAATTCTTTCCTTTTGCAAAACCATTTTTTCATGTTGTATATGGAAAAATATGTTGCATTTGAATGTTCTGTCTAGTTCATTTATTGTCGACATATTATCCTCCATTATTTTTTCTAATCTTTGAAATGGATGTCAAGATTTTTTTCTACAGGGGCCTTATGGACCAAGAACAAGTCAAAAAATTCACACTTAATTTTAAGAAGTAGACCAAAGTGTGTTTGGAGAGCCATAAATCAAAGCTAAGAAGTAAATGATACCAAAGAAAGAAGGAGAAGAAATCATACTACGCAAATCACTACCAAAAAACTGTAAATTGGCTAAGGTGTGCCAGGAGTCACATTTGTCAAAATTGTCCTGATGATGTTTATTGAGAACAAAACAAGAACAAATATCATCTCAGCAAGAAAAAAGAGGAAGACCAATTACCATATTTTGGTTACATAGTTTTCGCAATGAGTGATAGGTTAAATGACCAAATCACTCATTCCAAAGTTCACTCAAGCCAACGTTGCGACCAATAAAAACTAAGGGAAAGAGTGATAGCCCAAAATTGTCAAACATGTACAACCTAGTAATATCATCAACTATTCTAATGGAAAGGACATGCTTAAGATATTTTAAATCATTAATTATGACAAATATATATCAATACTTCACTCTTTCAATAGTTATTTTTTAACTGTTAGGTATATATTATCCTTGAAAAATCAATGAGGTGCTAAAATTCACTCCATGTTATCAAACACTTCGTATCAAAATCCATGCTATATTAATGAAGCTTTAAACCTTAAGAAACCCAACACTAAATTCAAAAAACCACATAAGACAAAGCATTATAACCAAGCACTTACTAAAACTTTGTGGCATGAGAGATTTTAATAAATTACAAGTTTACTTTTTCCCCAATGTAACATGCAACACCTAATGAAAATGTACCTATCACTTAATGCCACTGGACATTAATGAGTCAACAAACCCTTTACATTGGCAGTTAATGTATAGGAAGATAGACAAAATAAAATCTGAGTATGCTGTATCCTAGCATTCTTCTTTTAATGGTAACATTTCTATTACCTTGGTGTTAACTAATGACACTAGATACCATATCACTACCATATCACTAGAAGAATTTGAAATGTGCTTTTAAATAAAAGACTTGGTAGGAAAAATTTTAATTGAAAACATTTTTCCCATCATAATTTGTTGAAAATGGCACCAAGAAATATTCTAATTTTATTTTTCCCTTGAATTAAATTAGAATAAAATTGTATTTCCACATCACATGACAAATTGTATGAGTTAAATAAGTTAGCTTGACTTATTTGGTTCAGTTAATTCAAGTTGAGGGTCTAACTTGATTCATGTAGAGTGGTTCCTACTTTTTAGGATCCCTAGTTGAGTTTATTTTGAGTTGTAATTAATTGATTCAATTTATCTAAGTTAAATTCAGTTTAACTAGTTCCAACTACTGGAGGAACTAGTAGAAGATCAAAGTGTGGAAGTGGAACTTGAAACACAGTAAGTGATCAACCATATAACTGTTAAATCAACCATAAATAACTCATGCATGTGTGAACTGAGAGTTACCTAGTTGAGACTAGAGTTCAAGGGAAGTGTACTATCAGTTGTATAATCATCCAAATTTTACAGGTGGTGCATGCACTCAGAGGAAGGCCTATAATGGATTGCGAAGTATTAGATGGGAATTTCCCTAATTAATAGGGGATAATTACCTAAGGAAAAAATTCAAGGAAATAGGGACTTGGGAAAGCAAAAATTTGGTTAAGTATTGGCCTAGGCTTATCTAGGAAGCAGTGAGACCGATAGAGATAGTGCAGAGGTTGCTTGGGCATGAGAAAAGAATTGTAATATTCTCATATTTTCTGACTAATGCAATATACAGATAGAGAGATTTTTAGCTGTGAATTTCCCCAGGAAATCATTGCGTAATGCATTGATTAAATTCTTTCTCTTGTATGTTTCATGATTTCATGGTCATTTAAATTGGTTTCAGCAATTGATAAAGTATATTCAATTCTATTTTTTTAGCAAATTACAATTAGAAATTTGAATCCACAAAGAATTTCTACATGATATGAGAGATGAAATCACTATAGAAGAGAAGGATAGTAGTTTGTTTTGTGTAGGTGAATAAAATTTGTTGTATCATTCTTCAGGATCAACGTGATGTTATTCTATGGATTAAGACTTGAGTATTCCCTTGAGGGCAGCTCGAATTAAATAGCTTGGAAGGACAAGATGGAGGCAGTTTTGGAAGAAAAAAAGATGAATTAATTCATAGACAGTGATATTCCTAAGCCTCCAACAGTTGATGCCCAAGATCCGGTGAACTAGAAGAATAATGTAGCAAAGGTGAGAAAGATCCTACTGGAAGGAGTTCGAGATCATATTGTCTCAAACCTCCATGGAATGGAAAATCCATATGCAATGTGGAAGGCCTTGAAAAAATTGTCTCATAACAATAGTGACCACAGGAAGTTGGCACTGAAGGAAAATCTGAGGAAAATCATGATGGAAAAGGGTGACAGAATACCAAAAAACTTCACCAAGTTCACCCAATGTCAAGATGAGCTTGACAATGTTGTGTAACAGTTTTTAAAGATGATCTAGTCAGCCTAGCACTTATAGGCTCCCAAGAGTTTGCACAACTACCATGATTTGGTAAATGGGACGGAGAAGCTACCCAGGGGAGAGTTTGTGGTCAGTCTTGGTGCAAGAAGAGATTCTGCTGAACACTAGAGTTGGATCCTCATCCAAGCATGATGATGAGGAGAATTGTGCCTTGGATGGAAAGGCAAAGAAAGGGAAAGGAAATTCATCACATTCCAAATCAGATTTTGGTTAGGCATGCAAGAAGAATTACTTGTCAAAGTTTAAATGTTTTCATTGTCATGAGCTGGGACACTATGCCATGAAGTGTCCGCATGATATGGTTAACAAGAAGCCCTCAGGAGGTGTGGTTGGTGAATATGTTTCTTCACAATTAAAGTTGGATTTCACCCTCATCGCATGCATGGTGACATTAGTGATGGGTAGTGTGTGGGACCTAGATAGTGAAGCCTAATTTCATATGACCGACAATAAATAATTCTTCAGCGACTTAGAGGAGAAGGGCCTCTAGATGCAGATCGAGATAGGAGATGATGGAAGGTATAGCACGATCGGTATCAGTACAGTTACCTTTTAGAGGGAGCTTGGTTCTCCTCTCACATTGAAAGATGTCATGTATGTTCCGGGTTTGAAGAGGAATTTAGTTTTAGGTGCTATGTTGGAAGACCATGGCTACGATGTGATATTTAGAAAATGAAAGGCTTTCCTTCATCACATATCCATGGAACAAGTGAAGAAGATTGGGGTTCGAGTGAAAAACCTCTATAAATTGGATGTAGAAGAATGTGATTCTTTGAGCATGAAAGAAGAGAAGGTGCATAGCCGAGACATGAGTGAGTTATGGGATAGAATATTAGTCCATCTACACCATGGAGCATTGAAGACCATGCATAATATTTCGATAGGACTTCCCAAAGGTGCACTAGAGCAGTGTGATACATGAAAAGGGTGTACAATAGGGAAGTACACCAAATCCACCTTTCATTAGAAGGATTTTCGAGCACAAGCGATCCTTGAAATAGTTCACTCAGATGTGTGTGGACTATTCTCGACGGTCTCCATGGCCAAGAACATGTATTATGTGATATTTGTAGAATATTTCTCATGTAAGTGTTGGGTATTCTTCATGCAGAATAAGGACCAAATTTTCTCAAAATTTTGTGAGTTCAAAGAACTTGTTGAGAAAGACACATGAAGGAAAGTGAAGGCTCTCAAGAGCAACAACAGTCGAGAATGTTTCCCAAATATGTTCAAGAAATTATGTGCATCAGAAGGAATTCGATGGGATTTAATAACACCCCATCACCCACAACAAAATGGGGTTGGAGAAAGAAAGAACAAAATTATTGTGGGAGCTGCACAGGTAATTTTGTATGATTAGGGCCTACTGTTGCACTTGTGGGATGAAGCATGCAACATAGTAGTATATGTGCAGAACAGGAGTCCTCATCGGATTCTCAGGAGGAGTACATTAGAGGGAGATTTTTCAGGTAAGAAACCAGATGTGGCACACTTCAGAATCTTTGTTTCATCAATTCATTGTCATGTTTCCAAGGATGCATGGAAAAAGTTAGAACCAACAGCTAAGTTGGGCATATTTTTGGGGTACACTGATACACCTCACAACTATCCAGTGTACCTACCATCTCATAGGATGACATTGGATCATAGAGTTGTGAAATTTGATGAAGAGAAGTCATGATAATTTCCCTTGAGAGGGAGCTTTAGTTGCATGGAGATGAGGAGATTTTAGCTCCAAAATAAGAACCTCATAATGTTGTGGAGAATCCACAAGCAGAGGAGCATATATTGGAAGCACTAAATCATGAAGAGACATCCAAATATGGAAGGAATTGCACCATAGAGAATGAAAGGTTGATGCATGATGCTAGAGAGAATGTGGGAGCACCCACATCACAATGCAAGTAGAGGAGATCACCAGATCAGTACACTAGCTACATGGCTCTTATGATCGAGAGTGTAGAGACTGGTCCATACTCATTCAAGGAAGAAGTGCAACAAACAATATGGGTTGATGCCATGGTAATGGAGTATGACTCAATTATCAAGAAAAGTGCATGGGAAGTTGTCCCAAGACTAGAGTAAAAGTTATTTGTAGGATCTAGGTGGATCTACAAGGTTAAGAAAGATGCATATGGGAGTGTTAAGAAATGCAAGGCTAGATTTGTGGCCAAGGGGTTCTCTCAGTTGGAGGGAATTGATTACGAGGAAAAATTTTCTCCAGTAGAAACTTACTCTTCAATCACATCTATTCCAGCACTATCAACGTAGATGGGATGGCAAATACATCACATGGATGTGAAGAAAACTTTCCTCAAAAGAGTGATTGAGGAAGATATTAGCTGAAAGGAATTGATACCTTCGATAGAGAGTCGCATGTGTACAAAATCAATTGATCAGATCTTATGGATTGAAACAAGCACCCGTGTTTGGTACATTAGGATCAACAACTATTTGACCAGGTTGGCCTTCACCAAAAGTGAAGCAAATGCAAACCTTTACCATCTTGTGGTTGAAGGTAAATTATTGATTATATTATTATATGTCAATGGTTTAATTCTAACAGGTGATGAGAAGCTAATAAATTCTTGCAAAGGGGATTGGTAAGAGAATTCTAGATGAAAGACATGGGGCTCATGAATTATTTACTTAGTTTGGAAATTTGGCAAGGAGACGAGGAACTGTTTGTCTCTCAAGGCAAGTATTTCAATGAGATACTGAATAAGTTTCACATGGAGAGCAAGAAACCCATGGAGACTCCTCTAGCAGGGAATTAGAGTAAGGAAGATGTTACTTCAGGCAAAGTGGTAGAAGCTACCATTTACTATTAGCTTGTGGGTTCACTTATGTACTTGGTGAACACATGAATAGACATGTCTTATGTAGTTAACTAGCTTAGTTAAGAAATGGTTAAGCCAATCAAAATATATTGGAAGGTAGCCAAACATGTGTTGAGATACCTCAAAGGCACCACTCAGTTTGGTATTTAGTAAAAATAGAAAGAGGGAGTAAAGCTTCAAGGCTTCACAGATGCAGATTGGGTAGAGAGTCCATCCGACCGGAAGAGCACATAAAGCAGAATCTTCAGTATTGCGTCAGCAACATTTTATTGGTACAACAAGAAGCAAGTATCAGTTGCACTCAGTTCAGCAGAAGTAGATTACATGGTTTCTAGTCAAGCAACTTGTGAGGCTATCTGGATGAGGAAGATCCTTGTTGGGTTATTTGGTGAACCGATAGATCCTATAATTATTTACTATGACAAACAAATTTGTATCAAACTCTCTATGAATCCAATTTTTCATGATAGGTCCAAGCATATCGACATTTGTTACCATCATCTCAGAGATTGTGTGAAGAGGCGTATCGTGATGCTAGATTATACTCCTACAGAGGAACATGATGCATATATCTTGACAAAGGAACCTTAAAGAGGAAAATTCAAGTTCCATAGAGGTAGGATTGGGTTATCTGATAATCCATTTCTTGCTAAGAGGGAGTGTTAAAAATGGCACCAAGAAAGATTCTAATTTAATTTAATTTTCCCTTGAATTAAATTAGAATAAAATTGTAATTCCACATCAGTTGAAAACTTGTTCGAGTTAACTAAGTTAGTTTGACTAAGTTGGTTCAGTTAATTCGAGTTGATGGTCTAACTTGAGTCATGTAGATTGGTTCCTATTTTTTAGGAGTCCTAGTTGAGTTTATTTTAAGTTTCAATTAATCAATTTAGTTTTTCTGAGTTAAATTCAGTTTAAATAGTTCCAAGTGTTGGAGGAACTAGTGGAAGGTCAAAGTATGGAAGTGTAACTTGAACCACACTCAGCAATCAACCATATAACTGATAAATCAACCATAAATAACTCATGCATGTGTGAACTGAGAGTTACCCAGTTGAGATTGAATTTCAATGGCAATGTATTATCAGTTGTATAATCATGCAAATTTTACAGGTGATGCATGCAGTCAGAGGAAGTCCTATGGTGGATTGCGTAGTATTGGATGGGGATTTCCCTAATTAATAGGTGCTAATTACTGAAGGAAACAACCCAAAGAAATAGGGACTTGGGAAAGCTGAAATTTGGTTAAGTATTGGCCTAGGCTTGTCTAGGAAGCAATGAGACAGATAGAGATAGTGTAGAGATTGCTCGTGCATGAGAAAATCATTGTACTCTTATCATATTTTCTGACTAATGAAATATATAGATAGTGGGGTTTTTAGCTTTGGATTTCCCTAGGAAATCATTGTGTAATGGGTTGATTGAATTTTTTATCTTGTATGCCTCGTGAATTCATGATTGTTTAAATCGGTTTCTGCAATTGGTAGAGTAGATGCAAGTCTATTGTTTTAGAAAATTACAATTAGCAGTTTGAATCTACACTAAATTTATACACAACTTGTTTGTTAGTAGACGATAACAAACTTTAGACTTTGGAACTTTGGAGTGTACACACTTTTCTTTCTCTACAATATAGGAACTTCTATAATTGAGTGTCATAATATTGGAAGGGTAATTTGATATGGAAAAACACTTTGGAGCCTTGCTACTATAATACTGCAATCCAGTTTTGGAACCTTTCCCAAGAACCTCAATTGGTTAGCACCATCAATTCCCAAGTTTCTACTCTGTATGAAAGGAAACTAACCGAGCTCAATAATTGGCATAATAATGATTATTCAATGGAAGAACATACAATTCAACACACACATCACCATTTGATCAATAAAAAATAAAAAATAAATAACCTTTATTCAAAATTGAAAACAAAGAATGGGCGATTACAGATTTGCTATGATATTTGCACTATCAGCCTCTCAGTCTCACTCAAAAATATTGACATACTCTGATCTCTCTCTCTTTCCTCTCATCTCTCTCTAATTATATTTTTGATCTCTTTGATACATATATAAAAACACTATAGTATTATTAAATATAAAAAAACTTCATCTCATCCCTAACTTATCTAATAATTTCCTAAATATGACTCGTTTTTTATATTACATCAAAAATTAAATGACAATCATCAAAATTGATATTATATAGATACCTTCTAAATATATTGCAACTTAAAAAATAATAAATATTACAATGAAAATGAAAATTTGAGGAAAACAACTTCTTCTAGTAATTATTTGATCTATGACGGTTAATCATGAGTTTGAGTTGTAAGAAGTTCCTGCAGTATATTACTGGGGAAGAAATGAATTGTTCGTGAGCTATTCAATACTAGTATCATACTTGGAAATTTCTATTGTTATCATCCAAGTAGTATTCTGTAATGGTTGATCCTTCCACTTAACTAAATAATCAAAGTAATCTTTGGTCCTTGTTCTTTTTAACACCTTTTGATCCAGTATTACTTCAATCTCCTTTTGAATTGTTCTATTTAGTTGTTTTTCCCATCTAATGGTTTGATTTTCATCACTAATAGGTAAATCTATTGAAACATATTTTGTCTCTTTGAAGGGATACAAATCTACATGATCCATGTGGATATTGGTGGCCACACACCTATTCCACTTGGACCCCCAACATTATTTCTTTTATTTTCCCTAACTGTAGTACAATTTACTATTTTTGGCATTTATTCGGGTCCTGGACTTCTAGAGCCATTTTAAGGCCCTAAATGACATTTTTTTAAACAAGAAAGGATGTAGCTTTTGGTAGCATTTTGCAGTTGAAATTTGTAGTCCTCACATACATATTTCTAATGGGGTATCGTATGTGTCAAACAAAGATTGTATGCCAAATTTATGACCCCGAGAATTTGGTGTAGCAATTTACCCCAATGGGGCCCAAAGAATTTTGGCACTTCATCTCCTAGAGCTAGGTTTTTCGATGTTTAGGTTTTTCCATTTTTTCTCAATAATAAATAGGCCTCTAAGAATCATTGTAACACATTTCAGAAGGTGTTATGTCCCACTAGCACAACCAATTGAGGATATGCTTCATTCACAAGGAAACCCAGGATCAAACCCCATGGATGATGTTGTGCCTGTGCTAGTGGTAGGAGATATGCTAAAATCCAGTTAGCTTAGTGTTGGTGTGTCCCAGGTCAGGTGTGTCCTCGGGTGATTTTGAAGGCTTAGACACCCCTGGGTCGTGGTTTCTCAAGCCACATGCCAAACCTGAATAAAAATAGATCACTTGACAAACAAAAAACAAACAAAGTTTAGAAGGCATGTAGCCACCACATATCCTCTAAGAGATATCATCGCCCGACCTAGTTTATTTACATTCTGCATGTAAAATTTTTTTATTACTTTTCTATTAATGAATTGAAGTTTTGTTTTCGATGTAGCTCTGTGTTTATATTTTTATATGTGCTTTATTTTTTTCATTCACAAATCTGAATCATTGGTATCAAAGCGGTCTGCTCTTTCTCTATTTTTTTTGCATGTCCCCAATGAGGTCATGGTATAAGGAGTTAGGGATTGAATTGGTTGAAAATTTTCACAACTAACCTCACTGACCTTGAAGACCTCCCATAGTGGAAGAAAAGAAATATAATGGAGCAGGCAATCCTTTCAAACTATTTCTCAAAGAAAACCTCGAGTGACAAAGGAACATGGTGATGGATAAATTTTCACAGATCCTTTGACGGATGCCCACAGGTGATGCATCTTCATCCAGAAGACACCTTAGAGGTTCCAATCCCTTTAAGGTACAATTAAACTTTGACATTTCCATATTTGAAAGCCAGATAGATGGATATGTTGTAGATAAGTGGTTAAATATGTTGGAATGATATTTTTCGGTCCATGATTTTTCCAATAGGGAAAAAATTACTTTTGTACTCCTTAAAGTCACCCCCCATGTCAAGGATTGATGGGAAAGCTACTGTGAGTAGATGGACAAGAGGGAACCCTCACTATTTTCAGCTGCACTCACTTGGATTCTTTCTAAGACACCATCAAGGAAAAATATTACCCTCTCACGAGCTATGAAGAGAAGTACATAAAATGGACCACATTGTGCCAAGGAAGGCAGTGAGACATATCAGAGTTCACAAATATTTTTCATACCCTTCACACTAATTTGTGTATCAAGGATTTTGAGTGGAATCTGGTACTCAAGTACTCTGGCTCTCTACAAAAATACATCCAAGAATATATGGAGTTATTGGACATCTCCTTGCTTGGCACCACATACTGATACACTCTCAAGATCGAGAAAAAATTTAAACAGAAGAGGTGAGACCTTAGATATGAAAATATGAAGCAAGGAAAAGGCACCCCCAAACTACAGAAGAAAGGAAAATGCCAAGCCAGGGTGACCTAGGACAACCCATTGAAGCCTCCAATAAAGAATAGCACCACAAGAGCCCCACTCACAACATAAGTGAGTATCGTGCCAAGTAGTCACTAGTGGTCGAGCTAAAGGCTTCAGAGTCAGATGGATGTTATGACTCCAAGTCAGACCCAGACAAGGGGAATGATAAAGGAAATAAAATTATTGATGTAGATCCCAGCTCCACCGTTGCCACCACAAGGTTCAGAATATCAAGCCCAAATATCCAATGTAAGTGGAACATCTCTTCCACTCATAAATA
Organism: Pinus albicaulis; assembly: GCA_034641835.2. Lineage (NCBI taxonomy): Eukaryota > Viridiplantae > Streptophyta > Pinopsida > Pinales > Pinaceae > Pinus > Pinus albicaulis. Next base: position 27,498,222 of record CM076577.1, read on the forward strand.
TGGGTGAAGGGGTCTTCGTTGCAGTTCATTGTTGACAATGGGATCCAAACAAACCTCTCCTAAACTGAATTTTTTAACCATCTGGGCCTACTGACCACACCACACCCACAACCATACACCATCCAGTGCCTCCACCATGGACGAGATCTCCATGTTTAGCCAGCAATGTCAAATTCCCTACAACATCAAACCCTTCATATATGAGATAACGTATGATGTTGATCCTCTTGAAGTTTGTGATGTATTGTTAGGACAACCATACTTGTATCATATGAAACCATCTCACAAAATAGAAGAAAAGGTAGATCAACGACTTAAAATTTATCCTCTTCAAGGGGAAAACCTCCTTTACATTACATCAATGAACAATTCCTGGATGATTCAATTGAAAAAACCTCCTTTATATATATATATGAGTCTAAGGGGTCAAAATATAATCAGATTCGACATAATTTAAGGGCACAACAATAAAATTAGTTGGCTTCTATGTGGCACAATAATAACAATACGGGGACTACATGAGCTCAACAATAACAATAACAGGGCTACACTAACAATAACAATAAGGGGATGAAATAGTATTATAGGGACCTAACATGCCCCTCTCCTTCAAAAAAATGTTTTCCTCGATGCTTGAGTAGTTATGGATGCCTTTGTATAAAATTCTCATCCTCCCATGTGGAATATTCAATGGGAAAGTTCTTCCACTTGATGAGATACTATGAAATTGATCAATTTCATAATTGTCGAGTTCTTGTTTCCGTGATTAATTTTGGTTCCAATATGATTTTTCCTTCCTTTTCAAGTTCTAGAAATATTGTTTGAACTGGGAGCTTGTCACCTATAACCTTCTTTAAGCATGAAACATGGAAAACTGGGTGCACTCGAAAATATGCAGGAAGCTCCAATTTGTATTCCATAGTACCAATATTTTTCAACACCTTGTAAGGAACATAGTACTTTGGTAATAATTTATTATAATTCTTAGCTTCTTGAGGGACATTTTTTTGTATGGTTGTAGCCGTAAAAATACCCAGTCGCCTGCATCAAAAATTCTTTCGTTGTGATGCTAATCTTCTTGTTGTTTAATTCGATTTTGTGCCAAAGAGAGGTTGTACTTTAAGAGTTAGATAACTTGTTGTTTATGCTCGATGTCATGTTCCACTGCTTGAACCCCATAATTTTATCTTAAAGATGATGTGATGGATACTGGATGGTATACATAAATTTCCATAAATGGGGTCATTTTTTCTACAGTATGGAAGGAAGTGCTATACCACCATTTAGCCATAGGTAACCTCTTGACCCATTGTGTTTTCTTATCAGTTACAAAGCAAAAAATATATCCCTCCAAACATTTGCTCACTATCTCAGTTTTCCCATTAGATTGAGGATGATAAGATGAGCTATGAGCTAATTGAGTACCCAGACAAGAAAATAATTTCATCCAAAAATTTCCCATGAAAATGGGATCTCTGTCACTTACAATAATCTTTGGGTTTCCATGTAGCTTTTGAATTTTTTCCATAAATGCAGTATCAATTGTATTGGATTTAAATGGATGATATAATGCACAAAAGTGTACATATTTGACAAGTCTATCAACTACCACTATGATGATACTCTTTCCTTTGCACTTGGCTAAACTTGTGATAAAATCCAATCAAACCTCCTCCCAACATTGACTTGGAATGGATAAAGGTTGTTAAAGAACCAGGGTCTTAATTGTCTTAATTCATTTTGTTGGAAAATCAAACATTCTGCCACAAGCTTTTGAATATCAGATTTAAGGCCATCCCAAAAAAATTCTTCTTAACCCTATGGTAAGTTTTTAAAAATACTGAGTGCCCTCCTAAGGGAGAGGTGTGCAATTCCAAAATAATCTTATGTTTGAATTGGGAATTATTTCAAATATATAAGCTATATTTGTACCATAATGAATCATTTTTCCAACTAAATGTATCGTATGTATTGGGATCTTGCTATGACTTTTGAATGACTGTCCACACTTCTTCATCATTCTTCCTTTCTTCCCTTGCTTCAGTTATCCAATCTGGTTGGATAATAGAAATGGAACAAAGCAATGCTCCCACATCCTCATCCTTTCTTGAGAGTGCATCTGCAACAACATTTTATTTCCATTTTTTGTAGATGATTTCAAAGTCATAACCAAACTTTTTGTGCCCTATTTTTTCTACTCTTCTGAGGATAATAATTATCCAAAAAGTATTTAAGAATATCATGATCTATTTTTACCTTGAAGTGTCTTCCCATTAGGTAAGGTCGTCATTTCTTTATTGCATGTATTATTTCCAACATTTCCTTCTCATAAATAGGTTTGTGTAAATACTTTCCTTTGATTGGACAAATTTCAAGAGCAATGGGTCTTCATTCTTGTATTAAAACAACACCAATTCCATTTCCTGATGCATCACATTCCATAATAAAGGTTTTTGTGAATTCTAGCGTAGTTAAGACCGGTGCTTTCCACATTGCCTCTTTAAGATGTTCAAAGGCCTTAGTTGCTTCTGTAGTCCAAGAAAATGCATCTTTTTTTAGTAATGTTGTTAGAGGTGATGCGATTCTCCCATAATTATTAACAAACTTGCTATAATACCCTATCAACTCTAAATTCTCGCAGATGTTTTATGGTTGTGGGGATTTTACATTCCTTAATGGCTTTAATTTATTTAGGGTCTACCTTAACACCCTCATGAGATACAATATGGCCTAGATGTTCCACCTATTATAATCCAAAGAAGCATTTGGAGGCTTTTGCATATAATTTTTTCTTGTCCAACAGTTTGAGCACCCTGTCAACATGTTGAACACGATCCTTCCAAGGCTTGTTGTATGTTAGTATATCATTGAAAAGTACTAACACAAATTTTCTAAGGAAGGGTTTTAAAATGGAATTAATCAAACATTGAAATGTAGAAGGTGCATTGGTAAGCCCAAAAGGCATGACCAAAAATTAATAATGAGCCTCATGATTTATAAATTCTATTTTCAGAATGCCTTGAGTATTCATTCTAATTTGATGATATCCTGAACGAAGATCCAAATTGGTGAAGTAAATTTCTCTATCTAATTCATCTAATAACTCATCCATGACAAGAATGGGAATTTTATCTTTAATAATGATCTTATTGTGCTCCATATAATCTGGACACATGCGCCATGATCCATCCTTCTTGTGCACCAAAACTGCTAGATTCAAAAAGGAACTTTGAATCTAAGGTTGTATTATACTAACCTCTAGCATTTCTACAACCGACATACATTCAATTTCACTCTTTTGGGCATAGGGATATTTGTAAGGCCCGATGTTTGGAGGAATAATTCTTGGAATCAAATGAATATCATTATAATGATCATGAATAGGTGGGAGGCCTTTGGGAGTCCCAAATACCTTGGAATGATTGTCCAAGACTTTTTGGAGAACTGGAGAAATAAATGATTTTGATGTTTGAACCTATAGTGAGAACAATTGTGAAATTACACCCCGTTTTATCTCTTTAGGATATTTTTCATGCCATTTTATATGATTATATTTCCTGGTTTCCTTGCGATACCCCTTAATTCAACTTCCTTTCCTTCCCAAAAAAAATTCAAGAACCGTTTTTGAAAATTAAAAGTTATTGTACCCAAAGATTGTAACCATTGGACTCCTAGTACAACATCAACACCACCCATTGGAATGGAGACAATTGAACTATTAAATACATATTCCCCCATGGTTAGCTTTATATTATGGTACTTTCCAGAGCAATTTATAGTTCTTCCGTTTGCAACTATCACTTGACACTCTAGTGCTGGGTACCCGAATCAATCAACACTGTTACATTTTTCTTCTTGATATGTCCTTCTATATTGAGATTTTGAGGAGTGGTAATTACTACCAATGAATTAAAATATATGATTGGATTCATTTCTTCTTTCTCAAGGGTTGGTTCTTGGTGTATATCCTCTTATTTTGAAGTTTCTTGTTCCTTTTCTTCCTCCTCTTCACAATCTATGTAAAATAATTTCTTCGCAGCACACTTATTGCCTTTAGTGTATTTGCTATCACAACTAGCAAATCCATTTTTATATTTTTCTTCCAATTTGTGTGGTATCAAACTTGTAGGTCATGGAAGGATAGGAGTAGCAACACTTGCATTTTTATAGTTATGAGTGGGAGGATTCCTTGTTGCCATAATTTTTCTTTCATTTTTTCTTGCCAACCTAAATTCCTTCTCCAATGAATCAGATTACAAAAGGTGAACCTCATGTTGGATTGTATCATTTATATTCCCTATGAATACATCAATACTATGCTCCTATAGAAAATAATTTTCCCGTATATTCAATTTTTGGAAGTATTCAATGTGTTATTCCATTGAACCCTTTTGTTTGAGATTTATCAATTGGCTAAAGAAGGTGTCACTCTTTGTATCCTCATAATATGATATCATTTCATCCATAAAAATTGACCAAGTGACAAGTGGTTTACAAGAACAAATCCATCCATACCATATAAACTAATTGGGTTCTAAATATAAAGTTGGAATGCGTACCTTTTGTGTGTGTTGCACATTATGGAGATCAAAATATTTCTCCATATGTAGTATCCATGTTACCAGATCCTTGCCATCAAACTTCCTCATATCTATCTTTGGAATAAGGAGGGTTTTCAATCTAACGCTAGAGTCCATGAAATCATGATTAACATCAATTTTGTTCTCATCATGAGTTTCATATAATACATTTTCTCCATTAGGAAGTATTTCTTGTAGAAACTTTGTCAAACCTTCCTTCAAACCTTCAATGTATTCTTTTAAAACATTAATGTCACCTTTTAAACCATCCATGTTTCCTTTTAGACCATACATGTCACCTTTTAGCTCATCTTTGGTTGCTCTTTGTGATAGTGAAATTTGTTGCACTTGGTCCTGTAATTTTGATATATCATGCTACAATTATTCCTCTCCATGTGTCATAGTAGAGATTTATGAGGGCTTAATGGGCGTGGAATTAATTTTTTTGGGAGGAATTTTACAACCCAATACTAATATATATGATTAAATATGCCCTTCGAATCAATTCAAACTAATTTTTCAAACACAATTTATGCATTTTTTAAAAAATACACATGGTTTTCTTTCTTTTAGTAGCTCAATATTGCAATATTTGTAACTTTGTAATTTCAGATCTCCAATGTCTGAAGTTTGGTCCTGTCGTAGCCTTATGAAGCCTCTTTCTAATGCCACTAGTTAGACCAATATTGGGTTCTTCAATATAGAGTTATGTAAAATATCCCATGATGGCTTGATTATGGACTTGTTCAGTAGAGAGAAGTTGTACGGGATGCCACGTGTCAATGTTTCAATATATGGCTCTGAAATTTCTATAGAAAAAACTACATTCTATGAAATTTTGGCCACTTTTTACATAATTCAAATATGATTCCTGAAACGAAAGTTACGACGATTTTCCCAAGGTCACCTCTTTAAGATGAAATTCTAGAGCTTCCAAAAACTATGACTTCCTCGGCTCATATCTCTGAAAATATAGTGAGCCAAGATTTTAAAAACAACAAGAGGGTTAGAAATATTTCGGCTCCATGTGGTTGAAATTTTGTATTTTAAAGCTTCATATAAAAAAAAAAATTAGCGAAAATTCCAAGATGACCTGTTTGAAGAAGGGAAACCATAGAATCCAAAGCTCAGATACCAAATGTTATGTAACCAGCTTACAAAATAGAAGAAAAGATAGATCAATGACTTAAAAATTATCCTCTTCAAGGGGGAAACCTACTTTACATTACATAAATGATCCATTTGTAGATGATTCAAATGAAAAAACCTCCTTTCTATATATAGGAGTCTAAGGGATCACAATATAATCAAAGGCAAAAAATGTAAGGGAAAGAAAATAACAATAGTGGGCTTCTATGTGGCATAATAATAACAATATGGAGACTACATGGGCACAAAAATAACAATAATGGGGCTACACTAGCAATAACAATAATAGGATACACTAGTAGTATAGGGACCTAACATTGTGCAAGTGTCATGTTATGTATGAGTCTAGGCTTTGTACTATTATTATTGATTTAAATAATAAGTTATACAAGATACCAGAGGTAGCCTTGCCTACCTCCATCTCTTTTATATCTACCAAGAAATGTAATAAGATCATCTGCCTGAATGATTTTTTATTTTATTTTTTATTTGGTCTCAAATTAAGGGGAAGATCATGGCCACATCCATGGCCCCTCAGAAGGGTTCCTCCACATATTAGAAGTAGATGAATAAGTTCATGGATAAATACAAGGACATATTTTCCTCACCCATAGAGGTACCCTTGCATTATCATGTCAAGAAATCAATTGATATGACTCCCAAAGCACCTCTACCCAATGGGTCGATATATCGTCACTCCATTCTAGAAAATGAAGAGATCGAATGACAAATATAGGAGATTTTGCAAAAAGGGCACATCTGACCAAGTTCCTGACCTTATGGGAGCCTGATTATACTTGTACAAAACAAGGATGGGATTTGGAGGGTCTACATTGATTATTGGGCGCTAAACAAAATCACTGTCAGGAATAGGTATCCAATCTCTTAGATTGATGACCTTATTGAACAACTTAAAGGGGACAAGTATTTTAGCAAGATCGATTTAAAGTATGGATATCACCAGGTTCCAATAGAGCCCATAGATGTATGGAGGACTACCTTCAAATCAACCATCACCAACTCGTTCATGGTTGTATATATGAACAACATCCTAATATTCACCAAGATTTTTGAAGAGCACTTACAACACATTCTACAGGTCCTTCAAACCCTGTGGCAACACAAACTATGTGCCAACTTCAAGAAATGCACCTTTGACATGAGCCAGGTCTAATATTTGGGTTACACCACAGATGAACAAGGTATGCATGTGGATCCGAATAAGATCCAAGTCATTCGAGATTGGCCGGCCCTGACCACTCTAATAGAGCTTCGCAACTTTTTAGGCCTTGCCAATTTTTATCGAAGGTTCATGTTGGGATTCTCCCATATAACTTCTCCTTTGATTTAAGTTACCAAGGGTGAAGCGAAATAAAATATTTCCTTGTCTGAGCCCCAACAAAATTCATTTGTTGAGATGAAGAACCACCATTACACTGCACCTGTACTCACATTTATGTACCTGCAATGACCATTTGAGATTGAGACAGACACCTATTGTTACACCATTTTTTGGTCATCTAACCTGTTACTATTAGATGGACCTAAGTACACCATGTAAGACCAATTTTACCCTAAGTAAAATTTCTTTCACTATGAAAAATAACTTAGTAAACCACCTTTATTAAGTTGTTTATGGTCTAAACAGGAAACCCCATGAGGAAATATTAAATAAATCTACATTTGTTTGATTTTCCTCAAAGAATAATTAGTTAAACAACATTTTAATTAATATTCCTGGTCATATTTAACCCAAAACAGGAAAATTAATTAGATAAATTATTATTTATCTCATTATTTTCTAGGAATAATTATCTAAGCCTTATTTAAATAATATTCCTTGTTAAATTTGACTAAATCATTCATTAATAATTAAATAAATCATCATTTATTTGATTATTACTCAACCACATCCTTAAAATAATAAATAAATAATCTATTTATTTATTATTTACAAATAAAGGGATTTGACTCAAGTCAAATTCTTTTTCCCTCCAACAAAGACAATAAAATATTCCATAAAAGTTGGATCTTTATTTGGTTAATAATATTTTAATTATGCACCAATATCTAGACTAACTCAATGTTTTGTTATAAATAGAAGAGTTTTTCCATTCATTCACTACCTTTTGTTGCCTAAAGATCGCTCTCGATCTACACTCTTGGTCTGACTTTGATCCACCATCATTGTCATATTTTGCTACCATTATCTTGTGAGCTCCCTTTGTGTTCCATTTTTTGTCTAGGTTTTCTACACCATCAAGAGAGATGGATTTTAGATCTGTAGTGCTGAGGACTTACAAGGACCCATCCCGTTGAGGAGGACTGGTAACATCCTTCTACATTATCCTCCCAGGTGCCATAAATAAAAAATTATTTAAACATATTCTTGTCCTGTCTATTGGATGCATGGAGAAACTCTTGTTTTTATTTACTGCTTAATGCCTTTTAATGCATAGATCTAGATTTTTGCAGCATTTATCTTGGTCACCTAATTGCAGATCTAAAGATATTGGCAACCATCTTTGTTGTTAGGGCTGTTTTTTATGTATGACTTATGTGAGCCTTTTTCGTACACTTGTGATTAAGATTCATACTAACACCCATGACTATGCTATTAGCGTAGTTATCGCCTAAAAAGGGCATCCTATGGCCTATCACAGTGAGATACTTTCTGATACAATTTATAAGTACCTCATCTATGATAAAGAGATTTATTTTTTCATGCAGGCTTGCCACAATGGAAACATTACATTCTATGGAAGGAGACAATCATCCACATAGATCATTGACCTCTTCAGTTTATACATATAGAAGGGAAGTTAAAGAACGAACACCATCATAAGTGGTCTACATATCTACAACAATTCCACTTCAATTTTAAATATAAGATGAGTAACACCAATCATGTTTCAGATTTCCTCAGTTGGCCCCTAGTTGCCACACTAACTACTGTTCTCATCTCTTGTGGCCATGGGACCTCTAGATGGACAGATGAACTATACAAGAATGATCTAGAGTTAGCTACCACATACCATCTTCTAGTAGATGGAAACCAATTTCCATATTTCCACCTCCAAGATGAATTATTATGCTACTTGGGCCACCTTTTTGTTCCTCCAAGTGAGCATGCCAAACTGATTTGGGGGGCACACTATAGTTAGCTCGCAATAAATTTTGGTGTGGAGAAACTATGGTTGTACTACAAAAGTAGTTTTATTAGCCAAGACTCTGACATGATATTGGAAAATATATTATATCATGCATTTCCTGTGCCATTTCCAAGCCAACCATCAAGAAGCAAGGCCTCTACACTCCTCTTCCTACTCCTAGCCAGCGCTAGGAATCCATCTCCATGGATTATTTGTCTATAATCCCTTCTACCAAGCATGGTAATCACTATGTATTTTTTCCCGTGGACAAATTTTCTGAGATGGATACATTGGCGACTTGAAAGAAGAGTATCACAACAAAGGAATTGACCAAACTCTTCTTTGAATGAGTGTGGGTACATTTTAGGATCCTGAATACCATTATATCAAATCTGGCTAATAGGTTCCTTAGCACATTATGGTCGAGCCTCTAGACATTATGAGACACTATTCTGACCAAGTTGATTTCTTTCCATCCCCAAAATGATGGCCAAACAAAGGTTGTCAACAATATGATATTGAGAATACTATGAATATACAATTCCAAGCATCCATGAACTTGGGATGAGAGAATTCATTATGTGAAACACGGTTATAAAAAATCTCTCCATAGCTCGACTGGAAACAATCAGTTTCAAGTGGGCCTGGGATTTCAACCATTGTGTCTGATTGATGTTTTCATGCCTCATGTGACTACGCAGACATACTACGCACATGTACAGTCTGAGGTTGATAAAGCGACCAGGTTTATTGAATGCATCCAACACATCTACAAGAAAGTGTGTGACATCTTGGATAATTCTAATGCAAAGTATAAATTACAGCATGATAAACATTAGATGTCATGTAAGTTTCAGGTGGGATACAAGGTTTGGTTGCATTTACAGAAGGAACGCCTAGTTAGATCCCATCAGAAACTCTGCCCACTCTGATACAGGCCTTACACCAACACCAAGGCTATGGGAGAGAATGCTTTCGAGCTTAGCATTCCCCCATTCCTTGACCTGGACCTAGTGTTCAATGTGGAATACCTTCGGCCATAATTTCCACCATTGATAGACACATCAGACATTCCAGAAAAGCTAACACCAAAAAATCTCAACCCTGCATAGAATAGGACACAGCTGATTGGATCATGGACACATAAATCAAGAACACTTGCCAATAGAATATCCAAATTTATTGAGTTTTCAAATATGACCATATCCTACAATAGAGCAAGTGGCACGAGGGACCAAGTTCAATGGAAGTTTCTGCATATCATAGAGACACTCAATGCAATTGGGACCATCGATGATGATGATGATGATGATGGTTAACATCCACTGAGACCAATCTTTGGTCTATCGGACCTAAAGAAAAGAGTTATTTAATTTGATTGAAGATTTTATTCCTATGCTCAAAAAGCTTGGAGAAAAGCCTCTCGAGCTCACTATAATTTTGACATCTTAAAAGGCTAGGAAGGTCAGTATTTCAACAAAGATAATGAAATTGAGCTCTAATGTGGTTGTACGCGGGGCACTCTAAGAGGAAGTGATTTTCATCCTCGATGTTCATATTCTCACAGAGATGGCAGATCCTTTCCATCCATGGTGTTTTAGGAACTTTCCAATGACCTGTTTCACTATGGAGCTCATGATATTTCGTTCTAATCTTGGCTGTATTAATTTTCTTCGTTGAGCTAGTTAAAATAGAGAGATACTTTTGATCTTCTAAGGTGGGGTTTATGACCTCCTTATAATACCTTAATTTTCTTTTAGCTGCTAGATCTTTCTCACACCACATTTTTTCTTTGAACTTAGAAGTAATAATTTTTTTAATGTTATTTATGTTTTGAAATGCAACATTCTCTTCAATCTCCCAATGGTTTAACCAGGCCCTGGTGTCTTTATATGAACCTCATTTAAGCCTTAGATGGTTTTGGCTAGAATTTCAAGCTAGCTTAAGAAGTCTATGGCCTCCTATGCTATTGAGCTTGTGCTTGTACAACATAAGCCTAGTCATAGCTAGGCTCTCGATAGGGGAAATACCCACTTCTATAAGGAGAATAGGATAGGGTGTATTGCTTTTAATTTTAAGGTTATAAATTATAAAACGCTTCTGGATTTGCTCAATCTTTCTCCAGGATTCTCTAGAGATGCTGCAACCCCAAACCTCACATCCATATAAGATAACAGGAGTGACTAAAGTTTCAAAGAGGAACTTCTTTCTATCCCACATTACGAGGTTTGTTGTTTTACAATTATTTTCGAGACCAAAATAAGCTTTCCACCCTCCATTAATCCTTTTCCGAATGATATAGTTCCAGATGAGTTTGTGATGAATATCAATTCCTATGTACTTGTAAGAAGACACTTCCTCCAAGTTACTATTATCATACATAAAATTAGCGTAAGTTTCCTTCTTGGATTTGATAATCATAAATTTTGTTTTGTCAGTATTAACAGACATACCCATGGTAAAGCATAAATCCTTAAGAAGTCTAAGTTGCTTATCAAGATCAGATGGGCACCTTGCGAGAAGAAAAATATCGTCGCATAGAGAACAAGGATGATGACTATCCCAGCTAAGATCGTTCCAACACATCCTGCTTCCTCTAAAAAACCTTCTAGCTTGTCAATGTAAATGCCAAATAGGTTAGGGGAGAGGGGGCAACCTTGTTTAACTCCGATATTACACTTAATATCTTTCGAACAGCCCTAATTTCTCTTTAACTTGGCAATTACATTTTCAAATAACCTTATAGCAGTCGCTCTTATCTCGAAAGGAACATTTAGCTCTTCTAATCTATTCCATAAGTTATTTCTAGGAACCGTATCGAAAGCCTTTCTAAAGTCCAAAAAGCAACAAAAGAGATTGGATTTATCATTGAGGCATTATTCCACAATGATCCTAAGCGTAACAAGGTGGTCTGTTGTTGAGTGCTGCCTTCTAAAACCCACTTGGCCTTTAGCCCTCTTACCTTCACTTTCAAGCCAAATGCTCAACTTATTTTCCAAAATAATACCATATAACTTGGCTAAGAAAGGGTTGATCATAATTGTTCGATAATTAGAGGGGTTATTTGTATCCCCACTTTTAAAAATAGGGATAATGAGGCTCTGTGTCCAAGGTTTAGGGAACCCTTTCTTGACCACTTGGTTGAAAATCTTGTGGATGTGGGGGATGAGGACAGGACCTCCAATTTTTAAGATTTCCATCTAGTAACCTTCAATGTCTTTAGATTTCCCATTTGCCAGGCGTTTAACCCCAAAATCAATGTCTTCTAATGAGAAAACTTATTTTGTTGTGAGAAGGGTTTCAAAATCCCCGGCATTTGGAGATTCATAAAGCTTTTTAAGATAGGAATTCCAGTCGTGTAAAGCAATTTTATTTTTATCTTTAGTTTTCCTAGTTAGAATCTACCTCCAGAATTTCTTAGGAGCCACCTTAGAGAGGTGTAAGAGATTCTCTTGTATTTTACGAATATATTACCTTTTTTTCCTTTTAGTTAGGGATTTGTAGATTTTTATCTTTTTAATTTTGAGAGATTCATCAACAACGTCCTTAAGTGCTCTCCTCACACTTTTACAATCTTTGTCATACCATGGGTTGGTTTTCCTATTTCTTTTATTACTTGAGACTTCAATTGAGAAATTGTTAATAGAATATGAGAGGGTTGTAGTAAAATTATGATAGAGGTAATCTATGTTTTCTATACTAGATAAAGGAAGCAAATTAGTTTTTAACTCATTTAGAAAGAGATCATTTTTATTTCTATCAAACTTTAAGTTCTTTTGACTATAAGGATTATCTTCTATGGGATCTCTATGCATGAAAAAATTCAGAGTTATGAGTAAAGGCCTATGATCAGATTCAGGCTCGTGGTCGTATAAGATGTCAAAATTTATTATTTCATTGTATAAGGGAGATCAGAAATAACATTGTCTTCCACGCTCCTACCAAGCCCATGGATGCAGGTCATCTTACTAGAATTGGGCCACTTCTTTAGACCGTTGCAAATTATGAGATCCTAAGCACTACAGAGCTTGACTAGCTCCGACCCAAAAAAATTATCCCCGAGGTCTTCAGAGCTCCTTAGTGTACCGGCTAGCCAGAGTAAGGTCTTCGTCTAAATAAAGAGGATTTGGGTTGGAATGATTGCTTAGAAGAATAGCTTGGTTGCTTGAAGTTCGAGCATTAAAGTCACCCATTAAAAGGATATTACCTTCATTCCTTAGGCTAGAAATATAATTCTCTAAACCGTTGTAAGTACTATTTTTATCTATATTCTTTTTCTTATAGAAGTTAGAATTAATGGGGGAAAAATAACAGATTTCTATGTAGGTATTTTTATCATTAATTTTAGTAATCTCAATCCAACTATATTGGTTGTAAGGGTCATTTTTATAAATCCTAGCATGGGGGGAGATGTTCTTCTTAATGTAGCAAGCTATGCCCCCAATGCCTCTACTGGAGGATCGCTTGTTCCAGGTAGACCATAGTGCAAAGCCATCTATGTTAGGGACTTTAGATACTTCGTGCTCCCAAGTTTTAACAAGCAATATAATATCAAAATAATTTGAGATCCAACATAGCTTGGGGCCTTTGTTCCATGGAAAACCCCGATAGTTCCAAGAAAGAATTCGGAGCATGTTGAATTGCTATTTGTTACTATATTTTTGGTTTCTATCTCGAATAACAACTTTTCTATTTCTGATTGTTTGCCATTTTCCTTCCTTCCTAGATTTTACCTTTTGAACCTCCTTTCTTAATTCTGCTTGATCTTCTGGAATGAGATCTTTGTTTATAAATATTCCCGTTCCTTTTAGACTTGAGGTTTTACTAAGTATGTCATACTTATGGTCAGTAGAGCTCACCTTTATTCGGATTAGCCTTCCTTTATTCTCAGTTAATTTCCCTAACCTTGATGCTTCTATGAGACACGTGGTTTCAATTTGTAATCTATTATGTAATTTCGTCTGGGCTATGGCTAAAGTATCCTCGTCTACCTCCTCTTTCAAACCAAATATTATAAGGTTCAAGGCCCTTTTATTACGCTCATGGTCTAATTCGATCAATTTTTTCATTTCATCTTTAATTGGTTTTATATCTAATTTACCTGCCCCACTATTTAGGGCGAGATTGTTGTTAACTTCTTCTTCTAGTTCTTTAATCATGTCCTTTATTTTAAGAATCTATATTATCAGCATCTCCTTGCTGGGATGTTTGGTTCGTATCTTGGTTTTGTTTTTCTATGACCTACAACCTAGTTCCTATTACCTCCATTTTATTCTCCAATAGTTCTATTTTATTTTCTAGTTGTTTTTGGATCTTGTCTTCAAGAGATGTGAATTTGTTTTCCAGCATGGCTTCTAACCTGGTTTTTAGCTTGACTTCTCTTTATTCTCTACATTTCTCTAAAGACTCTATATACTCATAAAGGCTCTGTAGAGTAACTGTGCTAGGTCTACCTTTGGTAATCTTTGATAGATGTGGTGAATTATTCATACTTGAGAATATATGAGCATATATGTATTAGAAAAAGATAAGGAATGTGTGCACCTGAATATCAACAAACTGGACAGCAGACCTCAAGTGCCCAGGTCTGAAAATTTATCGAGAAAAAATCACAGTAGACCCAAGTAGTAATGGAGAAAATTCACTGCAAAATTTTCACCGCAGACCCAAGTATTAATCCAAAAAAAATTCACCGCAAAATTTTCACCGCGGACCCAAGTATTAATCCAGAAAATTCACCGCAGACCCAAGTATTAATCGAGAAACCCAGGTATCAATGGAGAAAATTCACCATAGAAATTCACCACAGACCCAAGTATTAATCCAGAAAATTCACCGCAAAATTTTCACCGCAGAATTTCACCGCAGACCCAAGTATTTTATATATATATATATATATATATATATATATATATATATATATATATATATATATATATATATATATATATATATATATATATATATATATATATATATAGACTTCCTAAGGGAGGAGGACTGATCTATGTGGATATTATTGGCCACTTGCCTATTCCACTTGGACCCCCAATATTGTTTCTTTCATTTTCCTTAATTGTAGCACAATTTACTATTTTTGGTAATATTTCAGGTCCTGAACTTCCATAGTCGTGTTGAGGCCCTAAACGACATTTTTTTGGAAAATGGGAAAACTCATAGCCCACAATATGGGTTTTATGTTCTAAATTTGTAGTCCTCAAATAGATATTTATAATGAGGTATCATACATGTCAAATAGAGATCGTATGTCAAAGTTACGACCCTGGGAAGTTGATGTACTAATTTACCCTAGCGGGGCCCACACACTTTTGGCACTTCATCTTGTAGGGTTAGTTTTTTGGATGTTTATGGTTTTCCATTGTTTCTCAATAATAAACAGGCCTCTGAGCCTCATTGTAAAATAGCTCATAAGGCATGTAGCCTCCACATATCTTCTCAGAGATAAACTACCAACGCTCGAGCTAGTTTATTTTAATTATGCATATAAACAGTTTTCAGTAATTTTCTATTACTGAATTGAATTTATGTTTTCGTTGTAGATTTGTGCTTCTATTTATATATTTATTTCATTTCGTTCCTTCATAAATCCATATTAATACAACATTAAATATTGGAAAAATCCAAATGTTACCTGGGAGTTCTATTTCATAAGCACTTGAAGAAAACAAAATTAAAACTTTACATGGTCCAATATTTTTTAGTTTTAGATTGCTATATGTCTATGTTGGAAAAATTTCTTATCTTAAGTGTACCATAAATAAGTCATCAACTTCAAATTCAACTATCTCCTACTCATACGTACTCTATGTTTGTAATTGTTGCCACTTTCTTATAATTGTTGTTTAACTCTTTCCTATAGTTCCTACATAATTCTTTAATGTGTTATTGATCATGCCAATAAAAAATCCATACTTATTGAATCCCATGCCCTACTTGGGATTAGCAATGGTTGATATCACGGGGGCGTCACTCACAAACCAATATTATATCACGTGCGTTCATATTGGGGTAAAAAAAATCAAAAAATCAAAAAACATTATATTGTCTTTATAACTAGAGGGGAGAGGGTTTTTTATTTATTATATAAAATATTTATATTTTGAGGTATTTTTTTTTAATTTTTATGGCCAGGCAGAGTTAGAAACTCGTGGAAGAGAAGGAGAGACGGAGTTAGAAACTCGTGGAAGAGAAGGAGAGGGAAAATCGATTTTTGGTCGACTGGAGCAGAAGGAGGGCAAAAATGCGATTTTTGGTCGATTGGAGGCGAGAAGGAGGGGGAAAACACGATTTTTGGTCGACTGGAGCAGAAGAGGAGGGGAAAATGCCATTTTTGGTTCGACTGGAGGTGAGAAGAGGGGAAAAATGCGATTTTTGGTCGACTGGAGCAGAGGAGGAGGGCGAAAATGCGATTTTTGGTCGATTGGAGGCGAGAAGGAGGGGGAAAACACAATTTTTGGTTGACTGGAGCAGAGGAGGAGGGGAAAATGCCATTTTTGGTTCTAATGGAGGCGAGAAGGAGGGGAAAAATGCGTTTTTGGTCGACTGGAGCAGTTTTTGGTTCCACTGGAGCAGAGAAAGTCGTGGAAAGGCGAGAAGGAGGGAGCCGGATGCACGCATTGATAGATTCATTCATTCAGGGAAGCGTGCCTCACCAGCTTTTGAAGTCAATACTTCTTCGTCATTTCGTAATCCGCAGGGTATGATACCATATAGCTCCACAGTTACTCGACCCCTTACATGTTACTTAGGCATGGCAAAACCAGTAAATGGTTTAGAAATAAATTGCAGTCTTTTTGCCTCTATAGATTAGAGGATTATTATCAACCATAAATTCTAACCTAATGAATTGAACCTCTGAACCATGTTGGAGTCTAATTATTTTTTTTTACATTGCTGACAAAATTTAACTGTCATTGCTTTTCGAGATTCACATAATTCTAAGCATCTGCTCTTTTTTATTTATTGTGAAACATAGCTGAAAATTTTAACTAAACGTAGATCTAATCAAATGCTGTGGAAGAGGCAAATCCTGAGGAACCTTCAAACATTAACAATGGTATCTCTTATGGCTAGAGTAGTGTCATTCATAATAGTTTTCCTTATTCCAATTTTTTTTCATTTGTTTAAAGATAAATATGGCTTGATGGAGAACCATGAAATGGGTACTTCAAACCTCAAAGCAAAGGCTTAAGTACAACATCCGCATTCCTCCAAAATTGGAGGGCGCATAACCAAACTTCTGGCTGGCCTTTGTATTTGCAATGGATAATTTTCTGATATTCTTTTAACAGGTGAACCACCTGCTCTTGATTATACGCAATCTAATGTCCTACAGGATCAAATTTCAACATCACCTTTGGCCGTAAGGCATATCACAGGATTTAATTTCTACACTATGATTGGAGATTAGAAATACTCAGCTTGTCATATAAAAGCAACCTAACTGAAACAATCTTTCCTTTACCTACAACTTATAGCTAACCAGCACATTGGCTGAATGGCAGGACATTGGTGGCCATGCAGAAGCACTAAAATAATATTTTCTTTGCCTACAGTTTATGGATAAACAGCACAATGGCTGAATGGTAGGACATGGGAAGGATTGCATAAGTGCTGGAAAATAAACTGCGTTGAGGGCAGATTGTTTATCATTTCCACATGCGTTGTTATATAGACAGATAAATAATATAATTTAAGATATCAGGCTCTGCATGTAAATGGAATTGTTTTATTTTACTAATTCTGATAGAGCAATTACACCCCATAAAAAGAGCGACAAACTTCAAAACATTAGGATAAAAAGGAGTGACAACCTTTAAAGCATTAGGATTAAATTGACTAAATACTTCAGTGTCCATGACAGTTCCCATTTCAAGAGAAGTTAGATATTGCACATATAAGATAAGATATTACCACACTATAAGTAGGATCATCACAAATATATTCTCAGTTGAACAATGGATTTACTGTTAGTCAGCAACAAATATGGATGCTTCACCAGTAGCTTATTCCACCATAGGGGATCCAGAGCAGTATGGATCATTTTCATTCTCAGAAAGAACTGCCCAGGAGCATGGTATTGAGAAGTGCAATGGAAACCAGTCCTGTCTGCTCACAGAGGAAGAAAATAAAATAACCCCACAGTTCTCAGTAGAGGAAATTCAAGAGGAAATAAGAGGGTTGTGGGATATTGATACTCAACTATAAGCAGAGTAAAGATCAACTTGATAGAAGCAACATTGAAAAGGAAATGGAAGTAAATAGAGGTAAGTGGGATCAAGTGATTGTTGATTTTCAGGACATCAAGAAGCTGTATTCGAAGCTCGAGAAAGAAAATGTGGGGGAACTGGAAATGTGAGCTCCGATGAAAAGCTTAATATCGATCTGTAATATAATTGTGATCAGCTCCGGTGACTGTTCATTAGAGGTATGGATATTGCCATTTTTAGGCAACTGCACGCTGACCTGATCATTCTGAAGGAAAAAATGTTTATGTTGTCTGAAGATGTGTAAACCCCAGATGCTATTCTCCTCTCAGGGTGTTTTATCCACAATTCTCTGTCATGTTTTCCAGTTTCAGGGTCAAATGTGTAGGCCTGTGACCTCCAAAGACTGCGTTGATTTTTTGTGAGTTTGTAAATTGTAAAGGTAAAGATTGGCTAGTAATTTAATCCCTGGGAGGTACGCGCAATATTTATAAATCGTGGGACCGATGAACCAATCCTGAAAGGAAGTCGGAAGAGATCTACAAATTCACAGAACCATACCATAGATGATTTTGTCTCTTTCAAGGGATTCTAGATATGCATTTGACACCTTCTAATGCCCAAAACAATTTGTAACGGAAACAGGATATGCATACCAGAGATTTGGAGATATTTGTAGACTTTTTGAACTTTGCTCCTATACCATAGAATGCAGCTTGCTTTGATGGGATTGATTATCCTTTCGCTCCATAGAAACGGACTTATTAATGACCTTGATCTCCAGTGGATAGGTCTGCAGCTTATAATCAGAGATTAGAGCTGATGGAGAAGCAAAAATACTTTCCAGAGAGTGCGGTCTTGAGAGGGTTCTTCCCTTATTCATTCAGTCTCTTGGAACAGAGCTAAAATGCTCTTTCAGTACCTTTTCTATCCTTGATAGGACCTGCAGCCTAATCTTTGTAATTAGGGCTTTGTAAAACTGCCCAGAATTTCTACTTCTTGCTTCCACAATTTCGGTCTAGGGAACTCGATCTTTCTTGAGGTATAGTAATGCCAAACTGATTTTCTTTCTGCCCATTTTCCAAAGCCTTACCTCTGATATCATGTTGAGAAATCTAAGGCAAAACAGATATAGAATTTATTACTTGATTTCTAGGCAATTCTTGACACTTTCTTGTGAGTTAACTTGGAGCATTAGTATTGTTATTTAGTTTTGTTTTATCATCAAGACACTTAGTTACTAGGTTGAATCAGGTATGAAGAGTATTTGACACTTCTTCTAGGGCATACAAATGCACATAACCATACCATAGATGATTTTGTCTCTTTCAAGGGATTCTAGATAGGCATTTGACACCTTCTAATGCCCAAAACAATTTGTAACAGAAACAGGATATGCATACCAGAGATTCGGAGATATTTGTAGACTTTTTGAACTTTGCTCCTATACCATAGAATTCATCTTTCTTTGATGGGATTGATTAGCCTTTCGCTCCATAGAAACGGACTTATTTATGACCTTGATCTCTAGTGGATAGGTCTGCAGCTTATAATCAGAGATTAGAGCTGATGGAGAAGCAAAAATACTTGCCAGAGAGTGCGGTCTTGAGAGGGTTCTTCCCTTATTCATTCAGTCTCTTGAAACAAAGCTAAAATTCTCTTTCAGTACCTTTTCTATCCTTGATAGGACCTGCAGCCTAATCTCTGTAATTAGGGCTTTGTAAAACTGCCCAGAATTTCTACTTCTTGCGTCCACAATTTCGGTCTAGGGAACTCGATCTTTCTTGAGGTATAGTAATGCCAAACTGATTTTCTTTCTGCCCATTGTCCAAAGCCTTACCTCTGATATCATGTTGAGAAATCTAAGGCAAAACAGATATAGAATTTATTACTTGATTTCTAGGCAATTCTTGTGAGTTAACTTGGAGCATTAGTATTGTTATTTAGTTCTGTTTTATCATCAAGACACTTAGTTACTAGGTTGAATCAGGTATGAAGAGTATTTGACACTTCTTCTAGGGCATACAAATGCACATAACCATACCATAGATGATTTTGTATCCCCTTAGGGTATCCAGGGACCAAATGATAGGCAAAACCTTCTGTTAGTTTTATTTGCCTTGTTAGCATACAAAAGGGAATGAAACCCAAATAGAGGAAGTGCTACCATAGAATTTGAGAACCACTCTTGAGCCTAGAAGTAAGGCTAATGAAATATTATGCATAAATACATTTCAAAGAAATAAAATAAAAAATTTAAGGAAACACTCTCTTATTAATAATATAAAAGAAAAATAGTACTCACCTGGCAGATGCCAAGTTCTTCGCCAGTAGGTTCTTTAGGGGCTAAAAAAGAAACACATAATTGCCAAGACTGGCCTTTGAAACATCCAGTGTGGAACCAATGAGCAAATTAAGCATAATTTTTGTGTGGATTTTCCAAGCACCTTTGGAAACAGATTGGTTATATCTTCCATGATTTTTCTTAGAAGCCCATCCTTTAGAAAGAATCTATCTTTGGCAACCCAAGTTTCTGTAAGAAAAGGCCTTAGTGATTTTGGTTGGATTCGTCTTACCATTTTCTCCTTTGTTTGGTCTTTAAGATGTAAGATAACTTTCAAAGGCTTTAAAGATAATTCTATAAAATGGATTGGCATGATTTTGTAGATGATATATCATGTTAAATCAATGCCAAGTCCTTTCTTCTTGGAAAGTATATCATAGCAACACATATCGGAGCATAATCAGAAATGAATAAGAAAGTGAAGTCATGTAAAGCTCCTGTTATATTCTTTCCATTGCCATATAAGACAGTTTGTAAACCCCATAAAAAGGTACATTAGTACATTTTTACAACATTTCCGGGTTTCCCACACATAAGAAAGGGGTTGACTTGTCACATCATTAACAATAATTGCTCTATCTATTCATAGTACAGCTTCATTCTTGATTTTTTTTTTTAATTATTTTAGTTTCTATGGACCTAAACAGATTTCAGAAATTAAAAACAAAGACTAAGTGTGCATACCTTTTCCCAAGGTACAAAACCATTCTTACTGTGATAGCACCCATCCTAATTTCTCCGTGGATGAACAAATCTCCAAAATTAAACATTTCCTAACCAAGACCTGCTGTTTCCCAAAGAAAAAACAGTTCTTGCTAATGACAGTTTCTCAAGATCTAACCTATCTATTGGACTAAGATCCTCTCAGTTTTTCAACACAAGACATGGGAAATTTCTATGGATGCTTGGTGGGTTTATTGCTACTGCTAACATTCATTTTCCAATAATATTTCTGCTACAATTCACAACATACAACATACAGAGGAGAGCCAAAAAGATATAGGAAACTCCACTACAGGTTATAAATACTGAGCTTAATTCAATAAATGAAAAAGAAAATGAACAGAAGATGCAACAGAGGTATCCACATAAATCTACACAGTGATTTTAAACTGGACAAAACCCCTTCCAGATACCTGCAACAGAGGTATCCACATAAACCTACACAGTGATTTTAAACTGGACAAAACCCCTTCCAGAAAAAATTTAAAATCAGACCTATATTAACGAACAAAATTTAAACTGTATAGAGTTTTCCTTAGAGACAATCATCTTACTGAGTCTGATCAGTTCTGTCTTTCCAACTGTATGCTCATTGGTGGTGATTGCCAGTTTAACGCCCATGCGTCCTTCAAATTAAATATTTCCCTTCTCGAGTTTGCTGAATGTTGCAAAACTGTTGCAAGGGTATGTAATTTGGTGCCCCCTATAGAGGATAATGGGTTGCGCAGTCTAAACAGTCCACATTTTCACTTGGAAAATAATAGAAGACTAAAACTAAAACTTGTTACATTTCAACAAACACTAGATTGGACATATGTTTCGCGGACAGTACTCTGAGCCACTATAAGATTTAGCCATCACATGCACACTGGATTGTTGCAAAGCATGTGTTGAGATAACTGCATGGGACCATCAATTTTGGACTGAGATATATTGTTGAAGATGTAAGACTACATGGGTACTCTAATGTTGATTGGGTTTGTAACTCTATTGAAAGCACGGGGGCGTCACTGAAAAACCAATACTGTGGGAGTGATCTATCAAACAAATGATACATTCATCCATGTAAACCAACTACATTCCTAATACATGAAAAGTAGGTAGGCCAATTTAGGAATGTGTGCATAAAGGGTGGCATGTTATCCAAAAATAAGTTAGAACCATATGCCTTCTACCATAACGATGAATTCATATCCAAGAAGTGTGCCATGGCACATGTGAACACACCAGCAATAGTCAAGACACTCATCATGCTAACAAAACCCTTAGCAAACATGTAACTCCTCCAAATCTACATACATTGGATGATGTGACATGTCTCCAAATATGTGAAAATGAATGGATCTATGTGAGAGAAACATCCAAAGGTGGAATTTACACTAGGATACCTCAAAAAACAATGCTTAGTGTTTAAGGTAAACATCCTAGCAATCCTCCAAATATGAAATGAAGATCCTAAAAGGTGGTGGTCCATTAACACATATGCATGAAAGAAATAGTGTATTAGCTCCAAAACAGACTTCTTCTAAACATGATTTGCTTGGACAAGGCCTCGTGTTATGTGAGGGGTAACACTCTCCATAAACTCTCAAACACTATGGATTGACCAAATAAATGTATATATTTTAATCCCTGACTTCTTTCATGATTGGTCTTAGCTATGTTCTTCCATTCCACTAAGGGGATACCCTAATTTTTTTTGCATGTCCACAAATCCATGAGCATTTTTTCTTGATATTTTACAAAACTCCTTCTAGGATAAGCCAAGGAATGCTAGAGTACTACAATTACTACCAATATAGACTTCCAAATGTCAATTTTCCTCTAACTAACAACCATCTATTACATTAATGCATTGTTTAATCTTTAATATTTTCTAATAACTAGAACCAATCCCTCTTTCCATATCCGTTTGGATTTAGAAAGATTCCAAGGCATTTGAATGCTTCCTTGAATTCAATATGAGGGAAAAAATTGTAACTAACTTTCTAGTTTAGTTTCCAAGCATATTGCAATTTCATGAACTTTAACCTCCACAATCATAACAACACTTTATATCTCTAGAATTTCGTGTAGTTTTTGTTGCTTCTCTTAGAGATCCATTACTTAACAAGAGAACATTATCTATGAATAAAAGATGAGATAAGGATGATACCCTTGTAATCTTGGTTTGTAAGTTGGGGTTCTAACTTTTTGTTAGAGTTTTATTGAGAAGTGTTGTAGCTCAAATGTTCCGGGTGGGTTGGGATATCGAGAACCCACTGACAGGGCAAAGTGTCTACACAAACTGAAAAATCCCCTGGGAAGCAAATGCCAAAATTGAAGGCAAGTCCCATGCAGTGCAGCTGTCCTGGACTGTAAAATAACCTTGACCTCAACTTTTGGAGTTGGTTCTATTTTGTATAATTTGTCTGTTTATTTAATTGTGTCTGAGGTCACTTTCAACCCATTGATATTTCACTGTGGGATTTTCTTTTTGTGTCCACAAGAAGGTTGAAGCAACTGATCTTGATGGGGTATTGAACTGTGGTTCAGAAGTTTTCTGAATCATAGATTACTTTGTTGAGTTAGATGGCTTGTCAAAAATGAGTATGATCTTTAAATTAAAATTATATCAGTGTTCTGCAATGTATTGATCTGTTGCTCTATTGGGTAGACTTACATTAACATCGCTGTTAAAAGGAGATCTTGTTTGAGGAAATTTCTGAATTGTAGCATACTTTGTTGAGTTAGAGGTTTTTTTTTACATATAATTTTTAAATAAACAACTACTGTTAATATATCTATATCTATATATAATTTGTTATCTTATAATGTATGTGTAGGTTGTAGGTTGGCCTTTTCATCACGCTATCAAAAAGTTACATCTGATATGTCGTTGTGTTACTGGGCTGCTTGATTGATTTGCCTGATGGGAAACCAGACTAGTTGAACAAATTTATAGTCTTCAGATTGCTGAGATTTTGCGTTACAAGAGCATCTGACATGACAAAGACTGCTGAGGATAGGCATGCAGGCATTTTCTTACCGATTTCCCTTCCATGATATGCATTGACACAAAAATTGAGTGCTTAAGACCCAAGACTATAGAGTTGACAATAAAAGCCATGCTTTTATGGTTCAACGCCCTTGGTTGGTATTCCCATACTGCTCTATCCCCAAGCGCGTTAGAGGGCTTGTTAAAATTGAGTATGATCTTTAAATTAAAATTATAGCAATGTTCTGCAATTTATTTTTCTGTTACTCTATTGGGTAAACCTACATTAACATACTAGTCAAAAGGGGTATTTCTAAGCAGGCATTGCATCAACAAATTTGAGAATCACATGGCTATGTTCAAAATCTATTTATAATTTGAATGCCTCATTACATTGTTTCTCAAACATAGGAATCCTCTGCAGGTCTGCAATCTATATGTATCAGGTTCCATATTCTAGATGATCTGAAGGAATGAGAAATGATTAGTGCATTGATTGACTGGATTTTTACGTGCATAAGCTGTATGCTGCTATTATTTTATTTTATTAGTAGTCTCTTTCAAACTGGGCCTTGTTTTAAACGTGGTGTTCGTTCACTGGTGATATTTGCTGAAATATTAAGCAGTGGCTTTGGAAATCGCTGTTATCTCTGCCCTATCTAAATGATATGAGTTTCAAAGGGGCGAATATGTTTGCAAGCAGGTCCCAAGTCCATGTTTACATCCTAAAACCTGGTGTGCACCAGATGGAAACACTTACAAAAATAAAATAAACCAGGCTATTAAATTCTGTCATTTTGGCAAGAGCTGGATTTCGAAATCTCAAGGTGGCCTTATTCTGTTGTAGTGTAAAACACCTAGGACTGGTTTCAAAACATTCTGATATTTTCTTGTTCCTTCTTGTTTTTGCATATCCTCCAATGGTAGTAGGTCCAATACAGTGATTTCTACAGGATGGGCTAAGTGTTTTCTCAACACTCAGCTTTTGGGTATAAGTTATTGTGGTGTTAAAGACTTCCCAAGCTTCAATGGGAATATTTTGCACGCCATAAGTTCACATAAGTTCACAAGATTTGACATTAAAGTTTTGATTATTTGCTTAGAGGACACAACATACTAAAGGATAAACATGTAATAGACCTTCTTATATCCAATAATTTGGATCATGTTGGATTAGGTAATGAATCTTTTTATATGCAATCATTTGCATTGTGCTATGTTAGGTATTTTCATTGTGCTATGTTAGGTATTGATTCAGACGATCAAACTTACTATTATAAATGTGATATAGATAAGAGAGATAATGCATTTTATTAATGTCCAAGAATAAACGACAAAAGTATGTCGGAAGGACTAAAGATAGTATATCCATTGTCAGTACAAAGTGGTTGTGCCAAGTCAATATGGTACGCAAGAGTAAGGATTATCGAGGAATGTAAAAGCTGATTCAACTTAACAATTTACATCAAATTATAAATCTTTCGGGAAATCACATTAGAATTTTAGGAACGACTGCATTTCGAACTACCAATCTTCATTATCCTGATGATGAACTACAGTTGGTAGTTCGAAACGCGTCGTTCCTAAAATTCTAATGTGATTTCCCGGAAGATTTATAATCTAATATGTTATGGATCACAGAAGCTTTCACTATCAAATTTACATCAGGTAACTGCATGCATAAACGAGCACTTAATCTTTGTATCTTGCCTTTCTATTTCTTTTATTCTCAATCAGTAAAATATGAAGAATTTCTTTATATATCAAAGAAAAATCAGAATTGGGAAACTAAGAGCCAAGACCTAGATGAGCAAAGTCTCGAAGAATTCAAAACTTTAGAATCCATTTCATACCAACGAACAGTAAAAGCTATGATGGTTTGGTTTTGACACGGTTTTGACCTCTTTAGGACACAAAAAATGATGTAAATAAGGCCAAAATTGAGGCAGATTTTGGGGCCTAAGCTTGCTTATAAGTTTGTCAATGTTTGACTCAATAAATCAACTCTCAAATCTGTTTTAGTACTCTGTTTTATTTCTGGTTTTAGTACCATTTGAGGAATCCATCGATAGTACATTTTGAATCAAAGTGTTTCATCGCAATAGTAAGAGTTATTCATGTTTTTTGAAGATTTGAATTGAAAGTGCATACCTTGCTTCCTTGCTCTTTTTTTCATAATAAACCAATATGTTTGTGGAATTTTACTTACTTTTTCATTTATTTATGTGCAAAAACAGATGGACTTGTCTTATAAAATTACTATTGATGAAGAGAAACCTATCATTGGCATTGTCAGGTGTCGAGAAGGTTGTACATTTGCTGAAATCCGTGATGAAATTGTGGATGATGGAATCGTTGAATACCCTTTTGATTTTATCCATGATGGAGTAGCTCTAAATCCAAAGCAAGAGAAGAAATGGAAAGTTTATACAACACTTTTAGGCATCAAGAGGAAACTAGACACATTTGATGTGGAAATAAGTTGTGCAAACGCAGTGGAAGAAATATCAATCTTTGAAAACATTGAAGAGAATGTGGAGGAACCTATGCATAAACAACCAAGAGTTGAAAATATGCCTTTGTCAGTGGAAGAAGCCACAATTGTTGATTCTTGTGTATTGGCATCTTGGGAAAAAAAAGTGAAAAGTTTAATGGAAGAGTTTGTCAATGAGAAACTTACTCTGAAAGTATATTCAGAAAAGGGAGAATCTAAAATAAAGATCCATTGTGAAATTTGTGGCATTGATTATGGAACAGGTGATGTATCCTTGGTAGCGCGAACAATGCGCAACTTCAAAAACCATCATATGAAAACAACGTCCCATCAACAACGCCTTTCAATGCCAAGTGGTAGTGAAATTCCTTCATGTAACAAAGTACAACAAACAACGGTGGTTGGAGATCGATTTCATATTGATCAAGCAATCAAACTTCTAGATGATTTCAACAAGACATAAGAGCCTAATTTGTTCAAGGTGGTGGAAGCAACACTTGCAGACTATAAGGACATGAAAAAAGTGAGAGTTGAATGTACACGATGCAATACATGGTTTTGTTTAGTTCCGACAAGTGGTAATATTGTCAGTTCTCTAAATGAACACATGAAATCAAAGAAGCACACTACTACTACGACAAATGAGGCTTCACATCAGGAGATTGGGCTGAGGAGTGGCATAGTTGGGAGACCTAAGAAGCCTACAAATGATAAGTCCCAACAAAGTTTGACTAGGTTCTTAGTGCCATCATCACCATCAGTATTACATAGAGGTTCTACAAGTGCAACTCCTACTTCAGGTGTGTTAATTAGTGGTTAATTAATAGTTTAGACTAAACTTGAATATGAATTTGTATATTATTTGGTTATCGTAATTCTAATTATTTATTTATTTATTTGTTGTGTTGTCATCTTATTATAGGTCAATTGTCTCCCTTGTTACTACAATGTTGGGGGTATTGGTATCCTTATATTGATAGAAATGGGGAGAGATTGGAAACAAAGGTCCTAATGGATGATCAAAGGGGTGGAAAATTATGGGCCATAGAGAAGCATACCAAGATCATGCTATGTTATGAGGGTATTGAATGTCGTATTGATGGTACATATAGGCATATTCATTGCCAGAGGGGTTCTGAAACAGGGACCCCTTTTGATTCACTAACATGTAGATTTTGTAAGTTGGTTCCAAAATGTAATGACTTCAGGATGCGATTATATCGTGAATCAAGGTGCACCAATAAAAGAAGTGAACGAGATACAGGAAAAGGTAGAAGATTGGACTATTTGACTCAAAATGAATTGAAGAATGCTGCAAGGGTTACAAATGCTAATCATAGATCAACAATGCGAGCTCTTTGGTGGGAGAGGACAAAGGTTGCTACACTCTCTATTAGAATGAGATCTCTAAAGGAAAAGTTGTTTGAATCGGCAGAAAGGAAGGATGTCTTTAGGTTTTGTAAGGATGTTTGTGAGGCACATAAGCAAGGAAAATTACAAGGTAAAGATGCAGTTTGGGAATTTGTCAAGGATATATTTCATAATTTGATTCATGAAAAAGCGGGGAGAAGGTATAGTACATCCACAAAATCCCTTTATGAGATGATCAAGTTATGGGGAGGTCCTAGATTACATAACTTTATTAGCTTGAATATGGATGGTCCTTCAATATCTACAACTTTAAGGCAAGTTAGAAAGTCATTGACATATATTCCAGGGGAGCACGAACACATTTTTGAGGCAGTTGGAAAAATTTATGCTTCTTATAAAGCCAAACATGGTATATATGGACCAATTCCTGTATGCCTTGCAGAAGATGAAACAATTGTGAAAAAATATGTTAGGTGGGTAGCAAAAAGCGATACATTGGTGGGGTTTTGTGGTTTGAAAGAAGAACATCAATGCCAATCACATTTCTTGGTGACAGTTGGTGAGGGAGATGCAGGCTATGAGATTATAACAAATTCTTTTAAAAACAATGTTATTGGACATTATGCACGTGTTATTATTGCAAACCCTTTACATGAAAAACTTCCTCGTTTGGTTGTGGTTGTTCATCCAACATGCAATAAATTCAATGCAAATTTTGTTTATCAACAATGGAAAAAGGTAGAATTTATGTGGAAGAAACACGTAGAAAACAATTTGGGACCTATTGTTGGTCATTCCTCAGATGGGGATAGCAGAAGAAGACAACTTATGTTGAAGGATTATTCTTCAACATCAGGTCCTCGATATCAAATTCCTTGGGAAGGGTGGAGGCTAACTGGGTTGTACAATGGTTGCAATGTAACAGGATTGCATGACCAAGATTACATCCACAATGGCAAAAAGCTAGTGAATCCTTTGTTTAGCGGTCGACGAGAATTGATTTCAGGAAATGAGTACATAAGTTTTGGCCATGTCAGAATGGTTTATCACAGTTTTAAAGTGGATGATCACAAGCTTAAGTGTGAAGATATAGAGAGGATGGATCGTCAAAATTGGGGTTCCGCACAACGGATTGCTTCAAGGCATGTTCAGAGGTGTTTGAAAGAGTTGAGAAGTACACCAAGTGGAAAGTTAGAGAGGACACTAGCTACAGAGACTTACCTAATGATTGTTGCTGACTACATTGACATTTTTATGTCTCATAGTTTGAGCCTCTGGGAAAGAGTGTGAAATGCTTCACGAGTTCATCATTTCTTCACATTATGGTTATGTTGGGTACAAAAACAATCTCATACTAATGTCAACATAAATTTCATCAGCAGAGAGGCATATCAAGATGTGAGAATTTCTTGTCATTTTGCAGTTTTGTTGATGATATTGTTTCGAGATCAATACTCTAACTTGCCATGTGTTTTGCACTTGACTGGGTCAGATGTATGTGAGAACTTATTTAGCAAAGTTGGTGGGATGGTTGGAGTGGAGAGGGCTTATGATTTCACTGACTTGCTTCATGTTGTTGGAACCCTTAATAGAGTTGTTGAAGAAGAATCAAATTCCCAAGGGCTTCATTTTAATAAATCCCATAAGAAGCAAGAAAACATTTGGAATAAATTGCACCAAGAAACAATACAAAATATTGACATATTGTCGCAATATGATTCAATATCCACAGACGCTAAAATTGTAGAAGCCCTTAAGAATGGATTGAAGGATGCACAAGACATTTTATCAACTCTTGGAATGAAACCATAAAATTACACTCAATGTTCGTGGTGGGTTAAACCATGGACAGAGGATAAAGATTATTCAACATTTCAAATTGTGGATGAAGTGGTTGATGATTCTCCACCGAGATGTTCCAACTCTATATTTCAATCTTCATCTTCATTGGTACACAATGAAAGTGAATTGAAAATAATGGAAAGTGAGTGGAGACACGAGTTGGATGAAATTTTAGATTCCACTGATGAAAATGTAAGCAAAACTATAAAACCAGTGGTGAATCTTGATGGTAAGGATATGTTCAAAGCATGTTTGGTTAGTCAGTTGAATGTAAATCCAACATTATCCAAAGATAGGTTGACAAAAGTGAGAAGTGGGGTCTACTTTAGGCGAGATGGGAATACTCTACAAAAGGGTGTTTCAATTGGCTTTGGAATTGGATCAGATTGTGGGGTGTTGTTTGAAAACAACTCAATTCCTCCCACTGAACGTATTGCAAGAAAAGGTGTTCCTCGAAGTACAAAACAAGGTGTTTCTTGTGGAATGTGGTACATTGGAAGGGTTCAAAGAATAAGGAAGAAGGATGGTAATAGGGTGTTTGATTACCATAATGACATCGACCTTTTGGATAGATTAGAAGGCATTGAGCTTCAATTATGTTGGTACAATCGAATAAAGGGGCAACGCTTGTATAAATATGATTTGACTGATCATGCTTTTGTACAACTTGAATCTGTTATAGCAATCGCAAACTTATCGTACAATGCTAAGAATGATACATACAAATTAGAAGAAAGTGATTACAAAGTTTTTTCAGATTTTGTGAAAATTTTGAACAAGGTTAATTTTCAAAACATTCTACTTTCACTTTCCTTATGTATTTCCATATGTTGGATTATTTATAAATAGTTTTTGGTTATATTTTTGTTGATTTGTTTGTATGAATCTGATGTTAATTTTGTACTTTTTGGCTTTAGGTATAGTGAATACTTCAAATGGTGAATGTTCGAGATAACTCAACCTTTTTTTGCTACCTACTTTTTGGTGTAAGTTTCTTTCACTAGCCATTTATCTTTTGTAGTTGTGTTTCATTCAAACATTAATTTGGTATTTCTTCCATAAAAACAATATAATTACATACCTATATAACTATATGTACCCCTTACCTCAACACATATATACATTTTGAATATAAGGGCATCCCTTACCTCAACACTTATGTTGGATGCCTTCTATTGTGGTTCTTCTGAAGTTGGTCCATTTAATCACGAAAAGCAAGAAGAATTGGTTCCTTTTTTTATGAATATGTTTTGAAGAAACGTCTATGGTTCTTCTCACTAATGTTAATGTTTTCCTTGAATTTTTAGATTAATGGTTCGCTTGCTAGAAAGGATATCAAGGATCTAATGGCACGGGGTTCAATCATGATGGTTTTTGTTCACTCAAGTCAACAAATTTACACCAGAGCAATGGCTAACACATGAAGTGCATTTGATTTTGAATGTTTTTGTGGTAGTTGGATTTCCTATTTTTCAAATTGGACATATAAATCAGAGTTTGTAGCTCAAAAAATGTGCCATCAGAGTCTTTTTGCAAGTATTTATATTTTGGCCACCTTGATATCATTTTTATTTTTATTTTTGCAAAAATATATTTATTGTTTTGGAAAAATAGGCCCTTGTAATTTGGCCTATATTGGATATATCACATGAGAGCTATTGTACTTGGAGTTTTTTTTTTTGATAATACAGAGGCAGTTGCAGTAAGAATTTTGGGATTCATGTGGTATGGCTTTATAGCATTGTATCTCCTTCGTGTTTCATTTCATCGAATGTCTTCTAAGTTCCATTTCATATCTTATGCTTTCACTGATTGTTCTAAAGAGTTATAAACAGAATTCATAAATCAATTTATGCTCTGTTTTGTAAGGGAAATTATGTTGTGTTACTTTCTTCTTATAGAATGAGTTAATTATCTAAATGCTCATTCTAATTCCATTTCTCATCCTACACTGCAATGACAAAGCCTGAAAGCTATCAAAGTCTACCTATCTTGCCCCATTATCGCTACTATAATTCGTTTAGCTAACAACTTTATAACACTATCCTTGCTAGCAACAATAGGTTTGAATTGGTGTCATCATCACTGCAAGGAAAACCCCTAAACTTGATACTGATCCAGGATTTTCAGATTGTTGAACACCATTTCCACAACTTTTTATTGAGTTTTTCTTTGACTGCATCACGGAGATTGCTGCAGTGCTGGCTCTTACACGGATGGGTGAGGCTGGCTGCAGAGTTGACACTACAGCCAGGCTTGCCCAATGGAGAATAGAAAATTTGGCTTCTTATACTTCCTACAGGAAGTACGATCCTTTCAAGATAGGGGTGTGGAATTGGTAAGCATCTTTATTCTGGATTTTTTCAACAATCGTATTGATGCTCAACATACAGATGGGGAATGGTCAGTAGAAAAGGTTCTTCAGGTCATAGTTGCTAATAGCTGGTCATGGCGGGGTGAAGGGATGAAGGTACAGAATTGGCTATGACATGGTAGAAAATGACGATAGTAATATGAAAAAAACTTTGTTTTGAAAGAGTCATGTTTCAGTATTTGAATTTACTTTTATTATTCTCTATATTTGTTGTTAGTGGTTTGATTTGTCCTAATTATAGATGGTTTGTGTGTTTTTTAGATGTTCACCCAGATAAAATTCACCTATGAGCAGGAACTTCACCCAAAAGAGTTTTTTATTCCATATGTGTGGAAGTTAGTTGTATCGCAGAGGTATGGTAGCAGACACATTCTTAGGATTTATAATCTTCTGATCTCCCCTACTGCTGAAGTTTTTCTGTTCAATGAAATAGTGATTTACAGCGATTGTTTTCTTCATTAAAAATGAAAATCGTCTCAAAACTAACATGTTTTTTAGTCAGTTCATTATATGTTAGTGGTCACTAATGCAAGGTAAAAGTGGGTAAACCCCTCAACAATTTGTAATTTTCTACAGTCCAAGATTGCACGCAGAAAGACTTCATAGATGATATGTTAAATTGTTTAATACCATGCCTCGGTTTTATAATTCATGACTTGTTGAAAGCATCAATTTTCTACATTTATTTACAATGTGATCTGTGTATTGTATTCAGTGGCATGGATTTCAATCTCAACACCATTCACTTATTTCAAGCAAGGTCACCTACAGAGGTGAGTATTCATTACAACCTTTGGTTCAAGATAGGGGTGTGGAATTTGGCCACTATACTCCTATTTGACCATTATTCTTCAGCCCTACTCTTCTGCTTGATTGCCACTTGATTTGAGATCTACAAAATGAGCGATTCTTATTTCAGTGTCATGGCTATTGTTTGAAAAAATGTGACATATACATTTTACCGAGGTCTCCTATTTGAAAATCTAGGGGCTAGTAACATACTTGGGTCATTGTCTCCCAAATAAGGATACATGTTACCAATGGCCTTGCAGCATTCATGGGATGATGAAAAAAGTGCTAGAACCACATCTTGACTCAACTCTGTGCTAGAACCAGAAAAAATAGTCAAGGTTAAAACCTCGGTGAGTGTAGATTCTGTGTAATCTAAAACCTGGGTTATGAATTTCCCTCTTGTCATCAAGTGTATGTATCAGCGATTATATCAATATGGTGGTCCCTCTTATACATCTTAATCGTAGAATTGTCCTTCTTGACCTCATTATCCTTAGGCTCTAACTACTCAATCTGTTGTGAGTGATGACTCTAGTTGCAGAGACATAACCAATAACAATGGGGTATTTGATAGAATAAGAAGGGAGAATTATGGTTGAATGAGAGAATATGGAGATATAGATTTTCCTAGTACTCTCAATCGTAGGCTCTTAACCCACAAAGAGAACGTGATCACCAAAGTGTTTGAGCCATAAGTTTATGTAGCTCAATATCTATGTGCATGAGTGTTTGACATTAGCATAACTCAAGGATTAGCATAGAGGATTGGTCCTAAAGGTTTTAGTGAAATTTCCTCATTTCCTCGTAGATTTTCTATATATACTGGGTCCATTTGAAGTTAAAAACCCTAGTATGTTAAGAACTACATGAATACGGTTAGCAGTGTAGTCAATATTTCTTTAAAATATAATGTGAATATTATTAGGCTCATACAAATTTTTGGAGGAATTTAATGTCGGTGGATTTATGGGGCTACTGTTTTGCAGGGGCTTTGTTTGGATTCTCACAACTGAAAGTGTTGGAGGTTGGTTTATCAGCTTCAACAAAGGTTATGGAAAAACAATCAGATAACTCTAGTTCTACAGTAGATTCTAGCTCAGGGAGAAACAAAACTACTGACATTTCCCCTGCCCCTTCCTTGAAAGGAAACATCACTAGTACAAGCTCGGAAAAGACCATTGCCAAAGCCATCAAAGCACCTACAAATAGTATGACTGCAGTAAGTGCCACATCAGGTCCGAGTTGGTGTGTAGCCATCGGCGGTATAAGCGGTCAGGTTGCGGACTACACAGTTATGCTGTGGACTTGGAGGAAGCGGTGTGGAAAAATCCAGCAAGGAGGCTCTTGTTTTATTCCTGATAGTGTCTTTTCTCATGCTTCAAATTCTTTTAACAGTTAATACCAAAAGAATGGGATGGCACCAGGAACCTGTGATTTTGCAAGTACTGCAGTAATCACTACTACAGATCCAAGTAAGTGGCACTGTGTATAATTCACCTTCAAGGAGGTCAGTCTATAGCATAGATATTATTATGCAAATAATTCACCTTCATATAAATTCATTGGAGTTGTCCTGAAGCATATGTGAAGTATACTTTGTGTGTTTTTGTATATATATATATATATAGGATCTGATAGAGCTATTTAGGAAACCTTCTTTTGAAATCTAAAGGCTGTGCTATGAAATTTCCTTCGGTCTACCAGCATTTATAATGATGTGATGGTCTCTCTTTCCCATGAACCATGACTTAAAAAAACAATTCAAAGAAGTGTTACTCAAGCTTTCTCAAGTACACCGCCATGGGTTAATTACAAGAGTGACACAAGGTTACACCCTGTACAAAGTTCAAACAACCTTATGTTTTTTTTAGACTGTTAAGCAAGGACTTTTGGATTTCAGTGAGTTTGTCCAGAATTTCAATGGGGGATGTGATGGAATATGAATGCAAAAATATGGTTGTATGAGAGAATGAAGAAAAAGAGGTTCACCTTATTCTTAGATGATGTATGAGGAGAGGGTATTCAGATGATGGAGGAATTGGGTCTACTTCAGCTAGCCGAACACTCTAATTCCAATATTATTGTGAGTTGCAGAGATCACAACAAATTGTTAAATATTAGAAACTCAAACTCCAAGGTTACTATGAGTTCAGGGACCACACCCACTGTTAAATATGGTAGTTGCAGAGACATAACCAATAACAATGGGGTATTTGATAGAATAAGAAGGAAGAATTATGGTTGAATGAGAGAATATGGAGATATAGATTTTCGTAGTACTCAGAATCGTAGGCTCTTAACCCACAAAGAGAACGTGATCACCAAAGTGTTTGAGCCATAAGTTTATGTAGCTCAATATCTATGTGCATGAGTGTTTGACATTAGCATAACTCAAGGATTAGCATAGAGGATTGGTCCTAAAGGTTTTAGTGAAATTTTCTCATTTCCTCGTAGATTTTCTATATATACTGGGTCCATTTGAAGTTAAAAACCCTGGTATGTTAAGAACTACATGAATACGGTTAGCAGTGTAGTCAATATTTCTTTAAAATATAGTGTGAATATTATTAGGCTCATACAAATTTTTGGAGGAATTTAATGTCGGTGGATTTATGGGGCTACTGTTTTACAGGGGCTTTGTTTGGATTCTCACAACTGAAAGTGTTGGAGGTTGGTTTATCAGCTTCAACGAAGGTTATGGAAAAACAATCAAATAACTCTAGTTCTACAGTAGATTCTAGCTCAGGGAGAAACAAAACTATTGACATTTCCCCTGCCCCTTCCTTGAAAGGAAACATCACTAGTACAAGCTCGGAAAAGACCATTGCCAAAGCCATCAAAGCACCTACAAATAGTATGACTGCAGTAAGTGCCACATCAGGTCAGAGTTGGTGTGTAGCCATCAGCAGTATAACTGATTCAAGGTTGCAGACTACCCTGGATTATGCCTGTGGACTTGGAGGAGCAGACTGTGGAAAAATCCAGCAAGGAGGCTCTTGTTTTATTCCTGATAGTGTCTTTTCTCATGCTTCAAATGCTTTTAACAGTTACTACCAAAAGAATGGGATGGCACCAGGATCCTGTGATTTTGCAAGTACTGCAGTAATCACTACTACAGATCCAAGTAAGTGGCACTTTAACTATTGTCATCATTATTTTCTTTAGAATTTTCTTCCTGTAAGTAGGTAGAATTTTTAGGGGAACACTTTAAGTGGGTAGGTTCTGGAAATGGTATTTTCCAATGTGGTTTTGAACCTTTGACCATGTCAATGGCTCTTTCCTTGGTGCTGAAAAGCCCTGTAATTAGGATCAAATACAACATATGATAGCCCTAACCAATTTTTTTAATAATGAAAAAGTAATCCCTAAATGCAATTTTTAAAAACTCAAGGTGGAAAGGCAGTTAAGCGTCCGTGAAAAATGCTTTCTACATAATCTAGGAAGTTATTGATCTCACCACCTCGTATTCCATCTGTCGCAAGTATGAGTTAAGTTTTCTGGAGTTGCTCTCGTTTTCCACCCTTATGATCAAGTTCAACATACTAGTGTGGATTGCTATCTCCACCGCTCCCTTCCTCAAGCTGCACTTTGTCCAACACTGCCCTCGACTAATGGCTTCT
The DNA here is from genome assembly GCA_034641835.2 of Pinus albicaulis. NCBI lineage: Eukaryota > Viridiplantae > Streptophyta > Pinopsida > Pinales > Pinaceae > Pinus > Pinus albicaulis. The sequence goes on from CM076577.1 coordinate 27,534,867, forward strand.
CTACTATTGAGCTTCTTTCCCTTGTATGATGGGCACCCTTAATAGGCATATCTAGAAGTGTATGTTTGTATCTCCATCAACTAGTTGAAAACAGAGCAAGATGTGGAACCTTCTTTAATTTGTATCATACTAACAAATCTCCTTCTTCTTATGTATGTAAAATAGAGGGTTCCTCGAGGCAAGGAGGTCAGTGTATAGCATAGATATTATTATGCAAATAATTCACCTTCATATAAATTCATTGGAGTTGTCCTGAAGCATATGTGAAGTATACTTTGTGTGTTTGTGTATATATATATATATATATAGGATCTGATAGAGCTATTTAGGAAACCTTCTTTTGAAATCTAAAGGCTGTGCTATGAAATTTCGTTCGGTCTACCAGCATTTATAATGATGTGATGGTCTCTCTTTCCCATGAACCATGACTTAAAAAAACAATTCAAAGAAGTGTTACTCAAGCTTTCTCAAGTACACCGCCATGGGTTAATTACAAGAGTGACACAAGGTTACACCCTGTACAAAGTTTAAACAACCTTATGTTTTTTTTAGACTGTTAAGCAAGGACTTTTGGATTTCAGTGAGTTTGTCCAGAATTTCAATGGGGGATGTGATGGAATATGAATGCAAAAATATGGTTGTATGAGAGAATGAAGAAAAAGAGGCTCGCCTTATTCTTAGATGATGTATGAGGAGAGGGTATTCAGATGATGGAGGAATTGGGTCTACTTCAGCTAGTCGAACACTCTAATTCCAATATTATTGTGAGTTGTAGAGATCACAACAAATTGTTAAATATTAGAAACTCAAACTCCAAAGTTACTGTGAGTTCAGGGACCACACCCACTGTTAAATATGGTAGTTGCAGAGACATAACCAATAACAATGGGGTATTTGATAGAATAAGAAGGAAGAATTATGGTTGAATGAGAGAATATGGAGATATAGATTTTCCTAGTACTCAGAATCGTAGGCTCTTAACCCACAAAGAGACCGTGATCACCAAAGTGTTTGAGCCATAAGTTTATGTAGCTCAATATCTATGTGCATGAGTGTTTGACATTAGCATAACTCAAGGATTAGCATAGAGGATTGGTCCTAAAGGTTTTAGTGAAATTTCCTCATTTCCTCGTAGATTTTCTATATATATTGGGTCCATTTGAAGTTAAAAACCACAGTATGTTAAGAACTACATGAATACGGTTAGCGATTGTAGTCAATATTTCTTTAAAATATAGTGTGAATATTATTAGGCTCATACAAATTTTTGGAGAATTTAATGTTGGTGGATTTATGGAGACTCTTGTTTTACGGGGGGCTTTGTTTGGATTCTCTGGCCCGAAAGTGTTGGAGGTTGGTTTATCGGCTTGTGAAGGTTATGGAAAAACAATCAAATAACTCTAGTTCTACAGTAGATTCTAGCTCAGGGAGAAACAAAACTACTGACATTTCCCTTGCCCCTTCCTTGAAAGGAAACATCACTAGTACAAGCTCGGAAAAGACCATTGCCAAAGCCATCAAAGCACCTACAAATAGTATGACTGCAGTAAGTGCCACATCAGGTCAGAGTTGGTGTGTAGCCATCAGCAGTATAACTGATTCAAGGTTGCAGACTACCCTGGATTATGCCTGTGGACTTGGAGGAGCAGACTGTGGAAAAATCCAGCAAGGAGGCTCTTGTTTTATTCCTGATAGTGTCTTTTCTCATGCTTCAAATGCTTTTAACATTTACTACCAAAAGAATGGGATGGCACCAGGAACCTGTGATTTTGCAAGTACTGCAGTAATCACTACTACAGATCCAAGTAAGTGGCATTTTAACTACTGTCATCATTATTTTCTTTAGAATTTTCTTCCTGTAAGTAGGTAGAATTTTTAGGGAACACTTTAAGTGGATAAGGTTACGATGGTATTTTCCAATGTGGTTTTGAACCTTTGACCATGTCAATGGCTCTTTCCTTGGTGCTGAAAAGCCCTGTAATTAGGATCAAATACAACATATGATAGCCCTAACCAATTTTTTTAATAATGAAAAAGTAATCCCTAAATGCAATTTTTAAAAACTCAAGGTGGAAAGGCAGTTAAGCGTCCGTGAAAAATGCTTTCTACATAATCTAGGAAGTTATTGATCTCACCACCTCGTATTCCATCTGTCGCAAGTATGAGTTAAGTTTTCTGGAGTTGCTCTCGTTTTCCACCCTTATGATCAAGTTCAACATACTAGTGTGGATTGCTATCATAGCTCCCTTCCTCAACGTACTTTGTCCAACAGGTTGCCCTCGACTAATGGCTTCTCTACTATTGAGCTTCTTTCCCTTGTATGAGTGGGCACCCTTAACAGGCATATCTAGGTGTATGTTTGTATCTCCATCAACTAGTTGAAAACGAGCAAGATGTGGAACCTTCTTTAATTTGTATCATACTAACAAATCTCCTTCTTCTCCTGTATGTAAAATAGAGGGTTCCTCGGGGCAAGGAGGTCGGTGTATAGCATAGATATTATTATGCAAATAATTCACCTTCATATAAATTCATTGGAGTTGTCTGAAGCATATGTGAAGTATACTTTGTGTGTTTGTGTATATATATATATATAGGATCTGATAGAGCTATTTAGGAAACCTTCTTTTGAAATCAGAAGGCTTGTCTTTATGAAATTGTTAAACCTTCGGTCTACTGACATTTCATGCCATGTGATGGTCTCTCTTTCCCATGAACCATGACTTAAAAAAACAATTCAAAGAAGTGTTACTCAAGCTTTCTCAAGTACACCGCCATGGGTTAATTACAAGAGTGACACAAGGTTACACCCTGTACAAAGTTCAAACAACCTTATGTTTTTTTAGACTGTTAAGCAAGGACTTTTGGATTTCAGTGAGTTTGTCCAGAATCCAGATAACCCGGGTCAGGTAGTTGATTGTGAATGTACCTTCATGTGCATGGAGTTATAATCTACTTTACTCATGGGGTATCTCTTATATGCCTGTTTCAATCTATTCACTTCTCTGTTCAAGCCAACTAGCCTTTAATGTTGTATTTGCATTGATATTGAACATGCAGAAAATTACTCCATATATCTTGAATTCTCTGGTTTTTCTGACTTTGGGTGCAATTTTCTTGTCGTTCATCCAGATGGCGATAGGCCTAAGGGAGTGAATACTTCCAAGTACATAGTAGGCTTCATTTGCATTGTTGCAGCTTCTGCAATCTATCGGCTGCTTCTTCCATTGATGCAGCTTGTATTCAATGTGGTTATAAAGAAGGAGACCTTTGCAGTGGTTCTGCAGATGCAAATTTTCACATCCATAGTTGCTACTGTGGTATGAATATTTGGATTGTTTGTTAGGGGGGAGTTCATAGATATGAAAAAGGAGGCTGAGAAGTTCGCAATGGGGACAGTTGCCTATTATATGACATTGATATGGTCTGCAATAGGTTGGCAGGTTTGTTCTGTTGGTAGAGTGGGTTTGATATTTTTGATTTCTGCCTTGTTCTCAAATGTGATTAGCACTCTGGCCCTCCCTAATGAATCTAGCATTAGGGCCAAATGTCTTGCGGGAATTTCTCACATTAAATTAAATAAGATCAAAACAATAAAAATTAAATTAAATGATCAAGACATTTTTCCAGTTAACAAATCAGTTTCTTCCCAGCGTAAGACTAATGTACCTAGGAAAGGATAGTTAAAAACAGAGTACAGAATAATCATTTAGCTCCTGAGACCATTCCATAGGTTGTTGCACCCACTTTACCTCTTGGTCCACTAGTAAGTTTTGATGTTGCACAATAATTATTGAAGGTGAGGATCCTTGTTCCTCTAGTTGACTTGTTTAAGATTTTTGGGTAGAGATGCACTATTATGCAATCACTAGTTGTGCTATCAGATCTTTGATGCTCATCAAAGAATGGCTTAAAATTCATGATAGAGGAGAGGTTCATATGAAAAAAATGCTCGAAATGTGATTGATTATTGGTTATGTTTAAGAGAAATGTTCTACACTAGCATGCTTTCTAAAATTCATTTATATTTGCTCCACACATGCAGCTTCAGGAAACTACACAATCTTCATCTGGAGAAACTGATGTCAAATTTCAGATAACGAAAAACACTTTGGAGGCCATGTTGAGATCTATGTACTACATAAGAGACCAACTGTCTGATGCTGTAAGTAGATCCAATTATATACTGCAATAAATTTCATAAATTTAGAAGTTAGAACATAATTATTCATATTTGTATAGTGTAGTTTTTATTAGTCTTATTAACTAGTTGATTGAATTTTTAATTTGAATCTACTCCATAGTTTTCTGATACTTTCCATAATAGGTCTACTTCTACTTGAACTTCTTACAAGACTACTATGTAATGAAATTCCACGTGTTGTTTTCAGGGTGCAACTTCAAGTGGGTAGCATTGAGGAAGGGTCAGCAATAATGTATTTGAATATAGAAAAATCATTAAATGTATTTGGTCTGGATTTTGAGACATGAAAAGTGAGAATTCATTACTTAATGAATATTTTAGTGAGTGGGTGGGAAAAAAATTCAATATGAATGGTTAAAAGAGGGAAAGGGACAGCGTTGTACTTGGGCCACTTTCATGTAATAAGAGTCTCATGAATATTTCAGTGAGTGGGTGGGAAAAAAATTCAATATGAATGGTTAAAAGAGGGAAAGGGATAGCGTTGTACTTGGGCCACTTTCATGTAATAAGAGTCTCATGACACTTAATAGTTACTTGAGCTTGAAGTTATGGTTTCTTCTTGTTTGTATAATCAAGGGTTTCCCCTTCTTTTGTAACTCATTACTTGATCAATACAATTAACAACCTACATTGCAGAGCTCTTCCTCGATATTATTTGGATGCCTCTAAACATTGTTTTTTTTGTTGTCATTTTCTACTTATTTGGGGTTTATTGTTATTTTATTGCTTCTTGTACTATTGTAGTTGAAATAGTAGTGCAACTTTGTGATGCAAGGGCATTAGGCTCCAAACAATCCTTGTACATAAATAGACATAAGGGGGGCCTCATGTAATTATTCATAGTTGAGTTATTTAGTTAAATTGTGGAGGAAAATGTAACTACCCGAATGATTAGTGGGCACACGAAGAGGCAGTCAGTTCAATACAGTTAGGAATTTAGGCTAAAAATAGGATTTGAGGAGTTGTCAAATCACTGTAGGAAGCTGAATCGATTGATTTCCCAGTTTGTTTAAAAATAGGCCTAAGAGGCAAAATAGACAGACCTTCATAGGCTGCATAGAGCTGCAGACCTGAAAATCCGTAGAGACAGACTAGTGTAGCAGGAGGCCAGTTGTTTGAAGATCTAGCCAGAGACCCAAAGCTTTGTAACTTGTTTCAATTTTGTATATAAAGGAATTTGCTTCGAAATTATATGTGTGTTGAAGACTTAATTGCGTATGAGAACTGATCAGGGGCTATGGATAGTTTAGAATAAATCCTGTGATAATGGCTCACATGGGAAACCCTGGATCGAAATCGAAAGTAGCAGTTTTTGTGTAGAAGTTTTCATTATGTTAAGGATATAAATATAAAGGAGTGTAAAAAATGTTAATGAAAAAACAGATACTTACAATATCTAGTGAAAGTAGGGGTTTTTTAAATTGGGAAAATGCAATGGGTTAGTATTGGTAGGGGGTTAAATAAAGTGATTTTTAGTGGTATTTTCCAATATGTAGTCAAATTAAGGGTATTGTTTAGTATGCCACGAACGCACGTGCTATGCCATAGGTTAATTGAGTGACGCCCCTGTGGTTGATATAGGCCTTAATTTTGGCTTCTCCCTTTAGCATACTTGTATGTTGTACAATTTTCAACAATATTTTTCTCATCAGTTTGCATACTTGGCCAAATATGAAAAAAAAAAAAACTAAGAAAAGGTTTTATCCTATTCAAAAGGTTGTGATAGTCCTCCACTATGCTTCGTATTTTCCCTCATTGAAAATATTGTATACATAATTTATTGTCTTTGAGTAAAATTACCTCTTGTATCTTGTTTTCCAACCATGGAGTTATATTTGTGCTTATTGGATTTTCACAGACTACATAAGCTTCTTTAAATTCTCTATTATCTTTGTACATTTCCTTTAAACCGTTAAAATCCTAAAATGTTTACTTGGAATTGATGCGTTATCAAATTAACACTACTCTATTCATATAATACCCTATTTGATTTACCACTTGTATACTTGATAACAAATGTGAATTTTTGTAAGAACTCAAGTTATTTATCATAATTTCTTTGACCTAACCCTGGCTAACTCGGTGATAAATTATAAAGTATGGTTTTCAAGTCATTTCATTTTACAACTTGGTTTGAGTTCAAAAACTTTTCTTCAAAGTTTGGGTTTAAAGAATTTTTTTGGAAGATATTTTTTGGAGGCGGCGTGATTTTTCTTGGAGGTATGTACGTGTTTTGTGTTGAAATAAATATTTTGAGCTTCTTTATTCAAAAACTTTTCTTCAAATTTTGGATTTAAAGAATTTTTTTGGAAGACATTTCTTGGAGGCGGTGTGATTTTTCTTGGAGGTATGTATGTGTTTTGTGTTGAAGTATGTGTTTTTTGTTTTTTAAAGTGTGTGTTTTGGATTGGATTACGTATTTTTTACAAAAGATTTTTTTAAATTAAATCTTTTGTGATATTTTTTGTAATTGAGTTATTATCTAATTTTTTGATACAAAAATCTACGAAAACTCAAATAACTAGAGATCTCTCACTCCTCCAAATGACCAATTGATCTGGAAACCCTTGGTTTCCTATGCAGAAACAAGATTGACTCCCTCTGTAAACTCACACCCCTCTTCCTACACCTTGCATTGGATCCTGCAACTTACACTAGATCCTACAATTTGCACTTCTCATTGAGAAATTTTGCCGAAAACATATTTTGTCAATATACTATCTCCCTCAAACTCTGAATCTATTCACACCTCCTATGGGAAATATATTTGGCAATTGGATATGAAACTACTGCATTAGATATGATAACTGGGTAATTTGGCTATTTGATCTTCTTGGTTTAGCCTCCTTTTGCAAATAAATCATCCTTTCTCAGACTCTAATGATACTGGTTATTTATACACTGGAAATCCCCTTCTCTTTCTAGAAAATAGATGTGGCCTCTTCTTCTAATCAAACTACCCCTAGAATGCACATATCTACTCCTACACTTGTAGGTCTCATTCTTCAATTCCTATGGTGTCCTTCCCGAGACTCGCATTTCTTGTAATTTATACCGGTAGCTCACAAATTTTACCTTGAAACTCACATTGGTTGGATGACTAGGCTATAAGGATTTCTATTGCTGAAATTTTGATCTCCTCTTCCCAGCTAGAAAAACTAGAAACCCTCCAAGAATTTGCTAGAAATCCCTTCTGTGTACTCACTCTTCCTTCCTTGTTCAGATCTGTAACTACAAACTCTTGCTGCAAATATTCTGCACCAAAATATTCCCTTCAAATTGAATAATTTTCTCACTGGAATTAGTTCTTATTAATGACATTTCCTGCATCCACATATTTGGAGAAAAATCAAACATTTCCTCCACTTGGATCTAGAAATAATTTTTTGGCTCCTCTGCAAATTGAACCCTTGGATTGGCCTCCAAAGATCTAGATCCTATCCTTCATGTCTCTCTCTAAAATTGCACAATCTCACTTCCTTTCACCTCTAAGCTTTAGATCTGATCAATTATGCTCTAATTCCATGTGAAAATTCCTTTAAATTGCAACAAATATAGTTTATTCTTCTAATTGATTAGAATTTAATTTGTTATAAAAAAATAATGAATAAATAACATTGTAATTCTTCACAATAAAATAATACCGCAGAAGTAAAATTAGGAACAGAGAAATATATGCACGCACATAAAAACCAACACAATATTTTTGGACTAATAGTCCCAGGAAAACCCCTGAAGGGAATACCGATGCAACATTTGTGGGTTTATTTTATTATGCAGAAAATTAGAGAATTACAGTCTAGATTCCCAATTGGCAATCCTTCGACAATCAATCTAAACTGAAAAATAATTTGGGAAACACTTTTCTGTCACAGCAACTTAATCTAGCTCTCTTTGGAAAATTCACACTTCCCACCTTATTCACACATCTAGACTGGAAATGTGCACTATCTGCATAGAATAATTCGATATTCCTTTGGATCACTTCCAAATGAGTTGTATTTCCCTTCCCTTCCCATGGATCTGATTCCTTCTGCCTCTGGGATGTAGATCCAGGTTCATGCACTTTTCTCTAGATCCTAAACTCACACTTTATAGGCAACTAGGGAACTCTTACTACATATTTTGGCCTCTGTGCCAGATAATTATACCTCCCTTTCCTAGATGTGGAAACTATAAGACCCCTTGAGAATTTCTCCAAAAATTCTCCCTACTGCAAACACCTGCTACTCTCTTTCTGTGGCTCAAACAGTGCCCTCACTAAATCTATGAACTAGCTATCTCGATCTACCTTGATCACGTTGATCACAATGATGCAATTGATGTTATCTCCAAGCCCTTGAACCTGCTCTTATAATATCTTCTTTAGACATCAATTGCCATGATTTAATCTCCATCGATGATTGAGATCAATTATACTTCACCAATAGAAGTCTCTAGAGAATTCTCAAACATTGTTAATTAATTTACCACTTTTTCTAAGTTAGACTTAGGAAATAATTTAATTATGGAAAATTAATCTAATTAAGGTATTTCCCAAGCTTATCTCGCGAAATGTTTTATGGCTTTTGCATATCCAGTGTTCCTTAGCCTCTTAGCATCATCTAAGACTCGAACACCTATTCAATGCTACTATAAAATAACATCAAATATCTGTCATCCCTTTGGCCTATGTGCCTGCCTCTTTTTTTCTTTTCTGGAATATTTTTTTTTCCAGTGGGCATGTGTTCTACAAGTTTCATGTTTGAATACATACTCAACATTTAAATGTTGTGTTCTCGTAAGCTAATACTTGGTTCCACAAAAATTTTTGGTATTTTAGTTGAATGTGGTTAGGTAAACCTTTCTTGAGGTCTATCTCTACACAAATTTTGGTCAGAGTGAAGATACCTTTATCTTTTCTTTCAAGGTCCATATTTTTTAATTTTCCTATATCATTTATAATATCCTCTAAGAGCTTGTGGTGCCCAAAAGGAAGAGGGAGATTTGGTATTCTTTCCAGTACTAGCATGGTTGATACCACTATATTTATGGCATCAATTTTTGGGAACCATGGAGTAATGAAGAACCCAACTACACCCGAACACCATGGCCCATCATTTAGGATGTTCTCTACATATTTACTTGTATCAAATTGGACAATGAATAAACCTTTGGAACATAAATAGATGTTACAATTGTTGAAAAGTGTAGCTAGGTCGGTCTTCATATTGAATATGTAATTATGTATTTTATAAAGAAGAAGAAAAAGATAATAAAATGTATTTTGTACTTGATTCATGGCTTTCATGAAAAATATTTTATTATAGGTTAAATAGACTTCTTCTTGATGTCTATCTATGGTTTTGTCTTCTAGATATAAATGTAATAAGTGTCATATATGAAGGGTCGAAGAATGTATGCTCCAAGACCTTGTAGAAGAATAGAAGTCAAGCTAAAAGTCGGGCTCACAAGCAACCCTCAAATATTGATGGAATTAAAGCTCCATATACCATGAAGAACACCTCTCTCAAATGTTGGAATAACCTCTCTATAGTCGGCCTAAACCTCAGTGATGAAGTCGCCTCTATAAGAGTTTGTCTGGTCGGCCTAGAAGAAAGTAAAAACGCACTATATATATATATATATATATATATATATATATATATATATATATATATATATATATATATATATATATATATCACTACTCTACGGTCCATTTACTCTTAACGAATTTTAGTTAGCTCCAAAAGGAAAGTGCAGATTATCTCTGAGAAGTAGACAGTGTTCAAGATCAGAAAAAGAGTGTGGATTTTTCTATGGAAGAGTGTGACAATATGAGGATTCTAGTGGACAGGCAGAAGTGAAAAATATTTTTTTGTGGACATCTCTGACACACTATCAATGGAACAGAATCTAAAATAAATACGATGTAAGAAAAGTGTCCCAGTGTGGTGCGGATTTGTTTTGTGAATTATTTTTGGAAGCAGTGGTTGCAGATCAGTATGAAGGACCTGCGGTCAAGAACAGTGTGGATTTCTATGAAGAAAATAAATGTGGATCATCGTGAATAACTTGCAAATTAATCTGCAGGGTTCATGTGACTAAATGCATAGCAAAGTCTATGGCTTATCCTTAATAATATGCACTCAAAAAAATTTGAGATGTAGAGTCCATCTGTGAAAGGCATTCATATGATGAGTTGTGAAATAATGTGAATGACTGAATTTTGTTTTGATGTAGAGTCTAAAGGCTATATTGCACAGCGAAAATAGAAGGAAGGTAAATCTATGATTTACCTTCCTATCTACAGTACGTAAAAGGAAGCAATGTATCTCAAAGGAATAAGGTTTAAAGGATATGCAAAATAAAGTATAAGGTTTCAAGTGATTTTTTAATATTTGGGTAACCAAGAATAGATAAAAGAAGATAGAGATCGAGTTCTCTAGTGTTGGTGCTAGTCAGTGCAGATTGGTTTAGAAAAAAAGGATGAGCATTGGAAGACAACAAAGAAGCAGGGACAAGGTCTCGAAAGCATACATAAGTTAAGGGTCTGAGTCTTGGTCATGGTACTTATCATTTGAAATTCTATAAGAATAATTTCTCGTGTGTTTTCCTCTCCAAGAGGGAAAGGTTTTGCCTTGGCTCAAAGAGCCTAAATTTGTGTCTCTTGTATTTTGGTAATTGACTTGAAGAAAGACTAAATAAGCTAAGAAGAGAAGAAATAAGTAAAACAAGTAAGCTCACAAATATTTATTGAGGATAGAATTTGAATTAATCACCGCCCCTCCAAATTCTCAACATGGAATCAGAGCTAAGGTGCTAAACTCAAGGGCTGCTAGATGAAGGAGACACTCCAAAAAGCGAAGATCAAAAGTTTGGGTTGGAAAATCAAATCAATTTGAAAAGGAAGACTCTCTAACTACTTTAAGATCTCCTATCTCATTTAAATGATCAACTCAATCAAGAAAGTAATCTTCTGTTATCAAAGTTTTCACATACAAGAAATTTTTAGGAGGAGGACTTCAATTTCTGAAGATATACTCCATCATCAAGGAAGCTTTTGAAGGAAAAATTCACTCTATCAATTCAGTATCTATGATTTTATCTAAATCTATCAAAATGTATTCTTTGCAAAAGAAAGCAACAGAATGGTTAGGGTTTAAAAACTTTCTTGCATGGAAGACAAGGATAATGAAGTCATACATGAAGGGAGATAAAAGAGCCCAAAATATTCTTACAGAATCCATAAAAGACTCTCTCATCTCCGATGTATCAAATCTGGAATAATCAAAAGGAATATATGAGAAATTGGTGGAGCTATTCTCTGAGAGTATTGTAGGATAAAAAAACTCTCTGAGATCATCTACAAGGAGAGGTAGAATCATCTGCCAGATGAATGGGGAAAATTCACTTCAAAATTATACAGGAAGAAGGAAGCCACACCATTCCATGATTTAGGGTCTCTATGTAAAATAGAGGAAACAATATTGAAAAGCCGAAGGTATTACAGGATCAAGTGAAGGGAATCAAGCCTTTGCAGTCACGTTGAGAAAAAAAGGAATATTCAGTAAGATTGGTCCTCATAATAGTATGAACAAAGCACGATGCTTTGGATGAGATGAACATGGGTATTATAATAGAAATTTCCCTTAATTTGAAAAAGGAAAAGATAAATAGGAAAGAAGCCCATGTCTTTGAAAAAGAACCTGATGCAAAGAAATATAAGAAAGAAGAAGCAAGGGATATCCACTATGATTGAGATAATTTTCTCCTTTAAGTGATTTTTGTTTATTGTATGATGGGAGGAAATGTAGCATCCTGATCGAATCATGGTAGGAGCTCCTGGTGAACCAGCTCTGGGAAAACCTCTCTGACAAAAATTACTAATGGAAAGAAGTCATCAAGAGCAAGGGTCATCATGGAAACATATTTCTGGGATGTGATGACATATTGATGAAGCGGGCCAAGGGAATGAAGCTCTTCATTCTTGAGAAATTTCTACAGGATGACTCAAGAGAAAAAGGTATGAGCTATGTATATATTTATATGCTGACATTGGATGCTGTGAAGTCATGCCATGTGGCTGCAAGTAATGGAATTCTGTACTTAGAAGTATGATCTATGGAGGATTATCTCTCAATTCACGAACATATGAAATCAACATAATATGTCCTCATGGAATATGAGGTGGTTGTATATGAACGAGAAACTAGAAATTTTGTATGTTCCTGGGAATCAAGAATGTGAAGAGAGGAAGAGATCATGAAATGCAACCATGTCAAGAGGCAGTTATCATCTAGAGGCCAAGAATATGTGACTTGGAGATCTCCTAGAAATATATTTAGACTCTGACGGAAGTCTGGTAAAGAAGAAGACCCTTGGAAAAATATATCATTAGGAGATGTGTTAATCTGTATGAAGGATGTCGATGCCTACAGGAACATGTCATGGTGAAATATCATCAGTGAGGTAACTTTTGTTTTAAAATTTCATATGTATATATTTATTTGGATGAATTTTTGTAGGGATGCTAATCATGAAAAAGGATGTATGATCCTAGGAGATGATTCGAAGGAAATCAGCATGGCACAATAGTGGACCAGATAAGGAATTCTGATGAATCACTTTCTGACCATTGACATGACTCAGGATGAAAGTGATGGATGATCTGTGCCCTATGAAGCTAAAATTTTAAGATTCCTCAATATCGAAATCCATGACATCGAGGACAGGAATTCTTCATGAGAATTTGGGTGTCTCACCATTGCTATTGGAGGTCCCTGGTTAAGAGGGAGCATGATGATAAGTTTCTTACTTGGAAGAAGCTTGGTAATTCCTAAGAATGAGCTTACGTACATTCCTTGTATATGAATGAGTACATTCCCTTGTGGAATAGGTCCTACCTGGTTGAGAGGGAGAGATAGACACATCATTCTGGTCTTCACTTGGGAGGACAGAATGGAGGATTGGGTAATCATCTGGCATTTGATACTCTTTGAGAATGTATTAGGGCATTCAAGATAAGAGTAGTTAGGGACCGATATTCTTTGAGGGCTAGCTACCCAAGAGAATAATATTCCAAGAAGTTCAAACTTTGGGAACACCTGGGTGGAGTATGTACCTTGGAGAGACAATAATGATGGTTTCTATAAGTCATGTGTCTTGCCAGCATTGTAGCCCATTGTCTCATTGAGAGATGGGGCTGTTAGTTAAGGCCTTTCACTATGACAATGCTAGTTGATATGATGCTATATAGATGTGATTACCAATCTGATTCTTCTAATGAGATTCTTCTGTTTGAAAGTGACCATGTACCTATATGAATACCTCCCTAGTTAAGAGGGATTGTTGAAAATTGTAACTAGGTCAGTCTTCATATTGACTATGTAATTATGTATTTTATAAAAAAGAATACAAAGATAATAAAATGTATTTTGTACTTGCTTCATGGGTTTCATGATAAATATTTTATTATAAGTTAAATAGACTTCTTCTCGATGTCTATCTAGGGTTTTGTCTTCTAGATATAAATGTAATAAGTATCATATATGGAGGGTCTAAGAATGTATGCTCCAATACCTTGTAGAAGAATATAAGTCAAGCTAAATTTCATGCTCACAAATAGCCCTCAAACATAGATGGAAGTCAAGCTCCATATATCATGAAGAACGCCTCTCTCAAATGCTAGAATAACCTCTTTGCAGTCGGCCTAAATCTCAGTGATGAAGTCCACTCTATAAGAGTCTGTCTGGTCGGCATAAAAGCAAGTAACAATGCACTATATATATATATATCACTGTTCTATGGTCCATTTAATCTTAATGACTTTCAGTTAGCTCCAAAAGGAAAGTGAAAGTTATCTCTGAGAAGTAGACAACGTTCAGGATCAGAAAAAGAGTGCGGATTTTTCTATGGAAGAGTGTGACCATATGCAGATTCTAGTGGAAATACAGAAGTGAAATTTTTTTGTTTGTGGACATCTCTGACACACTATCAGCGTAACAGAATCTGGAATAAATGTGATGTTAGATAAGTGTTCCAGTGTGGTGCGGATCTATTTTGTCAATTATTTTTGGAAGCAGTGGTTGCAGATCAGTAGGAAGGAGCTCTGATGAAGAACAATGTGGATTTCTATGAAGAAAATATGTGTGGATCACCATGAAGAAGTTGCGGATTAATATAAAGGGATCATGTGACTAAATCCATAGAAAAGTATATGGCTTATCCTTAATAATATGCACTCAGACAAATCTGAGATATATAGTCCATTTGTGAAAGGAATTCATATGATGAATTGTGAAATAATGCGAATGACTGAAATTTTTTTTGATGTGGAGTCTAAAGGCTATATTGAACAACAAAAATGGAATGGAGGTAAATATGTGATTTACCTTTCTATCTACAGTACGTAAAAGGAAGCAATGTATCTCAAAGGAATAAGGTTTAAAGGAAAGTGATTTTGTAATATTTGGGTAACCAATAATAGATCAAAGAAGATAGAGATCGAGTTCTCTAGTGTTGGTGCTGGTTAGTGTAGATTGGTTTAGAAAATAAGGATGAGCATTGGAAGACAACAAAGAAGCAGTGAAAAGGTCTCAGAAGCATACATAAGTTAAGGGTCTGAGTCTTGGTCATGGTATTTATCATTTGAAAGTCTATAAGAATAATTTCTCATGGGTTTTCCTCTCAAAGAGGGAGAGGTTTTTCCCTGGCTCAAAGAGCCTAAATTTGTGTCTCTTGTATTTTGGTAATTGACTTGACAAAAGACTAAATAAGCTAAGAAGAGAAGACATAAGTAAAACACGTAAGCTCACAAGTAATTATCAAGGAGATAATTTTAATTAATCACCGCCCCTCCAAATTATCAACAACAATTTGGGGTCCAAGAAGAAAAAAACCATGGGTGCAATGCTTTAGATATAGGCCAAAAACCATTGAATCTGAATATTATAGTCTTTAATTGGATAACAGAAAAATGAGAATGTATGTATGGAAGGTTAACTTCAATGCATGGTGATTTTTCCAATTGATATACTATGTCGGGTCCTTGGTTTTTATGGATCTGATATATTGAGTTCAAATATTTCCCAAACACTACATCCTTAAAAGAGATATATCCACTACAATTTCTAGAGCTCTGAGATCCCCCATGTTAGTGCAAGGAGCCACTCCTTGACTACATAAGGAGTAATACTTACACATCATAGTTCATTTCAAATTTTAAAGGGGTTGTTTGAGAGGTGGGATGGTTTCTCAAAGATTTTGAAATGATTTTATGTTCTTTAATACTTTCATGCATTTGGCAAGTTGTGGAAAGTATAAATTGTGTGGGTAAAGGTAGTATGGGGAGCAGAGTGTAACTAATGGAAGAAGATGGATAGTTGGTACCTATTCCAGGAAATATTCCTATCCTAAATCAGTCACACAACTATGATGATGGCTCTTTACACAAAATCTGTTTATGCAAAGCAAAAAACATTCAGAAAATAGATTGCATGTATAAAATATTCCAGAAATTCTTTATGAAAAATCACTGAAATGTTCTATAACACACATATAATTTGCAGAAAACTGAAAGCAGATAATTTACTGTTAAATCCTTTAACAACTTATCACTCACACTTTACTAGTTGCTACAATTCATATTTAGAAGAAATTAACAAATAAAAGAGACACACCACACATTAGATGTTCCTTGAGTCACAAAATCCTCTAGCATGAAGAAAAAATGATTTAATTATATTCAGTCTTCAGGTAGACAAAAATCCAACCTGGAAATGGTATTTACAAGTGGTATATATAGTAATAGAGGTACCAACTCCATTTCTTCTAAAAAGAAGGAAACATTAATTCTAACATTACATATGTGTCAAAATACATTACAACCTTATCTCATCGAAATCTAACAGAAAATACATTTGGAGAAGAAAGAAGAGAATAATTATAGGTCAGAATGCTGAGTGTGTTGCCATGCTACCCCCTTTGTCTGCTGATTTATGCCCTTGTGTCTTTGGTATTTAATAGCCATGTATCTTCATTTAATGAGACCTACAAAAATCTCATAACCACCTCTCTCCATCACTTGTATTATCCAGTTGGTTATGGATTCTTATCCATCCTTAACTGCCTCAGAAACATTTGTTGACAGGTGTCAAAATTTAGTTAAAACAGGTGTTGCCGGAAATTCCAGTAAAAACCTATAACTACACAAAACCTGGAATGCTGCTGGAAATTATGGTAGCGCCCTGTTTATTTTTAAAAAATACACAGAAAATATTGAAAATTATGTGCAGACTTATATTCCTTGACACCTAATTTGATCTTCAAAATTGCAACTGATAAGCAAAAAATGTACTTGTATCAAAACCCTTTTTACCTTCCCTCTATGTGTGTTGCAACTTCAGCCAGCTTATCCAAGTTTGTTTTAATGCCAGCAGCTAATTTGGATCTGGTTTCTCTTGTGGTTGCTTCCTTGACAGGGAATTTGTCCTCCTTAGAACCCTTATGTGTTTTTCTTCTCTTTGAGGGCTCTGAGTGTCACTTTGAAGGGGTTGTGTTATTGTTTTTATTCATGGTTTTCTCTATCCTTAATCCTTCAGTTTTGCCTTCAATATCAATAACCTATGTCATTAGGCTTGGATTATGTAGAGCCTTGGACTTAAGCCTAAACTTGTTGTTGTCTCTGGTATGCCTCTTTTTCGTACCAACAATAGGTTTAGCTTCTTCCTTATTCTTCTTACTGCTGATGTCATATCCAACATCCTTGAGGAGTTCTTCATCTGATCTTGTAGGTTGATATTATTTCTGCAACTTTTGCTAAATATGAGCTTCCAAAATTTCCGGTAGCACCTGAAATTTTGATTTATCTGCAGTTTCAGACCTTCCTCTTCTGGCTCTAGTGTAGACATTAGGAAATGGAGGAACAAGAGGCACTATTTTCATAGATTTGGGTTTGCTTGCTAAGGAAATATTTCCTTTTTCCAACCTTCTTTCAGCCTTGACTGCATAAACTTTCTCTTTTTTTCCCTTGGCCCTCTTATGAATGTTTTATTTTTTGGCCTTTCTCTTTGTTCTTCTTTTTGTAGGTTGAGGGTTTGGTTGCAGAATTGGAGGTGTAGGTGCAAGCTGGCCTGCCCTATAGAATAAAAATTGATCCCAAGTCTGGTTTCTCTTGCCCAACTCTTCTTTAACTAGAACCTTGATTACAACTTGATGGTACAAGCTATAATAAAAAACATTAGTGTGAGTCTGAACTTTGGCTGACATTTTTTTCAGGCTTTTCAAAAAGAAAAATGGCAGACATAATGTCTTTATCCCTACAATGTGAAAAATAAACCTCATGTGATAGATGAATATGACTGTATATCTCCTTTCACAAGTAAGGTATATCTTGATAAGCTTGATAGCTTCTACCCAATCATTTTTAAGATAGCTGCTTGGGATTCCTTTTTCCAAATTTGGATCTTTGTGAGCATATTTGAGGAGGCTATTGAGATCTCCTCCTGGAATGACCTGCCCTTTGAACCACCTTTCTCCTTATTGGGGAAGGTTAAAGGCTTCATCAATGGAGTCTTCATATACCTATAAAGTAAGGCCATAAAATGTAGCTTCCTGTCCATTAAAAGAGTTAACAAACTCTTGGGATACTCATGAGTGAGAGCTCCCTAACTTGGTGCAAAGAGAATACCACCATGACTGAATAAACAAACTTTTTACCCTCGAATTGGAATCAACCAAATCTGCACCTTGTGGCTCTATTCGATTTATCTTACCACCTTTTTTATTCATCTTCAAAAAATAAATGACTCTGTCTCTTGCAATTGATAGGTGGAAGAGTAGAAAGAGTTTTATCTTACAAGTGTGGCCTATATTCACCTTTGAAAATATTGTCTGAAATCCAGACTCCTTCTCAAAGTATGACTCATAACAATTTGAACTCAAACAACTACAACTTTGAATGACATTCTCCTGCTTTTTAGGCAATTTTAAAATCAAATTTTGGTTCACCACCCCATGCAAATCATCCTTCATCATTGAAAATATTCCTCACCATGATGTGAACCATGTGATAATCTATCATCACCTTCAGTTGGCTGCGTTTTCTATATGGATAGCTCCAGATGTCTTGAGATTAGCAAATCTATGAAAAATAGTCACTTACGTAGTCTTTGTTGTTAATTGGCTGAAATTTCCTGCAGCACTACTATGCAACCAGCCAAACGGTTATGGTGTTGAGTGTAATAACCACGATCTCCTTCATCCAGGAAAAAACGTACCTAAACATATGTAAACTGACTTAGGGTTGACATGCAGGAAGGGGTAACGGTTCAGTTCATAACTGCGGGTGACACCATGGTGACACATGGGTTCAACGTATATTACAACTTGACTCAAACTAAGTGACCGTAATACGACACCTATCATTAGATTTAAAAAGATTTAAAAAAGATTTGAGGCATATTTAAACTATAACATGTGGCTTAACTAAAGCAGATGCACTTTTTCATTTATTTTTTTTAGAAACATCACATGCTTCCGGAAATTTCGACAGCATCGAAATAAAAATAAAAAAGACAAAAATAGGAAAATAACAGACTATCTAAAAGGGCTAAAACCAGTGCTTCCAATAATTCCGGTAACGACCAAAAAAAAAAAAAAATTCAAATTTTTTGAATTTTAAGCCTAAAAATAAAACTATGGAATGGACTCATGACTTAGCAAAGAAATATGCTAACACACCACACAACCTCAGATTTAAAATAATGGTGGATTTATGCACGAGGCCACAATCCTTCATCTGGAAGGGGTCTTGTAGCAATTTTCCTTTGAATAACTAGTAATGAAAACTTACACACATACCCAGACTGTTATGAATGTTATTTTTCATGTTTTCGAGCATGTATGAACCCCTAGTCAAGAAAATGGATGTCTTCCCACTAATATTTTTTAAGAAGATCTCAAAGTTTCATTTTTCATCTCTGCATGTCTTTTGACAAGATCGGAGAGGGGAAAAAAATGAGGATTCACATGGGAGGGTTGATCCATCATGTACAATTTCCACTTAAAATCCATATGCCCCAAACCTGACAGATAATATTGATAATATAGGCCTAGATCAGAGAGATCATGCACCAACCCATCTTATTGCATGTATCCCACACTTTCGTCTACATTAGAAGCCCTAGATCTCAAAGCTCTCGTCATCCTATTATCACTCGGATAAAAAATACCAGTGCTCATGAGAAAATTAAATTTAATCTCTCCCTCATTTACACTGTCCTTCACCAATTATTGCTTTGACAGAGGTTGGCCTCTGCTTCTACGAGTGATGGCGACCTTCACTTTCCCAAACCAACGTCATGGATTCCCAACCCACAAGACTAGAATACATACACCCTTTTTGTGTTAGAAACCCTACAAATATAAATTCTCATTATCACCTCCAATATTAATACTTACTTTATATCAACCCTAATATTAATATTAATGTTAATAATTTCATTTATTTTGAAATAGTGATATTTTATTATTCTTATTATATTATTAATATCTTTTTTTTTATTAGATATATTAAAATATTAATAATTATTCTTATCTTTTATTATTAATAGTCATTATCTTATTTTATTGTTTTAACAATATTTTCATTACAATCATTATACTATTAATAATACCTTATTAATTTTTTTTTTTTAAAGGG
Organism: Pinus albicaulis; assembly: GCA_034641835.2. NCBI lineage: Eukaryota > Viridiplantae > Streptophyta > Pinopsida > Pinales > Pinaceae > Pinus > Pinus albicaulis. Next base: position 27,554,756 of record CM076577.1, read on the forward strand.
AGAATGCCTGTAATTTTATTCAAATTTTGAAAAAGGGAACAAAATCACATTTTGTACATGCTAACCACATTCAGTGAAAGCAACCTCTCAACTTATGTGCGTAAGAAAAAACTGAAAAAATAAGTTAATTTTGAGGTGTTTTCATGTCACACAAGAACTAGAGAGATTTTTTCTCATACTTGAACCTATACCCCTCTAGATGGAAATTTTTTTTTGAAATATTGAAAGTGCTATGTGGCATTCGCTTATTGATCATTAAGACCTAGTAAGGCATTAATAATTCAAAGTCAATTTCACTGTTGCAATTCTTCCTCACAAAAAGTCAATGGGGATGGTTTCTCTTTTTAAAAGGATTTCAAAATATAAGGAAATTTATTGTAATCATCTTCTCAATGGATATCCCTATGTGTTATCCTCATATAGCACTTTATGGAATAAAAAACAAAGGTCACATGCCTAAGATATTATCAATTTGGTCTAAGAATGTACAATGTTAATGTACCCACATCCTCTTAATTATATCTTCCTCAATTATCCATTTTATCATTTTCATTCATTTTTAATCTATTTTCCATTTATCATGATTACTTTCGTTTTCCATTTTCCCGTCCACATTTATAGTTTTGACTAAGTAATTATTTATAAGGAGAATTACTCTTTCTCCTCCTATAAGTGATTATTTCTAAGGAGAATTACTCTTTTTCCTCCTCCGTCATTACTTAACCATTTTTACTTAGTCATTTTATCAATGTGGGTCACTATATCCCAAGGTTTTCCATCATGAAATGTAGCAGTATAGTTGGGTGACATTTGGAGAGTATTTGTTAGACATGGATTATTGGACAACAAATTGCCATGATGACTACATGTTGAGGTGGTGACAAAAAATTTACACTACACAAAACTCACACAAGGTTCCATGGTTCTTCCTACTTTGTAAAAAAATGATATGGGGAGTCAATCTCCTTACAAAGTCTTAAAAATTCCCTCTAACAATGCATGTGGGTTAAATAGGACATTTTTTAAATCTAATGCCAAGATTCATGTTGAGTAGACCAACAATTATTGAGTTACTATCTTTTGGAGGTCATAACTTGAGTCCCCAATTTCCAAATTGAGCAAACAAAAGCTCGTTCGAAAATAGGGACATGAAGAACAACTTAGAAATGGTTTCCATGGCTAAAATTACATCTATGATGCCAAAAATATAAAGATATAGTCATGAACAATTTTGAATTGGTAGCAACTTACTTTAAAAAATCATTGATTTACAGAAATTTTTGAATGTTTAAAGTGGTACTTTTAGGGAATTTATATTAACTTATTTATTTACCAGAAGGAATTAATTTAGTTAGCACAAAGGGGAAAATACACTAACCATAAAGTATTTCCAAGAAGATGAATATTGGATTGTAAAATATATGTTAAGAACACTGAGAAAAAATACAAAGAGCCATGTTCCAACATAGTAAGTAACCTCCTAGTTGAGTCTTCTAATATATTATTCTCAGTTAGAAATCATCCAACCTCTCATTTCAAAGAAATTTTTATGATTATATGTTATTTCTGGCTTTCTTCCTCTTTTCTCTTCTAGGTATTTCGATTTACATGGGCCATGGGAGCCCAATTTAGTCCATTTTGGACTTTTACATTATGAACCAATTTTCAATATTTGCATTTTAGTTTCCATAGAGAAATCTCAAGAGCTCATAGATAGTGTGCTTTTTTTACTTTGATTTTTAATCTTAGGATTGCAAGTTTGTAACTCCTTTCATCCCCATGAGTTTAAATGGATATACCATGTTAAGTTCATATATACATGGTTTGATTATTTTCATGTTTCTTAATGAGATGGTGTGTTTTTACTTACTACTACGTGGGAATCCAACCTTCTCATAAATTTTACATTACTTTTTAAGATTCTTGTGATGTGAATATCATTGTTAAATATAATTTCTATGATAATATTCCTTTTTGTTTTTAAATGGAAACCTTGTAGATAAAATATTTTGCAATCATATTTATTCCCTTTTTTCCATGAACGAGCTCTGCTTTATAGGTATATATTTTATTTCATGGCCTTTTTGAATTATGTTTTGGGGTTTTCTCTTTACAAATCAACCACTACATTCATTTCAGGATAAATAGAATAATATTTCATCAATTAAGAGAGGAGTACCACCTATATAAAAACGAGAGTATTTCTTGTTCCCCATAAGATTTTCTCTCAATGTTGGTTCTTTTCCCTCATTAGGAAAAAATACCGGCATGTCCTTTACTTGAAAATAATAACTTTTCGTTGTAATGACTATGTAGATACATTGCATACTTGAGGAGTACATCTAGAGAGAGATACCTAACATGATGAACATATTTCTAGACATGGTGGTGATCTCCTATACACTCTATGACTGCCTTTGCCTGAAATAGAGTCCTTGGATTCATTATTCCTCTACATATATGATGGGGCATAATTAGGACCTAGTGAGGGTTTGAAGTCCTCCCCCCTAGTTATTAGAGGAGCACCCACCAAACTAAGTGTTTTCACATATATTTCTCAATAGATTAAAGCATGCCCCTCTAGCTTATTTTTCATCTATATAGTGAATTAAAAAAAAAACTTCCATTTTCTACAACCAATTAATAAATTTTAATCTTCTAATATCACCTTGGAATGGCTTTATGTTCACTTTTTCTTCCATCTTGAATGGGGCCTGTGAAGGATTAATAGCACTCAAACGGGCATATTCTTTCCTAGGAGCTATCCATAACCCCTCTATTGGGTCTTCTCGATATCCTATTTTCCTCTCTAATATGATGTTTGATTTAGAGTCTCCATTCTCTATGAAGAATCTAAGATTATCTACTAGAGCCACCATTAGGGGGCTCATATTGTGATTGATGTTGCTAACTTGCATTTCCAACATCAAAAATGTTTTTTTTGTTGGATCTTCATGGTTTATTATGAAAAAACCCATGAATTGTGGCTAGGGTTTTGTGATTTTATTCTTAGACTAATTCATGGATCCCTAAAAATTCCCATAAATACCCCAATGAAAATTTCTGTCATAATGATATGATATATAAAATACCATGGGTAGTCCACTATACAAATATTCATAATAGATCTAATAAAATACTAAAGTATTTACTATGAAGGTTAGTTTCCTTTAGATTTAGAATCTCTAATCACTAGTTTTATGTTTAAATGTATGAAATAGATGAAATTTAAAAGAAGTACATAATAGAAAAATATTCACACACCATCTACGATTAAACACAAGACTTACCCTAGGAAACTCCTTTATAGTATACTTATGGGAGGATCATATGGGGTACATGGGGGGGTACCCAAATGCATAATGTGATGTTAAAAAGGGGCCAAAATCAGTTAGTTTAGTAAATAAATATTGTAATTAGTGTTATGCCATGACCGCAGTGGTATCATCCATATTTCATCTACTTTTCTTTCCTCATGAAGGAAAAATTTTCACAATTGATCAACTTGAATATTGTCTGCCATCGACCTAGATTTCCACTACGCAAAACACTCTCCCACTTGTGGGAGACCAACCTGGTTAATTTCAGAGTGTTGGCATTGGAATTTTTAAAAGTTCCACACTTATGGGGATTTTTCCTCAACTCACTTCACCCAACACTCCTTCATCTCCTACCATTTCTAGCTGCAATATGATCTCTTTAGGTGTCGGTGGACCCCAAATTAAGGACAATCCTTGGGTGGTGCGTACTGAATCTGAAATCGATCAATATGGTGCTCCCATGCCTTTAATTCCAACATAGATTTATTATTAGGATATCCATCTAGATTCATCATCTGTTGAGTCTCGTGATGCCATCTTGGTACCACTTGACAATTTCTTTTCACCTTCCTTGGATATTCACCGTCCTTCCTCTTGTGACTTTGTCGCCTTCTTTTTACCATCCGTTGAAGATATTCGAGAACTCATTTCTATCTTTGACATTCCTTGGGGACATATTCATCACCATTCTTCATTTCTCCCAAATGTTGAGGATTTGGAAGAGTCTCGTCAAATCTTGTCTTCCTCTGGCAATTCCAGACCTTCCCCGAATTTTCAATGGATTTTCACCATTTCTTCAAAAGGGAACCTGGCCAACATTTCTGCTACAATTCCAATCAATATTTCCATGAAACAAGGTGTCGTGGAAAATATCTTGATTGGGGCCGATTTCACTCCCTCTAATATTCCCAATTATACTTCCCTTTTCAAATAATTCCATGGTGTTTCGCATGGTATTATGAGTAAATGCCTCGCATCGATCCACAGATCATCCAACATGAAATCAACACATATCCTGGAGCCAAAAATAATAAAAAGAATCTCTGGCCAGTTAACCCACGTAAATAAAAACTATTAAAGTCGAGGTTAACAAAATTTTTGATGTTGGTTTTATCTATCATGTACCTTTGATGGAATGGGTTTCTAATCCTATTCCAATTGATAAAAAAACAAGGGACTATTCGAGTCTTCATTGATTACCATGATCTGAATCTTCCCTGCCCTAATGATAATTATCCTAAACGCTTTATCGACTAGATCCTTGATGATTGTGTCAGTAACACTATATTTTCCTAAATGGATGGCTTCTCTGGTTATAACCAAATCGAAATTAAGCCAGAAGACAAACATAAGACCACCTTCAACTATCTGTGGGGTACATTTTCCAATCGTAAACTACCCTTTGGTCTTAAAAATGCTGCAACTACTTTCAAGCGGGCCATGTATTATGCGTTTCACGATATAAAACACATCGTTGAAGTATATCTTGATGATATTACTACTCGTTCTTTGCTCTATGGGGACCATCCTTCCCACCATCAAGAGGTATTTCTTTGATGTTGTTTTTACAAAATCTGGTTGAATCCACATAAATGTGTCTTTTACGTACGATTTAGATGATTGTTAGGGTTCATTTTTTCTCAAGAAATAATATGAGTTGATCCTTCCAAGGTTGAGGCGATTATCAATCTTCCTTCTCCTCATACTGTCTGCCAGCTTCAAAGACTTCAAAGAAAAGCCAACTTTTTATGAAGTTTCATTACCATATATGCCCATATTTCCTATGACTTCATGCATTTGTTGAAAAAAGGAGTCCCTTTCATTTTGGATGATCAAGCCCAACATTCTTTTAACGATCTCAAATAGGCTTCGTTGTCAGCACCTTTAATGAGCCCTCCTGACTTCAACTGAGATTTTTTGTTATATCCCATCGCTTCAGAATATTCTTTAGGCATAGTTCTCATCTAAGAGGATGATATGTGCAATGAACATCTTATATATTATGTTAGCAACGTCATGATCGGTCCTGAGCTTCGATATTCCCATGTTGAGAAATTTTCCCTTGCAGCAATGTTTGTTGTGCAATTCTTGATGCATTATATTCTACTGCGAAAGACTACGGTCATTGATGACTCCAAACTTATGAAATACATCCTTTGTATTCAAATCATAGGGGGGAAATAATTTAAATTAATTTTCATCATGCAAGAGTTCGATTCGGAGTTTACCATTGCTAAACAAAAAAAATCCCTAGCCTTCATAAAGGTTATTGTTGAATTTCCTCCAACTAATGAGGAAACTATGGTCACAGATACTTTTCCTGATGAATCCTTATTCCTCATTAGTATTTCTGATCCCTGGTATGTGGACATCCTTCTTTATCTCCAAACTTAACTTTTCCAGCCTAATTTATCTCGTGATGACCATTGGTGCATACACCATCAGTCGTGCCAGTATCTCATTATCAATGATACTCTTTACTGTCATAGTGTTGATACCGTTTTAATTCGATGTCTTACTCATGTGAAGTTGAACATGTTTTTAATTATTGCCTCATTGGGGCATGTGGTGGTCATATGTTTGGGCATGCCATTTCTCAGAAAATATTGTGCTTTGACTAATTTTTGCCTTCACTCTTTAAATATTATATCAAAGCAGTCCAGAAGCTCCATCCCTGTCAAATATGTTCTCGTAAGATGCATGCTCATCCCTCCCCATTACATCAAATTATCGTCATTGGACCTTTTTCCTAGTGGGGAATTGACTTGATGCAATGTAACCCACCCTCTGCCCAAGGAAATCACTATATCATCGTAGTTGTTGACTTTTTTACCAAATTGGCTGAGGCCATGCCTACACATCTCAATGCGGGTGATATTTCTGCTCTATTCCTTTTCAACCATGTCATCACCAGATTTGGTGTGCCTAAATGCATCATGACTGATCATGGAAAACACTTTCAAAATCATATGATGCAGGAACTAGCTACCAAGTTGGGTTTTCTCTAAGAACATTCCTCATTCTATTATCCTAAATATAATGGCCAGGTAAAAGCCGTAAACTATACTTTGAAAACCATGTTGCAACGAATGGTAGGAAAACAAAAATATAACTGGAACCTTATGCTATTTTCCACTTTATGGGCATATCGAACCTCCATGAAATCTGCCACTACCTTTACTCCATTCCAATTGGTTTATGGGGTTGAGTCAATTCTTCCTATCCAATGTGAAATCTCCTCTATTAAACTAGCTATCAAGTTACTCCCTAACACCTCAGCCAAGGAAGCACACTTGTTACAACTGAACCAACTTGATGAAAAACACCTTCTCGCCTTTGTCAATAACAAAATTCTTAAGAAACATGCTAAGGCCCAATATGATGAATATACCCGACCTCGTGTCTTTTATGAGGGTGATATTGTTTTGGTTTATGACCAAGACCATGATAAGTTAGGGGCTAGTAAACTCGAACCCATGTGGCATGGTCCTTATATTGTTAAGTGTGTTCTCAAGAAAGGGGCCTATGAGTTGGTTGAATATGAAGGGAATCCATTTTCGGAGACAGCTAATGGGCTCTATCTAAAATGATACTATGCTTAGTCACTTCACATGGTCGCTTGTATATTATGTATAGGTATGAATGTGCTCAGTTTATTTTTGTTTGCCGTTAGCCCGATTTCTGTGTGTAATTCACGCATATGGTATTTGCTTTATTGATGTGAACACCCTCACTCCCTTATAGAGGCTTTCCAGATGGTGCAAGTTGTTACACTCAGAATGTTGTTTCTGCCACTTGGGTCCTTTACTCACCCACTGATGAGCTTGTGAGTTCTAGGGGTATTTGTCTTTGCCTTGTCACAAACAACATGGCCGAATATAGTGTTTTCATCGAGCTCTTCATCGAGGCTAGTCGTCTTGGCATACACCATATTTTTTTTCAACTTGTCTATCAACTGATAATGTCTCGTCTCAACCATATTTACTCTGTAAGGAACCTAATTCTTCTTCGTTACCTTTTGAGGGTATGTCTCTTGGAATATTCATTTGATTATATTGACTATGTACATATTCCTCGAGACCAAAATAGATTGGATGATTCATTAGCTAATTCTGTGTTAGATTGGAATTTGACACATTTATAACATTTTAAACCATTTACATCAACAATTAAACATCTATTGTACATACATATTAGAAAAAACACATAGAAGTAGGTATTTTACTATATCAAAAGTATGAATAAATAGTTAAAAATTAGGAAACTAAGGCCTTGGTTGTTATACCATACATATGCTAACACATCAAAAGCTACACAACCCTGTGCTACTTCCCCACTCAGTGGTGCTCATGATAACATAGAACCACATTCATAATGTAGGGGAGTATACCACAATGACAAGATGAGGCTACCCCTACAGTGTGCCTCATCCATCCCCTTCGGAGGATTTCCAAATGTCAATCCCTTGACATTTCATGTAAACTCCTGTAGCTCCTCATATTTTCCCTCTATCTCCTCTGTCTTTGTCGTTGGGGCTAGAGCATGTAGTACATGTCTTCTTAATGGAGAATATACTTTCGGGTATGTAGGTGCCATGTTTGCATAAAAAATCATCATTGTTAGTGACTATGTACTCTTTTCAAAAACCAAAAATAAATAAATATTCCAAAAATATAAAAAATTTACAAAACATAAAAAATCCAAATTTGTCACCTCTACCATCAAAAAACTCACCATGGGAAAAGACTATGTCAAGGTTCCTTATCAAGTCCACCCCATCATATGGGTAGTCATCTACTGGAAATGCCACTGCTCTCATCCATTTCCAATAAGTGTCTAGGTATCTACTGCTAGTGTGCTCTTCGTCATCCTGTGGTAAAATGGAACACCATCTAGTGATAAGGGGTTATCTTTTCAATGGAAAGATTACATAATCCAATGTATGGGGTCTCATCATTGCAATCCTTTCAAAGAACAAACTTACAAGTAAGCTCCCATAACCGCAAGTGTAGTTTATTCTCCTCTTCATATTTTTGAGATACGTCTTCATATTGGTCACCATCCCGTCACACCACTTAAACAAGGTGGGTTCTAACATCGAATACATAACTCCAGGTATGGTATTTTCACTACATGGGGTGCTACATACCCTGCTACTCAGGTCACAGTATAGGACAGTGTTTGGAGGGTCAAGTTTTGTATTTCCTCTATGAGGATCTTCCTTTTATCTTCCCCTCCAAGCTGCCTTCAATGGGTAGCCCTCAGAATTCTGACATTTTCTCCAGTATTGCTGTGAATCCCTGATATCACAACTAGAGCTCCCCACCATTATTAACCGATGAGAAATTATATGTCTGAGGCCTCTATAGTAAATCAATTTGGACCAAAAATGAATTGTTGGGTGCCTACATTCCACCATCGCATTATGTATGTCAGGATATAATCTTGACTGGTCGTGCTTGGTATCCCGAAGAAATTAAGCAAGTGACAGTCCCTCAAAGCATTGATGGTTGGCCCATGGCCCATATGTTGGATTTAATTCTCAATATGTTTCCTCTCTCTCTATTCTACCACCATGTTTGCTACTGCACCCAAATATTACTCATCAGTCATGGCCAATATCGCGAAAATACACAACAAAAATTAATTTAAGGGATAAAATCTTAAGAATTTTCATTTTTTCTCCTCGGTCGCACTGTTGTAATGGGAAAAATTCAACCCTAGCCACAGGAATCCCGTGGAATTCCAACGTTCGGGCCTCTCTGGCCAAAATTTTTCCATTGTAAGCCCGCGACCGGAGGTTTTCCCTTAAGAAAACCAAAACCTCGACTTGAAAAAGACATTTCTTAAACATCATGTATAGGAAATGACTGAGAAAGAGGCGATTCTTACTTACTTGGTTCAATATGGCCAATTTCTCCTCCATTCTCTTGATCTCAAACCCTTATAAGATCTCTCCTCCTTTATTCACAAGTTCGCAATGACCAACTAGGGATTTTCCTTTTATAAACTTTTTTGACATCTTGAGGAATATTCCTTTTTTTAATTTTTGGGTTAAAAGGGGTTTTTTGAGCTTTATAAATTATTTTTCAGTCTACCTTTTGTAGGAGGACTTGGGAGTGAAATTTTGTTTCTATATTGGGAGGCTACCATTTATTACATTGAGCCCAAGGTATGATGCTTCTACTTCCATATAAGGGTAGGTCATTTTCGTTGATTTTTCATTTTGACCGTCGGCACTATTTATGCCTTAGGTCTGACCCCAGAAAGTTAGGACTTTTGTCACTTCCTGTATGCATGTAGTAGCCTCGTGGTAGATCTTACCCACTCATGGATACCATAGTTAGCATCCTCTTACCGAATTGGTGTCCATGCAGTCTTTTTTTATTATCTCTTATAATCCCTCATTCTGACCCACTATGACCTATAATTTGAGCCTCATGGCCTCTTATTCGTCTCTTTTTTGGCCATACTTCTAGAGGATTCTGCACTTTATCCCTTGTTATTTCCACTTTTTATCAGCCTACTTTAACAAATTGACCCTTGGTTTATTTTATCCATATTCATTACCTACTTGGCCTACCGTACACATTCACTTGGTGTTTTACCATTTCTTGGAGGAACCGCTATGATGAGTGGTCCTATTAGGAAGCCTTGTGTCCACCTTATGTCATGAGTAGTTACACCACTACCAAAACTAGTTCCTACCCATTATACCACTGCTTCCTCCAAGAGTAGTTTCCTTTAAAATCTTTTCAGACTCCTTAAATTATAAAATATTTCCGACTGAAATTGTTTACTTCATGCTCGTTAAATTACTTGAATTTTCGTCTACCAAGTATAAGTTTAACCCTTTTCCAAACTGGGATAGACTAGTTATGAAAAAGGAATACCCTAGTCCACTGTAGCTAAGAGGTTCTCCCTTGTATACTTTTCTCTCATTTTGGGGCTAGGGGGACAACTTTACGAAAAAGGAACTTATAAAAAGAGAAGGGAGGGAACAACTATTTTCATTTATTGTCCAATGGCAACATCATTTGTGTCACCCTCGAACACAACACCTATATACTTCATTATCTTACAGTTGGGTTTTAGCTTGCCTAGGAGTCGTACTATTCATATGAGTCTTTTTACTCCTCTGGATAGTTACTCTTTTAGTCATATGGAACATGCATCGATGCATCCTACATATTCGCATGATATCACATGGTGCTCATTTAGTCATGCCACCAAGTCACTCATATTTCATTTTGTTATGTGTTCAAGGGAAGTCTCAGCCTGTGTTGGCCATCTGTAGTATCCTGCTGAGATTTTTGCGACGGTCATCCCTATGTTGGTTTTAATTCATCACTTCATGACCTCATCCATACATCACATTATTTTGGTTTGTTCCATGTTGATTAAGCTTTATCTACAAACTAGTAGTACCTTGGAGATTATAGACTGCAGTGGCAAGCTTCCTCACAATCAACAATGGGTTTACATCATTGACTCATTATTGGTTGAGTTCACTGGTGTTCGATGTCAGCTCATTTATTCACACTTAGTGGACTGTAATAGGTACCTTGGGATCCATTTTCCTCATTGGTGGATTCCCTTGCGTCTGTTACAAATTTACCTCATCGGTTGGTAATTAGAATGTTTATACCTTGCTCGACTTAAGATCCTCTATTCACATGTGTATGATTTGTACCATCGAGGTTATGTCAAAGACCATGGGTTTGGGACATCTCACTCTTATATGCCACCCTTCCTTGGTTGTGTTGGATTTTTGTATCATTTATGTACCTTGAGGGATATCTGGGACACTTATTTCTATGTCATGTGTCCATATTACTATTGATGTATACTGCGACATAGATCCACGATTGTATTTCTTACTGTCTATGCTCTTTTCATTGAGTCACATAGATCCACTGTGTATGTATGTCGTGGCCATTTGCTAACACTTTATGTGATGCATCTGCAGTGTATGTTTTGACAGCCATGTTGAGTATTCTCTAATGACCGAGCATGGGTATGTGCACCTCGGGAAAGTTATCATCTCAATTGAGACTTCAACTCCATTGTCTTCTGATCTGCATCCTTGGCTTAATTTCTGCATTGTCATTTCAACCTATGATTTTTATCATAATGTATTTCGGCCATCAGCTTCTCATTCTGACCTCATACATTAGGGGGGCATCTTTTATCAACCTATTTTTCCACCCTTGGATCATTGATTCTTAGCCCTCATGGTCAAATGAATTTTTCCTAACATGGGGTGACTTTTTGACCAATTTTTACCCTTAGCCACATGAAGGAGAGCTTTTACCTGTGACCAAAGCCCTAAAACTACTACCATACCCTCTTGTGCCTATGGCTAGGGCCCTTTTTTTTTCCTTTATGTGTGTGCGACCAAGGGAATGTTCTAAAATGACTTAGTCCATAGGAGATCAGTTTGATTCCTCATCTATTCAAGCTGGCCATGACTCATCAATTAGAAGCTTCTATAACTTCTCGTCATCCTAAGCGTCCATATCCATCCTCCCGTGACCTCTCTTTTACCTATTTATATTGGATCATTTGAGAGGGCCAAGCTAGGTTTGGAGAGCCAATATTTTGGGGAGCTAAGATATTGACCCTATTTTGCCATTTTTCTGCTAGATAGAGAGCTTGTGAGGTCTTAGTCTTATGTGAGTGCTCTTCATGCTCATCTCTTGGTTGTAATGGGGAAAATTTTATGGATAGTGGAGAGGAAACATGGAAGCGAAGGTAAAAATCGATGTATTATTTCATATGATTAATTAATATCTATGTTCTCTCCCTTACATGATTGTGTTTTTCGCATATATTGTGATTGGTTTATGTCATTTTTTATGTAACGATCCTCCGAGGAAGATCTCTTGTCGTTCTTGAGCATTTGTGATTGTGTGCAAGTTTTGAGATCGAGTGTTGATGTCGTAGATCGCTTGAGTGGAGTGTGAGGATTCTGCTACAAACTAAAGATCTGTCCCCAATTTGTGAGGAGGCAAGGTGCCATTTTTGTTCCTCGTAGCATAAAATTGATTGCATGTTGCTTGATGATCATATGGGATTGGGATCTATTGTGTCTTATTTGTCTTATCTCTGTTTGTCTAATGATCTAATCATACAATAGATCACGAGTAATAGCTCCTTTCAATTTCTAATTCAACACAAAGAAGCATGAAAAATTTATTTCCTAGAAGCTTGGTCAAGCTCTTGAAACTCTGATAAAGATTGCGTTACTTGATGCTATTTTTTTCTATGAACCTATGAGTTTAGAATCAAATCTCATTGTTTAAAGGACTATTGAAGAGTCCATGAGTATTATGAGATTTCGATGTAAAAGGATCTCAGTTTTCTTTTTTAGGATTGAAGAAGGAAGATAAGTATCTTAGGATTTGGTATTATAAATATAGATAGATTGCAAGAATTGTTGAAGAAATGATCAACTCTATAGCCTTGGACATTTTCATATTGACTTTTTAAGAGAATTCAAGGATGAGTGCTATATAATTAGGGTTTATAAACACTAGAAATTTTTTTAAGGATTATGAATATCTAGGGATTGATTTCAAAATCCCTAGATAGATATTTGCAAACCCTAGAAAGAGGGCCTAGAAAAGAAATGCTTAGGGTTTATGAACAAAACCCTAGCATGAAAATTTCTGCTGAAAGTAGAAACCTTATATTTTGCTAAGAAGGAAAGGCATCAGGATAATGTCATGGAAAAAATTGCAAGATACTAAAGATCAAGAGGAAACTGGAATTCTTCTCAAATGAGGGTTGTAGATACATAAGGAAGGCTACAAAGACTTTGATATTAGATGGAAGAACAAAGAAAACTTGCGAAAAGAGGAATCCCCTAGAAATAGAGATTTTTGATGAGATATATTGTAATAGATGAGATCTAAATTTAGAGGGAGAACATAATATCAACATGATTGAAGTAGATATTGATCTATGATTCAATAGCATGAAATACAAAGTGAAAAATTACCTCAGTAAGAGGGAATAAGACTACACTGGGACATCTCGTTAGGTACACACCTCTTAAAATCTATTATTCTCATGATTTTTGTTAAAAACTACATCAGATGGATGTAAAGATCATCTTTCTCAATGAAAGAATAAGTGTACATAAGAGATATATCAACTGGGTGAGGTGCATAAAATAATTCTTATAGTTGTAAGCAGAAATAAGGATTTGTACAAGATCCTCAAGTTTGATACACTTGGATCAAGGTTGATCATATATATGTGTGTGTGTGTGTGTGTGTGTGTGAGCGTGATTTTTTTATAACGATAGCAGAAGAGCCCAAGTGTTAGAGGGAGAAACATTCATTAGGAAAAATTTGAGGTATAAAATAGGCCTTCTAAGGAAATTATAAAATAATATAGGAAATAATATAATAAGATTATATTACATCGTCAAATTTTAGAGGGAAAAAAAAACTACTTTTTCAACTCATATTTTCAACTTATCTCCCTATGGGTTTGCTTAAATTTTGAGTGGGAATACTTGTTGGATGCATAATTTGATTCCTCATCCAAGGATTACCCATGTTGTATACTTTCTATCGGCTTTGCTACATGAAAAACGAGAAATACATGAAAAATTTGATTGCAATCACATTTTTTCATGTATTTCTCATTTTTCGTGTAGCAGGGTCCATCGAAAGTATGCAACATGGGTACTCCTAGGATGAGTAATTAAATTTTGCATCTAATGAGTACTCCCACTAGAAATTTGAGTAAAATTGTTAGGTAGATAAGTAGAAAATACAAATTGAAAAAGTAGTTTTATTATTTTATTATTTTTTAATATTTTCATTTTTTACCCAAAAAATGGTGAATCATCCCCCATGGTTGACATCATCATATTGAATACTATTGGTTCTTATAAAGTTTATTTTGGTTGTACATTTTTCTTAGGAGGCCCATTTTAGACCTCAAAATTTCTCTAATGGACCAAAAAGAGAGAGTAGTCAAGGCTTCCTCAGGAGCTCTTGTTTTAGCTTCAGATGGATTTGATCTCTTTATATGAAGTAAATATAATTTATTCACTTTAATAAAATCAGTGGCAGAGGGAGAAACTAGGATTTTCATGACGATATTTCTTTCAGAAAGATCACCTAGTTAGGGTAACTTGAAAATAGCCAAAATGATGGATCAAGAGAAGGAAGCATATCAATGTATGGTTGAGCCAATAAATGTGGTTCAAAATATATTGAAGTACTGATGTGGTACATTTGGTCATGGAATAGTATATTATGGTTTTAGATGTGTCTCAAAAAGTGATGCACAACTATAGGGATATACAAATTATGACTGGGTAGGGAGTGTAGATGATAGGAAGAGTACTTCAGGAATATGCCTCAGTTTGGATGTTGATCTCATGGATGAGTAGGAAGTAGATATCTGTTGCACTCAGAGGCCAGGTATATTGCATCTTGAATGGCGAGTTGTGAAGAAAAATGGATCTGCAGGATTGGTTTATCAAGTGTAGGTGACTGCATGATGACAGGTCAAGGAACATTGAGATCTAGTACCAAGATATGGTACACGAAGAGAGTAGTATGGATCCAGTATTATCAAGAAAATTGTACCATGACAGGCTTGTCTCTCTTAGCAAGAGGGAGTGATTATACAACAACATCAGAGGAAATACATGGTATTATACCTATTAGTGAGAGAGTGTTTTGATATGACAACATTTCCCTGTGTCAAAGATGTTGAAAAGTTGGGAAAAATGGTCTGTAAAGGAAAATTATTCTCCTTGTGTCAAAGGTGTTGACGAGTTGGGGAGAACAACCCTAAAATCCAACGATCACTCAATTTAGTGTATGGATTTCAACATCAAGCTCAATCTCTCCAGTTTGGATGAGAAGCTCATTTAGCATCATGTCTAGTTGCTAAGATAGATTTTGGCATATGGATTTTCACCACAAGTCAAGTTGACCATGATGGTGAACCAAGACTAGTCTAAGTTAGGAATACTGACCAATTAGGTCAATTCTACTAGCTAGAGTTATGATGACTAGTTGATGCTAAATTTTATTCCACATGTTAGGAGTACTTACCAATTAGGTTAGTAGTACCGACTAGTTTAGGCATGCTATGTGTCAGGATTACTGATCAGTTGTGGCTACTAGTTCATGTTGGCAGTTTGTCATAGATTCCAACTAATTGATGTTGATATTGATGATGATGCTAATGAGGCATGTTGATGAGATGATGTTGATGATTTCAGATATGTTGACTAAATGATGTTGTTAGATATGATGGCAAGGTTGATAATGATTCATTATAACCTTTTCATAGATAAATTTTGTCGACATGAGAACATATAGATAGTCATTATGAATATCTCCCTAGTTAAGAGGGAGTGTTGAATTTTTTAACTACAGTTGGTCTTCATAATTATTTTTATCCTTTATAAATTTGTAATTCATGTTCTTCATGCTTATACTAAAAGAAAAATATTGTAAAGACATGTTCTTCATGTTGGTTGAAAAAGTAAATTTTTAAACTTGAAATTTTTGTAGCTCCAAATGAGATAAATCAACCTCCACCTATCCATGTCGACCCTTCAAAATTTTATTTCAGCTCTAAATAAAGATGCACCGATTAAACTGGGCAAAAAATTATATAAATACCTCCCATTCCTCCACATTTGAGAAAAAAACTTGGCAATCTCTGAGGTCAACGAGAAAGATGTATCAGGCCAACGAAAGGACATCTCATCTTCTATGATGTGGCTTGTTCTGAAGTAAAAGGAAAGAAATTTTTGAGACAAGCGAAGGGCCTATTCTGAGGCCAGCAAAGGGTTATTCTAAGGAAGTGACGTATGAGGCAAATACTCCATGAGAAGGTAAAATTTATGATGTGAAAAGGAGTAGTAGGGGATTGAATTCTGAAAAAGGAAGAAGACTTTATCCATTATGTGGGTAGTTGACTTGACTAGGAGGATGGACTAGGTTTGACCTAGTTATTTACTAAGATGCATCTCTGTTGAATTGAAGATTTCTCTATTGAAAAGGTTGTTGGGATTTTCCACATTATGGTTTTCCTAAGGTAATATCTTGTTTTCTTGTGTGGTTGTCTCTTTATTATCTTCTGGGATATTGTTTTATTATTGAAGTTAGATTTGTAATTGATTTATGATGATCAATTAATGTGAGATAAAATTAATCTAATAAAAAATCATAAGAATCAATTATAAGTTTGGAGAAATATCTAAAAATAAACACGGTTAACCCTCATCAACCATAACTTGACCATATTTAATCATATTCGACCATATTCAACCATGGTTGAACCATAGTCAATAATAGTTAACCATGGTGTCCATGGTCAACCATGTTCACTATGGTAATACATGGTCTATATGGTCAATCATAGTCTACATTTTCAACCATTTTCATATTTAGTTAAACATTGAGAATGATGGTCAACCATATTCTCCCATATTGAACCATATTTGACCATAGTTAACCATGCTCAAACAAGATCATTTATGTTCAACATGGTCAAACATATTAAAAAGTGGAAAGAATTTCAACCATATTCAAGCATGCTAAACCATGGTCCTCAACAATGGTCAACTAAGGTTACCATGGTCTTCCAAGGCCAACCATATTTAACCATAGTCAACCATGGTCAACCATATTTAACCATAGTTGACCATAGTCAACCCTTATAACCAATGGTCAACCATGGTCACAAAAGGTCAACCGTCTTTTACCTTTTCCTACCATGGTTAATCCTTGTCAACCTTTTCAACCATGGTCAACCATTCTCAACCATGGTTAACCCTTTCTATCCATCATCAACCACAATAACCATAGTCAACCATCATTAATGATAGAAAACCATGGTCAACACTAAACAAACTTGGTCAGTGCTCATTAACCATAGTCAACCATGGTCAAACATTATCAAACATAACTTGAACATATTTAACCATAGTAAACTATGGTTTATTAATCCTTCCAAAGCACATTGGCCGACAACTAGCACAACCACATTAATAAAGTGGTTGATATGCATTGTTAGATTTTTTATTTTCCACTTTTCATATGAAAATCAACATACGAAAAATAATGTGGATTGACATATATCAACCACTTTATTAATGTGGTTGTGTCAATTTAACTGTAAAATGACAGAACATTTCTTTTATAAATAAAGACATACAATCTATTACATATATACATATCACCATAAAATACCATAATTTGGAAACAAACAAGAGCTAATCATTGTTGTAAGAAAAAATTTAAGGGGATCAACAAAAATGCCATTTGGGTAAAGTTGTATCAAGAATTATTTAAAGTTTAAATAAGTGGTTTAAATAAGTGTTGTGTGTTAGTAAATAGAAAATACATAATAAATATGACTAAGTATATAAGTGGCTAATAATTAAACTTAATATGACTAAATAGACCAAAAACAAATGTTCTTTGTTAAAAAATAATTAAAATAATAAAGACATTTTTTATTTATAAAGCATTTAGAGGATAATTGTTATCATAAAAGTATAAAAGAAATTAAAATATTCTTAAAAACAACCTTTATTTAAGTAATAACGTATTGCAAATTATGTATAAATACTCTTTATAATAAAATAATATATATATTATATATTATATTATTTATTATGCACAATATTAATAAAACACACATAGATATAGTTGTAAATTAGGTCTAAGCAATGTTGTAATGGTGTAAATCTTTGTTTTAAACATTTACATGTCAAATCAATTAACATACATAAAAATAATATCTAGGAGATGGTGTAGTGTGAGTAAATGAGTGTAAACATTTTTAATGTTCGATAAATACAAATTTAGGATAGGGAGATGTTGTAGTTTTTGTAAATGAGTATAAACATTTAAATGTTGATTCTAGATTTCTATTGATGGTCATACAATATTACCAGAAGAGGCTATAAAAGTTAGCCAAAATGGGAATATAGGCAACATATGAACTTCCATTTTTGGAAGATAGGTGTGAGAGGGAGCGCGAGTTGTCTAGTGTGAGATGCAAATTGAGGAAGGGTCCCAGCTAGGGACAAGACTCGAAAGGAGATACAACAGTAATATACTCAAGCGTAGGAGGAGTATGAGACTCCAGTGTTCTAGATGGACAGGGTCTGTGGAGGAGCATTAAGGAGATATAGATCATAGCTAGGAGGGTTTGATCAATAAACTAGATCCATTTGTTTTACATTCTTCAAATGGATCAATACTTATGCTATGAGAGCCCACAATAATAGGCAGTAGGAGGAACGGTCATGATACAGGATGTTCATGAGTTCAATGTCAGTAAGATGGATTCAAATATATAGTAGTAGATTTAGTTGTAGTCAGTACCCAAGAGACAGTTGCAGAACTAGTTGTAGTGACACAGGAAGTGCAAATTGGCAAGTTTCTGAAATTAAGGCACAGTTCCACCTAGATAGTTTTCCATTTTTCCATAGGATAAAAGAAGGTTGAGTTAATTCCAACAGATGAAGTCGAGGGAGGAAATAATAATTGGCTAGTTGCAAAGAACAAGGAATAGTTCTAGCCAGATATATTCAACCAATATGTGTTTGATAGCCTACAGATCATGTTCCAATGCTAGGAGGTGATCCAGAGGAAGAGCGAGTAGGAGGTATATTTACTATCAGAGGTATATTTACTACCGAAAAGGGTTTTTGGAGACAAGATGGATTTTACCATAGCAGCACTATGCAGTCTAGTTCGACATGCATGCAAGAATGCGAGTTGTAGAAGAGAGGTTTTGCTGGAAGAAAATATATATTTATTAGTTCTTATTCAAAGAGAGATTGTGATAGCAGCAGAGTAGTAGCAATGAAAAGGAAGTAGCTAAGAGAAATTAGTAGTGTGATATCAGATTTGTGCAATTATAACACATGTTGATTTAGCTGCAAGGATAACATATGGATCAGAGTTTGAAAAATAGCTTGGTTGATAGTGAGAGCTAGTTGTATCGGAGATGTCAGACACCAACAACATTGATTAGTCTATCTACAGGATTTTCTCACAGAGTTACTTATTTTATAGATTGGTATAGTGGAGAACACTTTCCTCGCTAAGAGGGAGTGTTATTTTATGGTAGATTCAGATAGGTGTTATAGTCTCAAATGATTACTAAGAGGCTAAGGAACACTGGATCTCCAAAACCCAAAAAAGGTTTCACGAGATAAGCTTGGGAGACACCTTAATTAAATTAATTTTCCATAATTAAATTATTTCCTAAGTCTAATTTAAGAAAAGTGGTTAATTAAAGATAATTAATTAAGGATACTCGAGATTTATCAAGAAACTGCTCTTGATAAATTCTAATTGATCTTAGTCATCGATGGAGATTAAATCGTGGCCGTTGAAGTCTCAATGAGAGATTATACAAGCAAGTCAAAGGGCATGCAGATAACATAAATTGTATCAAAGTGATCATGGTGATCAAGGTAGATCTAGATACCCTGTTCATAGATTTAGTGATGGAACAATTCGAGTCAAGGAAAGAGATTAGTAGGTGTTTGCAGTGGGGAGAATTTTTGGAGAAATTCTCAAGGGGTTTTCTAATTTCTAGATCTAGGAAAGGGATGTCGAATTATTTAGCAGGGAGGTTGAAAATCATATCCAAGGGTAGAGAAGGGCATGATGGCTCATATAGAAGTGAATAGAGGTAGATCAAATTATTCTAATAATATAGTGTGAATTTCTAGTCCATCTATGTGAATAAGCTAGGAAGTGCAAATTTGCTAGAGAGGGCCAAATCTAGTTGTTGTGAAGGAAAAGTATTTCCCGGATTTTTTTCCATATGATATATATTGATGGAGGATTTATAGTTGGTAATACATATTGTTATACTCTAATTCAATGCATAATAAAATAATCCCTCTTCTACTGCACTGGTATTCCCTTTGGTGTTTTTCTTAGGATTATTAGTCCAAAAACATTGTGTCAATTTTCATGTGTGTGCATCTATTTATGAGTTCCTAATTTTACTTATGTAATATTATTTTATTGTGAATAATTGCAACGTGATTTATTCATTATTTTTTGTAGAATAAATAAACTACTAATTAATTATAATAATAAACTTCAATTTTTGCAATTTAAAGGAATTTTCACGTCTCACCCTCACCTTTAGAAGAAGAAGAATATGATGATGAAGAAACAATGGAGAACCGAGAAAAGGATTCAAAGATTTAACATGGAAACCAAGTAGAAGGGATTATTTTAGCTCAATATGGAATTGCAAACCACAATTACTAGGGTACTGAATCAATAGAGATCTGATTATCAGAGCAGCAGAAAGAGGAAACACATAATGAAAAGGGTGTGGGGGTATAAAGAGAACTCATGTATTTTTGAGCTCAGACATAAGCAAATAATCCCATTTGTAGAAAACTAGAAATAATTTGGAAATGGTATAGGTTATTCCCTAACCCAGGGGTTGGCAAAAGGATTAGAGAAAGAAAGGAAAAAAGGATAATTTAAGTGATTTTTATCACACTTTTTGTAATTTTTACAGTTTTTTTTCTATTGATCATAAGACAAAAGGCTTATCAGACTATATTCAATATCTACAAAATGTAATTTAGTTCCTTGTTTCAAGTTAAATAAAATTTCAATTTTCATGAGAAAAGATGAAGTACTAATATTAAAATTAATGTTATGGTTAATATAGTGTACCATTAATATTAGTTTTAAAATTAAGGTTTATATAAATGGTTATTAATATAAATATTAATGTTAGTGCACATTAAAATAATGTTATTGGAAAAAGGGGGGTTTCATTTCAAAAATAATAATCAATTATTTAATAATATTATTAATGTTATAAGAAAAGTATTAATAATAATATCGTTAATAAATTAATAATAATAAATTATTATTCTTCAAATAATAATAATAATTATATTGAAAAACAAGAACTAAAAATTAACCTAATGTAATATTATTAAAAGAACAATGGTGAAGGGTAATGCTCAGAAGACAGGTGGTTTCCATGAGGGTCACCCCCATTGGAGGACCGTAGCTTCACCATTACTCTAAAATATTAATATTAATAATAAAAATAAAAATAAAATTATTGTTTTAGAATAATGGTGAAGCTACAGTCCTCCAATGGGGGTGACCCTCATGGAAACCACCTGTATTCTGAGCACCCATCGGGGCTCATCCGACCTCTATGCATGCATTCATAGCGCCATTATGTGTCGTCCCAGACCTTAATTCCACTGAGTGTCAAGACCACTCAATCACTTCACTGTTAGATACATGGGCCGCTGTGAAATATTCTTTAGTTTGTTTCTTTGGGAGATACATTTCGACAAAGCGAAGAATAGTGGCACTAGTGTTCACTTCCATGATGCCTCGTGGGGGTCAAGGTTTTAGGTGAGAAACAGGGTGGACGTATGGGCTCTATTGGTTTGTGTCGGCATTGGTTTGTCTGATTTCCCCTGGGATGTCGAAATGCAAGCAACTAGGGTGTCATTTCATCTTCATGCCTTCAGTTTTTGGTCATGGAATGTCAGGTTTCTCTAGATTCTGAAGCGCACGCCTGCAGTTCGAGGTAAGATATTTTTTATGTTGGTTGCAGTGCTTGCTCTCATAATTTGGGTGTTTGGTTAGAGTCTAGTTGGGATTTCCCTGTATTCTGGCTATTTCTAGTAAATTAGATTAGTTTTTTTCGGTGGGAGGGTGTTATTCTGGGCCTTCTTATGCCCTCCTAGTGGCCTGGTTGCCAGCTAAAGCTGAATGTCAAGGGTATTAGTTATTTGTATCCTGGGCGAAGGAGTGTTTTCAACTACTAAGTCCATCGGGTGGAGGAAGGATCTTAACCTTTTTTGGCCCTGGGACTGAGTAACTGCAGTCTCCCCCTATGTCATGGTGTTTGGTTACAAGTTTTTAGTATGCATCCTTCAGGAGCTATACTTTCATGGGTTCGACTGCTTTCTTTATTCCAGGTAATTTGAATTACTTTCTATGGCCTCCCCCCTTTGTCAGAGGTTTCGCCTTGACCACTTCACTATGCCACGCTAACAGGGTTAGCCTCATCGAGGGGGAGGGAACCATATTCATGTAGGGCATCTCGATCCTAGCCAAAACTTGCCCTCAGATACTTCAGATAGACGAGAAACTGAAGAAGCAGTCACCATCTCACCAACTGGCTCTCTAGGCCATGTTATGGCCCCTACCACTTTGGATTCCATCGTTGACCAACTTTGAAATATCCAGATTAACCTTGGATATTCTCAGGTAACAACACTATGAAGATCACAATTAGGTTGTGGCATATATAATGGAATCCAATACATTATGGTTTTTAAACTTCTGTGGTTATCGTTAATTGCAGAATCCGGATTATCCACAATATCATAAAACATTGGTCGACGTTTTGAATCCCAACGGGGATCCATCATCAGGACGAGAATGAATAATGAAAGAAGGTTGCAAAAGGTCAAGGTATAAATAGTGAAGGATTATGATGCTTGAGAGGAGCCGACAATAGATAACAATCTTATTTAAATAAATTATTTTTATTTTTAATTTTAATAAAAACTAATTTTTGTAATAAATATTTATTAAAAAATTTAGTTATTATTAAAATAAAAAATAAAAAAAAAATTATTAAATTTTTTATTAAAATTAAAAATAAAAATATTTTATTTAAATAAGATTGTTATCTATTGTTGGCTCCTCTCAAACATCATAATCCTTCACTATTTATACCTTGACCTTTTGAGACCTTCTTTCATTCTTCATTCTCGTCCTGATTATGGATCCCCGTTGGGATTTGAAATGTCGACCAATGTTTTATGATACTGTGGATAATCCGGATTCTGGAATCCAATACAGTCAAAACGAAATTATGGAACAATTGGACAAACTTCTTTGCAGCCACCATCGCACCAATGAACACCTTTGCAGCCTGAAAGTGACGATGGAACACATAGATTTAATATGCATGATCATGTCAGTTACTTTGCAGCTCCCCCTGTAATCCCACCTTATCCCCCCCCTTGATATGTTGTCATTACTTCGGGTTATCTTTTTTTTCTCTTTTAGTATATTAAGGCTACAATGGCTATCGTAAATAATGGATGTTGTCAGAATGAGGGAAAGGGGCATGTTGAGATGATTTTTTTAAACAATGTTTTTTATGAAAATATAATGAAATTACTTTTAACGACAAAAAAAATGTTAAAGATACGGTCATAGGGAAGAATCCAAGAAAAATAAGGTTGAATATTAAAAGAGAATAAAATAAAAAGGAAATGAAACGGGGTCAAGAAAACACGAAGGGGGTGGAAAGGGAGTTAAAATAGGAAAGGAAAGAGGGGGGCAAAGAATAGATTAGTGGTGGGTAGAGTGAAATGAATTCTTCTGAGAGAGACTAGGGTTGAGTTTTTTGGGACATGGTTATTTTGGTTGATTATGGGTGGATCATAGTTGATCATGGTTGGAAAAAACTAACTATAAATGAATATTGTTATATTATTAGCCATATTTGGCCATGGTTGAGCTTGTATGGCCTTGGTTAACTAAGGTCAACAATTGGTGACTATGGGTGTATATGGTTGAGCATGGGTGTCAATGTTTAAATATAGATAAATATGGTTGACCATGGTTGCTAATGCTTATTTATAAATCATTGTGGTTGACCATATAGATTATGGTTCACCATGGTTGACCACTAATGAGTTGGTTAACCATGGTTGAACATTGTTGAGCTGGTTTAACCATGGTCGACCACTAATGAGTTGGTTAACCATGGTTGACCATTGTTGAGCTGGTTTAACCATGGTTGACCATTATAGAGCTATTTTGACCATGGTTTTGAACATGTAACTATAAATGTATATGGTTGACCATGTTGATTGTGGTTGGTCATGCTCACCATGATGACCATGATTGTCCATGATTACCATAATGTCTATTGTTGACCATTTTTTAGTTGTTTTGACCATGGTTACATATGGCTGAACGTATTGACCTAGTTGAACCATGGTTCTCCATGCTAACCATGTTGGACCATAACTTTACTTGAAGGATCATGTTACAAAAAATAATATCAAAATAAAATGTTATAAGCAAAAATATTTGAATGTTGCATTGAATGTTCATACAATTAATAATAAAAGGTAGTGAATGGTGGTGGTTATTTAATTTTGATAATTAGTGTTAAATATTAATGTTAATGTTAATAATGATATATATATATATATATATATATATATATATATATATATATATATATATCATTATTAACATCAACATTAAATTCAATGATTTAATATATTAAATATATATTAAACTTAAAATATTATATTGAATGTCTTTTCCACAGGAAAAATTAAAATTTTATTATGAGAAACAAAATTACATGTTGCATCAGCTGAAAATATAGACCAACAACCAGCCAAGACTGGTGTTCAAAAAAACATACAAAGACAATTAATATACAATGAGGCCCTTTATTTTTTTCGACCTTCCACCATGCTCCTTGAGATGATGTGGGGGAGACAAGGGCGAGTTGATTTTCTACTGTAGCTGCTCCAACGTCCTTGTCCAAGTCAAAGTTGTCTAAAGAGTGATGTGATTTGTTCCCACCATTGTCTCTTACATCTGGGTCCTTTGTGGGTGGGTCCTATCGTGTTTGTATTTCAAATGGATCATGTGTTTATTTTTCTTGTGCGTCCAAGATAATGGTTGATTATTTGTACCCATATGTAGTGGGTACTTCCTCTTCTTCTTCTATCTCCTTCTCTAAGTCGCATGTGGAAAATTTCCATCCTTTGGGTGCTTTTCCGGCCCTCTTCTTCCTTCGGTTGTCTCTCTTTGCTTCAAGAAAGGTATTTTGTAGATGACCGTTCTGTCTGCAAATTCTGCATCTAAAGGCTGTATTTTCATAGTCTATATGTTGCATCCATTTTTTTTGTTTGTGTACCAACTGTATGCTTTCTGGCAGTCCTTTGCTAAGATATACTTCTACATAGATTCGTGTGAAGGTGAAGATTGTCTCCTCTAGTCGCTGTGTATCTGTTTTGATGTTTCGCCCAATGACATTCCCAGTGCCTTGAAGAACGTTGTCACTATAGAAACATAGTGGAAGATTATATAGCCTAACCCAAACCGTTATTCTGGACACAACCATACTGTTAACATCAAAATCCGGGAACCATGGGGTGATGTAAAGTCCTGTAGAACCCCAAAACCACGAACCCTCCTTGAAAATTTAGTCTCTGATTTCTAAATGTTGGAATTTAACTATAAAGAATCCTCTTGAGCAGAGATGTATTTCGCACTCCATAGTCTAGTTTTTGAATATCCATTGAAAGAGGTCCATTGGTTTGGGCCAGAAGCTATTGAATCGCCATATAAGTGCTTGTTCCTGATAAGTGTTTTGATGTTCATCAATCTCAGGTATATCTATTGCCAGTTTAGGAGTATGATTTAGTTGCTCTACTATGTAAGGCCTAGGGGAATTTCCTTCTCGTTCTATGGCGACAGATTGTTTTTTGTTCCCATGTAGTATGTTATTGAAGGAGGGTCTTGTATTATTGTTTTCATGTTTTGAGGTGTTTCCTCCCCCCTACTCCACCAAAACTTTTAGTTTTTCCTCGGTCCCTTGTTCCTCCTCCTCGCAGCCGTAGGTTGAGGATAATGGTGGAGCCAGATGTTATGGAGTAATTCTTTATGGTTTTGTAGTGTTGCAATGCTCTGCCTTCATGTATCAGTGATTGTAATGGTACTGGGTATCCCTGAGATTGTGTGATTTTAATTTTGAGGGCTATCACCTACTTTGAATCATCTGTCCATAATACTATATTTTCCCCAACAGGGGTTTTAATAAAAATTTGAAAACTGTTTGTGTTTACCTGATCCCTGGTTTCTGTTGCCATTTTTTATTCTCCCTCTAGAGTCGATTCTGGGTCCTTTTGCGATGGTGGACTTCATTTGTGTTGTGGGTCCCTTGGGGTCCCTGGGGTGAGTCCCATCAATTGGTGCAGAGGGTTCTAGGCAAGCCCAAGTCGCAGCATGAAGCCATATGTGACCCTGCACTTTTTTCTGGCAGAGGATACCCACAGCCGCGGGTTGGGATAGATGGTTGTGCGACCCAACCGCCGCCTCTTCAGGTGCGTTGCTCCCATACCTTATGAATCTAGGCTAGGGGATCTAGTGTAAAACCTCACGGTGGTGATTTCTAGTGCCAAAATCGAGGTGTCCTTGTGAAGAAACTATGTGCAAGGGGCTTCTCCCTGTAAAACCCTCACCCCAATCATAGCAATCGCTTTTCCATCGTGACTGGGTTCATGTAAAAATGGGATTAGTTGAAACCCCACGCCCGAGCTACTGTGAGAGAGGTCAAGGTCTACACGGGTCTCAGGTTTCCATTGTCTGCTTTTCTGCAGAGTTTTGACGATGCTCGACCACCCTCTCTTAGGTCTTGATACGACTAGGGCGATTTTCTGTCTCCATTCCTCCGTTCGTTTGCGAGAGGCTGCCACAGCGTAGGAAAGAATCCCAGAACTGTGAACCCTAATGTTGCCACTCGCCATGGAAAAAACTAGGGTGGAAAATTTTTCTTGATCAAAGATAATACTCCAAGAACTTTCTCAAATACTAGCAGCACTTGGAGTGTCTTCTTTTGAGGAAAAATTTATATTGAATGTTAATACCAAAAAAAATTTGTTTAAGCATATATTAAATATGTATTAAAATTAATAATATATAGTAAAATTCAAAGATTAATATATTAAATATATTTTAGAATTAATAATGATTTACTTAAGCATATATTAAAGTAAAAAATGTATATATATATATATATATATATATAGATATATATATATATATATAATATTAGCATTATTGTTTAATATTAAATATATATGTTAATTAAAATTTAGCTCTGAGGGTTAGCTCAATTTATTGAGTCCCCGCCGTTAAAACACCTTTACTATTGAGATGTCACAAGTTCAATTCTCTAGACACTCTACACTCTTAGGGACAGGGTTTATGGTTGAGCCAACAAGAAGTGAGCCCTTTGGGTGGATCTTCCTAATACAAATATTATGTGGATGTAGGAGTCACTAATATCTAGGGTTCACTCATACACACAAACCGATTATTAATTATAATTTATTCAAACATATATTAGAATTCAAAAATACATATATTAAACATGTATAAAAAATAATAATAATAGTAATTTAATATTATATTAATAATTTAAATCTTGATGCCTAATGTTAATTATTATTATTATTATCCCAAAGGAACCCAACAATGCATTTGACATGTCGTTAATAGTAAACCTCTAGAGATATATGGCATGTCCTCTCTATAAATCAAGTCACAACAGGGGGTTTTGAACCTTGGATCTCTCAGTTTTCTTAGGACTTACGTTACTTCGATTACTAATTGAGCTACCCCAGGACAATGCTTAATGTTAAATATTAATGATAATATTAATAATAATGTACTTGAAAATCAAGCTAAAACACTCATTTTAATATTGAAAAGTTATTTTTTTGGCATACTTTTCTGGGGATACTTAATTTTTGCATTCTTTGAAAAAAAAAAATATAATAAGGAGACAACACTAACAAAAATAGCCAACATGTTTGAAATGGTTCCAACAAATCTTGCACCCAACTAAAAGTTGGAGGTCTGAGGCTTCTTACTTTGATATTCATAGAAGGCATTCTATTTTTCTTAGGAAAATAATTTTAGTGATTATTTTGAATCATCTAAGGATTCCTCATAAATCTATGTTTGTACAACATAACCCAATTTTTGTAACTTAACAAAGAAAGGTAGGCCAATAAATCACCTCTTTCTACCAAAGCAAATGTGCAATATTCAATGAATCACTATTTTTGGTTCTAACACTATTTTTTTTTTGTCTCTTAGAACCAAAATTGGATATAAAGCCTATCAAATTTTCCCATAAGAAGTGTCATTAAAAAATATACAATTTTCCTTTGTTATAGTTATCGTTTCCATGCATTATATCTGCGAAGTTGTTCTCACCTATTTCCCAAGAGAGTGTGCATATAGATAATGGCATTCCCTTTTAAATATTGGAAAAAATTACATAACATGTTTTCAAATGTTAGCAACCAGAAAATGAAATATGTTAAAAGTACTTGTGCACTGTGAAGAACACCAACAATCCAAATACTACATGAATACAAATAAAGAGAAATTCAAATTAGTGATAACTTGGCCTGTTCTGATGGGTGTTCGGAGGTTCATAAATTTCAGTATTATTTGTGCTCTAATTGTAGATACTATTAATGAAAACAAAAAATCATTTAAGTAGACAAAAGTACCTAATAAAAAGTACCTAATAAAAACTTTAGATTGTTAAAGCATAAGATTATAGAAGAACCTATTTTAGCTTTACCAGATTTTAATAAGCTTTTTCAAGTTAATATGGATGCTAGTGGGACTATAATAGGAGTGTTTTTAGGCTAAGAAGAGAGACAAATTTCTTTCTTCTTTTTTTTTTGAAAAATGAATGAAACAAAATATAAATATTACTCATATCATAAAAACTTCTATCATCATTATTTACGTATTGGAGAAATGGAGACATTACCTTATATCTAAATAATTTTTTCTTTATAGTGGGGCGGAAACGTGAACCTGGGTTACACTTTTGTGAGAATTGCGGGTTGAAATTTTTCTTCGGCAATAGTTCGGCCGAACATTTTATAGAGTTCGGCCGAACTATGAAATAGTTCGGCCGAACTTGTTTTTAAAGTTCGGCCGAACTCGCGATTCCGTTTAGACTGACAGCTTACTGACGGCGCAGGCAAACAGAATTTTTGCCGGAGATTGGAAAACCGGAAACTAAAGTTTGGCTGAACTTATATAAATGTTCGGCCGAACTTTTACATTTAAAATAGTTCGGCCGAACTATTTTCTATAAATAAATCGCCCGCGAAGTTATGTGGTTACTGATTTTATTGTTCCCGCGTTTTTTCTGTCGTTGTCTCCTAGTCGCCGCAGCTCGTCATCGCCGCAGCTCGTCGTTGCCGCGCTCCTCATCGCTGCAGCTCCTCGTGTTTGCCACGGTTGCGCTCTTCGGTCATCGGGTCTGGACGTGGAAAATCTGTTAATGCATTTTTGTATCTGTGGAAAATCTGTTAATGCATTTTTGTATCTGTTTCCTTAAGTGTTGATTGGGACGTCATGTTTTGAGGCTTAATTACAGGCCTAGGCCCTCATCAGAATATCTACCTTGGACACCTCTGAAATGCAACCTTTTTTATAACATACCTGAAACAAAGTCATTACATGTGCACAGTAGAACATTTTTAATACTAGACCATTCGGCCTTCCTTGAAGAGGAGCTAGGACTGGTTAGAAGCTCTTCAAATCTGCGGCCTATATTCTAACCTAAGTCTGCAACTCTCGGCCCTCTAGGGCACAGACCTAGAACACACACAGTGCAGCCTAATTGATGACTATTATCTACTGATTAGGAATTGGAAAATAACCACATTGATTGTCCTAATCTCTTTCTGAGGTCTGTTACATATGCTACCTTTAATCTCTGTTATATAGCATATAGGTCTCAAGTTTAGGTCATCAGAACTCTTGAAGTGGCAAGGTTTCTTCTCATTATAGGTTTCATTACATCTACAGTCATGATACAGTAATTGATGTTTATGCTGGAAGACTATCTGTGCTGTGTAATACATTATCTGTTCTGTTCCTATGCTATGTAATACATTATCTTTTCTTACTGAAAAAAAAGGTTTCCATTCACTTGATGTCCAATGCGGGTAATTTTTTCCTCCCTACAACTTTAAAAGCTACATAGCGCAAATAAGTAGAGACATTTCCTAAAACTTCAACAAAAGGCTATCTGAAGTTTATGTCACATTGTAGCATGTACATGCTCTATAGGTTGACCAAAATATGTCAATACAAAAGCCTTCCTATGCTTCTATCTCTCTCGACATGCTACATATGCATAATTTTCAATTTGAGATGGTATTTTTCAGTGTATAATTAATCTTTGGTATAGGAAATGATAATATTATAGTTGTTGTATGAGAAAAATATTCTGATCATGCATGTTAAGGACAATGGATTGAATTTCTATAAAAATGCGCTGCTCTAGCCTTTTCTTACTCTTCTCTTGTATTACTCTACTTTGCTCTAGCGTTTTCTTACTCTTCTCATGTCTTACTCTACTCTGCTCTAGCGTTTTCTTACTCTTCTCATGTCTTACTCTACTCTGCTCTAGCGTTTTCTTACTCTTCTCATGTCTTACTCTGCTTTTCCCTTGTCTTACTTTTTCATTTATATACTTCTTGTTAATCTCTTTCGCACATATGTACGTTAGTTAGTTAGTCCTTGTGCAACTCATTCAAAGTTAGACCTGACATGGGATCTCCTCCTAAAACTGCTAATGTTTAAATAGATCTAGGTTACAAGGATAGAGGGATAACCATAGAATAGAAGCATGTACACTATTCTATTGTTATATTTTTATGATGTTGTTTAGTGATTTCACTAATCTTAGAAATGTTAATCTTTGAAGAAGATTTAGGCACTTTATAAAATTTTGATTTTAATTTGAAATATAAATATGCAATCACATTGTCTATACTTTTGAATCCTATTGACCAACCTTGTGGTCATTCATTGGACATATATATATATATATATAATTTCAGAAATAAAACATATTATTTATCGGTAATTGGAATGAAATTACATCTTTCATGTGCAAAGAGAACTTCCCTGTAGTCCTACATTTTCCATAAAGTTGAAGGTCACCAAACAATTGCGGTCAATAAATTTTTGGTCCATTCCATACTCAAGTGCTAAAATCTCTAGCACTTCAAGTTTCCGGTCATCATAGCTATTAAGGAATGAAAAAGGACACTAGTATTGATATATTGCTTCCATTATATCATTCTTTTTGAAGGTTGATTCCATCCTTGTTGAAGTATATTTGTCTAAATCCTTATCTACAAGGGCACATTGTGTATTGTGGTGCATGTTGTGTATCTCTTGTTGTGAATCTCAAGTTACTTTAAAAATTTGGTCACCTAGTATGCTTAATGAGCTTGGAATTACACTTTAGAAAGAATCCAATTACAATTGAGACTTAAGTTCTACCATCTTAAAATAAGAATTCACGAATTTGATAGCGAGATATGTTTCAGTTTTCCATTGCGTTTACATTTGTTTTTGTGTAGCACTTATATTGTTGACTATATCTTGGTTCCACAAAACAACAATGTTTTAGTTATTTGGTGACTCTTTATTTCCTTTATTTTGTTTTCTCAAGGAAGATATTTGGTGGTTATTTTTGCTTAATATTAAGCCTCTCATGTCTTCTGTAGACCTTCGGAACTTGAGTTTTTTGTTTAAGCTCTTGGACACCTACAATCTTGCAATTGTGAATCTTCTCTATTTTCATCTTGCTTCTCTTCTAAGTACAAAATGGCCTTGAGAAATATACTTTGTTTCCTTGTTGTACACCTTACGAGTTCAAGTTTTCAGTTTTTTACATTATTTTTTATTCTTTAAGCTCTTGGACACCTAGAATCTTGTAATTGTGAATTTCTCGTGCTTTCATGTTGTAGCTTTTCTAAGGACAAACTTGACAAAGAAATATGCTTTGGTTCCTCGTTGGAGACCTTGAGAGCTAAATTATTTTTATTTTATTTTATTTTATTCCTTTTTCTTACACCTCTTGGACACCTAGAATTTCGCAATCGTGAATTTCCTTAACTTTCATCTTGCATTTTTTCTAAGAAGTAGCACAAAGGACAACCAAATCATTTGGGTTATATGTAGATAAAATGTAACAGCCTAACCCTTGCCATCAGTGGGGATTTGGTTGGTTGGTAAATTGATGGTGCTTGTTGGTTTCTACATATGTGTTATTTCCTTATTATTTAGATGGTTTCAAAGATGGATTATTAATTATTGTTTCATTAAATTGCAGAATATTCAAGACTTTATGTATATTTATACTGATATTGAAAGAAATACTTTTTGGATAGATCTCTATTTCCCATAGTATCATAGATTTAAACCCCATAGTACATTGGAGTTAAAACAAATATATAATTTTTGTTTTCACATTTAGCTACGATTATTTCACATCCAAATTCATATTTCAAGTAATATTTAATTTTTTTTGAATTTATTACAAATCTAGCATACTGCAATGCTTTTCTTTGGAGAAACATTTGGGTCGATTTTGGTCAATTCTCTTTTGTTGGACATGTACTTGATGCTCATGTTTGAATGGTACATACTATAGAATGATATCTCCATGTTGGCTCTGGTTGAGTTGATATGTTTTCCGATTGATTGATGTATGATATTTTAAAGTTTTTTTTCCTTATCTTGATATTTTAAAGACATAAAAGGAAAGAAGATTGAAATGGTTTATGATTGTTTAATTAACTAACAGTTATTGCAATACATTAGGAATAGATAATTGGGCGGAAACGTGAAGCATCAAAAATTTTAAAAGAATTTTTGAAAAAAACTTTACACCCCAAATCTTAAATTGTGTAAGAAAGAAACTTATAATTTCAATGTTCTTATTTAGAAATTTTCATT
Organism: Pinus albicaulis; assembly: GCA_034641835.2. Taxonomy (NCBI): domain Eukaryota; kingdom Viridiplantae; phylum Streptophyta; class Pinopsida; order Pinales; family Pinaceae; genus Pinus; species Pinus albicaulis. Next base: position 27,587,712 of record CM076577.1, read on the forward strand.
GAATGTTTAAAGTTCCATTTTCTTTTTCTTTCAACTATGTTGAATTTAGTTTTAGTTATATTTTTAATGTTGGAGAAAATAACTATTTATTTCATGTGTAATTAGATTAGTGATTTCATGTGTTAGGGTTGTGGATTCAGGCATTGAAACAACACACCATGATATTTCAAATTTTAAAATGATGGTTTGAGTCCTAGGTAGCTTAGAATCCTACTTGTTTTCAAAATAAGGATGCACTCCCATTTGATTATCACGAATAGGTTGTAATCATGAGGCTCTCGCTCAAGAGTGGACCTTCGCAAAATCTTGTGACGTCTTGTCACAAACAAAACCATCAAACTAAAAACACATCATTTTTCTCCTTCAAAGAAAAAAAATTCACATCATGTGAATATCTCCATGTACTCTTACATATTGGTGTACAAAACCATCAACCAAACACAAGTTGACAAAACATGCCTCTTCAAACAACTGACTCTTAAGTCAAATAATAGAGCTCATGTACAAATTTCCATATTTGTTGCATTTAAGTGTGTCAACATAACTTTACTTTCAACATCTTGCTTCATGCAACATGCACCATACTTTGAATTTGCAAAGAAATTCATGAAACATCAAAATACATGCTAGGCCTTAATTGGATAAGAAATCTTTAACCATTTGTCAGCAAACCATTTCAATGGCGTTTCTTTTTCTTTCAACTATGTTGAATTTAGTTTTTAGCTATATTTTTAATGTTGGAGAAAATAACTATTTATTTCATGTGTAATTAGATTAGTGATTTCATGTGTTAGGGTTGTGGATTCAGGCATTGAAACAACACCATTATATTTCAAATTTAAAAATGATGGTTGGAGTCCTAGGTAGCTTAGAATCCTACTTGTTTTCAAAATAAGGATGCACTCCCATTTGATTCTCACGAATAGGTTGTAATCATGAGGCTCTCACTCAAGAGTGGACCTTCGCAAAATCTTGTGATGTCTTGTCACAAACAAAACCATCAAACTGAAAACACATCATGCAAGAAACATAGCTCGCTGACATATCATTTTTCTCCTTCAAAGAAAAAAAAATTCACATCATGTGAATATGTCCATGTACTCTTACATATTGGTGTACAAAACTATCAACCAAACACAAGTTGACAAAACATGCCTCTTCAAACAACTGACTCTTAAGTCAAATAATAGAGCTCATGTACAAATTTCCATATTTGTTGCATTTAAGTGTGTCAACATAACTCTACTTTCAACATCTTGCTTCATGCAACATGCAACATACTTTGAATTTGCAAATAAATTCATGAAACATCAAAATACATGCTAGGCCTTAATTGGATAAGAAATCTAACCATCTGTCAACAAACCATTTCAATGGTGCTTCTTTTAGTTGCACTTCATCATGTGAATCATCTTGACCCTCATCGATTATGAAATCCTCTTTTCCATTCTTCTTTTCATTTTTTATATCCCCTCTTGGATAACCATAATATCTTGAAATGGAGCTAGCCAACTCAAATATAGTATTGCAAACCCCTGGCTAAGTTAGATGAGGATTACATATGGTCTTGAATGAGCATTTGGACTCTTTAGATATGCATACCAATTATGTTCATATAACACAACAAATAGATGATTTAATTTACAAATGTCACATAGAAGTCATATTTATCTCATGGGCCTTCAACTTAAATTATATATAATCGTTTGACCCCCAGAAATGTCATTTAATACCTAAAAATGACTCCAAAAGGTTTTAGACCTAAATTCTCCACCCCCCATTAAAATGACCCTACAAGTTGATTCTTTCAGTGTTTTCACTCTATAAGCATCAACGTACGATTATGCATGATGGAGAATCTCTAGCGCTTTCCCTTGTTAATATATTTAATAATCTCAATATTTATTTAAAAGTATCAATAGTATTTCGACCATGAGATTTGAACAATGTGATGTTGTCGAAATACTATTGATACTTTTAAATAAATATTGAGATTATTAAATATATTAACAAGGGAAAGCGCTAGAGATTCTCCATCATGCATAATCGCACGTTGGATTTGGTGATAATTGTCTCCATATTTTGGCTTTCTGACCCGCAAAACATAATTATTTTACAAGGGAGGGAAGGAGGGATGATCACATTGACTTGCTTGATGACATGTCTATGAAGATTAACTACCTCAAGATCTATTTTTTTGCATAGGGAAAGAGACACATTCCCATGTCTGAGCATGAAAACGTTCTTTGATATTGTTAATGCCTCTAGTGTTTACTTCTACAAGTTCTATAGGCAGAGTCTGTAAAGGGCCAGGTAGCCTCTGGATCTCATCTTTTATGAAAGGTGACATATCTAGTAAATGCCTCTGCAGTCAATCTTTGGAATGGATCTAAATAGAAGTTCTTAATTTTTTAATATTCGTAAAACACAACAACTTTAAGGTAAACTATGTACATGTTCCATTCATCATGAACAATAAACTTCACATGCTTGAGGTAATGAACACGAAATAAAATTCCTTCTTGGAATAGCTTCATGTGCCTCCTTGGCTTTGGAGCATTCTCCATCATGTTTTCCATAACCAAGACCCAAATAATTAGGTCCTTCCTCAACAACATTTGGCTCAACTATGCCTTGTACATGTTTGCCTTTAACCCTTTACTTTCATAGCACATTTTCATCAAAAATTTGGACCTTATTCCTCTAGTGTGTCTCTCAAAAGCACGTACACATTCATTTTGAGAGGAAATTGAAGACAGAAACCAATAACTAATTCTTCTAACTAACCTTGACTAAAATGAGCTAAATTTTACTTTGATACCAACTTGATTTGAACGTCCACTCCCACATTAGTAATTAATGATTATAATCTTTAATGGGCTAGCACCGGTTTGTAATCATCATCTCAAAATGACCTAGAAGATGAAAATTACCTTGTTTGTAATTTGATTAAGCCACAATTATCCATACGCTCCCAGAATTCCTTCCATGACCTGATTTGTAGTCATCCCCTCTAATTCCAGATTACGATTGATCAGACATTAGGTGAATAAAGGAACTTGATAAGAAGGATCACTATAGTTTCTCCTCCACCCACTCCATATCCAGTGATTGCCTATTTTCTCTCTTCCAACATTTTATTTTGGAAATTCATTTTGGTAGTTAATTCTACTAATAGTCACAACACACCTGGAAGTCAAAGAAATTGTTATATACACTACTAAACTCAATTAACATTGTTTGTTATTGGACTTTACAATAACAAACAATGTAGAGTTCATTAATGTAGTGTGGTGTGGCTATCGATAAAATTAGCTGCTAATGAATTTCGAGAATAGAAAGTTGGAAGTGGAAAATTGAGAAATCACTAGCTATGGGGCGGATGGAGGAGGACAAACTAGAAACTATCCTTTGCTTATAAATTGTATTTTATTCACCTGTTGTCACAATCATTCATGGGATAGGTAGAGAGGATGATATGCCAAAAATTCATGCATATAATATGTAGAAGGGGTCATGTATGAGATGGTGTGAAGTGATGATGATTGACATGGTAAATTTTCATCTGCCAGGTCATTTTGAGATAACAAACCCAATAGCAGCCATTTTGGTGTTGAAGGTTCACAACCAAAGAACATGGAAGAATCAGGTCATGTCTGTCCAATGGAAATTATAAAAACTACAGGATGTATTATAAATATTATGAATTTCAAAGCACTAAATACATTTGAGGAAAACAAGCCATATTGCTCTTCAAAAATTTTATTTGATGTATCCTTAAAACCAGTACAAATTGAAAAGAACCCTAATCATGCTTTACAGGTAAATTAGTAATCTAAACACTTGAATAGTGGATAAAACATTTACTTTACTAGTATATGTATGATAAAAATGAAACTGACATGTAAGTTTGTCCAGTAGATATAACTCTCTTTGCACCCATGTTAGATAAATGAAAGTGGATTGTTCCAACTCATAACGCTTCACATTTATAAACCTGATTGGAAAGAAAAATAGGAGGGTTAAAATGTAAGCAAGAAATATAGAACATACTAGATTTAACAGCCCCAAACTGGATTCTACTCTCAGGTACTGGAACCTCTACAAAGGTTCGACTTGGAAACATAGTTTTTCCTTAGGTTTCCCCACTGGTTCTATGTTTCACACATGATCAATTATTGTTTTGAAAGTTGTGTTCTACATAATTTGTGTAAACTAAATTACAAATTGATTTTTTGAAATCTATTTTGTGTAAATGTCGACCAATAGATATATATCATGGAGGATGAACGACGAAGATCAGCTGAATCCCATATGGAGGTTCAGGGATCGGGGGATGTTCACGGTATTTAAATATAATCTTAAATCTCCATACATGTGTGTACATATGGAATTGATTTTTTATTAACTTTGTGAGTTAAATTAGTTGTTAATAAGTTTCATATTTTAATTTTTAGGAGGTAAGCAGAGAAGGGTTTCTACTCCATCCATGGAGTGTGGCCAAGGTTCAATCGGTCGAGGTATGAGTGGTAGTAGGTTGCGGGAAGGGGGTGATATTTATTCTCTCGAAGGCCAATCAACAACTGCTGGTTCTCAACATGGTCATTGTGGGTCTGGTTCTCAGCAGCGTCATTCTGGGTCTGGTTCTCAACAGGGTCATGTTGGAGAAGATGTTAACCAACAACATCAAGGTTGCCATCAATTTCAATATTTTTTCATTAAATTTGTACAACTTTTTTTACACGTGTTTTTTCTAATATACAAAATTTTATATATATTGATGCAGAGGCTGAAAATGTTCGAGCCAGTGGTCAAAAAAGACGCAGGGCAGCGTGCTACATTGAAGAAGAAGGCTGTCAACCCAGCACAACTTATCCGGCTGAGATTACTGATATACCATGGGAAACGAACATGGCGGAATGCACCTTAGCAAGGTGTCAAAGCCTTCATGCAAAATTGCAAAGAGATCTCGAGGCTTTGTCTCTACCTGCTGAGAGTAGACAAAGCCTCGAAATAGTTACAAATTCATTGAGTGAAATGGTAAAAGTGTATAAAAATTTGGGGCCAACGACTGATTTGTTTGTAGAACTGATGAGAAAGAGAAAAGAAACAATGATAGGTACCGATAAATGACAGGACATAAAACAAAAATTTTCAAGAGATGATGCTAAGTCAATGTTTAATTATAAGGAAGGGCCAAAAAGAAAAATGTTGAAGGTGTAGTATTTCAAGCACCCAGACAAAGAAAAATATTTGTATGATCGACATCTTGCGGCCTTTGGAAGGCTTCCATGGAACGATGAGGTTCCTGTTTATTTTGCACAAATGTTTTATGCAGAATTTTTTTTGGATATGAAACCCGACTATAATGACCTTCCTTCAGAATTTTTTGGCCCGGGGAGAGGTCGATTATATCAACGTAAGGGCGCTAAGCGAGATGTGGAGTTGCCTCGCCCTGAGCCGCCATTGGTGAGTCGACCGTTTCGAGTCGAAACCCTACGATCAGAGATGGATGCGACTTCTCAAATAAGTTGTGAAGCAAGAGATGTTATGATCAACAATGTTCATAGCGGATTGAGTGGAGTCGATATTTGTTTAAATCGACAAAGAGCACGTGAAAATGCACGTGCCAATTTTGTTTATCGTACAGATGAGGAGATTTACAACATGAATATTGAAGATCTCCGAACATATGCAATAAATTGTCGCAATGGTCTGCAAGACCTAATTTTTCATGAGGAAGAGGGCACCGGAATGGTATGTGTTAGTGACCTTAGGGTTTGAAATTATTTTTACATATACATGTGTACAATTTGTAATAAATACATGTGTATGTACATGTATACATTTATTTGTATGTGTACATTAATCTAACAAAATGTATGATTATATGTTAAAACACCATTTGCAGTTCTCAGGCATGATGCGTGATGAAAATGTTAATATTACGTTCGGGACCTCTGGCTCAAACGATGCAGATGGGTCTGACCATCATGATATGTTGGCACATGTATGTTAGTGTTTTTGAAGTGACTCTAAAATAAATAATTGTTGCCACACATGTACATGTATGTATATATATAATTTGATAAAATGTTTTAACAGGTACCGATTCCGTCTGATGTTTTTGGGATGGCGGTACCTTCTTTTTCCTTAGGAGATATACCTTCTACTTCATTGGGAGATGTACAAGTATGGACAATTTTTCACAAGTTCAAAATTTATGTTACCTCAAAAAGTTCCATTAAAAATTGAGATATATAGAGAGAGAGATCTATATTTTGAGTTATTTAAAAAATTTTGAATTTAGGTTCGTATAGAAGATTTTTTTAATCCGAGGACTCTAGCGACGGAGATAGGAACATCCACAGCATTTGAACAAGTTGTATTTAGTTCTTTTTTTAATATTATTGTTCTTGATGAAATAACTATGGATAGTTATAGCCAACTGAAGCTAAGTGTGCTTTATGTTCTGTTAATGTGCACATGCACCACATGAAAGTACTAGAGTTAACTAACTAAATCCAAGTGCACACCACATGTAATCACTTGAGTTAACTAGCTAAAGAAAAGTGCACATCGCATGTAAGCACTCGAGTTAACTAGCTAAAGACAAGTACATATCTCATGTAATCTCTAGAGTTGAACTAAAGCTAATCTAGGTGCATGTACACCAAGAAAACCCTTTCAAACTGCACCCATTAAATTGATAATGTCAAATTAAACCAAAAATACAACATAAATACATTACTTGCGTGTATAAATTAAGCTCGGTAACTTTGCATGTTAATACAAAGAAGTTAAAGCAAAGTACGAAGAAAGTAGTGAGGCGAAACATGTGGTGATGTTAATAGGGTTGAAAGTAGTGAGGTGAAACATGAGATGGTGATAATAGGGTTAATGTTGGTGTGATTGGAAAGGGTTTCAAATTTTTCCAAAAAGAAAAAATCAACTTTCTTTCATTTAGAAAGGAAGTTACATATTCATGAATTTTTCTTCGGATTCACCCCAAGACAAAAAAAAAAAAAAAATCCTTATCAAGAAGGAATTTTAAGCACACAAATTTTCTTCAATAATTTTCATAAGGCTTCTAGAAAATAGATCTGTTAATACAAATTTTGTGCACTAGATAGCTCCAAAAGATAAGTTATCTATAGCAACCCTTCATATTTTGATTGTCCCACAATGCAAAAAATATCCATTTGATCCATTTTCGAAGACACATACCTGGATCATCACTCCACTCGTAAAAATTACAACATAAAATACAACATAACAACATTACCTGCATGTACAAAGTAAGCTTTGTAACTTAGCATGTTAATACAAAGAAGTTAGAGCAAAGTACAGGACGAGTAGTGAAATGAAACCTGTGATGGTGAAAATAAGGTTCATCTTGGTGTGCTTGGCGAGGGTTCATGCATCTGTGAAGGTCCATGTGAAAGAGAAGACATGTTTGCATGAAAGGTTGATAAATCAAATTTCTGAAAGGTTGATAGATCAAATGTCTATAGTTAATGCAATTTTATAAAGGTAAAAAGTTCAAGGCAATTAATGCAATTTTATAAAGGTAAAAGAGTTAGAGGCAGGATAATTATATAAATTAAATGGTTTGTAATTTCCCATAAACACCTATCTATATTTATTTTATCAATTTTTTAAATTAAAAAAATTCATAAAAATTAACTAAATTATAACTTTATTTGAAATAATAATAATTATTCATAATAAAAAGAAATAATCTATAAGTTCAAGGTATATGCATTTTATAAAAACATGTAACTAATCATAGATATTTACCTCACTTTATCATGGAGATTCTTAATATGTAAAAATGTGAATATGAGATGCCCAAAAAAACTATAACTAATTTCATATGACATTTTTTTAATAATGAATTTAGTTAAAAGGGAAGAAAATACATAACTACTTTTGAAATAAGGCGTTAAATCCTACCATCCACCTAATTATTATTGATAATTAAATTAAAATTTTGGAAGTACTATTCCAAAATAGACATGTCTATCCACATATTAACTAATTTTATTTTAAAGCATTATTAATAATAATAAATAATAAAGAGAATTAATACATAACATAAACATAAATACATTAAAAAACATGGACCAAGATTCTTAAACATGGATATTTAACCCCACTTTACCATGGAGAATCTTAATGTATAAATAGACTTTGTTGTAATATTTTGGACCAATACCATGGATTATCAACACCACATGCCTCAAAAATCATAATTCAAAAAGTCTGACACTTGTTCACTGACATTTTTTTAATTACTCAGTTTAATAAGATGGGAAATATGATATAACTATTTTGGAAATAAATCTCAACCTTTGATTTGTGTATATTACTATGAATATTCTAGAATATTTTATAGATATCAAATCTTTTAAATAAAATAATTATTGAAATATTTTATTTATACTAAATTTACATGGCATGTATCAATTCTATGTAAAACATGGAAGAAATTACACATCTTCCTTATTCTTAGTGTACACAAGATTTTTTTATTTTATATAACTGTGTAGATCAAAAAAATCATATTAAATTATTTTTTTATTAATAAATATATTCGATGTAGCTAATCATTATATATTTTATATATAAGAAAGGGTAATATAAGGTCAACATGTAACTTAAGGGAATTGAATTGGAGAGGATAACAATTAGTGCTTCCATAATATGTGTGCGTGTGTGTGTGGAAAGAAAGGTTTTTGTTGTAGAAAATCCAAGTAAATTGAAAGTGCTAACTGTAATATGCTTAAAAAATAGACTTAAATCTACTCTAGCAATTGTGGAAACCAATAAACAATCGTGAAATCAAAAAGCATACAAGAGAAAGAATTAAATCAAGACATTACACAATGATTTCCTGGGGAAAGCCTCATCTAAAAGCCCCACTATCTGTATATTGTATTATTCAGAAAATATGAGATGATTACAATGCTTTTCTCCAACCTGAGAAACCTCTGCACTATCTCTATCTGTCTCATTGCTTCCTAGACTGACTCTGGCCAACACTAAGTCAATTTCCTAGCATTCCAAGCTCTTACTTCCTTGTGCTATTCAATGAGGAATTAGGCCCTTATTTAATAGGAAATTTCCTCCATTGGATTGTGCAGTTCTTTTAGGCTCTTCCCCTAACTGCATGAAAATATGTACAACTCAAAAAATTATACAACTGATAGTACACTATCCTTGAACTCCAATCTCAACTGGGTAACTCATATATCACACATGCATGAGTTATTTATAGATGATTTATCAGTTAACTGTTTGATCATAGACTGTGTAATTCTCTACTATACCTATCACTAGTTCCTCCAATAGTTGGAACTAGTTAAACTTACTTTCACTCAAATAAAATGAATTAATTAATTATAAGTGAAAACAAACTAAACCATGGCTCAAGTTAGACCATCATCTCAAATTAAATGAACCAACCAAGTCAAACTAACTTAGTTAACTTGTACAAGTTGTGATGTGATGTGGAATTACAATTTTCTTCTAATTTAGTTCAATGGAAAACTAAATTAGAATCTTTCTTAGTGCCATTTTCAATGCTCCCTCTCAATAAGAAAGAAATTCAACTCTATCCTGATCTGGTACCTTTGGAATGTTTTTCATGCAACACTTCTCACTGGTGTTGTTGCTACTGCAACATTTGAAACTGAAAAGCATAAAAAAAACAAGTTGAATCAATTGTGAACAGTATAATGCATCTGTCACCCAAGTCCTAAATGCTACTAGCTACTGCACTATCTATTGAAAACTTTGCGATGCTATTGATTCTACATTGTTCCATCTGCATTTCTTCCAACTCTACACTGCGCTCCCCAGTATCTAGTTGCTTCTAGTCTTTGTATCTGTCACTCTAGAGTTTGGCTGCATCAACTTCCATTAATCCATCATGTTAATATATCATGTGGGCCCCCGTAGAAAGGTAATGATCCATGAGAAAAGAAACATCTCAAGGGACCTTGCCCAAATTTCTACAATATTGGGACTATTACTTCACATCGCCCCACCTCTCACCTGGAGGTATGAATGCATGTGCTCCCTTTGCTCATTTGGCTTTAAATTTCCTCCTATTGTAGGTCTCTCACTAATCCTCCTCTTCATCATCCTCGTGGTAAGCCCAAATTTCGATTGGTCGAGGCTTCCTCTTGAGAGCTAAATCATGCTCCCTATCAATCACAAAATCTCTAATCCTTGCCTTTCTCCTCAAGGTTATGCGTGAATCTTCCTCTAATCTGTAGAGGATCTTGATCCTGACACCAAATTTCTTGATTTGAAATGAAGCAAGATGCTTAAGGTAGGCTTTCCCATCTCTTAATACTACCTCATACCCTTTGCAGTCAATCCTCAATTTCTTCATCAATTCAAGTTTCTTGGCTTCATTGTTGTTACCGAATAGCTCATTTAGATTATTACACATAGGAAAGGGAGTATATTTCCCATGTATTTTCAAGACTATGTGGTCTCTCACACCCTTCATGATGATCCTCTTGGCTCTTGCTACATTCTACTTCCACTCTAATATATCTTTAGCATCAGATGTTGGAGTCTTCGGGATATCATGATCTATGAATTCCTTCAGTTGATTATCTTCCAACACTACCTCCATCATGTCTTTCCAAGAAATAAAATTCAAACTACCCTCAAGGGAATATTCAAGTCTAAATCCATAGAAGGATATCCTTCTATCTCTGAAGAATGATTCTGCAAATTGGATTCAGATGCAAGGACAACTTCGAATTATTCTTTTCTATAGTTATTTCCACTCTGATACCATGCATAAAATACACATAGATTCAAACTGCTAGTTGTAATATGCTAAAACAATAGAATTGAATATACTCGACCAATTGCGGAAACCAATAAATGATTGTGAAATCATAAAGCATACAAGAGAAATAATTCAATCAACATATTACACAATTATTTCTTGGGGAAAACCTTGGTTTAAAACCGTGCTATCTATATATTGCATTAGTCAGAAAATATGAGAAAATTACAGTGCTTTTCTCCAACTTGAGAAACCTCTGCACTATCTCTGTCTGTCTCACTACTTCCTACACTCACTCTTGCCAACACTTAACCAATTTCCTAGCCTTCCAAGCTCCTACTTTCATGCGTTATTCAATGAGGAATTAAGCCCCTATTTAATAGGAATTTTCCTCCATTGGATTGTGCAGTTCCTTTAGGTTCTTCCTTCAACTGCATACACCATCTATACAACCATGATAACTATAAAACTGATAGTACACTGCCCTTGAACTCCAATATCAACTGGGTAACTCATAGATCACACATGCATGAGTTATTTATGGCTTATTTATTAGTTAAATGATTGATCATATAGTGCATAACTTACTACTATACATCTCACTAGTTCCTCCAAGAGTTGGAACTAGTTAAAATTACTTTAACTTAGACAAACATAATTAATTAACTACAACTCAAAATAAACTCAACCATAGCTCCTAAAAAATAGGAACCACTCTACATGACTCAAATTATATCCTCAACTCAAATTAAATGAACCAACTAAGTCAAACTAACTTAGTTAACTCATACAATTTGTCATGTGATGTGGAATTACAATTTTCTTCTAATTTAATTCAAGGTAAAATTAAGTCATGTGATGTGGAATTACAAATATAATTCAAGGGAAAATAATACATATGATGTGGAATTACAATTTTATTCTAATTTAATTCAAGGGAAAATTAAATTAGAAACTTTCTTGGTGCCATTTTCAACATTTCTTGTTGGTATTTTCAATATTTTTTAATATGCTTTATTATATGTTGCATGTAAACTCAATATAAAGTAATCATTTCAATGTTGACTTTGCATTAGTTTTATATTTTTTATTGATTACACATAATTATTTTTAAAAGAAATAGAAAAATAACAATAACAATAACAATAACATTAATTAATAAAAATACTTATAACTACTTGATATTAAGAAGGAGGTAAAATAAATTTGTATCATATACTTATATTACTATTATAATATACCAACATAGATCTATATTAACTATGAATCCATCAATTTCTTATAGGGATCAAATCTCTCGAGGTGAAAACCTCCTTTTGAGTGAAAAACTTTAGGAAAGGTTTGCACTTCGAGAGATTTGATCTCTCTTGGTGCTTGATAGATTTAGTGTTAGGATAGATCTAGGCTGGTATATATTGTAATAACCATAGACCCATGCAAAATTATTGATACCTATGATTCAATGGTTAAATCAACCTCTCTTGAAGGAATGATAGCTCAATTTGCAAGTTCTTCCTCTTGGGAAACTCAAGCTAAGTATCTTATAGCGCCATGTTGAAATAAATAAGCTCACGTCGTTAATGTTCCCTTTGAAGAAGAAGATTTTAGCTTTGAAATTATTATTACTATTATTTTAATCTCCATAAGTGGATATATTATTTTCCAAAACCTTTATATTTTGATGATCTAAATATTTACCCTATGGATCGAGTTCTTTTTGTTGTTGTATTTGATAATTATGAGGATAAGAAGATTATGTGGGATTTAAGACCTTGTTTCTAGGGTAGTGTTGGTCTCTTAATGGATCCCTAGTCTCCTTCATTTTATCTGGTTACAACGACAATATCCTTGGCTCTATTTTGGGTAATGCTTACGAACCTTCCCCTACATAAATGGAATCTCCCTTTGTTAACATCTATTGGGAATGCCATACGGAATTTTTATTGTTGGAGTTCAGATACTGATTATTTTTCTCAAGACCTCATATGATCGAATATGTGTGAAGATGGATTTTAATAATGTTTTCTTGCTTAAATTAATTTAACGACTCCATATTATGTATGGGTTCAAAATCTTGATTAGGAAAATGTTTCATTTCGATGCCAAGTGTGTTATGAAACAAGGCATATAATCAAGAATTTACCCAAGTGATTATAGAATAATGGAGCTTGAAAATTTATCAAAAGGCCCAAATGGTGGGAAGGTGCTCGGTTTGAACACTATATTGTATTCAAGGTAGAAGAGGTTGAGGACAAAGAGAAAGAAAAAGAAAGTCAGGAAAAAGGGCACATCAAAGAGGATCCACCGAAGGATGAAAAATATATGTAGGAAGAAACACATGTCAAAGAGGATCCACTGAAAGGAAACTCAAAGGAGGCCCATAAAACCCATGAAAATCTTGGTATCTCCATTCAACTCTCAGGAACTAGGACTAAAAAAACATTTTCTTGGGATGATCAGGAAAATGAAAAAAGTTCCAAAGAAAACAATGCTCACTCACTGAAGGGTAACCCATCATATTTAGCAAAAAACAAGACCTTGGAAAAATTTGGAAAAAAAGGGAAAAATACTTCGCCAAGGAAAACAAGAAGCTCATCAAAATCAACTAAAAAAATAGTTAAATATGGAATGTAGATCTATTTGGATTTTTTGAGTATTTTGGAAAATATTTAGTTGGAAAGGGAACATTTGTTTTGTATTTTAGGGTACTTGCTTGAGGGTCTAGATTGAGCCATCGTGCTCAAACTCAAAACCGCAAGGGATATTGGTAATTTTAAAGAAATTTAACGGTTTTGGGTAAGATCTCAACTTTAATTTTTAATAAAAATCTCATATCCATTTCATTATATATATAATATTAATATTAAACATAATATTACATTAAAACTATTTATATTATTGATATATCTAAACTTGCACCCATCTCTCAAGTTATAGTAAGGAAAAATTAGATAGAAATGGGTCTTTGGTGGTTTCCTTCACCTCTTTTGTAATATCCCTAGATATGGACATGTAAATTTAATTACATGAAAAATTATTTGATGTGCTCCAAAAAAAACAGTTAGGTTACCTCCAAGAAATAGTTACAGAACTGTGATAACCAAACAACTCACTAAGAAGATATTTCAATCACATTTGAAGATGTGATAGAGGCAAAAAGAGTCATGTAACACTAACTAAAGAGATTCTACCACACAATTGAAGTCTCCACTATGTTTTTTTTCTGTCATTAGCCTTTTATTGTTGTGAATACCATCCCAACTATCTAAAACTATTTTTCACGCCTGCTCACCAATATCTGCAAACTCTACCCATTTTATGTTGATATGATATTTTCTTCATGGTGTTTGGATGGGGAGGAGTTATTCCCATCCCTCCTTGTTGCCTCTAGATATAATCACATTTAATGTCCCAATTTTCTTTAGTCTGTTAGCAACGAAGCCTTGTTCATATCAATTTGTAAAAAAACGAGAGGACACTCCCGAGATTTTGAAAGGTTTGATGTGGTTGGAGGTAAAGAATTGTGTTAAATTCAAGCAGGTTTCTTTGGTTTTGGTTTCCAAAATTACCAATTGAATATGTCAGTGAAAGATAAGATAACACAAGGAAGTCTATTCAAGATAAATATAAGTTAATTGTGCATTAATTCCTTGAAAATATTGGATGTTTTTATGTGGAGAAATATAGATTAATTATGTTAATCTATTTGAAATATTGCATGGTCCTTGTGTATTAATATCTTGAAATATTGCATGTTTATGTGTGTGGAAATATAGATTAATTGTGTTAATTTATTTGGAAATATTTTCACAGTTCCTATGCGTTAATCTCTTGAAAAAAATTTGCATGGTTGTTGTTCAAAAGAATATAACTTAACTATGTTAATTATATCTTTTCAAATATTGCATGGTTGTTGTGCATAAAAATATAAGTTAACTGTGTTAATATATTTGAAAGGATTGAATTGTTCTTGTCTATAGGAAGAAATGCTAAGTTGTTATCTATGATATTTTTGTTGAAAATGTTTGAAACATAAGTTAACTAATTTCTTTTGTGTAGAAAGATAAGTTAATTATGATGCTTTCTTGAATAGACGATGTTTTGTAATTACATGTACATTATTTGTTCACATGAAAGCTAATATAAACATGGTTTGTATTTTAGATATGGATAAAAAGTCGTGGCTTTACAATTACATGCATGTTATTCATTCAAATGTAGATTGCAAGTTACTATTAAATAGTTAAAGGTGGTTTTGCAGATGAAATAAGCATGAATAGGGTGGATTTTATAAATGTATACATTTAATTAATGCATCTTAATAGGCATGGTTGATATTATTTATGACACAGGGGCATTAGAGCTTCCAAGTAATCAAGTTTTTTGGAGATTCAATTTGATTTCCTTATTGTATTATTTCTAAAAAAAACTATGCATATAGATAAGACAAGATAGATAAGATTTTTGTGTTAGAATATGTATTTTAAGGCAAGAGAGACTTAGGGGATAAAATATGGAAGATTTAGGAGAAATCGTGGAATGATTTTAGGACTTTATATATATAAAAAAACAAAACTCATTTTCTCCCAAACACATGTTATTTATTCTTGTAAACCTACAGGCATGAATAGGATGGCCAATTGAATGAATATTAGGCCATAAGTTGAACGAGAGAGTGTGTATTATAACAAAGATTCTGAATATAAGGACAATATTGTTGGATTGAAAGTTAATGAATTCATTTTATGTTTATATTGACTCTCCCCATATGATAAAATAGTGAATTTTGTTACTTAATTCAATGAATTATATTTTTGTGTATGCGTAATTGAGGATGAATTTGAGCGTTAATTTGTTAATAAGATGTATTTCGTATGGAAAATAAGGAGGAAAATTGATTCTTTGGTATGGAATAAAAACTGCCCTTGTGTGGAATTTACCATTTCTCTGTATTGATCTTGTTGTGCATTCAACGAAGCGTCGCATGTGAAATTTTGTTTGAATATCCCATAATATTAAATTATCATTAAAAATTCTAGAACTCGTATGAAATTGGATTTCATTCCCAACTTGGACAAATATTAATCATGGATTGTGAGCTTTTGCGTTGAGGCTATAGTTGTATATTTGAAGGGAAATTGTTGTTTAGGAAAGGTGTTCAACTATTGCTAAGAATAAATCATATTCCCTTTTGAAGTGTTAGCACACAATTTATAATTTGATCTCTGCATCAAAACTAACTCCATAATTGGTAGCTAGGCTCGGATAAGACTTTATATTAGTTTTTTCATCTATTAAAATGTTTGAATTATCAAAAAAAGGAATATCATGTATGAGAGGTGAATACACGCAGTTGGGTGCTCAATGAAGGGTATTGGTGACAAGTAGTAGTGCTCTTTCATCAAAGCGGTAACAAAGCAAGTGAATATGCTTAAATATGTTTATATATAACAACAAAGAAAGACTTGGTATCAACAAATAATTTGGGAATTTTGGCGAAGGAATTATGACAACTAGTAAGGTCATGATGGAGGAACAACAGTGACTACAGAAACTTGAAGAGAAAGGAGTTGTCGAAAGGGCTTCCAAAGGAGGGAATTGGGAATGCAAAAAACAAAACCAAGTACAAGTGGGTATATTGGTGAGCCATTTGTAGCAGGAAGGAGACATGTTACTCTAAAGTTTATTTGTAGTTCATAATGGGTAGCGAAAATCTCACATAGGAAGATGAGAAGATGAAGATGACTATGGATATTCATTTGAAGAATTTAGAGGGAATCCATAGATATTCCAAAGAAGTTGGCATAAGGAAAATGAGTGACGACGAATACGATCGAGAACTCATTCAGATAAAAGTATAGTTGAATGTGATTATACATTTTGTACAAAAAAATGAGGAGAACTAGAGAAGTGGATGGAAGATGAGGAAAAAGTTCTAATGACCTATTAAGAAATTATTTGCAAGGAAGCAGATACAAAATTTGAAATGTAGGTTAAAGGAAGAACTCAGGGCAAATAAGTCTAAGGAAACAATTCATAGGGGTGAACCTGAATAAGGGGAAATACTTGGATAGGATAGTGACGATGTTGATGGAGATTTGATTTTTGAGACATCAAATGAGGACCCAAAGTCTTACATTTTTTTTGATGGTTCGTTTATGGTTGCAGATGTTATTGCAGATGATGGACAATATTTTGAGAATCTCATCATGAAGAGATAGGAATATGGAGGGGGACAAAATATCAATTTTTTTCTAAGCCAAGATGAAGAACGATACTTGAATGGGATACTCATAAGGGGTGATGAACCAGAGGCACGAATAGTTTTCAGTTCTTAGACTAATCATGTATATCCAAGAGAAGAAAAATTTGAGAATGTAAAATTTACAAAATTTGTTATGGAGGAATAATTTGTTTTCATCATGGAGACCCAGCTCAATCATCATATTGAAGCAAGGCAAAGAATTTAGGAAGAAACTATACAAGAATGGGATGAGATCGAAAGTTTATTTTTTTTGCCTATATACTTTTGTTTTGATCACTTTCCTATCCAAAAAATTATCACATGGAATGGCGAGCATAAGCATGGTGAAGACAAATGTTTTGAAATCTGAAAAGGAGTGGAATAATGGTGGAATTCGAGAACCATGTGTAGAATTACAACAACATGACAAATTTGATGATAAATAACAAAACTATGCATGGGATCTAGGAGGACGTCAGGAAAAACTCATGGTTAGGAGACCATAAAAATTTTCTACCTTGGAAGTATGATGCAGGAGCATTAAATCTTCCAAGTCATCAAGATTTTTAGAGATTCAACATGGAAAATGAATTTGATTTCCTTATTGTATTATTTCTAAAACAACTATGGGTATAGATAAGACAAAATAGGTAATACTTTTGTGTGAGAATATGTCTTTTAAGGCATGAGAGACTTAGGGGATAAACTATGGTATATTTAGGAAAATTTGTGGAAGGATTTTAGGCTTTTATAAAATAAAAATAAAAACTGATTTGCTCCAAAATAAATGTTATTTATTCTTTTAAGTCGATAATAATGAAGAGGATGGCCAATTGAATCAATACTAGGCCAAAGGTTGAACTGTAAGGATTTTGGACACACATATCTCCACAATGGTATGATATTGTCCACTTTGGGCCTAAGCCCTCATGGCTTTGCTTATGGGCTTTACCCCAAAAGGCCTCATACCAATGGAGATATTTGTCCATCCTTATATACCCATGATCCTCCCCACTTCTAGTCAATGTGGGACTTTGGTCATATACCCAACAATCCTCCCCTCTAACAAAGGACCATCGAGCCTCCCCTCAAACGATTATCCATCCATCCACTCTCTACCAACCAGGATTCTCCGCTCCAATGCGTTGGAAGCACACGCCTTACATGGAGCACCACCTGCCTCGAGAGCTTTCTCTATCCCAGGTCAACTCCTCTTCACCGTGTTGGGACCAGGACACGTCCATGAAGAATCCGGAGCATACCGCCTGTCTAACCAAGCTCATCCGTGGATCCCATCGTGATATTACCGGGGCCCACCACCTTCGTTCGACATTCGAGGATTCATCCACTTCGCTAACTTCGGGGCATGGCTCCGATACCACTTGTAAGGATTTTGGACACACATATCTCCACAATGGTATGATATTGTCCACTTTGGGCCTAAGCCCTCATGGCTTTGCTTATGGGCTTTACCCCAAAAGGCCTCATACCAATAGAGATATTTTTCCATCCTTATATACCCATGATCCTCCCCACTTCTAGTCAATGTGGGACTTTGGTCGTATACCCAACATGAACGAGAGAGTGTGTATTAGAACATAGATTCTGAATATAGATTGTAAGAAGAATATTGTTGGATTGAAAGTTAATGAAGACATTTTATGTTTATATTGACTTTGTGCATATGATAGAAAGGTGAATTTTGTCACCTAATTCGATAGATTATATTTTTGTGTATGTGGAATTGAGGATAAAATTGAGTGTTAATATGTTAACAAGATGTATTTTGTATGGAAAATAGGGAGGAAAATTGATTCTTTGTTATGGGAAAAAAACGTCCTTGTGTGGAATTTACCATTTCTCTATATTTATCTTGATGTGCATTCAACGAAGCGTCATATGTGAAATTTTGTTTGAATATCATAGAATATTAAATTATCATTAAACATTTTGCGACTGATATGAAATTGGAATTCATTCCAAACTTGGACATATATTAATCATGGATTGTGAGCTTCGATGTTGAGGTGTTATTTGTGAAGGGAAATTGTTGTTCAGGAAAGGAGTTCAGATATTTCTAAGAATAAATCATATTCCCTTTTGACGTGTAAGCACCCAATTTATAATTTTATCTCCGCATCAAAGATAACTCCATAATTGGTAGCTAGTCTCATACTAGACTTTATATCAATTTTTTCATCAGTTAAAATGTTTGAAGTATCAACAAAAGGAATAATGTGTATGATAGGTGAATGCACGCAGTTGGGTTCTCAATGAAAGGTATTGGTGACAGGTAGAAGTGTTCTTGCATAACTTTATGCATTTTATTTAATGCATGCATGTTGTGGATAAGAAAATATGTTTTTATAATTATATGCATGTATTTAAAGTTTGTAAAACATGAATAAAAACATAAGATTTTATAATTTTATGCATTTGTTTAATGCAAGATAAATAGGTGTGGTTTATATTTGTATGAAATTATTAATTTATTTGAAATATGAAAGATTAGACACACATTTATAAATATGTGCATTCATATAATGCATTGGAATAAAAACAACAATATTTTAGTTGTATTTCATGCTATTAACTAATATTATTACATTGGTAAAAACAAGAATGGTTTTGTATTAAGGGACATGTATATTTTTACACATGGTTTGACAACAAGAAGAATAACTAGAAAAACAATACCATGGTCGAGCAATTTTGTTTCCATAGTATTACATTTTGATTAAAATAATTAAAGGTATGGTTTTGTAGATAATAATTAAGGTTTTGCACTTGATGATGCATGCAAAAGTAGAAGATGAGAGATGAATTTTACTTTTATTTATGCATGTGAAAGGATGTGATACATGAAAAGATGTATAAAACATAGACGATTATTAGTGACTATGACATAGAAACAATAACTAGTAGAGATTGAATATTTGAGTTTCGATAAATTAATATTTTACATAATTATGGTGTTAGAGTTTGTCGATGATAGTAGTTACAAGAAAGAATCATGACTTGTGTGAGGAATTGATTGATATTTTCTAATATGTTCCATTTGCAACAACTGAAAGGTGAATCATAAATATTACTATGGCAGACAATGGGGTCATTATGTTTAACTATTGTTACATGCAGAATGAAGTATCATGAAAGATAATTCTCAAGGGGTGACTTACTACAAGAAACGACCATTCCATGAAGACATTGGGTAATGTGTTTGAGAAACATGAAATCATTTTTAATGTAATGTACTTTAGTTAGTTATGTTTGAATTAAGGAATATGTTTCTTTTGTAAGAATTCATCTGTGGATGAGGGATGCAATCCATTTTTTCCATTGAGTGAGGGAGTGAACTGTCTCACGAAATATTTAATAAAATAAATGCTTTTTGGTTTTTACCTTTGTTTTTTATAGGGTATATCAGTGTCCATTTATGTGCTTTCCTATTTTGTTATCTTGATGATATTAATAATTTTCATGATTATGGAAACTACATCATTCAAAGTGTTATTAACAAACGTAATTAAATGAAAAATGGCAATGATGCAAAGTTACAACAAAAATAATTATGTTAATAAGTTTTATTGATGGTTATTATGTTATGAGACTTTTTATTCATTTCTAAGGTTACTTTTCATAATCGTGGTAATTTTATCTAATCATTAGTTAAGTATGTGATAAGCCAATAGTTGGATGTTACATGTGCATAAAACTAAATAACAAATAATTAACCTTGTCTATTTTGCACGAGGTCCATCGAGGAATGTTACAAGTGGTATTAGAGCAAAGGTTGTAGCACTGACACCTCTTGGGTTATGTAAGAATGATAAGGAGTAGAGGTATGATGTTATTGGATATACACTT
This sequence comes from Pinus albicaulis, assembly GCA_034641835.2. NCBI lineage: Eukaryota > Viridiplantae > Streptophyta > Pinopsida > Pinales > Pinaceae > Pinus > Pinus albicaulis. Next base: position 27,608,636 of record CM076577.1, read on the forward strand.
AGGTACGACACTAAAAAAATTACATGGAAATGTATGCAGTAGACTTTTTTTAATATGAGATGCATGATGGTTTTAATCACTGCATCGAAGAATGATAGTGTTAATTCCCACTTTGAAGAATAATAATGTGATGAATTCATTGAAGAATGATAGTGCTGATTGAAATTGAGTTAGAAATTACATTGCATTGATTACAACTAAATTATGGATAAGTTTGGAAAGTCTCACATAGTGAATAGTAATATTGTGGATTAACTACTAGTCCTTGTATGCATACTTTTATAATGGTAAATGGTGCATTAAAAGAAAAATGCTTGGAGTGGCAATGGATTTTTTACAGTTTATGGAAAAGAATGAATGCATGCATTTTTTTGTGTTATAGATGAAGAGTGTAGGAAGGCATGGGTTATCCTTGAATTTGTTAATAAGATGTTTTAAAAGACCCCTTTGAATGTTGGGAATAAACAATGAGTCAAGTGGTAGGTCTTAACTGTAATAGATAATGGTTGATTGTGTCTTGTTGTGGAATTATCTTGAATTTTGATTAAGTTTATGATATCTTGGTAGCATTGACTAATTAGTGTGTTTCACTACCTTCTATCAATTAGCATTGCACGAAATCATTTTTGGAAATTGCTTGACACTAATAAACTATATGTGATATGTCGAAAAACTATATTGCAATAAGTTTATTGGAATATGCATCATACTATTTTTTATTGAAGATTATTATTAAAGTTGTAAACAATGTGATAATGGTAGTTCATTTTCATGTTATTGGTTTAATGGTGACAATACACTATTTGAATTTGGGTCTGATTGTATTCTAAATTGCTACCATATTTGTTATCGACACTCAAGTACTAATGGTGAATTAGTGTTCTTGTATGAGTAAAGATTTGTATAGGCTTTTATGTATAATGAGATACTATGTGAGAAACTATGATGACTACAAAAGTGGATATTTGTTTAACCATGCATAATAATGACTGTAAATTCTTGAATTTTATAAAAACATTATATCATGATAGCATTAGTGTCTTATACAAGTGATTTGTTTAATACAAATGCATTTTTATGTCAACAATAAGGACAAAAAGCAAAACGGTTGTGGTATTTTATATGAACATGCATAAATGGTAACTGATATGGTAGGGGCAACAAATATTATTTGGTAGTTTAATAATGTATTGTCCAATAAAGAGAATGCATGAGATGAAACTGATTATGTATGTTATACAAACACAATTATAGAACATGTAAAAAATAGGTTTGATAATTGCATTGATCACTCAAACCTGAGACATGATGATATAATTTTACAAGTTGATGATACAATGATGGTGTTAATATGAATGAGTCAGTGTACATCATGCATCTAACAAAATATTTCATTTTCTTTCTTTATAAATATTTTTGGTGACACTAGATATTAAACGTAATCAATTAGGTCCATTATGTGTTAGAAACATCATTTCTTCTTTGTCATTGCTAAACATAATCTAGATTGGCATTACTGATTTCTTTAACTTGAAAGTTTGAATGATTGACTTCATAATAGTAATGCTACATAATGAATCATGGTTGGACACATGTTTATGGGAGCAAGATATCATTTTGCATGAATTAGAACCATGGTGAATTTCAATGTTTGAATCAAAATGACTATATCTATTACAAGGGAAATGTTTCCTTAATCATTGTTATAGAAAACATCTCCATGGAAATGTTATTCTCATTCCTTTATATGTATTGTCTAGAAGATGTATCCTTATTTCCTATGCTTACTCTTAATGCATGGAAATTGTTTATGTAATTGAAAATTTGATAGGATCAATACCTTTCTACTTTGCTAAAGTATTGAAAAACATTGATGCATATGAAAATTGAAATACATAATGAGTATATTTGAAAAGATGTTTTGTAAATAACATGATTTTATGAGGGCATGATTTATGTAATACAAATTGTGACGAATTTTGTCAGTATGATTAAGTAAGGCTAGATTTATGACATCACTAATATCTGACAACACATAATATAAGAAATAGTGAAAGGTAAAATGTTGCAATGTGATTTGTGACTAAAAATATGAAGGTATAATGTTTACTATTAGGCAAACATGACATGAAAGATTTGTGCATAGAAGATACAATGATTTTCTTTCAAAAATGCACACTCATGATTTCTATGAATTATTGGATTTCAGGGGAAACCCCGATTGAAGGCCAAAACCCCAAGGACGCTCAGGCAATATGGCCTAAAACGTTTCGAGGAATCATGAGTTGATAATTGAAAATGATTCAAAGAAACATTCGATGGCATCGAGAAACAAATTGTGATTTTCATTTTCATTTTTAAAATGCATATTGAAAAATGACATAAAAAAAAAGTGGTAAATATGTTTGAAATGACTTGTATGATTTTCTAAGATGACATGTGAATTAAAATCTAAAAAGTGAAAAGTAAATATTTTTTATGAGAATGCAAATATTTAAATTTTTGGTAAAATGAATGCATTTTATTTTGGTAATATTAGAGGAGCCAACACATGAGAGGTTAGACTTCTAAATTCTAGGAAATGGTAAAAATCAGTTATGGTCCATGAAGGGACCAGATAAAAACCTCCATTTTTCCAAGAGGGATGACTCCGTTTGACTGATTTGACCACCAAAAGCTAACATGACAGGAGATAAATTTCATAGGTGGAATACCAAAAACATATAAAATGATTGGAGATAAATGTCATGGGTGGATGACATATGAAATAAATTGCAAGATATAAAGACATTATGAATTTAAAGGTGTGAGTGGGAGATAAATACTAGACCTATACCCAGATCTAGCAAGAAAATGCTTAGGTTGAGGAGGTGTAAATCCATGAAATATTTTTTATTAGTTTATTGCAGGAAAGGAACCTAGTGCTCAAGGAGGAACTACTAGAATTGTAGTTCGTGTTGAAATGTGTAACTAGGTCGGTCTTCATATTGACTATGTAATTATGTATTTATGAAACAAAGAAGACAAAGATAATAGAATATATTTTGTTAAGCTTGCTTCATGGGTTTCATGAACAAGGGATTTTATTATAGGTCAAATAATTCTTCTTGATGTCTTTTAGGGATTTTTCATCTTGTCATAGGCAGTCATGTATATGAAGTGTAAACTATGCCTCAAGACCTTGTCAATTAGCTTGTCATCATAACTCAAGAATAATGTTGAACACTCCTGATCAGATCATCGTTGGAATACTTCTTAAATTCATCTCACAAACTTGAAAACATGTCGTCCTCAAATCTAATGAACAGGCCGGCTTAAATATAGGGGGAAACAACTATATAATCCCCACTAAACTGTGCATAATAGAAATGCATTCGGACAGCTGTAGTAGATGCGAAGTACAAGAACATGAGCTCGCAAATATATCTCTGAAATTTGCAGAGAGATATCTTAGGAAAAGTGCGGATCTACCATAGCTGGAATTGTGGATTTCTCTAAGGTTGTTACAAGGTTAAGGTGTAGATTTGGAATAGGGATAACGGACAACCTGAGGCAGATTGTGGATGACCTAAGGTAGGTTGCGGATAGCCTAAAGAAGATGTGTATATCTGTGGTGGATGCAAAGTTTAGGTAGGGTATAAAGTTCACATAGAAGAATAGAAAAGAGATGTAGATACAACTGTATTCAATGAAGGCTTAAGGAAGGTTACAAGCGCATCTTCAGGACATAGTTTAACCCAGATACATCTGAGATCCTACATATTGATAAAGTATGAATAAAGTGTGAAATAAGGGGCATTGATCAAGCATAAAGTATGGATCTGTTTTGAGACAGTGAATGTGGATTTGTATGGTCAATGTATAAATGTAGTCACCTACTATCTAAGTGAAATGAGAAGTATGAATGATTCAGTAACACAAGAATAAATACTGAAGTCTGATATAGAGACCGAGTTCTCTAGTGATGGTGCATGTTAGTACGAGTTGGTGCAGAAGAGGAGGATCAACATTGTAAACATTTAAAGAAGCATTGAAAAGGTCTTAGAGGCATTCCTTGGTCAAGGGTATAAGTCTTGGTCATGGTACTTGTCATTTGAAGATCTATAAGAAGAATTATTTACGGGTTTTTCCTCATCGAGAGGGAGAGGTTTTTCCTCGGTTCTAGGAGCCTAACTTTTGTGTCTTGTGCATTTCAATAGTTGACTTGATGGAAGATTAACTAAGAGAAGACATAACTAACACAAATAAGTTCACAAGTAACAACCCTTCAAATTCTCAACATGGTATCAGAACTAAGGTGCTAGAAAGGGGACAGAGACACTCAAGGATCAGATTTCATGGAAGGCATCAAAGCAAGGTGAAATATTGAAGAATCAAAACCAAAGAAGGAAGTATACACAGCAGTTAGGGTATTTGTATTAATGAACAACATTGGATCACAGTATACAAAGCAAGTATTTTATTAGAAGAAAGGTTAGTTTTCCATAGTGATATAAATAAGAGAGTTTGGAATTAAAGTCGGTATTATAGTACCATATTAAATGTGCTAGCAGTTCATTTCCATCTCAAAGTATTTCCATCAAAAGCTTCAAGGCAAGTTACCTACCATCCTTGATCTTTCAAGGAAGCAGCAGAATATCCTCATCAATCACTATTCAAAGTAAGCTTCAACCATCTTCAAAGTAATCAAGTTGATAGAAGAAGAAAAGCATCTACTCAAGTAAGTATACCTATGAATTTATATGAATCTATTAAATTGTCTTCTTTGCAATTAAAAAAACAAATTGTTTGGGTTTCAAACTTTCCATAAAAGACAAGGATAATGAAGTCATGCCAAATTCATGAAGGGAGACATAAGAGCCCAAAGGATTCTTATAGAATCCATAAAAGACTCTATCATCTCCGATGTAGAAAATCTAAAATCATCAAAAGGAGTATATAAGAAATTAGTGGAGCTATTCTCTTTGAGTACTGCAGGAGAAACAATATCTTTGATCAACTGCAAGAACTAGAATAATACTACAGTGGTGCTAAAAGCTCTATGAAAAGAATGGGGAAATCTCACTTCACAATTATATGGGAAGATATAAGTCACACCATTCCACGATTTAGGGTCTCTATGTCAATAGAGGAAACAAGATTGAAAGCCAAAGCTATTACAGGATCAAGTGAAGGAATCAAGCCTGTACATCCATGTCCAAGAAGAAAGGAAGATTCAGTGAGTTTTGGTCCTCAGAGTAAAAGAAGAAAGGTGGACGAAGCACAATGCCTTGGATATGATTAACTTGGGCATTAAAATATAAATTTTCCTTAATCTGAAAAAGGATAAGAGAAATAGGGAAGAAGCCCATGTATTTGAAATGAGGAAAGAGCCTAATAAGAAATAAGAAGCAAGGGATCTACACTACGATTGAGATCATATTCTCCTTTAAGTGATTTCTGTTTATTATATGATAGGAAGAAGTGTAGCATCCTGATGAAAGCATGGTAGGATCTCCTGGTGAATCAGCTCCAGGAAAACCTCTCTGATAACATTATTAATGGAAAGCAGTCATCAAGAGAAAGGGTCATCATGAAAACATATTTATGGGATGTGATGACATATTGATGGAGTAGGCCAAGAGAATGAAGCTCTTCATTCTTGAGAAATTTCTACAGGATGACTCAAGGGAAAAGAGTATGAGGTATGTATATTTATATGCTAATATTTGATGTTGTGAAGTCATGTCATATGGTTGCAGGTAATGAACTTCTGTATTTAGAAGTATGATATATGGAGGAGTATCTCTCAGTGCACGAACAGATGAAATCAACATAATATGTCCTCATATGAGGTGGTTGTATATGAATGAGAAACTAGGAAGGTTGTAAGTTCCTGGGAATGGAGAATGTGCAGAAAGGAAGAGATCATGAAATGCAACCATGTCAAGAGGAAGTTATCATCTGGAAGCCAAGAAGATGTGACCAGGAGATCTCTTATGAGGATATGTAGACTCTGATAGAAGTCTAGTAAATAAGAAGACCCTTGACAAAACATATCATTAGGAGATGTGTCAATCTGTATGAAGGACGTCGATGCCTACAGGAAGATGTCATGGTGAAAGATCATCACTAAGGTAAATTTTTTTCTAAAAGTTCATATGTATATGATTATCTAGATGAATTTGTGCAGGGTTGCTAATCATAAGAAAGGATGTATGATCCTTAGGGATGATTCAAAGGAAAGCATCATGGCAAAATGATGGATCGGATGAGGAAGACTGATGAATCACTTTCTGGTAGTGGACATGACTCATGACTGAAAGTGATGGATGATATGTGCCCTCTGAAGCCAAAATTTGAAGATTCATCAATATTGAAATCCATGACATTGAGGGGAGGAAATATTCATGAGTAACTGGATTACTGTTGTAGGACCCTGGTTGATGAGGAGCCTAGTGGTAAGTTTCTTTCTTGGAAAAACTTGAAATATGTCATTCCTGTGTTAAGATGGAGTGATATATGTTATTCTCTATTACTTGTGTCATGCAGTAGACGAGGACTAATAGTCATACGTCTTAGTGAAGGCCATGTGAAGAGAATGGATAGAAACATCATTCTAGTCTTTACCTAGAAGACAGAATGGAGGATTGGGTAATCATCTAGTATTGGACACTCTTTGATAATTAGATAGGGCATTCAAGGTAATAGTAGTCATGGACCGATATTATTTGAGGGTTGGCTACCGAAGAGAAGAATATTATTAGAAGGTCATACTTTGGGAACACCTAGTTGGGGTATGTATCTTGGAGAAACAATGACTATGTTGTCTATTAGTCATGTGTCTCACCAGCATTGTAGCCCATTTCCTCATTGAGAGATGGGGTTGTTAGTCAAGGCCTTTCCCTAGGACAATGCTGGTTGATATGATGCTATACGGATGCGATTACCAATCTGATTCTTCTTATGAGATTCTTCAGTTTGAAAGTAACCATGTACTTGTATGAATACCGTCCTAGTTAAGAGGGAGTGTTGAAAAGTTTAACTAGGTCGGTCTTCATATTGACCATGTAATTATGTATTTATGAGATAAATAAGAAAAAGATACTAAAATATATTTTGTTAAGCTTGCTTCATGGGTTTCATGAACAAGGGATTTTATTATAGGTCAAAGACTTCTTCTTGATGTCTTTTAGGGATTTTTCATCTTGTCATGGGTAGTCATGTATATGAAGTGTCAAGTATGCCTCAAGACCTTGTCAATTAGCTTGTCAACATAACTCAAGAATAATTTTGAACACTCCTGATCAGATCATCATTGGAATACCTCTTAAAGTCAGCTCACAAACTTTAAAACATGTTAGCCTCAAATCTATGAACATGTCGGCTTAAATATAGGGGGAAACAACTATATAAACCCCACTAAACTGCGTAGAACAGAAATGCATTCAGGACACTGCAGTAGATGCGAAGTAAAAGAACATGAACTCCCAAATATATCTCTGAAATTTGAGGAGAGATATCTCAGGAAAAGTGTGGATCTACCACAGCTGGAATTGTAGATTTCTCTGAGGTTGTTACAGGGTTAAGGTGTGAATTTGGAACAACGATAGTGGAAAAGCTAAGGTAGATTATGGATGACCTAAGGCAGGCTGCGAATATCCTAAAGAATATGCAGATATCTGTGGTGGATGCGAAGTTCAGGTAGAGTATAAAGTTCGAATAGAAGAACAGAAAAGAGATGTGGATACAACTGTAATTAGTGCAGGCTTAAGGAAGGTTAGAAGTGTAGCTTAAGGACATAGTTTAACCCATATACATCTGAGATCCTACATATTGATAAAGTCTAAATAAAGTGTGAATTAAGGTGCAGTGATCAAGCATAAAGTGTAGATCTGTTTTGAGACAGTGAATGCGAATCTGTATGGTCAATCTAGAAATGTAATCACCTATTGTCTAAGCGAAATGAGAAGTACGAATGATTCAGTAACACAAGAAGCAAGACTGAATTCTGAAATAGAGATTGAGTTCTCTATTCATGGTGCAGTTCAGTACAATTTGGTGCAGAAGAGGAGGATTAGCGTTGTAAACATATAAAGAAGCATTGACAAGGTCTTGGAGGCATTCCTAGGTCAAGGGTCTAAGTCTCGGTCATGATACTTGTCATTTGAAGATCTATAAGAATAATTGTTTGTGGGTTTTTATGTTGGAAATATGAGAGGGGGGTGAATCAGTATTCCTTTCAATTAGTATTATTATTAATCTTTCAGAGCATTATTTAATATTCAATTATTATCATTGTTTATACAATGATAGCAGTAAACAAAAGGAACACAATTGCACACAATTTTTAAGGGGGAAACCCTCTCCAGGATGAAACCACCTGAATTATTTTCTAATAATTCTTTAATATTCAAATCCAATTGAAAATAAAGCTCAAACTTCCTAGAATATAGAAAACCATTCTTCTCCAACTCCCACTGGATGGACGCTCCAATGCCTGAGATTCTTCAGCAGTCAATTGAACAGATGTGTTGGCCCCAACACCCAATGAGCTACAACTCACTCTAGCACCACCCTAGCACCCTGAATTTTTCACAAGCTTGAACCTGTCGGTGACTTCATGCACTAGCCTAGCAGCACCCTACCACCCTATAGAAGAATAAAAGAAGAATGGACTCCCGTACCAAGGAAAATGGTCCACTTTACAATGATATAGAATGATGTAGAAGAAGAAGACACACTAGACCATAACCCCAACTATGACACAACCAATTAATGATGATCCTAGACCTCTCGAAACTTCCTCTTCAACTCTTGGTAGATAGACACTTGTACAATTTTTACAATGATTCTTTTACAATGACTCAGTACAGTGATACCTTTACAATGACTGTATGCAGTGTTGCCCATGTGAATGCTTCATGTGGTGAACTTCTTGCTATTGTTCTGCACCTTGATTTCTACTCTTGTCATGCTACACTTTCTCCCTCTTCAAAACATTAGATCATGCATTGATTCTAATCTTGATGAATATATAATACCTGCAAAAGGTATTCAAGGAAATACCCATGACATGATAATAGAAAAACTTACCTCATCCTGTAGAGCATATGTCAGTGCTAAAAAAGAAAAGAAAAAAATAGAATACAAATAACTTAATGCAATTAAGAGATGAACGTCCATATACAGAATATACCTGGAGCTTATCTCTGTTGCACCTTTCTTTGCCTTGCTGCCTTAGAAAATTTGGTCCTTTGTAGCCCTTGACAACACATGATCTAGCTCTTTCTTGCCTTCTGGATCTCGATATTTAATCTGGTGTATCTTTGTTATTTTAGATCCCCAATATGTGATTTTCAACCCTGTAGTATTCCTTTGAGTCATCTTTCCAATGCCATAGGTTTGACCCAATTTTTATTCTTCAAGACAAAGTTATGCCCAATATCTCAAAATGACCTAATTATGGACTGGTTCAGTAGAGAAAACTTGTATGACGTTCCACGTATCATTGTTTCTTCATTCAACTCTAAAATTGATACATAGAAAACTATAGTCTGGGCACTATTTGCCACGTTTTACATAATTCCAATCTGATATTCAGAGAGAGAGTTATGACGATTTTCCCAAGGTCACCTCTTTGAGATGAAGTTTAGAAGCCTGCAAAAACCCTAACTTCCTCAAGATTTCAGCGTTGTCTCATAAAAATTTCATCTTTTGAACCTTCATAGAAAAAATTTTATAGCGCAAATTCCAAGATGACATGTTCTAGGTAGCGAAATCCCAGCATGAGGAGGATATGAGGATCACAATTTATACAAATTCTTAGGTTGAGAGGGTCTTAAACAAGTGAACATTGGAGGGATTTTAGGAGCTTAAAAATTATTATTTATTTAATTTTCAATGAACCATGCCACAACCCCATGGGGTTTTAACCCACTAACTGGGGTTATTAACTTCAAACATGAATATCTATCAAACCGTGAATAATTACATGGTGTGCCATATATCAATGGAAACATCTCAACAAGAAGAAACCATATTAAAAATTCTTGACCCACAATATAGTAATTTGGTAGGTAAAAATTACCATGCAAGATTAGGGTAGCCCCTGGTGCTGCTTTGGTTGACATCAATGACAACCACTGATCAACAATCTCCTCCATTGGCATTGATGGCAACACAAGTACTCCCCCTGGGATCATGACACCTATTCCTACAACATTATCTCCCCTTTTGACATCAATGGAAAAGGGTAACTCCCCCCTGACACACAACCCTCCTACGGACCTATACACACTTCCACTCCCCCTTTATTTTATGAATAAGGAAAATCTAATGAGAAATTAGGAGAATTCCAAGCTTCTAGAAAAGATATTCAAATGCTTCACAAGTACTCTTACGATCATCAATGCTTCCTGCCCAATCTGCATCTGTAAAGGCTTGAGTAATGAGATTGTTACCCTTGGGATACCACAAGCCATATTCTATTGTTCCCTTTAGACATCGAATAAGTCTTTTCACAGCAATAATATCTGATTATTTTAGTGCTTCTTGGAATCTTGCTACTTGTCTAACTGCTTACATAACATTTGGCCGAGAGGTTGTTACATATAGAATACTACCAATCATAGATCTGTAAAACCTCTGATCCACATCCTTAGATGAGTCGTCTATGCTCAATTTGCAACCTTTTACCATCGGAGTAAGCATGGGTTTGAAATATTCCATTTTGAATTTCTTGAGCATTTCCTTGATGTACTTGGCTTGACATATAAATATTCCTTTCTCTTGATGAGATATTTGAAGCCCTAAGAATTATGTCAGCTCACGAAGTAAAGACATCTCGAACTCTCTGTGCATATTTGTAGCAAATTTCTTACTTAGTCAATCATCATTGCTACCAAATATTATATCATCCTCTTTAGCTAGTAGATGTGATTTAGTTGCTTCATCCAAAACATATATGTCATTTGGAGCTCGACTTGCTGTAGCCACAATTTTACCATACCTTCCTTTCCTGTTTCACATTTTGTGGAGTTGAATAGTATTGTGTGTCCTTGATCACACATTTTTCCAACGCTGAGCAAATTGTGATTCATTTTTTCAACCAATAGAACACTCTTGGCTAGATCATCTTTTCTTCCGAGAGTGATGATACCTGATTCAATAACATTTGAAGATCCATAAATTCTAAAGGACACGGTTCCATCCTTCTTCTCTTTCAGAGATACAAATTTCTTTCTATCTGCAGTCATTGGCATTGAGAAAACACTATTAACATACCACACATCTTTGTTGTTTTGAGCCTTGAGAGCGAGAGCACAATTATCAATCTTCTTCTTCTTCCATGTTCGTTCCGAAGATTCTTCTGTAGGATTTTCAAGTTTGCAGTCTCTAGCTATGTGCCCAAAGTTTCGACATGTGTAACATTCAATATTATTTCTTAAATTTTCAAATATATTGATGTTTTGTTGAGCCCTGGGAGGTTCATATTTGACACATCTCTTGGAATTTTATTGGTTCCTAAGGTATGTGCAACATTCTACAGCTTTATGAAAAAAATTTCCACATGAATAACAATAGCCATGAAATATATGTTAGTACCTGGATGGAAATCTTTGTTGAGGAATTTCCCTCCAAGAATGTTCTTGCGAATCTTGTCCAATGAAGTCTACATGCACGTCAGATCTCATAGGTTCATTGTATTTTTTTGTAGAATGTCTTGCTTCTTCTTTGTAACTGAGGCCAGTTCTGTCATTGTAAGATCATTGATTGTTGATGAGTTCTTCCAATTCCCTTGAGTTGTTGGCATAGTTTTGGACAACTTTTCCCTTCTTCACTTCCTTACGCGGCGAGACTACTTCGGCTTCTAAAGCTTCCATTTCTTAATTTCTTTATTCCAACTTCTCTTCAAGTGACTCTTCAATACATTTGTGTTCTTAAACTTCAATTTTGAGACCTTAAACTTGTTCTTCAAGAGTATTAGAACAGATCTTCTCATCCTTGAGATCTTTTATAAGCTTGATTGCCTCCTTAGAAAATTCTTCTATGATCAACCCTTCTTCTTTGTTGTTTGATACCTCTTGTTTATTGTGCTTGGCCATAAACAATAATCGCTCATTAGCTTCTTATTCACTGTCACTATCTTCATCGGATGATGAGATATCTTCTTTAGAGAGAAAGTTCCTTTTGAATCCTTTCTTTTTGCCTTGCTTATTGAATTTATTAAAGCCTTTCTTTCCTTTTGAGTTTCCATCACTTCTATTTGGACATTTTGCTGCAAAATGCCCAACCTCACCACAAACGAAACATATCAATGGAAGTTTACCTTTGAATTTTCCCTTACCAATTTTTAGTTTTCTCATAAAGTAAGCATATTATTCATCTGAATGACCTTCTTCATCATCTCCCTTTTCTTCACACTTGCAAGTGCAGGTCTTTTCCTTTGAAGTTTGTTTGTACTTATTGGTTTTATTAGATGCAATGAATGCAATTTCTAGATATGATGAACCCTCTTCTTCATCAAGTCTCATTTCATATGCTATGAGAACTCCATGCAATTCCTCTTTGCTGAGTTTGTCCAGATTCGCACTGTATTCTAAGACTGATACCTTTGGGTTGAATTTCCTTAGTAACATTCTAAGAATATTTTGTATAATAGTATTATCGTCAACTGTATATCCCAATCCTTCCAGAGTGTTGGTTATTTCATCAACGTGTTGGAAGTATGCATCAATGTTGCCGTCTTATTTCATTCTGAGTTGCTTGAATTTTTCTTTATAGATTTGAAGCTTTGCTTCTTTGACATTTGAGTCACCTGCATATATATTCTCAAGCTTGTCCCATACATTTTTGGCAGTCTTACAACCCAACACCTGATGATAAGCATATTCAATAAGTCCACTGATAATAATATTATTTTCTTTTGCATCATTTACCAAATTCTTCTTATCGTGTTCATCCGCGGTTGGCGTAAATCCATTTTTAACAGTGTCCCATACTTCATAACCATGCTCCAAGAGATAGACCTCCATTCTTCCTTTCCAGAGTGCATAATTATTTTCACTGAACAGAGGTACACTATTCTTGGTATGCTCCATGACCTCCTTCCAGTTGTTAAAATGCTCTTGAAGGAACCAAGCTCTGATACCAATTGTTGGAAATACTGAGAGGGGGGGTGAATCAATATTCCTATCAATTAGTATTATTATTAATCTTTCATAGCATTAGTTAATCTTCAATTATTATCAGTGTTTGTACAATGATAGCAGTAAACAAAAGGAACACAATTGCACACAATTTTTAAGGTGGAAATACCCTCCAGGACAAAAACCACCTGAATGATTTTCTAATAATTCTTTAATATTCAACTCCAATTGAAAATAAATCTCCAACTTCTTAGAATCTAGAAAACCATTCTTCTCCAGATCCCACTAGATGGATGCTTCAACGCCCGAGATTCTTTAGTAGTCAACTGAATAGATGCCCCAACACCCAATGAGCTACAACTCACCCCAGCACCACCATACCACCTTGAAGTTTTCACAAGCTTGAACCTATTGGTGACTTCATGCACAAGCCTAGCACCACCCTACCACCCTATAGAAGAATAAAAGAATAATGGACTCCCATTTCGAGGATAATGGCCCACTTTACAATGATATAGAATGATGTAGAAGAAGAAAACACAATAGACCATAACCCTAAAAATCACACAACCACCTAATGATGATATTAGACCTCCCGAAACTGCCTCTTCAACTCTTGGCAGATATACACTTATACAATTTTTACAATGATGCTTTTACAATGACTCAATACAATGATACCTTTACAATGACTGTGTGCAGTGCTGCCCATGTGAAGACTTCATGTGGTGTACTTCTTGCTACTGTTATGCACCTTGATTTCTGCTCTTGTCATGCTACACTTTCTCACTCTTCAGAACATTAGATCATGCATTGACTCTTATCTTGATGAATATATAATACCTGAAATTTTTTTTCAAGGGAATACCCATGACATGATAATAGCAAAACTTACCTCATCCTGTAGAGGATATGTCAATGCTAACCAAAAAAAAAAAAAAATTAGAATACAAAAAAACTAATGCAATTAAGAGATCAACATGCATATATAGAATATACCTACCTGGAGATTACCTCTATTGCACCTTGTTTTTCTTTGCTTCCCTAGAAATTCTGGACCTTTGCAGCCCTTGACAACACATGATCTAGCTTTCTCTTACCTTCTAGGAGCTCGATATTGAATCTGATGTATCTCTATTATTACAGATCCCCAATATGTGATTTTTGGTCTTGTAGTATTCCTCTGAGTCTTATTTACAATGCCATAGGTCTGACCCAATTTGGATTCTTCAACGCAAATTTCTGCCCAATATCTCACAATGACCTAATTATGGACTGGCTCAATAGAGAAAACTTGTACGGCGTGCCATGTGTCATTGTTTCTTCATTCGGCTCTAAAATTAATACAGAGAAAACCAAATTACGTGCACCATCTGCCACTTTTTACAAAATTCCAATCTGATATTCAGAGAGAGAGTTATGACTATTTTCCCAAGGCCACCTCTTTGAGATGAAGTTCATAACCTACAAAAACCCTAACCTCCACAGATCATATCTCTGAAAATATTGTGCACCATACTACGAAATTTTTATAGGTGCTTCCTCAGGATTTCAGCTTTTCCTCATAAAAATATCCACTTATGAACCTTTGTAGAAAATTTTTTATAGCGCAAATTCCATGATGAATTGTTCCAGGTAGCGAAATCCCAACATGAGGAGGATATGAGGATCACAATTTATATAAATTCTTAGGTTGAGAGGGCCTTCAACAAGTGAATGTGGGAGAGATTTTAGGAGCTTAAAAATTATTAATTATTGACTTTTCAATGACCCATGCCACATCCCCATGGGGTTTTAGCCCACTAACTGCGGTCACTAACTTCAAACATGAATATCTCTCAAACCGTGAAGAATTACATGGTGTGCCATATATCAACGGAAAAATATTGACAAGAAGAAATCATATTATATACTCTTTACCCAGAATATAGTAATTTGGTAGGTCAAAATTCCCATGCAAGATCTGGGTAGCCACTCGTGCTGCTTTGGTTGACATCAATGACAACCACTGATCAACATTTTCCTCTCCAAGAGGGACTGGTTTTTCCTTGGCTCTAGGAGCCTAACTTTTGTGTCTTGTGCATTTTGATAATTGAATTGATGAAATATTAACTAAGAGAAGACATAACTAACGCAAATAAGTTCACAAGTAATTATCAAGAAGATAATTTTTATTAACGTACAGCCCTCCAAATTCTCTATAGTTCGAGGGAAGCCTCTATCGTATTTCTATTAATTCATGATAATAATTTTGTGGATGTCTTTAGTAAGGGCTAAGATAGTATGAAATTTGTGCAGTTATGGCTATTTTGATCATTTCCATGATTAGAGAAATATATTCTCTTTGAATGCTTGTAGAATTAATGTGATAAATAATTGATATTTACAAATATTGTGAATAACATTTGATTGAAAATGTTGATACTAAAAATAATGTGATTAAGATTGAGAGATACTAACTAGATTTGTTGGTCATACGTCATAGGGTGATTTCCCAAGGAGTTTGATAAACCACCCAAGGTGCTTGTTGTTGGGCTGATAAACCACTCTTAGAGTTCTTGCAACGATTGATAAAAAAATTGTAATTAAATTAGTGCATGAAGTGGCCATGTTTTCCAAGAGTATTGACAAGTAACAAAAAGTTTCATAATGACTTTGTTTTTCTTTCTTTCTTAATTGAACAATGGCTAAAAGATTGAAAGTAAAAATAAAATGAATATTTTTGTAGTTGTAAATGTTTATGATTATTAGTAAAACATTATTTATTTTACTTCTTGGTATTTCCTGAAAATAAAATCCTTCATTTGTAAAGGGAAGGATCTACTTTTGGTTTTTTTGGTTACAAAACTATCATGACTAGTTATAGATGTCATGAGTGAAAGTTGGTATAAAAAGTGGATTGTGGGAAATAAAAGAAATCTAAATGAAAATACAATGTTCCACTAAGAGATAAAGAATGGATTAAAGTATAGTGATGGCAAAAGGAAGAAGAGATGAACAACGAGGACAATGTTATCTTTAGGGGGGAATGCAATATCATTAGACCTAAACATGTAATTTCAATTAAATTAAAAATAATTTGATGTGAAAAAAAAAAATATATATATATATATATATATATATATATATATTTAGGTTACCACCAGGAAATACTTACAAACATTTGGTAACTAAACTGCTCACGGAGAAGAGATTTCAATCACATTTTAAGAGGCGATGGAGCCAAAAATAGTTGTGTAACTCTAACTGAAGATATTTTGTCCCATAAATGAAGTCTTCACTATGTTTGTTTTTCTTGTCAGTGGCATTTTATTGTTTCTAATACCATCACAACTCTTTGAAACCATTTATCACACCCTCTCACCAATCTCTGCAAACTCTACCCATTTTATGTTAATCTGATCTGCTATGAATGGTGTCTAGTTAGGGAGGGCCTATTCATCCTCCCTCCTTGTTTCCTTTAGATAAAATCACATTTAATGCCCTCATTTTCTTTTGTCCACTGACAAGAAATCCTCATTCATCCCGATTTGTTAAAAAATGAGAGGATACTCCCAATATTTCGAAAGGTTTGATGCCGTTGATGGTGAAGAATTGTGATAAATTCAAGCAAGTCATTTTTGTTTTGGTTTCCAAATTTACCAATTGAATATTTTGATGGAAGCTAAGGGAACACAGGGAAGAATATTCAAGAGAAATATAAGTTAACTATGCATTAATCTCTTGAAATTTTTTCATGGAAGTTTTTTTTGTAGTGTTAGGGCTCCTTAGTTTCCCAAGGCTGAGAAGGGTAACCACAGACCAACTTTTGACTTGGTATCTAGCCCTACCAAATCAGAGAGGTCTCTCTCTATTTCAAGCTCAAAGCTAATGGAAATGATTGGAAAATAAGGATTTAGGCTAGTTATAATCTCAATAGGGATTGATTAGGGTTTGTTGCACAAAGAAGCACTAGTTTTAGAAACTCGTTTTTAAGATTTCATGATTTTTTCTTTCTTCGAAGGAGAAAATCCCTATGTTTTCTACCTAAAAAACCTTGTATACACTTCATAGACCCTCCCAAAACATTTCTCGTATCATGGGAGTTATAAAATTAGGGAATAAAGTAAAAAGGCAACATTTCCTTTCCGAGAAATTATGCTGTAGTACAATCACCTCATCAAGTCATTTCTCAAAAGTACATATGATGTTACACCACCACCAAAGAAAAAAAATCTAGTTTCAAGCTAATAAAAGAACATCCAATCACTCAAGAACTTCATTTAATCCTCCAATATCTCTTCTCCACCATTGTGGTTCATCTCAGCCATCAGAGCATCGATTTTCATAACCAAATGCCTTGCCCATGAGCTCGTTGTGTTTTTCTTGTACATCTATTGCACTTCTAGAAATTCACTGCATTTTTTAGTTTGAAGGTAAAGCAAGAAAACAATAGGCCATTTCTCATCCAAAAATTTTTCAACGCTCCTAAACAAGTAAGTGTAGCATTCATCAGCCCTATCATGCAGTGATTTCCTTCAAAAAATGATGAAATCCCTCTCCTAGGGTTTTATGTCGTGTTTTTAAGATTTCATGATTTTTTTTTTCTTCCAAGGCAAAAATCCCTATGTTTTCTACATAAAAACCCTCTTATACACGTCATATACCCTCCCCAACCATTCCCCATACCTATTTTCCCCATCTCACAACTTTTCCCAAAAAACCCAAGCCCACTAGGGTTTTTTGGGAAAATTGTGAGATGGGGAAAATAGGTATGAGAAATGGTTGGGGAGGGTCTATGAAGTCCACAAAATGGTTTTTGGTAGAAAACATATGGATTTTCTCCTTGGAAGAAATTAAAAATCATGAAATCTTAAAAACGCAGCATAAAATCCTAGGAGAGGGATTTCATCACTTTTTGAAGGAAATCACTACATGAGAGGGCTGATTAATGCATCACTTACTTGTTTAGGAGTGTTGAAAACTTCTTGGATGAGAAATGACCTGTTTTTTTCTTGCTTTGACCTTCAAACTCAAAACCATAGCGAATGTCCAGAAGCACAACAGATGTACATCAAAAATGCATCGAGCTGATGGGAAAGGTGTTTGGTGATGAAAATCGATGCTCTGATGGCTGAGATGAAGCACAATAGTGGAGAATATCTCTTGGAGGATGAAATGAATTTCTTTAGGTATTGCATGCTCTTTTATTAGCTTGAAACTAGATTTTTTTCTTTGGTGGTGGTGTAACATCATATTTTTTTTAGAAGGCTTGATGAGGTGATTGTACTGCAGCATAATTTCTTGAAAAGGAAATGTTACCCTTTTATTTTATTCCCTAATTTGCTAACTCCCATGATGATGACCCAAATGATGGATATGACTCCCTTTTTTCTTCTTATGACTGACATTATCATGAAAATCAAATATAAATATTATACCATGACCTATATGTTGGCACATTAACTATTTTGATGACCTAAGATACCTAAATGATGACATGACCATGATGAGTGATGATGACCATGAGAAAGTGAAGGGAGTAGCACTGAACTAGACAATAACCAATGACCATATGACAACAAAGAGATGTCAAATTTATTTGAATTTGTTTTGAAAATATGACTATTTGACCCTAAGATCTTATCAATCACATGGAAAGAGTACATTTGATCACTGGTGACTCATAGACACTAACATGTAGAAAGATAGATTAATTGTGTTAACGTCTTTCAAAAATGCATGATTCTTGTGTGTTAATATCTTGAAATATTACATGGTTCTGTGTGTGGAAAGATATATTAATTTTGTTAATTTCTTTGGAAATATTTTCATGGTTCCTATGAATTAATCACTTGAAAAAAAATCATTGTTCTTGTGCGTAAAAAGATAAGTTACTTGTGTTAATATCTTTGCAAATTTTGCATGGTTCTTGTGCATAAAAATATAATTTAACCGTGTTAATCTATTTTAAAGGATTGCATGGTTCTTGTGTGTAGGAAGGTAAGTTAGCTATGATATTTTTGTTGAAAATATTTCAGAGATAACCTAACTACGTTCTTGTGCATATAAAGATAAGTTAACTATGGTGATTTCTTGAATAAACAAGGTTTTTTAATTTCATGCATGTTCTTTATTCACATGCAAGATAATATAAACATGGTTTGCATTTGAGATACGGATAAAAAGCCATGGTTTTACAATTGCATGCAAGCTCTTCATTAATATGTAGATTGCAAGTTACTATTATATAGTTAAAGGTGGTTTTACAATTGGAATAAGGATGAATAGAGGAGCTTTTATAATTGTATGGATTTAATTAATGCATGTGAATATGCATGCTTGATATTCTTTATGCATTGTATTTAATGTGCATGTGATGTGGATGAGAAAACATGTTTTTATAATTATATGCATGCATTTAAAGTTTGTGAAATATGAATAATAATGTGAACTTTTATATGTTTAAGAATTTATTTAATGCAATATAAGTAGGTGTGGTTTATAATTGTATGCCTTTATTAATGCATTTGAAATATAAAAACTTAGACATGCATTTAGAATTAATTTCCTTTTTGTTAATGCATTGGAATAAAAACAACAATATTTTAGTTGTATTTCCTTTTATTAACCAATGTTACTACATTGGTAAAAACAACAATGCTTTTGTATTAAGGGAACAAGTATATTGTTACACATGGTCTAACAACAAGAAGAATAACTTGAAAAACAATGCCATGTTCGAGAAATTTTTTTTCATAGTATTACATTTTGATTAAAAACATCAATTTGATTAAAAGCATTAAATGTATGGTTTTGCAAATACTAATTAAGGTGTTTCTTGTGTTAAAAAACTATGGTTTTGTACTTCATGATGCATGAAAAAGTAAAATTTTAGAGATGAATTTTACTTTTATTTATGCATGTGAAAGTACTACATAAAAATATCTATAAACATATAATATTATTAACGATTATGACATAGAAACAATAACTAGTAGATATTGAATAGTTTGGTTTCGATAAATTGATATTTTACATAATTATGATGTTGGGGTTTGTTGACGATAGAAATTACAGGAAAGAATCATGACTTATGCGAAGAATGGATTGATAGTGTTATATGAGATTTAGGATTGTAGACAAAAGTATCTCCCCTAGGTTTGGTGGTGAATCTAGAACAACAGAGAGACAAGGAAAACCACTAATGGAATACTTCATTCCCCAGTATGGTCACCTATTTTTTATATGGTATTTACGATTGTGGACAAAAGTATCTCCACTAGATTTTTTGGTCAACCTAGAACAACATAGAGATGAGGAACCCAATGATTTTCCTTACAGAAAATAGATGACGGAGTGAGGCCTACCTGGAATCCTTCGTACACTTTTCTCGTTTAGCTTGGAAGCTCCAATTCCAGCTCTCACTGCCAAAATTAGAACATGCACGGTCAGATAACACAAGAAAAGAAACTAAGAGATCTATGCAGTATCATCTAAATACTCTATTCAATAGATCAAAATGGTATTGAAATATATGAATCAACATCACATATAGGAAAAAAAATAGTTCTTTTCATTAATATAGATAGAAGGAGATTACAACCATAAGTAGAAGTTGATCTTGTATAAGAGCTCCTCCAAGTTGTTAACTTTTCCTATCCTTGCCACAATATGCATCTCCAATCACCCTAATGCATGAGATAATAACAACTGACTACAGTAGCATAAGGGAACAATTTCTCCAAATCAAACTATTCATTCATTATCCATTCTAACCTTTGCATAGGCAAGATGGTAAATATATAGTAGAGTAGGGTAATTTGGGAGTTAGTATCCAATTACCATTATAAGATTTTAGATCCACCTTTGATGGAGGTATAGGATCAAAGGATAAGTGGTGAAAACTCCAAATTAGTGCAGGATAGGATTTGAATATTTAATCCAAGGTAATTGGTTGAAACAACTTTTGGAAACTCCTATAAAGTGAAGCTTCTGGAATCCTAATCATTCTCCCAGATTTATAGAACCAATGCAGATGAAAAGGGGAGAAACCTACTGGTGACCAACGTTAGCCACAGTGGAGCAACCTGTAAGTGGTCGCACCCCAGTAGGCTTACAGGGAGTGTTGGTCATAAAACTAGCTCATAGGATGCAATTTAGGGCTAAAACTCTAGGGGATGAAAGGAAAAATCTTAGGGCTTTGTGAAAGATGATGAAAATGGGTAATAGGATCTTTATTGATCTCATTAGGAAGCTCGCTTATTAGTTGTGAAAGAATGGCCTATAGCATAATTCCTCCTAAAGTGCAAATTCAGAGGTGATGGCTCATGACTAATGTGCTTTACCTTGTGAAAAGTAGGGATCAAGGACAACTAAAAAGCTTCATCTGTTACAACACATGTATTATGGAATCTTGTCACTGAGGGAGGCATACCCATACTCAGCATATAAGATAACATAAAATGGACAATGTTCAAAAGACGCATCCACACATGCAATTGGTGGACCCATGACTGAATGATCATCTATATGATCACGACCATCAAAAACTGTGATATTTGTATAACTCCTGAAATCTATGCCCAGATGGATGAAACTAGATATGGGGTCTTCTATCTCATTCACAAGACTAACTAAAGTATGAGTCTAAACATGTGAATCAATGAGCTAGAGTCAAACATGGTAGACACAATCTGATTACCAACCAATGATGTAAGTCGTTAACGGACGCGAGAGAAGCCACTGATGATGATAATGGTGATCAATGTACAACTGTACAATCAGTATGGTGTGAGTAAATGAGTTGATGTTGAAGACCACATAAAAAATTTCAGTCGAACGCCATTGATGTAAACCTGTGGCCTAAAGGGAGGAAAATTTCCATTGATATATGAAAAAACCAAGGTACCAAAGGTGTGCTCCAAATTAAACTTCATGGATGATGTGTTGATGTCGACAGGAAGCGACCCGTCATAGGAGAGCCTTGATGTATCCCCCATCGATGACATGAAATGGGTATCATGATTGAGATGAAATGATTATAATGATGTTGATATGAAACTGAATTAGGAAAGGAATACATGAAATGAAGGCTTAAGATTATTTCATTAGAGATCAACTGAATGAATTCTCTTGAACACCGACGACATCGAATGGAGTTAGTAGAATTGACCCAAAACCGAAATGGAGGCTCTGAAAAATGGTATGATAATTAAGAGACAAATAGATTTCCCAACCCAATGGCCATGTAGATGAAGTGGAAAAGTGTCGTGTTCAAGAGAGACTCACTGCCATTAGAAAAATAGAATCCCTTGTTTTTCCAATTTCCCCAACCATATTGGTCAGTACCTTTTTATTTTTTAACAAGCTTGAGGAGGATAACATATGCTTGATATGTAAGTTCATCATTTTGATGAATCCCTCCAAGTATATTTAACAAACCCTAAGAAGGAGTGGTTTTTCCTTGTCATGTTTGACAAGTCCATCACTATTTGATGTTTTAATGAGTCTAGTGAAGGAAAAAATCGACATCTTTTTCATGTTCAGAGAGTTTGAAAAAGAGGCGAAAAAAAAAATCCACATGTCCCTTTTTGTAGATAGTATCTTAAGTTCGAAACGTTAGAAAAAGATATTCAAGAGAACCTCTTAGCCATGTTCGACTAAGGTATTCCTTTTTCATAGCTAGTCTATCTCATTCTAGAAAAGGGTTAAACTTACATTGAGTAGATATCTTTTCATTTATTTTTACGAGTTTGAAAATACAAGTGTTGTGCAATATTTTCATATTTTCAATGTTTGAAAATAGATGAAAGACAACTCCAAGGGGTTTCCTTTTTCCTTGGTTTATAAATTCCTAAAAAGAAGTAAAAGTATACTCCTTGGTTAAATTAACTTGTAAAAGCATAATAAAAACCTACTAACAACTGTTGACCTGCTCAAAACATCGCAATAAGGATTAAAAATACTTGTTTCAAAGTAAAAATGAATCATATCTAGGTAAAAATACTAAAAATGAATAAAATAACAAGAAAATTACCATAAATATTTAAAATGAAATTCATTTTTACCATTTCACACTTTACATTCAATAGTGAGTATTTGGAGCCATTTTTCCCTTGATTCTATGCAATTTATTGCAACCAATCCAGGGAACCATTTCAAGTGTTGTCAAATCCAAGTAGGAGCTAAAACCCTTCTCCATATTTCCATGGCTCATTCTTGTGTTTTCATGCAAATTTTCAAGGTTTTGAGGCCCCTGGGGTTCATAAAAAACGCCCGGGGACCAACGCTCCCCCTCTTTATCGAAAAGGGAATTTCACCTAGGCAGATAAACATTGTAAACTTAGGTGCAAATATTTGTCTTACTCTTCTAGGGAGCTTTGGGAAAAAATCTCCAAGTTTGTTTTTAGTTTTGCCTCAAATTTTGTCAGAGATTTTTCATGGGAAAGAGCCTAATGAATCCCTTGTTAAATTTTCAGGTATTCATTAGCACAAAATTACATTCATTTGGAGAGAAAGAGAACACAAAGCACAATATTTAAATGTAGAAAATGACCTTGCTAGCATCCAAGTGCTTGAAAACTACAGGTTGTTAAAATTCTTCGATCTTCCTGGTATGAGGCAGCAAATGGAGTTGTCAAAATACCTTGTGTGTTCATGGGATGTTTAGGCAAAAGCATTTAGGTTTGGGGATAATCTACTCGAGATACAGGTAGATCATATTTATTTTCTTACAGGATTGTCAAAGCGAGATTCCCCCATATCCCTTATAGGTGGAAGAAGTGTTGGTGAGATGGTGAAAGACTATATTGCTACCTATTGTAGACCTTGAACCCTTACTACTATGGATGGGAATATTAACATTAAGGATGTGACCCAATTACCCCTAAGAATGATCTTGTTCATCATCGCAAGATTGGTAGGAAGCTCAATACTACATGTAGAGAGAAGATCATACATGGAGTATGGAATAGAGTGTCTAGACCTGACATTATTCAACTGGAACGAAGGTGTCTTGATCAACTTACATGAACAAATTACTAAAGAAAAGGAGGCGAAGTTGAAGAACTTCATTTATGGTTACATCTTGGTCTCTTTTACTTTAGAGCATGTACCATTACTATATCCTCAACAAATTTCACTCGAGCCCATCGATCTTAGGGTTCCACGGATGAGGAGGTGGATAGACCTCATGGTCAGACATATAGGTCCATCGGCGATGATATTTTCACCAGACATCTTTGGATGGTTACGTAGACAAATCATCATGATTGATGATTATCCTTATGTAGGGATGTATTTACGTGATGGTCTCAAACTCACGCTGCCTGAGGGTGAGCAATGGGATGCTATAGGTAGGATAATTTGACCATTAAGTTCTTGAAAATTTTTACAATTTTTTTGTGTTTTTTCATGTTTCTAAGACTAAATTATTTGATTGTTTCATACAGATATTGGACATGTTCGACCAATGGGTGCTACATATATCCATCGCATAGAGAGACAACCACAGGAGGAGGTAGTGGGACCAATGCAGTTTGTTGCGGTGGGATGGGATGTGCTACAGGATCTTGAGGTAGTGGAAGTTCTATCTAAGGTAAAGCGCCACATGGAAGGATTGACACATGGGATTGATGAGACCATGGATGATTAACTTCCATTGCGACTTCATCGACACACTATTGGAGTTCATTGTAATATTGGTCAATTACTGCACAAGATAACTCGTGTAGTGTCATTTTATCATGAGCACCACTGGTTGTCTACTTAGATATTTTCATGTAGTTTTTTGTATCGACAATCTAGTCATATGTGTCTCAGGGCACACATTTTGTAAAACCAAACTTTATACATACATATATATATATATATATATATATATATATATATATATATATCATGGAAAATTTTAGGGGCTAATATTCGCAAGTGGGCTAATTTTTCATGGTTTTTCCAAAAAAAATATTCGCCAATTTCCATTTTTTTATAAAAACGATTTGCCCAAATTTTACAATATAAAATTATTTTACGTTTAAAATCCCCAACATTATATAGACAATATATATAATATCATTATAAATTTGAGTGATTTTACAAATACATCAATAAACATTTTATAGTTTGCATATTAGGGACTAGTGAGATTCGCCATTTTTTAAACTTTAAGATAATTTTCCATCCTTAAAATCATCCTTGATATATATATTGAATGTTTCCTAGTTCCTATTTTTCTTTCAATATGATGTGATGTGAATTGAAATTTACTTACATTCGTTGCAAATGTCTATCTAAAACCAAATTAGCTAGGGAATCTGCAAATGTGTTTATATTTCTGGAAATGTGTTCATATTGTATGAAATCAAAATGTGTTTCCAAAAGACACACTCCCAAAACCATGCGAAGGATGGTAGGATTTCTCAATGAATATATATTATCGAGTTGTAGTACTATGAGTTGTGATTCAATCCCGATGACTATATGACGGAAACCATGTGAAATAACATCATATATCAGCTCAACCACTGCACTATACTCAACGATATTGTTAGTATGGAGGCCAATGCAAATCCCTTGCATACTCACTAGCTCACCATTTGGAGAAAAGATAGCCCATGTTGTAGAGATAGGTTCTGAGTACTACGGCTAGCACCATCATCATAACCAATATACAGTTCGAGAGAGGTTGACATATGCACACCAAATGTAAATAAGGATGAACATAAACCATGGGAAACTTTTAAAAGCACACTTCAAACACACTCAACACACCTATAGACAATACGTACACAATGTACTACACATGGGATCAAGCATAGTATTTTTTGAGATAAAACCAATTTCTAGGGTGTGATAGAGGAATTCCATCGAGATTTACTAACTCATAAGCCCCTTTTACAAGGACACACTTGACAATGTATGGGCCCAACCACATATACTAGAATTTTCTTGGGTCTAATTTATCGGCCTCTTAGTCATATAAGAGTACCAAATATCCTTCTGAGAAAACTCTAGGCTTGAAACTGTTTTCATATTTCATTTTGATGGGTCTTTTACAAGCTTCGTTGGATAAATAAGCATTAAACTGAGTCTCATCCAAATCATTTAGATGAAAAATACGCTCCTCTTCTGTAGAAGTAGCGGGAAGAAGTTCGATAGCTAGTTTTAGAGATGGGATTTCACATTCAATGGGGAGGATTACTTCCAGACCATAAACCAACTAGAAAGGTGTCAATCTGGTAACAATCCTTACTGAGGTTCAATATTCCCATAAGGAAGCGTAGATAATTAAACAACAGTCCGATTTTTGGACTTGTATCATGCATTAAATCATAGTTTTGAGAACTTTGTTGATAGCTTCAACTTGTCTGTTAGCTTGAGGATGATAGAGAGAGAAATTTTCGTGTGAAAGCCCCAATTTGGAAATTAATTAGGTCATCATATGATTCCGAAAATACTTCCCGTGATCTGTAACTATCACTTGCGCAACACCAAACACAACAATCTTGTGGTTAAAGAAAAAAAAATGGAGTCATTTTGCGAGTGTTGTTGAATGTAGGCATCACTTCGGCCCACTTAGTAAAGTAGTCAACAATGACAATGATATAACCATGCCCCCTTGTCAAATGATGGTTATATGTCATAAATTCGATACCCCATTTTTCAAAGGGATCAACAACAATAAAAGGATGCAATGGAGCATGCTGAGCATAGAATTTATGATCGTAGATCTCGAACACAGGATAGTTCTGTAATGTGAGGATATAGTCACAGAAAATGGTGGGCCAAAATTAATCAACGCATAAGATATTTTGTGTGGTAGTGTAACCCGATTGTGACGACCCCGGTGAAAATTCCATGTGATAGAGTTAAAAATAATAACCGCGGTTGATGGGACACTTATTCCAAGATGAATGTTGGGAAAAACATCCTAATGGGTGTTAAATTGGTTTATTATGGCTAAGGAAATTGGAAAAGGAAAAGGAAAAGGCTTTGGAAAGGAAAAATTGAATATTTGGCACAATTATTTATGAAAATAAAGAAAATTAGGAGAAAAGGGAGATGAAAGGGCACAGTTTGCATGTGAGGAGGAAAACGAAGGAAAATAATGGAAAATGAAGGAAATAGAGACCTATTCTCTAAAAAGGATTATGAGGATCAGTTGGTACCTTTTGTTAGTGCACTGTTTGAGCTCTCTCATTATTCTCTCTCTCTCTCTCTCACTCTTGGACGCTGAGATTTTTTGGAGCACTTTGGCATTGGAGCAAGAAAGGAAAGAAAGCAAGAAGAAAGAGGAAGAAAGCAAGGAGGAACGACAATCTAGTAGCTACCACAGGATTCTTTGCATGTATGATTTCCTTCATAGATTAGGCATGCATGGTATTACACGTGGTTGTTTGTTGTCTTGGCATGTGTTTTTTGCAAGTGTGACAATGTATTCAGCCTAGCCTTGCCATTTCTCGATAGCCATGGTGTTGTGGAGTTCTCATATTTGGTTTAGCTGGATTGCCAAATGGATTAAGAGCTAAGTGAGGTAGATATTTGAATGATTATGGAACCGGTACATGTGTTGCCTCAGTTTATGACCTAGTAATATGGGTTTGGATTGCAGTAAAGCCTAAGAGGTGGTTTTCTCTCCATTCAGGCCTAGGTATCCTAAGTTTGGTATATACGATAAATCCTAGAGAGTATGTCTCAGTCTAGGGCTTAGTGACCCCTGATTCAGACTGTGGGTTGTGGTAAAGCCTAAGAGACTAGGAGAAAAGAAAATTCCTCATGGTTTAGGTGGAGAGAATTTGGTGATATCCATGCTTGTGTTGGCCTAGTGATCAGGTGTAGATCATGGTAAATCCATTTATGACATGTTTATTTTGTTGGCCTAGTGATCGAGGATGGATCACTATAAATCTTGATTTATATTGATGAGGGTGAGGTGGTTTAGCCTAAGGATTCCCTAGTTGGTTCTTTCGGTTTGAGTCCCACATTCATGCTTCGAATATGGCACAAGGATTATTGGATGAAGAGATATTTGGCTCAACCAATCTATGGTCGGGTGGAACGTCGAAGTCCCATCTCCAATTGGTTTTTACATTCATAAATGAGAAGTTCATTCCTTTGGTATTTGGTATGAAAATGTATTGATTTTATTGTTTTTATATCCATTATATTTATGTGGTTATTGTGATGGTTATAAGGATGTATTTGATCTGTGATGATGTATGGTCCTATCCATGTTTTTTACTTGTAAATGAATGCACTATTTATCTATGGTCAAATATATTGTATTGCAACTAATGATGTAAGGGAGCAATGATTCTTAGTGATTCTCAGATAAGTATGAGACCCCTATGCTTAAATATGTTGTTCACACTTGTATATTCAATGCTTGTGACATGTTTGACAGAATGCATGTCATGGCTAGGAGGGGTCTAGATAATTTCTTGCTGATGTGATTGCTTTTGTATCATTTTCCTATTGTCATTTATCATCCCTTACATTTTCATAAAGTTCTGGGCAGTGACCTGGGCTCATGGCTTGAAAGGGTGGCTCAAATCCTGGAGTTGTAGGAACGTAACTGAGCATTTAGGGCCCTAGCCATTGATGTGTAGTGTTATTCTTGTGGCTATAACATCCTAGCCCATGGAATGCAGTTTTATGTCTCCGAGCAAGGCTCAAAGGGGGTCACAATGTCACTTTGAGCTAGGGGTAAGAGGCTTGAATGGTTGGGTTACCTCCTAGGGTGTTTTGGTTGTTGTATAAGGTTTGTAGGTTGTGTTTTCTATCGGTTCCACTTCCTTGAGGTCACATATGAGGTTGAATCTCATTATAGTAGCCTCTCGTCACATGTTTACCCCGGTTGGTTGATTACTTGGGTAGATGTGGGAAGTGGGTGTTACATAGATAAATGTCCACCACATGCCCTTGAATGGCAGTAATTAAGAAATTTCTCGGCCTCCTCGAGAATGAGGCACCTTCATAAGATTGTATCGATACCATGCTAATAAAGGGTATTGCTGATAACCACATAATTTTAGGATTGATACCAGATACGTCACTACTCAAAGTGAGAGGCATTAAGTCAAAAAGTTTGGGTCTGGAGATAAATAAAAAAAAATTCATACCATGGGTCAGATGATGAAATTAGAAACAATGGCTCGTCACGGATGGAATATTCAGATGTAGATTCTACATCAAGGGGAGGAAGATCACACATTAGTTTAGTGAAAACTAGGGATTTCTTCAACTTCGATTTGATGAATTCTAGATTAAAATCTTGGAGAATAACGATCCATTTAGAGTACTTTCCCCCCAACAAGTGATGTGAGAGTATATATTTCATAGGGTTGCAATACGAAACGACCGTAGTGTTTTGAAGTAATATGTAATGGAAAAATATATGGATAGATTGAATGACCGGTAAAGCTAACTTTTCTACATGATTATACCGAATCTCGGTATCGTTGAGGTGTTGAGTCAAAGAATAAATCGGATTTTCAGTCCCGATGTCATCTTCCTCAACCAACACCATGGATATAGTAGAGATGGAAACATCGAGAAATAGGAAATAATCACGTTGATAGTCAGGGGAATATAAGAAAGATGCTTGAACCAGTACATATTTCAAGCCATAAAACACTTTATGTGCAATGTCATCCCATTGGAAGGGAATCGTGTTTTTTAGTAAGCACGTAAATCCTTTGGTGAGCTCAGTGTAATTGGGGACAAACCTCCTCAAGAAGTTAGATTTCCCTTGGAGTATTTGTAATTAAATGAGGGTAGAAGGTGCATGAAAATAGACGATTGCCTGGACTTTCAGAGGATCAATATGAATTCGTTGTTTCGAGAGGCTCTTTTCAGAGTTGATCTCATGAATGGAAACAAAATTCATAGAGGGTTTGACAAAATTAGGATTTTACATATCATCGATATTATCTTATATTCCAATCGGATGAGTAATGATGATGATGCTTGTCCCATGATGCGTTTTATGCCATCATGATCTCCATGATGCTTCCATTAGTTGAGAATATGAGCGAGAAAGGATCAGAGGGTGTGCCATAATCCAATGATTGATCTACCCAATTGATCGAAGAAAAATTATGGGATGCACAAGCCGAGTAGATGGCATTGTAATATTTCTCAATGGTGCTAGGAAACATTCAATCGCCAAAACTTTGGATGTCAATCTCACCTGGTACAACCCATGGATCAACCAGGATTCTAGAGGATGATATGATATTGATATAAAAAATTGAAGGTGAAGATTTGGAAGGGGGAGGAGGAGGGAATAAAAAATTCCCCATAAGAGATGATTCCTTTAGTAATCCAACTCCAACATGTTGATAGGTATGTAGGGCTTCCCCTACAAGAGGTACATTTCTAGTAATATTGGAATCAAAGGCAAGGAAGTTGATTTGATATATGGCTATGATACTGTCATTATGATGGAAGGAGATCATTCAGAAGTAATTTTAAATGATGAAAGTGATAGCATAAACCCATGTACCTCCCAGTAGAAGATTATAATCAAGAGGTTCGTCAATAACTTATACTTCAACAAAGACAACTTTTCCCCCAAGTTTCACTTGGAGGGAATTCAAAATCCCAGATGGTTTTTATGTCCTTCCATCAAAGGATTTTAATGTGGTGTTCGATTGATTCAGTTGAGGTGAAATAATCACCTTCTAGAAAGATATGGACATGATTCAGGTCGAGGCTCCCTCATCCACAATAGAACGATGAATGTTTTTTCCATGGACATTGACCTGAATCATAAAAGTTAACTGAGCTAGAAGCCGAGGGGTATATTTTTCATGGGAGAAAACCACTAGGCTGGAATCTGATGGGTCCATACATCTAATAGCCGACAACAAGGCCTTATTTTTGGCGGGTCAGTTTTGCAACACCTCAAGAGTTGATATAGCTGATGGATATTGAGCCAAGTCTTCAACTACATTAAAATTTTGGGCAACACTTGAACAAGGGTTGTAAGTAGATTTATGGATAATGCCCTTAGGAGGCTTGATAGTCAATTCCAAAGTTGGAACAAAATTAGATGAGGTTGGTGCCGAACTGGTAGGCTGATCGGTACCCTGACCATTCGTTGGATTCACATTATCATAGTCTTCATTACAAGTGGCCACCAAAACGTCGGATTTTGGCTTTGAGGAGGAAAGCGTCAAAACCTTGTTAGAGGAATAGGGGTATCTGGAAATCATATGAGTCTCATAATTGGGAAATGGGTTATTCAACATAGTGGGACAAGTGGATTATTTAAGAAACATAATCACTTCAGCGGAGTGCAAAAAATCATGCGTAAAATGATCCTCATTGAAAATCAAGGCTTTAGTTTTTCATCGAAAGACGATTTTTTTTGTTTATCCTGTGGAAAGGAATCCTTATTTTTATTACCTTTACCTTTCTTCTTGCTTCTAATTTGTGGTTGATATTTTCCTTTTTCAGATGAAATGTCATTTATCTCGGAAGCAGAAGCCGCAGGAGGGTGGGATTGAGGGCTTTGCGCAGGAGTGGCGAGGGAAATACCAAATGGTTTAATTTCCGGCTACAAATTGGAAAAATCAATAATGCCATCAACGATATGAGATTATTTACCAGGTGGAATAGGAAAAATGTTAAAGGGTCTCAGAGCATTTGGTATATTATCATAAAGCATGCCCGATTGGGTAGAAACCAAATCTAAATATTGAGCATGAGCAATAACTTGCTCTTCGGTAATGACTCCACCTTTGGCCACATATGTTGCTATAGGAGCTAACAGATATTTGACGAACCATTCCATTAAAAATTGATTGGGAACAAAGTTCTTGACCAAACAGCGATGATGCCTCCACTCATGAATGTGATCTGAAATGTGAGTGAAATCTGATTGTTTGAAGTTAGTCAATAATTCCATTCTAGTTTCGTATTTGATGGGTAACTGGAAATGTGTGAGGAAGGTGGTGGCTAAAGTGATTAAATAGTGAAATGACACTCTAGATAACTCAATATACCATTTAGCTATAGTACCTGTAAATTTTTGTTGGAAAAGATGAAGTCGAATGCAATCATCATTGAGGGAGTTGGATGAAAACCGTAGATGATACGTCATGACATGCGTCAACAACTATTATCTAGGATTCCCATTGAATTTTGGGATATCATAAGGAAACTTGGTGGGAATAATTGGCCACCATGGTGAATGAGAAATGGGGTCGTCAATAAGCCTAGTTAAGTCAGGTAATTCAAGAGTAGCCACAAAAGAAAACTCCCGATTAAAGTTTGGAGGGGAATGACATGGATAAGAAGGAATAGCATAAGAAATGGGGACTTGCATTCCTGTAGGGACTTGCATTCCTGTATAGGGAGGGTTATGATAATAAGTAACTTGGTTATACGAGGAAATGGAGAATTTTGATAACCAACAGACAAGTGAGTTTTCTGCCCAACCCTAGGATGGCGATAAATCTGCCAGAATGGTTGGGTTTCGATTTGTTTGCCTTAAAAAGGTACGTGATGAGTTCCATACTTTTGCCGGATAGGTTTTTGTATTTCCCTATGGTATGGAGGGTTAGGTTAAGACTGTGCCAAATTTTGAAGAATTTGGCCTACTAAAACTTGAGGAGTGCCTTGTGTTGAAATGGCAGCCCAAGGGGGCTTCTCATTTAATTTTACCTTAATTAAATTAGAAGTAAAATTGTAATTACATCACATGAAAGCTTGTAAGTGTTAACTGAGTCAGGAAGATTTAGTTAGATCAATTAATTTGAGTTGAGTGTCAAACTAGAGGCATGTAGAGTCCCCTCTAAGTTTTAGGGGGTCCAGTTACTGTTATTTGTGAGTTGCAATTAGTTAACTCAATTATTTGAGTTAAAATCAGTTTAACTAGTTCTAACTGAGAGATGAGCTAGTGATAGGTCCATTACATAAAATATAATTTAATTCTAAAGTAGTGGTCAATAATTTAATTAATAATTTGCTATAAATAGTTGTTGCATGTCAGTTCTAAGGAAGGCCCAGTTGAGATTTGGGTTAAAGGGAAGATAACTATCCGTTCTATAATTAGAAAATTGTACATGTCATGCATGAGGTCATCAATATTCCTTGAAGCAATTGTGCAATCAATTATTTCAAATTTCCTTATTAATAGGGCCAAAATTCCTCCAAGAAAGCATAAGCAGGGCCAGTTAGACAGAGGTAGAGAATTGGTTAAGTATTGGACTGATTTTTTCCTAGATCAGTGTGAAACTATCAACAGAGCGCAGAGGTTTCTTAGGAAGGGAAATATCATTATATTGTTTCATGTTCTTGACTTAATGAAATATACAGATAGCGATGTTTTGAGAAGTTTCTTTCTAGAGATACATCTTGTGTTGTGCAATTGATAATTTCTTTCTCTTGTTATGTGATTGTGCAATCGAAATGGGTTTCCGCAATTTGTAGATTGATTCAATATATTGTTTTAGTACATTACAATATCATTTGAATCTATTTAGATATTTCTACATGGTATCATATCAAGAATCACAATATAATAGAAGAACCCGAGTTTGTTTTGAACATGTACATCAAATTTGTAGGTTTATTGTTCAGGACCAGCATCAAATCAAGATGTCTTTCACTAGCTTGAGACTCGAATATTCCCTTGAGGGAAATTTGAATTACATAGCATGGAAGGTAAGGATGGAGGCAGTGCTAGAGGACAATGGGCTTAAGGAATTCATAGATGGTGATATTCCGCAGCCTGAAATTGCAGATGCTCAACTTCTTGATGCATGGAAGAATATTGTAGCAAAGGCGAGAAGGATCTTGTTAGAAGGAGTTCGAGATCATATTGTCTTGAACATCCATGAAAATGCGACTCCATATGTTATGTGGAATGTCTTAACAGATCCATTTTAGCATAGAAATGACCACAAGAAGCTGGCACTGAAGTAAAAGCTCAAAAATATCAAGATGGAGAAGGGCAACAAGTTCCAAAATACTTGACGAAGTTCACTCAATGTCTAGATGAGCTTGGAAGTGTTGGGGTAGAAATTTACCAGGATGAATTGGTCAGCCTAGCACTTCTAGGCTTTCCTAAGACCTAGAGTAGATATGAGAATTCGGTGAATGGGAGGGAGAAGCTACCAGAGTGGGAGTGATTATGGTCCGACTTGGTACAAGAAGATATTCGAAGGAACACCAAAGATGGATCTTCATCAAAAACTGATGATGAGGAGAATTGTGCCTTGGATGGAAAGGGGAATAAAGGGAAAGGGAAGGTGTCACATTTCAAATCAGAATTTGGTCAGGCAAGCAAGAAGTGAGACTTGTCAAAGATAAAAAAAATTCACTATCATGAGCTTAGACACTTTGCTACAAAGTGTCTGCACAAGAAGACCAACAAGAAGACCTCAGAAGGAGTGGCAGGTGAAGCACTTTCTTCATAGTTCAAGTTTTATTACACCCTCATCGCATGCATGGTGTCATCAGTGATGGGTTATGTGTGGTGCTTAGATAGTGGAGCTTCATTCCATATGATTGGAAAAAATTAATTCTTCAGTAGCTTGGAGGAGAAGGATCTACATATCCACATCGAGATGGGAGATGACAGTAGGTATAGTGCTACAGGTGTAGGTACAGTCACCTTTGATAGGGAGTCAAGTAATCCTCTCACATTAAAAGACGTCATGTATGTTCCTAGTTTAAAGAATAATTTGGTTTATGTTGCTATGTTGGAAGACCATGGCTATGATGCAATATTTAGTGAAGGAAAGTCGTTCCTTTGTCACAAAGCCACAGGACAGGTGAAAAATATTTTGGTTCGAGTAAATAACCTCTACAAATTGGATGTAGAAGACTATGTTTCCTTGAGCATGAAATTAGAGAAGGTAGATATTTGAGACATCGATGAGTTATGGAATAGGATATTGGACCATCTGCACCATGGAGGTTTGAAGGTCATGCAACATAATTCTACAGGACTTCCAAAGGGTGCACTACGTAGAGAGATACATGCAAAGGGTGTACATTAGGAAGTATATCAAATCCACCTTTCACGATAAGGAAATCTGAGCAAAGGAGATCCTTGAGAGAGTTCACTAAGATGTATGTAGACCATTTTCGATAGATTCCACAACAAAACACATGTATTATATGATTTTTGTAGACGATTTTCATGAAAGTGTTGGATTTTCTTCATGCAAAAAAAATATCAGACGTTCTCCAAGTTTTATGAGTTCAAGGAACTTTTCGAGAAATACATAGGGAAGAAGGTGAAGGCTCTAAGGAGCAACAATGGTGGAGAATATGTCTCTAACTAATTCAAGAACTTATGTGCCACAAAATGAATTCTAAGAGAATTGATAACACGTCTTAACCCAAAACAGAATGGGGTTGTAGAAAGGAAGAACATAACGATTGTGGGAGCAACAAAAGCTATGCTTCATTATCAGGGCCTACCGTTGCATTTGTGGGTAGAGGCATGCAATACAACAATATTTTTGCAGAACATAAGTCCTCATCAGATACTTGGGATGAGTACACCAGGCGAAAAAATTTCAGGTAAGAGACCAGATGTGTTGCATTTTAAAATTTTTGGATCATTACTTTATTTCCATGTGACAAAAGATGCCAGGAAGAAGCTATATCCAAAAACCAAGTTGGCGATATTTGTGGATTACACTAATACACCTCACAACTATCGGGTGTACTTTCCAGCACACAGGATGAGAGTGGTCAGAAGAGATGTGAAATTTGATGAAGAGAAATCCATGCAAATTTCCCTTGAGAGGGAGCTGCAGTTTCATGAAGTTGAGGAGGTCTTGGCTCCAAAACAAGAACCTCAGGATGTGGAGTAGCCACAAGTAGAGGTGCAGAGAGTCAAGGAACCCACTCATGCAGAGAGATCATGAGATGAAAGGAAGGGCACTAGGGATGCTCACGGGTAGTTTATAGATGTGAGAGAGAATTTTGGAGCACCCACATCACAACACAAGCCTAGAAGGTCCCCAGAGTGGCACACTAGATACATGGCTCTTATAAGAAATGGTATAGAGATAGAACCATCCTATTTTGGGGAAGCAATGCATGGGAAGTTGTCCCAAGACCAGAGGGGAAGTCAGTTATAGGATCGAGGTGGATCTACAAGGTGAAGTGGGAAGAATATGGGAGTGTGGAGAAGCACAAAGCCAGGTCCGTGGCGATAGGGTTCTCTTAGGTGGAGGGGATTGATTATGATGATACTTTTGCACCATTCGAAAGGTAATCCTTAATCAAATCCATCTGTGCATTCTCAGCCCAGATGGGATGGAAGATATATCATATGGAGGTAAATACATAGGTAGATGCATGTGTGAAGACTCAAGAGAGCATTTTATGGGCTAAATAAAGCACCTCGTGCTTCGTAAACTAAGATCGACAAATATTTCACCAGGTTGGGCTTCACCAAGAGTGAACCAGATGCAAACCTTTATCATATTGTGATAGTATGTAAGATTTTGATTATTGTACTTTACAGCGATGATCTGATACTGACAGGTGATGAGAAACTCATCAATTATTGCAAAGAGGATCTTGGAAGAGAATTTGAGATGGAGGACATGGGGCTCTTGAACTATTTCTTGGGATTGGAAATATGGAAAAGAGATGGGGAGCTATTTGTATCTCATGGAAAGTATGCCAATTATATACTCAAGAAGTTCCACATGGAGGGAAAAAAACCCATGGAGACTCCTCTAGTATCAAACTAGAGGAAGGAGGATGGTACTTCAGGTGAAGTAGTAGATGCTATTGTTCATAGGCAGCTTGTGGGTCGACTCATGCATTTGGTGAAAACACAACCAAACATATGCTACACGGTTAACCAAATTAATCAAGCTATGGTTAAGCCTACCAAACTATTTTGGAAGAAATGCAAGCATGTTTTGAGATACCTCAGAGGTGTTGGAAATACTGAGAGGGGGGGGGGGGGTGAATCAATATTGCTTTCAATTAGAGCATTAGTTAATATTCAATTATTATCAGTTTTTGTAGAATGATAGCAGAAAACAAGAGGAACACAAATGTACACAGTTTTTAAGGTGGAAACCCACTCCAGGACAAAAACCACCTAATGCTTTTCTAATAATTCTTTAATATTCAACTCCAATTGAAAATAAAGCTCCAACTTCCTAGAATCTAGAAAAGCATTCTTCTCCAGCTCCCACTGGATGGATGCTCCAATGCCCAAGATTCTTCAGTATTCAACTGAACGGATGCCCCAACACCTAATGAGCTACAACTCACCCTAGCACCACCCTACCACCTTATAAAAGAATAAAAGAAGAATGGACTCCCGTACCAGGGAAAATGGTCCACTTTACAATGATATAGAATGATGTAGAAGAAGAAGATATACTAGACCATAACCCCAAATTTGACACAACCACCTAATGATGATCCTAGACCTCCCAAAACTGCCTCTTCAACCCTTGGTAGATAGATACTAGAACAATTTGTACAATAATGTATTTACAATGACTAAGTACAATGATACCTTTACAATGATTGTATGCAGTGCTGCCCACTTGAAGACTTCATATGATGAACTTCTTGCTGCTTTTATGCACCTTGGTTGCTGCTCTTGTCATGCTACTCTCTGCTGCACCTTGTTTTGCTTTGCTGCCGTAGAAAGTTTGGTCCTTTGCAACCCTTGACAACACATGATCTATCTTTTTCTTGCCTTCTAGGAGCTCAATATTGAATCTGGTGTATCTCTGTTATTTCAGATCCTCAACATCTGATTTTTTGTCCTGTAGTATTTCTCTGAGTCTTCTTTCCAATTCCATAGGTCTGACCCAATTTGGATTCTTCAAGAAATATTTATTCCCAATCTCTCACAATGCCCTAATTATGGACTGTTTCAGCAGAGCGCAATTGTACGACATGCCACGTGTCACTGTTTCTTCATTTGGCTCTAAAATTGATAGAGTGAAAAGAAAAGACTATGAAATATCTACCACGTGTTACATAATTCCAATCCGATACTCAGAGAGAGAGTTATGATGATTTTACCACGGTCACTTCTTTGAGATGAATTTTCGGAGCCTGCAAAAACACTGACTTCCACAGATAATATCTCCAAAAATATTGTGCACCTTGATCTAAAATTTTTACTGCAGCTTCCTTGGGATTTCAGCTTCCCCTCATAAAAATTTCAGCTTATGATCCTTCGTAGAAAAAAAGTTAGAGGAAAAATTCCACGATGACCTGTTTAAGATGGTCGAATCCCTTGCATAAGGAGGAAATGAAGATCACAATTTATATGAATGCTTAATTTGAGAGGGGCTTCAACAAGTGAATGTGGGAGGGATTTTAGAAGCATAAAAAATATTAATTATGACTTTTAAATGACCCATGATCCAACCCCATGGGGTTTTAGCCCATTAACTGGGGGTACAAACTTCAAACATGAATATCTCTCAAACCGTGAAGAATTACATGGCGTGCCATATATCAACGTAAACGTCTCGACAAGTAGAAACGATCAAAAGCATTATTGACCTAGAATATATTAATTTGGTAGGTCAAAATTCCCATTAAATATTGGGTTAGCCCCTGGTGCTACTTGGGTTGACATCAATGACAACTGCTGATCAACAAGAGGCACTACAGAGTATGGGCTATAGTAAATATAGAAAAAGGGATTGAAGCTTCAAGGCCTCACCGATGCATATTGGGTAGGGATTCCATCTGAAAAGAAGAGAACATCGGGGGGAATCTTCAACATAGGATCAACAACAGTTTCCTAGTACAACAAGAAATAGAGATTAGTTGCACTCAGTTCAGCAGAGGCAAACTACATGGCGTCCAATCAGGGAACATGTGAGGCCATCTGGATGAGGAAGATACTTTTTGGTTTGTTTGGTAGATAGATGGATCCGAAGTTGATATATTTTGATAACCATAGTTGCATCAAAATCTCAGTTAATCTGGTTTTTAATGATAGTTCCAAGCATAGTGATATCTAGTATGACCATCTCAGAGATTGTGTTCAGAGGTGGATTATGTCATTAGAGTACATTCCGACAGAGGAGCAGGATACAAACTTTTGATGAAGGCATTGTCAAGAAGAAAATTTGAGTTCCACAGAGACAAGATCGGGGTAGTAGATAATCCCTTTCTTGTTGAGAGGGAGTGTTGAAATGGCACCCCAAGGGGGATTCTAATTTAATTTTCCCTTAATTAAATTAGAAGAAAAATCGTAATTCCATCACATGATAGCTTGTACGTGTTAATCGAGTCACAAAGACTTATTTAGATCAACTAATTCGATTTGAGGGTCAAACTAGAGGCATGTAGAGTCCACTCTAAGTTTTAGGGGGTCCAATGATAGTTATTTGTGAGTTGTAATTAGTTAACTCAATTATTTGAGTTCAAATCAGTTTAACTAGTTCTAATTGAGAGATGAGCTAGTGATAGGTCCAATGAATTAAATATGATTTAATTCACAAGTAATGGTCAATCATTTAACTGATAATTCGCTATAAATAGTTGTTGCATGTTAGTTCTAAGGAAGGCCCAGTTGAGATTGGGGTTAATGGGAAGATAAATATCAGTTGTATAGTTAAAAAATTGTAAAGGTCATGCATGAACTCATCAGGATGCCTTGAAGGAATTGCACAATCAATTCTTGGGATTTTCCTTATTAATAGGGCCAAAATTCCTCCAAGAATGCATAAGAAGGGCTGGTAAGACAGAGGAAGATAATTGGTTAAGTATTGGACCAATTTTTCCAAATCAGAGTGAGACAATCAACAAAGTGTAGAGGTTTCTCAGGAAGGGAAATGACATTGTATTGTTTCATGTTCTTGAACTTATGCAATATACAGATAGCGAGGTTTTGAGCAGTTGCTTTCCCTAGATACATCTTGTGTTGTGTGATTGATAATTTATTTCTCTTATTTGTTATGTCATTGTGCGATCAAAAATGATTTCCGAAATTTGTAGATTGATTCAGTATTTTGTTTTAGTACATTACAATATCAGTTGAATCTATTTAGATATTTCTACACCTTGCACAATCGATTGAGAAGATGAGGTACCTTGTAAATTTTGACTAAGCGATACCTGGGGAGAACCAGATATTGTTGGAATAGAATGTAAAGGTTGCCTTACATGTATTTGAGCTTATTGAGGTGATGTTGGATAGATAGGAATTTGCGATGAGGATGGTGCAATTTTAGGATTTAGCAATCGATCCTAAAATGAACTAGGCTGAATGGGTAAAGTAGGTTTCCAAACACTAGAAGCCATTCTAGGATAAGGAAAACTATAATTAGACATGTTACCATATTGAGGCCTACCGACAACAGGTTTCCCCCTGCAAAAGGAGGAGAGAATGATGGAGAAAACTGTGATCCAAATGGAAGGTACCCAACATAAGGAGAGTTAGGTTGTTGAGGGTAGTTTTTTCCACTGATATAAGGACAAGTCTGCTTCTCTATTGTAGGTGTGTTCGAAGGTAGAGGAGCAGACTATGTGGCACTCATAAGAGAAGTGCCAAACATTATTGCCAAATTACATGACATGGGAAAGGTCCAAGGACTTGAAGCCTCACTAAAAAAGGTATCATATAATGACTGATAACCAGGGGGGGTGAACAGGCCACCATATTAATGATTTTCTGGTGATGTCGTGAACATAGATGGGGAAGTGACACTTGATGTCTCAACCATAGTGGTGGACATGGGTTGGAAGTTTGAATCAGTTCCAATCATGGTTGACAATCCCAATAAATATTGTTGTGAGAGATTCGTGAACAGGCCCAAATAATAAGGTAAAGGAGATTATGTCAGAGCTTGAAGAGGTGGAAAATGATCGGTTTGATAAAATTTAATTCATTCCCAATGAACATGAGTATAAATACAAGGCTCTTCTTGAGGGATCTCTTCAATACTCAAAAATCCATATGGAAGAGGTTATCCATCGAGTCCGAGATATATTGGTTCTATCTAAGACATATGAGAAGAAGAGGAAGGTCCCGAAGAATCAGGTGAAGATGGTTGAGGCTCCTCAGGTTCAATAGCCTCAGGAAAAAAAGTTTCTGACTCAGGAAATTGAGGTTCAATGACCTCAGGTAACAATGTTTGAGGGACTTCTGTTTCAATTGTGTTAGTTTCACCAACAGAAGTAGATATAATCTCAGGTTCAGAACCCAAAGAGAAAAATGATTCTAGTGGATCAGTATCAAGAGGAGGGCCATAAGTAGTGCCTAAAGTTCTTGATTCAGTAGTTTGTGTTTTATTATGTTTTTGACGTAGGTTAGGAGTAGCCTCTAGAGGAAGAGGAGGATTATTTTTCATTCTACATGAACAAAGGGGTGGCATATTTTGTTCTTCCACGTTGGATAATAAATTTTATTAACACAAAAATAAATAAATCAAAAAGAGGGTAATATAGGCATAAAAGATTACCAAGAAACCATGAAATACAATATAAACCTTGGAAAACTAAGGACATAATGTACGCCATCCAATATCCCCGAATGTTGTGTTCGGTGTACCACAGTATACAAGGCGACATGCTCAGTTACCTATGGATGGATGGAAACCTATAGGGGACTCCCAAAATATACTCGACAAGGCATGGGAGTGTAGTCCATATTAATGTTATCTAATGCATAACCATTTGATGAGAGCATTCCCATATAATTTTTTTGCATGGAGCACCATTCGATATACCAGAAGGTAAATGGAAAACTATTATATACACTTACGTACGTGGAACAAGATTTCACCTACGGGATGCAACACTGGAAAACAACGACAGCTCCTACATTTAATGACATCAGAAAATGTCTCTAGCCTATACTTATAAATGTTTGCATTAATGTTACAAATGCTCCTTAGGTTGATTCAATAAATTTTACTATATATCTTTGATTAAGTTATAGTTTTTGGGCTCACCATGAATGTCACCTAAATATGCTAAAATGCAAATCTAGCATGAGACAAAAGGAATATTTTCTCTTTCGATGAAAATTTATCTAAAGAAGGGAAGAAACAATCAATATGTATAACAAAATATGCAACAAACAAGATATAAGATGCAATTTCCCTTTTGATGCAACTGTTCCTATACTAATGCACATGTAAAACCCGAAATTCCAATGCACAAATTTTATTTTTCACCACACTTAATTTTCGAGAATGAAGAAAACTAAGATGCAAATTTCAATTACTGATTCAATTACATTATTCATAATGATGACTTAAACAACAATTCATCCAAGAAATCAACAATAAAGAAAAATAAAATTGCAAAAGACCGAATGATAAGAACAAATAAAATCAAAACCAATTCTTACCAAAGTAAAACAAACACAAATGCAAACCAAATGAAGTTTTTCGAGAGAACACAAGACACTAAGGATTCAGGGAAGTTTAGTAGGAAGGAGGATGATGAAAGAGAGGAAAAATTTGTGCAAAATTAGGGGCCAAATCTTGTGCAAAGGAGGCACCAGTGCTTTGCAACGTTGGTATAGAATGGGCCTGAGTAAGGTGAAACTCTCTTTCAGAGGCACCGATGGAGCGTTGGGATTTGGATATAGGATTCTGGCACAAGAATTGAGAAAACGGTTGAATAAAACCACTTCCTAGGTTTGTTCTTGGTTGGATGATACAACAAAGGTTTGTTAAGGAGGTAATCAAACACAATGGACAAGGAAAACCACCAAAGGAATACTCCTTTCCCTAGTATGGTCACCAATTCGTTATACGATATCTATGATTGTAGACAAAAGTATCTCCCCACGGTTTGGTGGTCAACCAAGAACAACATAGAGAAGGAACCAAATTTTTTTCCTTAAAGTAAATAGATTACGGTGTGAGGCCTACCTCGAACCTGTTGCACACTTCGCTCCTTATTTGGCTTGGAAGCTCCAATTCCATCTTCGGTTGCCAAAATTATAACTTGCACAATCAGATAACACAAGCCAAGAAACTACGAGATCTATGTAGTATCATCTAAATAATTTATTCAATAGATCAACATGGTATTGAAATATATGAATAAACATCACATATAGGGAAAAAAAAAAATCTTTTCATTGATATAAATATAATGAGATTACAACCATAAGTAGAATTTGATCTTGTATAAGAGCTCCTCCAAGTTGTTAACTTGTCATGCCCTTGTCCCAATATGCACCTCCAATCACCCTAATTCATGAGATAATAACCACTCACTACAACAACATAAGGGAATATTTTCTCCAAATCCAAATATTCATTCATTCTTCATTCTAACCTTTGCATAGGAAAGATGGTAAATATATAGTAGAATATGGTAAGATGGGAGTTCTAATCCAATTACCATTCTAATGTTTTAGATCCACCTTTGATGGAGGGATAGGATCAAAGGATAAATGGTGAAAGCTCCACAGTAGAGTAGGATATGATCTGAATGTTTCATCCAAGGTAAGTGGTTGAAACAACTTCTAGAAACTCCTATAAATCGAAGCTTCCAGAATCCCGATCACTCTCCCAAATTTCTAGAACCAACGCAGGTGAAAAGTTAGGAAATATTTTAGTGAACAACGTTGACCACACTGGAGCAGCTGTAGGTGGTCACGCCCCATTAGGCTTATATGGAGCACTAGTCCTAAAACTGGCTCAGATGATGTAGTTTAGGGATGAAAGTTTGGGGGATGAGAGGAAAATTCTTAGGGCTTTGTGCAAGAGGATGACAAGGGGGAATAGGATGTTGATTGATCCCATTAGGAGGCTCACTTATCGGATGTGACAAAATGGACTATAACATACAGTTTCTAATATATCCCCTTTTCATCAGCCGAAAGGTGGATTATAACTAATACTATGGCATACAATTAGGTCATTATGTAACTATTGTTACATGCATAGTGAAGGATTTTCAAACGTAGTTTTCAAGGGGTAACGTACTGCAAGAAACAACCATGTCATTATGACATTGGGTAATGTGTTTGAGAAACATGACATCATTTTTAATGTAATGGACTCTAATTAATTATGTTTGAATTAAGGATTATGTTTATTTTGTAAGAATTCAACATTAGATGAGGGATGGAATCCCTTATGGTCCATTGAGTGAGGGGTGAACTCCCTCACGAAACATTTCATAAAATAAAATTTCATTGGTTTTTCCCTTTGGAGTTTCTAGGGTA
Source organism: Pinus albicaulis (assembly GCA_034641835.2). NCBI lineage: Eukaryota > Viridiplantae > Streptophyta > Pinopsida > Pinales > Pinaceae > Pinus > Pinus albicaulis. The sequence goes on from CM076577.1 coordinate 27,652,907, forward strand.
TATCAGTGTCCTTTTATGTACTTACCTATTATGTTATTTTGATGATATTTCTAGTTTGCATGATGTTGGAAATTACATCATTCAAAGTATTATAAACAAAATTGATAAAATTCACAATGGTAATGATGCAAAGTTACAACATAAAGTATTATGTTAACAAATTACATTAATGGTTATCGCATTATGCAACTTGATATTCCTTTCTAAGGTTACTTTACTTAATGATGGTGATTTCATCTAATGATCAGTTAAGTATGTGATAAGCCATTAGTGGGATGTTACATGTGGGTAAATTTTGATAAAAAAAATAATTAACCCTGTGTATTTTTCACGAGGTCTATTGGGGGATGTTGCAACTTTTTCTATCATTTTGAATTTTATTCCCAACAAGCTCTTCTTGAATTCCATGATGGTGGGATCACCTTCATCTCCAAGACATACAACAATTTTATCTTAGTTAAATAACTTAATAGGATGTAAGATGTCTAACTTACTATCATGTAATATATCTAGCATATACTAGATCTATTATCATGATATCATAAACTAGCAATTGCACCACATATTGCAAAGGAAACGTCATAAGGCGGTACCATAGGAAATAGTAGCATAGAAGAAAGTACAATTTTTATTCAATTTTGTTTCTTTACTTTGAAATTTAAACTTTTCATAATTGAGCTACAACAACACCTTAACTCAAAAGGATTGATGAAAATTCTCTTCATTAAGATTCAGAACTACACCAAATGATTTAAATCAAATATTGCATAGCACAAGTAATCTTATATCACCTTTAATTCACAATACAATGGGTAATAGTTTTTGTTAGAAGGGATTCAAGATACAGTTTTTTTGGATTAGTTACTAGGAAAGCTAAATTTTTTCTCTTCATTGATATTTCACAACTAGTGGGGTGAAGAAGGGGTATTGATTTGAGATCTTCATATTTGGGTATTGATTCTAGAGCTGTATATTTTGAACATTTATGTCACTCTTTTATTGATTGGCCATGGACGATGTTTTTGGAAACTCATGGATTTGATGTGATTCGGATGAGTTTGATGTATCTGCAGAATTTGGATGTTGAGTAGCTTTGCTATTCTAGGGTATTTGATTGGGTGTAATTTTCAACTTGTCACAAATGCGGGTCAACATCACCATTGCTTGATCATGATTTCAATCCACCTTTTTTCAAAGTATTGCATAATCCTTTTTAAATTAGTTATGATTTTTATTGAGTTGACCCTCTATTCTCTTCGTTGTATCCTCTAGAACCTTGATTTCATTAGAATGTATGGTAACCTTATTCCCAATATTTATCATTTTTTTACTAAAATCAACCATCGACATTGATGAAGACATTGATCACATGTGTGGTGGTGTATATTTATCCAGCTTAAATTTTTTTCTTAACTTGACCCTTTTTTTTTTAACTATTTTTTTTCTTTAATTAAATATTTTTTTCTAATTCTAATAAATTGGATATATAATAATCTATTATAAACTTTTTAATATTTTTTGTGAAATTATATAACTAAAAAAAGTAGTAATTATATAACCATATAATTATAAGTTATATATAACTTAAGTGAAAGGTTTTGGTTATGGGCAGACAAGGAAGAGATGTGGTCATGACTAATGAGGAATGAGAAAAATGGTGGGGACAGAATGGAATGATGTGACGGTCAAGCTAGAAGAAGAGAAACTAGTCAACAGAAATAGGGAATATGTTAGAGTGAAGTAAATTATTTGAAACATCGGGGAATAATGGACACAGTGGAATTGGAACGACTGACAGCACAGTGGACGCAGTAGGATAGTGGAGTGGATGCGATCCGACATGAATTTTTTGGGACTAGTGGTGTGGATAATGGTTGGGAACGATGGAAACCAGATTAGGACTTGGAGACGTGGGGTCACGAGATTGTATGCACTGGAGTAGAATATTTCTGTGCAACGCTTTTTCGGAGAACCAAACAAGATATGATACTAGATGAATCTTACGAGCTTAGAAATGATCACAAAATGATATATATATGTATATGTATATGTATATGTATATGTATATGTATATGTATATGTATATGTATATGTATATGTATATACATATACATATACATATACATATACATATACATATACATATACATATATATATATATATATATATATATATATATATATATGTATATGTATATGTATATGTATATACATATATATATTAAACAATTGAGGATATTACATAGAAGGACCCCTGGATTATATACTGCCTTGGATGCCTCTTAGTGAAAGGGCATGATCTATAATCATGCCCTTTAGCCTAATTAATCTAAAATTATAGAAGTATTAATTTTTTTTCATAACAATAAAATTAAATTTCATCAACATAGTTAAAAATAATAATCTCATGTTTTGGGGATTTGCAGGAAAATATACATCGGTGAGGAATTCTTGGCTATTTTGATCTAACATCTATAACTACACATCTCTTACTTTTATAGCTCATGGGACATGTTAGCATTGGTATTTGCATCCCACCCATACCACCTTATTTTACTTTGCTTTCACCTCATCTTCATCATCATCATTGACCTCGCTTTGTTTTTTATCCATTTTTCCCAAGGGTGCCCAAGTCATCATTGTTCACAAGCACCAAACCCTAATTTCCTCTCCCACTGAGCTATGGTCTGTTATGTAAATGAGAAATTTGAGAAGAGGATGCATAAGGTAGGTAATATCATTAATTATGAGGTCATTTCATCTCATAAACATCATGTCTCCATCATTTTTTGAGAAGTCATTCCAAGAGTCAAGTCACTTTCCACTCATAGGGTTGATTTTTCTTCAAACTATATATATGACCAAAAAACAATGAATTTGAAAAATGTGAGAGAGGTTTTTGTCCATAATAGGTCAAGGAAAAAAATCATCCTTCATATTTTACACAGGTGTCATGGTTTTAGAGAATTTTCAAAAACACAGGTGCCATAGGAGAGTTGTTGCACTTTTGGAGTGACCTTGGGAAAATCAATTTTTCTCATAGCTAGATTGTCCAAATCACTTCCTTGATAATTAAAATTATAACTATACAAATATATCTTCCCAATGAGCTATCATGAACTCAATTTGGAGTTTTGGAAGGCCTCCAAAAGGTTCCTACCTGAGCACTCTGCATTTCTGCACCCTCATTCAGTACTTTTTTACTAGTCTTTGGAGGATAGGTTTTTGACAGGGAAAATGAGCACCAGTTTGAAACATGGAGGTAGTTTTGGAAACTAGACTCAAAGGGATTTACAATGAGCTATCATGAAGCTGATTTTGACCCTGGGAAGGTAATCAAAATCATCCTTGAACATAGGTCAATTTGTGTGCCTTGACGCTGCGCGTTTCACAAGAAAAATGTATTTTACACAGTCTTCAGAAATTTTTGAAGTTTCACTCCAATTTGACCTTTACTTTAGGAAATGACAAATTTAATTATGTAAATATCATGTTTTTTATTTTACCTAGGCTAAATACATTAGGTAAGTCAACCATTTGAGGTGTAATGAATCAGTTCATTAGAGATAGGAATGAGTCACTTTTCTCATCCTACACTCTAGCTATTAGTTTATATTTTTATGTAATATCTCCCTCATCTTATGAATTCAACCCCTATGGATGAGTGGAGGTGGTGTTGAGGTCTATTTAGTTCATATATTCATAGGAGACAAAGTTGGAATCAGTTTCATTTTTCTTTGTGGATCAAGAATACATTGTATTCAGTTTTGGCCATTAATACAAGAGGAGTTGCAGCTATATTTATGGGATACCTTTGTTATTAAATTCCTTAATTGTTTCCTCTTTAGTTACATATGTGTGAATGTATTTTTCATTTCCTTCCCCTTTCTATGATATGATATTTTATAAGTGTGAGATTCAGAATTCATGCTAGTCATGCTCTATTTTGGATAACTGGTCATAATTGTTTCATGTCTTCTGTCTGAAATAAATTCATCTTCTATGCTTCCCTCAACCTTCTTACATTTTCTGAACCATCCCATAACCATTTTCATAAATTGATTTACATTTTACCTACCTTTCCCCATTCATTCATCCCTGCAACCCTTCTTATCTCTTTCCCTGACCTAGCCTTTCCTTGATCTATTTTCATTACCCACTGATTTACCCAACCACACCAAAAATCAAAACAATCCCTTGTACTCATTATCTATCCTGAAACCCTAATTTCTTCAGCCCTCCTCGTTGTGACCCTTTTTGGAGAGAGCCCTCTTTGGCTTGATAGGGCTAGCTATCAAGTCAAAAGCTTGGTTTGTGGTTACCTCTGTTGGGATTCCTTCCTCAACCTTGGGAATCTGGTGGAGTGATAGCATACTAGTGTCATTTTCGGGGAACGAAAGATCAGTTATTCCCTGGGAAATAACGACAAATATTTAGATATAATTGTTGATGGTGAACAATAGTTGGACACATATTAAGGATGAAACATTCAACTGACAACTCCATTCACTGAAAGATCTAGAAAATCAACACTTTATGGTGACTCCACTACATGAAGATCAGTAGCTTCAAGAATTTTGAAGATGGAAACTGTTGCAAGAAGGTATACTCCCATGAGTCGGGATAACATTCTAGGTTTCCCAAATAAAATGCCCAAGGTAGATTGGCAAAGGAATTTGCCTATGTTTTAAGATGATGATAGGAATGATGTTGCTTTAGATCTAGTTAAATCTAACATGCATGCACGCAAGTTGAAGGTTGAAATTCCTGAATATTGTCTCTTAAATATGTTCATGGCTTCTCTTGAAGGAAAATCACGATCTTGGTATGAAGGTTTGCCACCTGCCAGTATTTGTTCTCTTATAGCTTTCCATTCAATATTTTATGAAGAATACACGGAGTCCTACCCTTCTTTGTCTTTGGTTAATAATTTTTGTGATCAATTTGAGGTTTTGATTCAAAACCTAGAGGATTATTATGATGATAATAAGTTCATGGATGAAGAGATCTTGGAGGCTTTGCATGAAAATCTTTTTCATCACCAAAAAGAGCAAGTGTTTTCTCTCATGGAAGAAAAAGATGATGTATATTTTCTTGATTTTTATAAAGACTTCCCACACGAGAAAATTCTTGTAGCAGTACAACAAGTTGATCAGCCAAAGGTTAAAGAAGATATTAACATCATTGTGAATCTTGAGAGAAATAAGACAATTATTGTGTTATCAAAAGAAAACAAAAAGTAATTTGTCCTCTCTCTGAAGATGAGATAGATCAACTCCTAAAAAGTCATATTACAGTCCAAGCTAAAGCAGGTTTGCTTTGTTCACATATTCAAGAAAGTGTTGGTAAAACTTCTTCCATTTTTTAAAATGAAAATCTAAGTTTAAATGAGGACAAACATGAAACTAGATTTATAGATCATCATGAAGAAAAAAAATATCCTTTTTCAATGTTCATATTTGATGAAATTTCTCCTAAACTTGGTTTTCCTAAGTATGATAAATATGAAGATAATTTCGATGAGAAGTTTGATGAAACTATACAGGAAATTGTTGAGAGTAAACCAATTTATGATGATGATTCCCTCCGAGGAGATGAGCTAGCATATACTATTGTCTTTCATGAAGATGATAATGCTGTCATGTTTGATAAGTTTGAAGAATGTTTCTTGTTTAAGAATGAATTAGACTATGAATTTGAGGATTATGAACCAGAGAGAGACAAAATGTCATAGATTGAGTCATAATTTCTCATGCTTGAGGAATTTACAACCAACACTCAGATAACAGAAAGTTATACTTCCCTATGCCTTCCTATCGATCAACAACAAGTGTTCTTTTAGATCAAAATGAATGGAGTAATTGTATTTTTGCTGTTGGATCTCAAGACAAGGTAATTCTTTCAGGATTTTCAAGATCCCTTTGGTAGTCTTTTGCAATTATTGGAGAAGTTGAATGTTGTTTTTTTGTCAGCATAAGCCTTGGTTTCAGTTTCTATTTTGAGTTTCCTACATGTACATCATTTTTCCTGCTCGAGGGAACTGAGAGAAGAACTTCAGTAAGTAGCCATCTCATGGATTGGTTACACTAGAAGGATCATTTCACCTAGTCAGCAATTCTGTAGCAGATTAGAGTAGGTTGTTATCATTTCAGTTTGATTTTATTTTATTTTTAGCAAGTATTGACAGAATTCATCAAGGTTTGAAGCCCGAGGTGAAGGCCCTAAGGCTTTACTGATATGTTAGTGTTGGTTGAAGTATGCAGTGTGTTTTAAGTTTCAATTTTTGTTCCAGTTTACAAATTGGATTCCATTTCCTAATGGATAAGGCACTGATCCACAAATTCAGAGATTTGTGGTTCTTTGCACCTCGAAGGAGCTACCATCCCCAGCTCGAGCCGATGTTAGCTCTAGTATTTGCATCCCACCCATCCTACCTTATTTTACTTTGCTTTCACCTCATTTCTGTCATTATCATTGACCTCGCTTCGTTTTTTAACCATTTTTCCCAAGGGATCCAGAGTCATCATTGTTCACAAGCACCAAACCCTGATTTCCTCTCCCACTAAGCTAGGGTTTGCTATGGAAACAATACATTTGAGCAGAGGATGCATAAGTTAGGTCATATCATTAAGTATGAGGTCATTTCAGCTCATAAACATCTTGTCTTCATCATTTTTTGAGAAGTCATTCCAACAGTCAAGTCATTTGCCACTCATAGGGTCGGTTTTTCTTCAAACTGTGTTTCTGAATAAAAAAATATTAATTTGAAAACATTCAGAGATTTTTTTTCCATCATAGGTCAGGGAATAAAAACCTATTTCATATTTTACATAGGTGTTATGTTTTTATAGAAATTTCAAAAACACAGGTGCCACATGAGAGTTTTTGCACTTCTGGAGTGACCTTGGGAAAATCACGTTTTCTCATAACTGGAGTGTCCAAATCAATTGCTTGATAATTCAAATGATAACTATACAAATATATATTTCCAATAAGCTCTCATGAGCTCAATTTGGAGATGAGGAAGGCCTCCACAATTTTCCTGCAACATCACTCTGCATTTCTACACCCTCATTCAACACTTTTTGACCAGTCTTGGGAGAACATGTTTTTGACAGGGAAAAGTAGCACCATTTTCACAACTGAAGGTATTTTTGGAAAGTAGGCTCAAAGGGATTTCCAATGCGCTATCATGGAGCAGATTTAGACACCGGGAAGGCACTCAAAATCATCCTTGAACAGAGGTCAATTTTTCTGTCTTGACACTATCCGTTTCACAAGAAAAATGTATTTTACATCGTCTTAAGAATTTTTTGAAGTTTCACTCCAGTTTGACTTTTACTTTAGGAAATGAGAAATTTACTTATGTAAATGGTCAAGATAAATGTAAATATCATATTTTTACTTTTACCTAGGGTAAATACATTAGGTAAGTCAACCATTTGAGGTGTAATGAATCAGTTCATTAGAGATAGGAATGAGTCACTTTTCTCATCCTACACTGTACCTATTAGTTCATATTTTTATGTAATATCTCCCTCATCTCATGAATTCAATCCCTATGCATGAGTGTAGGTGTTTTTGAGGTCTATTTAGCTGATATCTTCACAGGAGTCAAAGGTTGGAATCAATTTCATTTTGATTTGTGGATCAAGAAGACTTTGTATTCAGTTTTGGCCATTAATACAAGAGGATTTGCAGCTATATTTATGGGATACCTGTGGTATTAAATTTCCTTCATTTTTTCTTCTTTAGTTACATATGTGTGAATGTATTGCTCATTTCCTTTCCATTTCTATGATATGGTATTTTATAAGTGTGAGATTCAGAATTCATGCTAGTCATGATCTGTTTTGGACAACTAGTCATAATTTTTTTCATGTCTTCTGTTTGAAAGAGATTCATATTCTATGCTTCCCTCGGCATTATTACATTTTCTGAACCATCCCATAACAAATTTCCTCAAGTGATTGACATTTTACCTACCTCTCCCCATTCATCCCTGCAACCCTTTTTCTCTCTTACCCTAACCTAGCCTTTCCTTGATATATTTTCATTATCCACTGATTTACCCAACCAAACCAAAAATCAAAACAACACCTTTTACTCATTATCTAGCCTAAAACCCTAATTTCTCTAGTCGTCCTGGCTGTGACCCTTTTTGGAGAGAGCCCTCTCCCGCTTGATAGGGCTAGCTATAAAGTCAAAAGCTTGGTTTCTGGTTACCTATGTTGGGATTCCTTCCTCAACCTTGGGAATTTGGTGGAGTGATAGCAGGACAAACATAGAAGATTGATGAATGATTTGTAAAGCTCGAAGAGTTGCTCATGTACCAATGAACCCCTTATAAGGTAAGGTTTCATTGACTAAGGAACCATTCCAACGAATGTTTCTATCTAACTGCTGTATAAAATAAATAAAAGAATCAGTCGAACCTGAAGTACAAAGTGAAACAATGGTTGTGGTGTTTGTAAGAGTGTTTATGCTGGTAACCAAAGAAAATAGCATTGAATATTTCAGAATAATTTAATCATGTTTTCATGTAGAAAATGTAATGGAGTTTGTGAATTGTTTGGGTTTAGGTTAGTAATCTAAGTTAAAATACCCAAAATAGGTTCTTAATTTAAGAAAATATTCCTATACCTTGAGGATTAGTATTTTGGAATGGTATGCAGGCTGTGGTGATGCCCCCACTCCCTCCATACTTCAAGTAGGTTAGTAACATTTACACATAGGCAGGAAATACAAATAATTATAATTCCCTCCATACTTCAAGTAGGTTAGTAACATTTACACATCGACAGGAAATACAACTAATTATAATTAAGTGAAAATAGAAATAGGAGTATAACCAGTGTTAAGAAAATATTGTTGTAAATAAAACTCAACAATATGTGAAGTTGTCAAACATATGTACATATTTAAGAGATAGACACTCAAGCACTCGAATAAACGACAAGCGACTCTACTAATGAGCAATCAATGCATGATTTATCTTTGGAATATATATAAACTCTACATAATATTTATGTATGTAAAATTATAAGTAGCCTACTTTCGTTATTATTGGAAACCAAAAATAAAGTTTAAAGAAAATGACCATTTAAGACCATATCATACTTTTGTTCACAAATAATTAAATGAAGGAGAAAATGTGTTCAGTTAACTACAAAACCCCAAGTCTTATTACAAAGGTTTCTGCCAAAAAAAAAGAGCAACCCTGAAGGTTTGTAGATAACAAGATATTAACTAATAAATTATTTATACATAACTCGTGATCATACTAATAACCCTAACTTTACACTCGATAAACGTGAAAGCTATATTACAAATCAACAGAGTTTAAAGAATATCACAACCCACATTACTTTTATTACATAAGGTTGATCCAAAAAAATATATAAAACATGCATGAATATCATGGTGATTTGGAGATCTTGCCACAACATAGTACAAACAAAATTACAAGTCAGTCTATTTTTATCATAAAATACATAGCATTGGTCCAATCAACTTAGAGTATTATAGAACACTGAAATTATCCTCTATCTACTTTACACCACCGAAAAAATAAGCTAGCCACCAAAATATACAATAGTACCCAACAAAAATTAGCACTGATATATATACTTGGGGTGTTATTTCATTGTATCGGCCTAATCATTTTGTTATTATGAGACCTTAGAATTTAAAAATGTTGTTCAGATTGATTAATATTACTATCTCATGCCACTATCAAATTTTTAAAAATAATTGAAACACCAATTTACTGAATTTTAATTCCTCAACACACCTATGGAAACCATAATAGAAATGAATACATCTTCACAAGTGGTAAGAATCAAACAAGGTAGGATAGCTATCATTCTGAAAAGAGATGAAATAAGGTAATGACTCACATCATGGAAGGGAAATCAACTCATTAGAAAATGGCGATGTGCATTGAATTTTATGTTTTATGGTCATCATCAGCATTGAATGTAAATCTCCTTCATCCATTGAAGAAACTGAAAAATGAGAAAATCCAACTACCGTTGGTACGACGAGAATAAAACATTGGTAGAATGCGATGATAAAAAAATGGCAGAATGTTGTGTGTTAAAAAAATATAATAATTTTCTTTTATAGAGATAATATACGAAGTAAGAAAAGAAATTAAGAAAAAAAATTGTCTCTCATATGCCAATAGAAAAACAAATACAAAATACCAATTTTGCAAACTACAAGACACAGAGTAGGATTCATTAATTTCCCGTGAGAATAAAACATTGAAAAAATGTAAGTTTACTGAGATTATCCTCTATTAAAAATATAAGAATTTTCTTTTTACAAAAACAGTATCAGTCGACGACCATATTTTTTTGTTGGAGGATAAATTAAATGTTCCTCTTCACATATCATTAACTGTTATTTTAAAAACCTAAAAACCATGTCTAGAAGGGAACAACTAAACCAAGAGGTCAGAAATGAGAACTTTGAGGAAAACCTTTGACTTGTACAATGGAGTCACTCACTTTCGAATCTTTAATTTCCATATCAAACAAGGTGAAAGGAAAAAAAGTAGGGTGGAAGATTACTGGAAACTTGTAATAGAAGAAGAAAAAAATATGATCTCTATTGTTCAAAACCCTAGCAAAAGAAAAGGAAAAAATATAATTTACGTGACGCACATCTTGGTTCTCGACTTGAGAGAAGCTATAAATAAAAGAAGAAAAGGGGAAACCCTTAGACGTTTTCTGGCGAAGAATCAAAAACATTTAGTAATTAACATATTCCAAAATGGGAATCTTACCATCAAGTTGTAAAATTTAGAAGGGAAAACGAAAAAGACACCACTAACCCTTGCAAGAACATTATAAGAAGAATGAGATATGGTGAAAAAAATAATCCCCTGTTTTCTTTTAACCAAAAAAAGGAAGAGCTAAATCTAAGTGGAAATGCAAAGGAGCGAGCAAGAGTTAAACCAGACAAAAAAATGTTATAGGTGAGCACGAGTGACCACGAGAAAATTTGTAAGAAAATGTAATAGGGTTAGGATTTGATCGTTTTTCTTTCCAACTAAATTCACCTGTAATGATTAAATTGTTGAACATCTTCCAATCATCTAACATATAATCTAATAGAGTAGTGAAAAGTAAGTGAGAGGGAATTTCTTCTCAAAAAGAACATTTTAAAGTGCAAATAGTTAGATGGTAAAACTTTAAATTCCATGAAATATTCTAGAATATTCTTAGTATTATAAGAAAATTAGAAGTTGGAATTTATCTTTAATGCAGTTATGTTATTTCCTATATTAATTAAACTAATTAATTAAAAAAATGGCATACAAACAAATGTCGTATGAAATGAGTTATAGTTTTTTGACAAAGCCGTGATATTGAACCATGGTATTGTAACAAATCCTATTTACAAATTAATAATCTCCATAGATAAGAAACTTATTGAATGGTTTTTTTAAATGTATATATGTTTAACTTATATATTAATTATTTTTTATAGTTAATTATAAGGATAGTAATAATAGTTTAAAATTAAGCTATAATTTACTTAGTTTTATGTTTTCTTCTTATTTTAGCAACATGGAATGTATTATGGAATAAGTGCTTTGATTTTTATTTTGTACTATGGCTATGCTACTAGTTACTACCATCCTAAATTTATGCAAAATGATTAATTTTTTGGGCTTGGTCAATTTTGTTAAAATACAATAGATATTTTTAAGAATCCTAATTTTAACCTATTTAATTTACAAAGTTCAAGTACATGCATGGTTTCTAGGGTGTTGAATCCATTTTTACATTCAAAAATGCATTTTAAGAAACATGAAATCACAATCGTGCCTAGAATTGTATGCTATAATTCTAGAGAAAATGTCATTTTGTTTATTAGTGAGTTTGTGTCAATTATTAGCCTTATTGCAAGGAATGACTATAGAAATGGATATGACTCGTGGCCACTATTAGTTTAGAAATCACCAACGCAAGTTGTTATGTTCTTCGAAAAATAATTAGGGAACATAGTTTGAGAGAAACTTTCTACTTAGTGTCCCCAATGGGGGTGTTAGGCTACATAAGCCACCCATCACGTGACAGATGACAAATGGTCCTCGGTTAAAATGGGGGTGGGTAGGACATTATCCCTTCCACCACATGATAATAATTTTTTCTAGGTTTGCTTGTGTGAAACACTCTCCCTCGTCTGTGTGTAATAGATTCACTCTGATCTGGGTTTCAATGGCGTGGTCATGCCCTCCGTTAAATTGCATGGTTCATGAATTATTTTAGTTTTTCTCTGGCTCACTAAGAATTTCACACTCCCCTGTACCCCTATATGTGTGGGTCATTTGGCTAGGGTGGTAGTCGTCTCGATTTTTCTCCTCCTGCGGGCCTAATTCAATATTCTCTCTTTCATTCCTATAATTTGAGAAACTTTCCATCTCTATCCTAAACCAGAGGGTGTGTCATTTGTGGTTTTGGTTTTTTTTGGGTTTAGTCGCTTTGCGTTCTCTGGGTTTCTCTCCTTAGTCTTTTGGTGGGTGCTTCTTAGGTTGTAAGTTTCTGGTGTGTGTCACTTTTTTCCTTTTGGGTCACGGAATTGGCTCAGGGGTGGTGCTGGTCTCCGGGTGTTTTCGTCTCTCAGTTCTTCCCATTCAAGGTCATTATTTCAGACCTCCCTTCGCATGTATTTGTGGCTTTGTCATTGGTATAGATTCTGGGAGCTCTCTTTTCACATTTCTATTGTGTGTTGTTTGTTACTCTCCTTCTGGAATTTTCCACTATGCATTCATTCGTTTTTTTCGCTTTGATTCGGTTCTAGTATGGTGGTGAATTTATCGTGGAGGGAATTTCTACATTGGATTCTCTTTCCCCCTCAGTCTGTGGAAGGGTTTGGTTGGCCTCTGACAAATGTTGGTTTCTCGTTAGGGATCTCCGTTATTGTCTATGTGATGTTGGGTTCATTCCAGTGGCCTTTGGTTTGTTTTGGTCATTGCCTCCTAGACCTCGACTTCCTTCTAGATTTCATCATGAAGCCTAGCCCTGGCTCTTCGCATGTCCTCACCCTGGAAAATACGGAAGGTTTACATGCTCGTTCAGGTTCTCGATGTGGCGCAACAAATGTGAGTGGTGGAAGCTCCAAGCAGGGTGTGGGTACAAGGAGTTGTGTTGGGCATGCGGGTGCGGAACCCATGGGGTATGTAGGTCCTCGGTTATCACCATGGTGGGTAGTCGCATTAGTATGTCAATTCAATGTGGTCGTGGCGCTAGTGGAAGTGGCCAAGGTCAGGGTTGTAGTCATTCAGTGGCCTCTAGGGGTTGACACAACAGTCAAGGACATGCAGGGTCAGTAGTTCGTGGTCCTCCCAAGTGTCCTGGGACTTCCATGGCATTCCATGGGCTATTTCAATCTGTCATCGTTCAATTAGAAGCTCTCGATGGAGCTCAAAGGAAGGACCATGAGGTCGTCATGGCCAAACTTGAATGACTCCAATATTTCTAGTGCCATGTTCGTGAAAGGTTTGTGGTTGTTTGACCCGGGAAAAACCTTTTGATGGAGAAAGTAGAAAAAATGGAAACTTGGCTTGCTCACTTTGAGCACCATGTCAATTGTTTGTATCACCCTCCTCCTCCTCCTGATATAGGGCCAAATAATCCTGCTTCAATTACCTTTGACAACTGATTATGATCACTCGTTTTTTTCTTGTTATTATAGTTTTATGGTATGTTAGGCCACTCAAACTATGTACCTCTCATCTAGTCATTTTTATTTTTATATGTTGTATGGTTATCACATTGGTAAACAAGCATGGTTGAGGTGAAACGACATGCATTTTGACATCTTTGTATATCCTTTTTAATTAATAAAAACCTTTCGACTTAAAAAAAAATAAAAAATAAAAATAAAAAATAAAAAATTTCTACTTAGTGATTATAGATTATCATTCCTCACAAAATATTCTTATCCCCTAACATTACCAACTTCCTCTCAATTACATCTTAACCTCAAATTTGGAACACCTATCAAACATTTTTTTGAGAACATAATTTTTAATTTTAATGGTAATGACTAAATTACTAATACATGTAAACTTATTTACAGTAAACTGTAATGTAAATCAACTAATATGTTTTAATACTATTTTTTTTCATCGCAAAGCGTCTCTCGAATGGTGTAAATTCATCATTTATAATATAATTTCAAATGAAAATGGCATTACGTTCCATTAATTAGGAGAAGCTGTAAGAAAATGGCATTAAGTTCCATTAACTAGGAGAAGCTTTAATTTTCCAATTGACTTTGAACCTTATTAGTTATTAGTCCCTGCCTCTCTGGGGTTGTAGGGACTATTTATTGTAATCGATTTTGTGTATTTTCATTAGTTTTCACAAAAACCAAGTTAAAAACTGATTTCAATAACCTAAAGTTTTTATTTTATATTTTATAAACAGTTTTTTTAATCAATAAATAACTCTTTCTTAATCAATAAAAAAAATTAATGATGGGGCCTAGCCCTCGTTCATAAGTGGCTACGCACAGATTTCGAACTAAACTTTAATATGAAAACTTAATTGACTAACAACCTGCCAAGTCACTGGTAATAATTGAAAGCAAATAAATGGTAACGTGATACAATGGATTTGATAGTGTTTAATTTGAGTACTTGTAGATTTTTTTGTATGATGTGTTATATCACCTCCGTAGCTATGAGAATGTCCTCGTGATCTGGCATAATAACTGCTCCTTATCCCAACTTCCGAGCCACTCCTTCGCATTATGCAACCAATACTTCGATTGTGTTTGTTCTCTCGCGAGCTAAAACTAGGAGGAAGGGTTTTTGAACTCCATTTATCTTTCAGAGTTCCTCCAGGGTTTAATCAGTGCTTCTCTGCATCTCTGTGCGATGAAATGTATCTCTCCTTCTGTCAAAAAGATCATTTTCTGCTCTCGTTACGCGGTCTCTTCGAACAAGGGTTTCTTTCAAACCCTGCAATGCCGTTTTGTTGCCCTGTCTGTTGTGTAAGTTTTCCAGTGTTAGCTCCTGGTCATTCCGGAATTTTCAGCTGAGGTTTTTTTTTATTACTGCTCTTTGAATAAATGGCTGTCTGTTATCATTTCTTCTCCAGGTTTGGGCCGTCAAGGATTCCTGTGGCCACCTTCAACTGAAAAAAAACACAGCTAACTTCTCGTTCTATGTTTTAAACCTCTCTGCTTTTGTATGAGGCCACTAATCGCTCTAGCTCCTTCGTGAGCAAGCTTTGTCGATTCCAAACAGAAGTATTCATCTCTTCTCAGCACTCGTCCTTTCTGGTAAGTCCAACTATGACTCTTTTTTTTTTGCACTTTTTCTTGGACAATTTAATCGCATGTAGTCAATCTGCTTCGGGACTCGAATACTGAACATCTTCTTGATTTGTTTTTCATGCCCTTGCCAATTTGCGTGCCTGGTCACTCCTTCCTTCGACAAAAAAACCCTAAGGGTAGGGTTGATACCTTAGCAGTGTTTAAATAGCACTAGGGTTTATCTTTCTGTTGTTTTTCACAAGACTGTTGACAGACTTTGTCGATGTATTTTTAAAAGGAAAAAGAGGGTTTGTTACATGTATATTGGAATCTCAATGTAGTGTTAAATTAGGTTGTTCTTTTCGGCCTCTCTTCAGTTGGACTGTATCACACCCTCGGGGTTTGGTTGTTCCCTTGGGTTGGTTCTCTTTTGGACTCGAACCCGCGTCGGCTGTATACACAGTCTTTCATTCCCCTTTGAATAATTTATGATTCCTTTGTGGACTCTCCATATGTTTATGCCAGAAATATAAGAAACAAGAAAAAGTTTTAAACTTGTTTTTGTGAATATCGAACTTACCTGGCACTGTTGGTGAATATTCTTTTTTTGGTTCTGCTTCGTTGAGAAAGCGACTTCAATTTTTCTGCCTATGTAAACTTTGTCAAAATCTTCGTACCTCCGCTGTTATCTTGAAGGATCTTCTACATCTAGATACAGTCTTTTCCCTTTCTCAATTTTAGTTCTGTTTACATACTCAGTTTAAAATGTTGCTCACATAACAATAGGGAGATGAAAATTTACTTGCAATAATCTGATAAAAAAAACAATAAATTGGCTGAAAGGATTAAATGGTTACAGATGGTTCTCAAAATTTGTTCTGCTCTTCTTTTTATTCTCTCTTTTTATGGAAATCTAAACTTACAATATGTTTTTTTTCTACTGTTTATACTACTGTAGATAATAGTTTTGTTATTGTTTTTCGGTTGAAACTAAAAATTGTTCCTCCCTAACTATATTTCCAGATTATATAAAAAAACTTCTAATTAAGTCTACAAAAACAATTTACTTCCCTAATTCTACTATTCTCTTCCAAATAATAAATAATAAAAGAAAACAAATCACAGGTCCAGTAACCTGTCCACAAACAAGTGTAGCAGTGAGACAAATAAACCCGTCTTTTTTCTACTCCGAGTTAGATGCTCCTGCATCAGGCTCCCGGGGTAGCAAAAATTCATGGCTCCGTTCCATGAGATCTTCAACCGAATAGCCAGCCTTCTGTATTTGCACAACGTCAAGCCATGAACTGTCCTCAATGGGATGGTTCTTCCACTTGACGAAGTACTATAAATACTCCTTCCTGCGTGTGCGCTTGGCTACCTGTGTGTCGAGAATGCTCTCGATCTCAAGGGACTGCGCCGTAGGCATCTGTCTCACCCAAGAACCTTCGTGAAGTTGGGTGTCCCATTTTGGCCATGCTGCCCTGTCGTCCTCAGGACTGGCAGTATATGGAAACAGATCTGCCACATTAAAGATAGGTGAAATTCCTATCCCTGGTGGCAATTGTAATTCGTAAGCATTGGCAGAAAACTTGCGAATAATTTTGCAGGGGCCAATCTTTTTAAATTTCAGTTTGTTATATTCCCCTTTAGGAAAACGTTCCTTGCGCAAGTGTGCAAGAACTTCATCTCCGACATTAAACTGAACCTCCCACCTTTTCAAATCTGCCCGCTGTTTGTACTTTTGACTGTTGTCCTGCAATTTTGATTTCACCTGCTCATGTAAGTCGCTCATTGCTTGGGTGAAATCTTCCCCATCAGCACTTCTTTTTTCAAGTTTCCCCAAATCTAGCAGCTCATGCACTCTGCGAGGATACATGCCATACAAGACCTGAAAAGGATTGTAACCTGTGCTACGATTCGGTGAGTCATTATAAGAAAATTCCGCTTGGGCAAGTACGCTATCCCACATTCGAGAATTTTCTCCTATCAAACATCGTAGCAGGTTTCCTAAGCTCCTGTTCACCACCTCTGTCTGCCCATCGGTCTGCGGGTGATAAGCGGAGCTGAATTTCAACTGAGTGTCCAACTTCTTCCACAGGGTACGCCAAAAATGTCTGGTGAACCTCACATCCATGTCAGAAATAATGGACCTAGGCAAGCCATGCAGTCTGACGATCTTTGTTAAAAACAAGTGTGCTACATGAGTGGCATCACTGGTTTTTCGGTAGGGTATAAAATGTGCCATCTTCAAGAACTGATCCACTACCACCATCACTGAATCAAAACCCCGCTGTGTTCTAGGCAGACCCAAGACAAAGTCCAAACTGACTGAATCCCATGGTCTACTCAGAATAGGCAGTGGCATATAAAGTCTTCCATTCTGACTGCAACCCTTCGCTAACTGACACATTTTACATCTGCTTACATACCTCTGCACGTCCCGTCGTAACTTTGGCTAGTAATAAAAATGCTCAATCTGTGATAATGTCTTGTCTATGCCGAAATGTCCGGCTAGACCTCCACTGTGCTTTTCCCGAATAATTTTCTCCCTCATCGAACAGTCAGGAATGCACAACTGTCCTCCCCTGAACAATAATCCTTCCTGCAAATTATATTCCAACCATGGACTATTGTTTCTCAGCAAAGGGTTTTGACAAGCCTCATAGGCCTCCTTAAAATTTGTGTCTCTCTTATACAAATCCCTCAAATGCTCAAAACCCAACACTTGTATTGTGCTTTCCTGTAAGATAAAAGCTCTTCTACTCAATGCAACTGCCACCTTGTTGGCCTGCCCACTAATATGTTTTAGCACAAACGTAAAACTCTGCATATACTCAACCCATTCTGCATGCTTATGGTTCAACTTATGCTGCTGCATAACATACTGTAATGCAGAATTATCAGAAAATAAAACAAACTCATTACCTAATAAGTAGTGTCGCTAGTGCTTCAATGCTTGGATGACCGCATAAAATTCCTTATCATAGGTTGAGTATTTCTGCCTACTTTCATTCAACTTCTCACTGAAATAAGTGACTGGCCTATCCTCCTAGCTAAGTACTACCCCAATGGCCATACCGGTGACATCACAACGAACTTGAAAGAGTTTGTTGAAGTCAGGCAACCTCAAAATCGGTCTCTCAGTGATCTTCTTCTTCAGAGCCTGAAAACTTTTCTCTGTTGTTTCTGTCCAACAAAAAGGCTGATTTTCCTTCTTGATCGTGTCCAACATGGGTGTGCAGATCCCACTGAAATTCCTGATGAATTTCCTGTAAAAAATTTCCAATCCATGAAAGCTTCAAACTTCAAATAGATTCTTTGGGGATGGCCAGCTAACTATAGCTGCAACCTTTTCTGGGTCCATCTTCAACTCGTTTTCTGCAATCACAAAACCCAGATAAACTAATTCCTCCTGAAGAAAAGTACACTTTTTCAGATTTATTAGTAGCTTATTCTGCTGCAATTTCCTCAATACACTTCTAACATGTTGGAAGTGTTCTTCCTTCATCCTGCTAAAAATCAAAATTTCATCCAAATAAACAATTACAAACTTCCCAATGAACTCTTTCAGCACTTCGTTCATTAGGCGCATAAACGTACTAGGGGCATTGCTCAAACCAAATGGAATCACCAGCCATTCATACATCTCTTCATTCGTCTTGAAAGTTGTTTTCCATTCATCCCCTTCCCGGATTCAGATCTAGTGGTAACCACTCTTCAGGTCGATCTTCGAAAAGTATGTTGCTCTGCTCAAACAATCCATCATGTCGTCCATTCGTGGTAATGGGGACCTGTACCTGATAGTAATATTGTTAATAGCTCTTGAGTCCATGCACATTCGCCACTCTCCACCTTTTTTTGGAGCCAAAACTGTCGGAACTACACAGGGGCTCATACTTTCCCTGACCAACCCTTTATCCAGTAATTC
This sequence comes from Pinus albicaulis, assembly GCA_034641835.2. NCBI lineage: Eukaryota > Viridiplantae > Streptophyta > Pinopsida > Pinales > Pinaceae > Pinus > Pinus albicaulis. The sequence continues at coordinate 27,672,114 of CM076577.1, forward strand.
CTGCACCTGCTTCCTAATTTCTTCGTTGTACTTAGGACTCATACGGTAAGCTACCTTATTTGGCAGACTAGATCCAGGTATAAAATCAATGCAATGACTAATGCTTCTCCTAGGAGGCAATTCGTCCAGTAGATCATCCACTATAATATCGCCAAAGTCCCGCAGCATGTCTTGGATCTCCTCTGGTAGATCTGTGATCTTTGTGTGCAGTACCACTGTCTTTGGTCTCCTCACAACAACAAAATTAACATCATTGTCTTCGATCTGTTTCAAGAATTCTTTTCCACCCACCAGTAATGCTTTAAATCCACTGGCTTCTGTTGTATCTTCCTCCTTGATGGGTACAAGCGTGTGCTTAATCCCATATTTGAAAAACTTGTAACAATTTGTCTTTCCATCATGAACCACCTTCCTATCATACTGCCAAGGTCTCCCTAACAGTATATGACACACATCCATTGGCATAATATCACAAATAATCTTGTCCTTGTATCTGCCAATATGGAATTCTACTTTGCACTGTTCATCAACTATCAGTTGATGTCCCTTCTGCAGCCACGACACTTTATAGGGAGTGGGGTGCTTCAACCTTTTCAGCCCCAACTTCTCCACCATTTCTGTGGCCACCAAATTATTTGTACTCCCACTGTCAACTATAAGTTTGCAGCACTTGCCCTATGACTTGCAAACTGTCCAGAATAAAGCTTTTCTTTGATCCGGTTCTACAACTTCTTTTGTTGGTTTCAGCAATACCTTATTCAGCACTAAAGCTTCCCCTGTTTCAGGTGCATTTTCTACCTCCTGGGGTGGTGCCTCTTCTTCTTCCGTTTGGGCAACATATGTTCACCTACCACCTGCTGGTTCTCCTTCAGGACATTCATAATACTTGTGCCCCCACTTATGGCACCTATAACACTGGACAACTCCTCTGCCCCGACCATTACCTCTCCCTCGCTGGTATGGTCGTCCCCCTCTGGTGTTATTGTCTTTTTCTGCTGTTCCTGAAGGTTTGGAACTGCTGCCTTCTTCACTGGGATTTGTGCCTCTGCCCCTGCCAAAAGCTTTTCCTTTTCCTCTGCCAGACCCTCCTCCTCTTCTGGCATTCTGCTTCCTGGTTATTTTCTCTTCCACTTTCAAGGCACACTGATATGCCTCATCTATAGTTTTGGGTGAGAGAATACTGATTTCATCCAGTATCTCCCCTCTCAAGCCATTTACAAACCTCACTGTCTTTTCAGGAGTGTCTTCAATATACCCAGCTCTCAAATTCAGTCTGTAGAATTCTTCTTTGTACTCTTTAACAATTAACCCCCTTTGCCTCAGATTTTGTACCTGCCTGTACAACATGATCTGATAATCCTTGGGCAGAAATTTATTCTTCAGCTTGGCCTCCATCCTAGCCCACTTCTTTATAGGTTGTTTATTTAGCCTTTTCCTCTTCGCCTAAACGCTATCCCACCACAAGGACGCATGTCCTTTCAGCTTGGTGGTAGCGAATTTCACCCTCTTGTCTTCGCTGATTTCTTCATAATCGAAATACTTGTTCAGCTCATTGATCCAATCCAGCAACACATCTGCTGATAGATTCCCATCATAAGTAGAAAGCTTGTGCTTCGGCTTACTACTCGACAAAAAAATTGATCTTAATAACCTGATCTTAGGTCCTTCTCCATCTGTACCATCTGTCACTTATGCAACCTCTTCGTCACTATCATCCCCTCCTTCAGGGTCTCTTCTCCTTCCAGCCTCTACTGTTGCTAATCGCTCATTCAAAATATGAATTTCCTCCCTCAATCCTTCGTCTGCTATTCTATGAATAGCTCTCCCCCTTCCTCGTCCTCATCTACCACCCTCCATTTTCACTGTTCACAATCCCGCTCTGATACCAAAAATGATGGGGCCCAACCCTCGTTCACAAGTGGCTATGCATAGATTTCGAACTAAACTTTAATATGCAAACTTAATTGACTAACAACCTGCCAAGTCACTGGTAATAATTGAAAGCAAATAAATGGTAACATGATACAACAGATTTGATAGTGTTTAATTTGAGTACTTGTAGATTTTTTTGTATGATGTGTTATATCACCTCCGTAGCTATTAGACTGTCCTTCTGATCTGGCGTAATAACTCCTCCTTATCCCGAATTCCGAGCCACTCCTTCGCATTGTGCAACCAATACTTCGATTGTGTTTGTTCTCTCGCCACCTGAAACTAGGAGGAAGGGTTTTAGAACTCCATTGATCTTTCAGAGTTCCTCGTGGGTTTAATCAGTGCTTCTCTGCATCTTTGTGCGATGAAATGTATCTCTCCTTCTGTCAAAAATATCCTTTTCTACTCCCGTTACGCGGTCTCTTTGAACAAGGGTTTCTGTCAAACCCTACAATGGCGTTTCGTTGCCCTGTCTGTTGTGTAAGTTTTCCAGTGTTAGCTCCTGGTCATTCCGGAATTTTAGCTGAGGTTTCTTTTTATTACTGCTCTTTGACTAAATGGCTGTCTGTTATCATTTCTTCTCCAAGTTTGGGCCGTCAAGGACTCCTGTGGCCGCCTTCAACTAAAAAAAAAACACAGGTAACTTCTTGTTCTATGTTTTAAACCTCTCTGCTTTTGTATGATGCCACTAATCGCTCTAGCTCCTCCGTGAGCAGGCTTTGTCGATTCCAAATAGAAGTATTTGTCTCTTCTCAGCACTCATCCTTTCTGGTAAGTCTGACTGTGACTCTTTTTTCCAATTTCTGCACTTGTTCTTGGTCAATTTAATTGCATGTAGTGAATCTTCTTCGGGACTCGAATACTGAACATCTTCTTGATTTGTTTTTCAGGCCCTTGCCAATTTGCGCACCTGGTCACTCCTTCCTTCGGCAACAAAACCCTAAGGGTAGGGTCGATACCTTAGCAGTATTTAAATAGCACTAGGGTTTATCTTTCTGTTGTTTTTCACATCACTGTTGACAGACTTTGTCGATGTATTTGTAAAAGGAAAAAGAGGGTTTGTTACATGTATATTGGAATCTCAATGTAGTGTTAACTTAGGCTGTTATTTTCGGCCTCTCTTCAGTTGGACTGTATCGCACCCTTGGGGTTTGGCTGTTCCCTTGGGTTGGTTCTCTTTTGGACTCGAACCCGCGTCGGCTATATACACAGTCTTTCATTCCCCTTTGAATAATTTGTGATTCCTTTGTGGACTCTCTGTATGTTTATGCCATAAATATAAGAAACAAGAAAAGGTTTTACACTTGTTTTTGTGAATATTGAACTTACCTGGCACTATTGGTTAATATTCTTTTTATGGTTCTGCTTCGCTGAGAAAGCGACTTCAAGATTTCTGCCTGTGCAAGCTTTGTCAAAATCTTTGTACCTCTGCTGTTATCTTGAAGGATCTCCTACATCTGGATACAGTCTTTTCCCTTTCTCAATTTTAGTTCTGTTTACATAATCAGTTTAAAATGCTGCTCACATAACAATAGGGAGATGAAAATTTACTTGCAATAATCTGATAAAAAAAAAAAAATTGGCTGAAAGGATTAACTGGTTACAGATGGTTCTCAAATTCTGTTCTGGTCTTATTTTTATTCTCTCTTTTTATGGAAATCTAAACTTACAATATGTTTTTTTCTGCTGTTTATACTACTGTAGATAATAGTTCTGTTATTGTTTTTCGGTTGAAACTAACAACCGTTCCTACCTAACTACATTTCCAGATTATATAAAAAAAACTTCTAATTAAGTCTACAAAAACAATTTACTTCCCTAATTATATTGTTCTCTTCCAAATAATAAATAATAAAAGAAAACAAATCACAGGTCTAGTATCCTGTCCACAAAAAAGTGTAACAGTGAGACAAATAAACCTGTCTTTTGTCTACTCCCAGTTAGATGCTCCTGCATCATTTAAACCTTTCTTTCAACCACTAAAAAATTTAGACATGTATTTAGCCTCATATCGAGGCAAGATATGAGGCAAACTTACGATAAATCTAGGTTCGTTTAACAAGTTTCAGTTTCATTTAACTAATGCTAGCATTAGTACATAAACATTTTATGTAATATTTTTTGGTGACATATTAACACAACCCTCATGTCTAAAGATACATAAACTTATGTATACACATGGCTTGTTATTGTTACTACACTTGCCATGGAAAATCAATGTTCCTACACTTTCTAGCATTGTGATTGTTGTGGATGACAACTTATTGATGATGTATTCAGTTTTTTTGCCTTGGATTATCTTAACAGGATGGGCACAGAAACATCAAATAATCTTCACTCATATTTTAGTTACTAAGAACTTGAATGTGAAACCCTGGGAATATTTTCACTCAACCTGAACTTGAAAGCCTAGGAATTTTCACTCACTTCTTAGTTACGAAGAACTTAAAAGCCTGGGATTATTTTCACTCAATATGAACCTGAAAGCTGGGAATATCAATAGCAGGATTCACGATGTTCATCATTAATAGGATTGTAGAATCTCCTTCCATGATGACGAGGTAAGATATTCCATTACTTCACCGCTTCTCCCTCTAAATTTTGTCCATAATGCATACAAATGTGTAAGTAAACAATAATTTTAGAGCTTAAACAATAATTTTAGAGCATAATCCTGTTACCAACCGAGCTCAGTGTAAGAGCTCAAGTTGAATTTCCTGTTCTTTATCTTGTTTTTCCTTTCTTATTTTTTCTGGGAGTAACTATTTATTTTCAGAGGTGCCACCAACCTATGAATAGAGGCTTCTCTTTATCCTGGTTTTCTTGGTATAAGTGTTTTGGGGATTTTTTTGTTTTCACGTCTAGGGTAGGACCATACCCGCACAAAATTAGTATTGATGAATATATCTATTATGTTAACCCTCCAGTAGTCATCACCATCACTTATGTTAGTACTCCAACAGTTGTGTCTGCTTTTTTATCTTCTTTTGATACGCACAGAATAAGAATGGTAAAACCATACTATGTGTCTACAAATTTTATGAATATTAATAGTTATGTCTGCTTTTTTATCTTCTTTTGATACACGCAGAATAAGCATGGTAAAACCATACTACGCGTCTACAAATTTTTTGAATATTCCTGAATTTAAAAGGCAAGAGAAAGTTTTAGATCAATTCTTTGAGTTCTTTAAAAAAAATTCAAATCAAATCAACAATTAAAAATATATTTTATTAGAATTACAGATTTTGAAAATATCTTAGAATCCCATAGACAATAACGAATTAAATTGTTATTGATTCTCAATAACGAGGTCAAATTATTCTTGATACAAAAATTTGCGATCCAAATTTTAGAAATATTTTAAAATAATAAGAGAAATTAAATTCAATAAGGTTCTAGATTCTCAAAATAATAAGAGAAATTAAATTCAATAAGGTTCTAGATTATGCTGCTAGTTTCTGCCTCATCCAGAAGGTGATTAGAACAAATTCCACGTCTTTGTCACATCCATTTTCCTTTGTGACTACAACCTCCATGCTTACCATTGTTGCAACCTCCATGCTTACCATCGTCGCAGAGGCCAAGAAGGTCATCACCGTGCTCAAGGGGAATTTGCAGGTCGAGAGCATTGTCAATATCTTACAAGAAGACAACAGTATTTCATTTGATTCATTTTCCTTTCATTCACTGTTCATTTGCCTCATTTTTACTCAAGGGTTTTGGTTTTGAACCAATATGGGACAATGAGACAAGTGACTGTGATTTTTTTCATGAATATTCTAAAAAATTTGATGCTTTTCTTAATATAGATGAAGTCTGCCAAGAAAATAACGAGGCAACCAGCTTATATCTTACATTTTCAAATGCTAAAGAAGTCAATTCCGATGTTGCAAAAGCCTATTGTTGAATTGCATTCTCAATCAAAGTCTACAATGGATCTATTTTTACCAATGTAGCTGGTTGAAATACTAGAACTAGGTTAACTGCTAGCTTTTGAACTAGACAGAAGGAGCGCTTGCTTTGGTTCCACCTATACTTCTATTTTAACTTCTTTTATGAGATCTGGAGCTTCGAAGAGCTATTTCGAAAAAAAACCAGCATCTTTCACTAGATAAACTAAGCCACAAATAATTCCCACTTCAAATGTGTTGGTGTACATGCACCTAAACTAGATGTGTTGGTGTACATGCACCTATATTAGCTTTAGTTAACTTACTGCTTGCATGTGATGTGCACTTTCTTAGTTAAGTTAATTTACTGCTTGCATGTGGTACATGTGCACATTAACGTAACATAAAGCACACTTAGCTTCAGTTAACTTTAACTATATATAGTTATTGCATGTACAACTAAGCTTAACTTAGTTGCTTTTATGTATTTATTCCAAAACTAATATTGAAGAATCAATTTCATTCTATTCTCAATTTTTTCTCGCTTCCTTCCTTCTCTTGCAAGTTTGTTCATTGTTTTGCAGATCTAGATCTTTGTATCACAAAATCTTACATGGTATCAGAGCGCAGGGATTTGTAATCAGTGCACAAGCAATTTTTATTTGTAGGTTCAGAAGATTGAAGCAACAACAAATAATGGAGTCTAAATTGGAGTTTCCACAATCAGCAATTCTTACTCCATATAATTACTTCAAATGGAAGCCAAAGATTCTACTTCATCTCAGAAGTAGAGGCTTATTTCGAATAACCATGGAAACAAAATTTGAACCAACATCAACAATGGAGAAAACAAGATATTTCAATTGCATGGACGAGGCCTTCGGCATCCTATGTTTATCTATCTCTCCAGAATTGATATTTCATGTTGGATCATGTTCAACTCCAAATGAAGTATGGAAAACTTTGGAAGGATTGTTTGGAAAACAGGATGAAATGAAAGATCACATTCTCGAAAATTAGTTAAACTCATTAGATCTGAGAAATTTTGAGAACATTCAAGATTTTTCCACAAGGTATAAAGCCTTGTTGCTTCAGCTAAAAGGATGCGGGATCAACAAATCCAAGAAAGAAAATCTGTTTATTCTTTCCATTTTATCAAAACTTGGTCCAGAGTATGCACTATTTGTCTCTATATTCCACATAGTAAGATTTGCAACTGGTGCAGCTTAGAAGATGCCCTCACTGGATTCTTTTATTCAGTCTTTTATGCATGAGCAAGATAAGCTCATCAAAATGGGCACACTTAAAAATTCCAAAGCGCATGCACTTGCAGTGCATGCAAAAGGAAAGACAAATTCCAAAGACCATCAGAAAGGAAAAGGGAAGAAGGATCCTGATCTAAGAAAGGGAGGAAATCCCAAACCCCTCGATGGATCATCCGGCTCAAAGGAAAGGAACGAAAGGGCAATCAATGTGCAATTGTTTCCACCGTGGTTTTCATCTTGAGTCTGCATGCATGAAGAAGACTATAGATCTTATGGCGCAGACACTCCAGAAACACAATCTTGGAGACCACATTCCTGAGAATGCCAAGAAGAAGTCTGGAGAAAAAGCATCAGATCCAAGAGGTAATGGGCATGATTTGATTTCTCTTCATTCTGCACCGCAAGAATGGATCATCGATTCAGGAGCTTCACATCATATGGATTCTTCAAATGAATCCTTTTCTTCTCTACATGCATACTCAGGTCCTCCTATTCTCAAGGGGGATAATTCTGCAATTGCAACAACTGGACAAGGAAGAGTGCAATTCGAAGATGGAAATTTTGAGAATGTCTTGCATATTCCAAGGCTTTCTGTGAATCTTCTCTCAGTGTATTAGATGACACACACAGGCAACGGAAGGAAAGTGGAATTTACCACGGATTCCATGAGCATTTATGACATGCAAACCAACTTGAATATTGCATCTGGCAAGGTAAATGATCAATCTCGTCTGTATACATTTTCTGATTTTGTTCTTCAATCAGATTCCATTTTGCTACTAATGCATGAAAATGAAGAAAGTAGGATTTGGCACGAGAGATTTGGGCACTTGAATTTCAGATAAATGCAACAGCTTAGCAAGCAAGGGATGGTCAAAGGATTGCCGACCATTGAATTTTCAAATGGTGTTTGTAATGGATGTGCTCTTGGAAAGCATCCACAAGACAAATTCGAGAAGGGGCATGCATGGAGATCCTCTTCACCTTTGGAACTTGTACACAATGATATCATGGGTCCATTTCCAGTGCTTTCAATGAGAAAAACAAGATATGTGTTGTCATTTATAGATGATTACACGAGATTCACTTGGGTTTACTTCTTGAAACTCAAGTCTGAAGTTTTTCAACATCTAAAGATTTTCGAAGCGCATGCAGAAAATCAGTCTAGGAAATGCATCAACATACTCTGCATAGATAATGGGACGGAATATGTCAACAAAGATATCACGAATATTTGTAATGAAGTAGGCATATAGTTGCAGCATACAGTTCCTTACACTCCACAGCAAAATGATGTGGCTGAAAGGAAAATTTGATCTTTGAAAGAGATGGCTAATTGCATGTTGCATGTAAGATCTCTTCCGTCGAAATTGTGGGCTGAAGCTATCAATTGTGCCTCATACATCCAGAACAGATCTCCTCATAAATCTGTTACTGGAAAAACGCCTTTTGAGACTTGGACTGGCATGCACCCTGAAGTCATTCATTTCCGCATTTTTGGATCTCGAGCATGGGCCCGCATTCCTACAGAGAAGAGAAAGGATTTGGAGCCTCAAAGTAAAGCATGCATGTTTGTTGGATATTCTAATGAAGTCAAAGGGTACAGAGCTCTTTATTGAAAGGAGTGTAAAGTTTGATGAAGATATTTTGCATGCACCAGCGGATGAAATTGTTACCAAGTTTCCATCACCACTCATTGATGAGTATGCACATGAAACTTCAGATTAGAATTCTAATGAAGATGAGTCTTTTCCTGTGACCTCTGTTAGACCACCTGTTGTTGAACATCGAGATCATACTTCTGCATGTAGTTCGGAAGATTGTCGACCACCTTCAACACAAAAATGGCGCTGCATGAGTGATATCCTTGATGATCCTACCTTTATCCCTCTGTTTGAGGAAGATCCACAAGCACTCTTAGCTATGGAGCCATCCATGCCCATGCATGCTTATATGATGCATGGATCTGATCCACAAACTTATGTAGAAGCAAATGGGCATCCTGAATGGGAAGTCGCAATGGATGAGGAATATAACTCTCTCATTGAGAACCAGACTTGGGATTCGGTTCCGCTACCTTCCAATCGCAAACTTGTGAGGTGAAAGTGGGTTTACCGGACCAAGAAAGAACCAAATGGAAAAGTTAGTTGATAGAAGGTACGATTGGTAGCAAAAGGTTTTCAACAAGTACATGGTGTTGACTATGATGAGACTTTTTCTCCAATGGAAAAAATGGATTCCATTCGGCTAGCTCTCTCCATTGCAGCAGCAAGAGGATGGGAGGTACATCATATGGATGTGAATAATGTCTTTCTTCATGGTGATCTCGAGGAGGAAATCTACATGGAGCAGCGACCGGGATACATACACAATTCATCTTTGGTATGAAAACTAAAGAAGTCTCTCTATGGGCTCAAGCAGGCACCTAGAGCATGGTATGCAAAGATGGATTCTTATTTGTTATCTCAAAATTTTGTACGCTGCAAATCTGATTCCAATGTTTATTTTTTGAAGAAAACTGACTCCTTGTTGATCATAGTACTCTACGTAGATGATCTTTTGATAACAGGTAGTTTAGCTTCTGTCATTACTAAGATTAAAACTGCATTGCATAAGCAGTTTTCTATGACAGACATGGGCTTGCTAAATTTCTTCCTTGGACTAGAGATCCATCAGAGTGATTATGGGATTACCATTTCTCAACCAAAGTATGTTAGAGATCTTTTGGCATGATTTCACATGAGTGATTGCAAGCCAGTAGCCACACCTTTCTTATCAGGGATAAAGCTTGAGAATGGCAAAGACACACCATTGGTTGATTGCACATTGTACCACCAGCTTGTGGGAAGTCTTCTTTATCTCACTCACTCCCATCCTGATCTCTCATACGCTGTCGGAACAGTTTCCAGATACATGCAGGAGCCACATGAGTTACATTGGAACGCTGCAAAGCGCATCCTTCGATATGTCCAGGGGACAATCACCTATGGCATTCATTATGTAGCCAATTGTTCTTTGAATCTTATTGGGTTCAAAAATTCAGACTGGGCTGGCGACACCATTGATCGCAAGTCCACCTCCGGTTATGTACTTAGTTTGAGATCTGGCCCAATTTTTTGGTCAAGTAAGAAGCAGGTTTCCATTGCCTTATCATCAGCAGAGGCCGAGTATAGAGAAGCAGTCAATGCCACTATTCAGGCAATTTGGCTACAACATTTCCTATCTGAGCTTGGGATCAGTGTCCATCATCCAACTGTTATTTGGTGCGATAATCAAAGTACGCTAAAGTTTTGCAGAGATCTAGTGCAGCAGCAACACTTCATTATAGAACTCATTCATGATGGGATCATCGATCTTCAGTACTGTCCTAGTTCCGAGCAGACTGCTGATATCTTCACCAAGACTTTCACTAAGCAGAAATTTAAGCTCCTGCGAGATCGTCTCGAGGTGAAGGACACGACTGCCTAGCAGTTGTCTTTTCTCTACTTTTGCCTTATATTTTGAGGGGGGGTTTTCTTCCCACCGGGTTTTCCCTCTTTCCTCATTTTTATGCATTGTATATGAGTACCTAAAATGGTTGTGTTGCCGGGACTCATTCATTTTGCATCACACTCACCTAGGTTATGCCTAAGGGGGGGTGTTGGTGTACATGCACCTAAACTAGCTGTGTTGGTGTACATGCACCTAGATTAGCTTTAGTTAACTTACTGCTTGCATGTGACATGCACTTTCTTAGTTAAGTTAACTTACTACTTGCATGTGGTACATGTGCACATTAACATAACATAAAGCACACTTAGCTTCAGTTGGCTTTAACTATCTATAGTTATTGCATGTACAACTAAGCTTAACTTAGTTGCTTTTACGTATTTATTCCAAAACTAATATTGAAGAACCAATTTCATTATTTTTTCAATTCTTGCTCGCTTCCTTCCTTCTCTTGCAAGTTTGTTCATTGTTTTGCAGATCTGGACCTTTGTATCTCAAAATCTTACAAAATGAGTTATGAGAGAGCGCTAAGTTATTAGACAGCCTTCCTTCTTCACTCACAATGGGCTCAAAAAGATCTCTGAATTCCTTCAACTCCAGCGGCTTTCATCGCCACAACACAGTGAAAAATACCCTGTAATTTCGTGTTCCTTGCTCAAGTAGTACTTGTCGATTCCTGACGGCTGATGGTTTTCGTGTTCCTTGCTCAAGTAGTACTTGTCAATTCCTGATGGATAGTTCTCTTGGAGACAGGCCAGATATTATGCAACTCTAAGTGTAATACATGCCGGTCGAACAAGCGCTCTCTTATTACATAAAAGACGGTGTATTTTATAATTATACTTTTTAAAATGTTTTGAATTACCTACTAAAATTTTATTAATATATTTAATACTTCTCATTCATACTTTTTCTAAGCCTATTTTTGTTAATTCAAATGTGTCCACTGTTACATTTCATTATCAATTACAACGTGTAAATAATGGGCTCGTCACAGAAATATCATTTTATGAATACGCAGTTCCCAGGCAACAAAAACAACTTAAAACCTCGTACATAATGGACAGGACTCTCAATAGGGTTGGTTCGATTCGACGGCTTTCTATATACCATTTGATTCTATTTGGTTTCGCTGAAACTGGGCAGGGCCATCTGGATTGTGGTGCCGACGGTTTTTGCATGAACCAAATGCTCGCTTTTTTGGGTTTTATAACGATTTGGTTGAAACAACAAATGGATAATTATTAGGCAGGATTATTTAAACATATCTTATTTAGAAGAAAATTTTACGGACTTGGATTTGGATTTAATTGTGAGCGATAATCTTATGGTTTTGTATAACACGAATGATTCTATATGGAGCTGCTAGTCTAACAAAACAAATTACCATTTTTTTATTACAATATATGGACAAAGTTCATATTGGTTGCTTTACAAACTTAAAATTAAATTGTATACTTTTAATATGCAATTTAATCGAGAGTAGTATTTGGTATATTATTATGTTGTAAAGTTGTAGAGTTCTCGTATATGATTTTCGAGAGTATATATAATATTTAAAATGTTTAAATCTTTTTAAAATGGGTAAATTAATGAGTTTAATTATATTGATAGGTATTTTTATTTTAGAATAATAAATTTAGAATTTTAATTAATTCTCAATAATTATTAGATTTATGGTAAGAATTTAATTTTTATTGAATAATTAATTAAGAATATTGATGATACTTTCCCAATTTTACTAAAAATATAACTTTTAAAATTTATTATTAAAAAAAGAATTTGAATGGAAATGATAGAGAATCATTAAAATCTTTTAGACAATTATATATTAAAAGGTGATCATTATTAATTAAATAAATTGTTTATTAAAAAACCATTATAAATTAACAAATATATTAAAAATTACATGAAAATAATATAGATTTTATTTATTAATTGTTTAACTACAAACAACATTGGAGGAAAGAAACTAAGCACTTTTAATCAAGGTGGGGCAAGAATCTAGCCAGAGCTAGTCATACTAAAAGAAGGTCCCAACCCTTATGGGTCATGTTTGAAAGTTTTCATTATCTATGTTAGAAATTTGAAGAGAGCACATTATACACACAAATCACAAGTACGTCATATTTTATTGATCATAATGGTTACATATATATAGTAAATACATCATTGACCTCAACAAATCTAGATCCAAAGAAAGTGCATCTAAATAGCCAATACAACTCACACATAGGAAAATAACTACTTCTAGATTAACACGTCACGACTCACAATGCCACATGGAAACATTACTTCCAATACCCTCCCTTAATACTAACATGTACCAAATATTGAAAAACACACATTATAACAAAAATATTGATCTTTGTCATATTTATCTAATATGGTCATCACTAGCACTCACATCCACTCTCAAAATCTCAGAGTTTTTTCTCTTTTCTTCACCCCACTTTTGAGCTTCCCACTTAATCCATTTAAGACAAACACTTTCAACCATCATTGGCATACTTTGCAAAATTGACAATTCTCGACTTCTCGAAGCACGATGGGTTAGTCTTGATACTGAACCATCCTATGGTACTGCCACCATCTGTTGAATCCATGGCCCTCCACAATATTCATCATTTAGCATTATAGGTATAGAATGTGTTTAATAGACAATTCTAATACTTGACCTTCTATAAAATAACTTGTACTAATACTCTCAGAGCACACGATAGGTCACACGAGCTTGACCTTATTAAGAACTACCTATAACTAATTCTCCTTAAGAACAACAAGTCACACTAGTCTATTCAATAGTTGGATTTTTCTTTGTGATTTTGTGTTTGATTTCTATATACCAAAAATAATTTTACAAATAATCAACCAAACACCAATACTTACGACTCATAATTCACAATCATGATATAATTATGAGATAATACGTCCTCTCAATACACACTTTAGTAAAGCTAAGTGTGCATAAGAGCTTTGTTTCATAGTGATCATCTTCTTCGTTCCTTTAGCATTTGTCCTTTACTCATATTCCTTACACACCACATGAAGTAATGTCAACTCTTACTCAAAGATTTGCTCACTAATGTTAGTATCATGCGGGTTGAGGTTTGAATTGCACATGATTTTGGGCGTGGAGCTTCCATAGAACCTCTGCAATGCATTCTCCCCAAAAAATTTCAATAGACCACTAAGCATGGAAATCCTAACAACCGCATTAGCAAGTGAAACAATTCAACATTGATGAGATCATTGTTCACGATTAACAATAAACACACCTTTTCCAACATAACTAAAATCATTTTATGGATGAGAGGAGGCCTCCCACAGTCATTGATGTTGAGATTTTGCATATTATTTTGGATAAAATCTCATGGATAATGCCAACAATAGGATTTGTTCCAAATCTGATGGCATCAAATCCTGAAGAGGAGATATTAATCCTATTTTGTTGTGATAGGATGGAATTGAATTTATTATTCAGTTTCTTCTCTACATCTATAAATTGTAAGCCCATAGAGGCAAAATAGATGAGGGATGAGGAAGAGGAAGAGAATATGTGAGAAATATGTTGTTGTAATCTCCTGTTGAATAATAAGAAAGTCGATACCTCTGTTTGGTGGATGTAGCCCAGATTGGTTGGGTGAACCACGTTAAATCGTTGTATCTATTTGTTTGATGTTTGTTGTGTATGAATTTAATTAATTTCAGCTGTGCTTAATTCGTACAATTGGTATAAGAGCTATTTGTGTGATTTGTGCAGCTGGGCCATGCATCCGGAGAGCCAAGAGCTAAGCATAGCTACGGTTGAGAGGTAGCTGTGGATGGGGTCTATTGTTTCCCGAATGTAGCATATAAAAAATCCAGATCATTAGTGGACGAAGTTTTCAAGACCTGAGAAGATCTGAACATATTTATATAAGGAGTGGTGATATTCGTTTGAAGATCCAGCGGATTGGTATCGGTGGATTGGTGTGGCAACATTTGTTGCCGAGTTGGAACACATCGTAGCAGTGGTAGAGACCAAATTTGTTGATCTACATTTGTGATTGATTTGCGTTTGCAATATTTGTTTGATCTACGTTTGTCGTTGATATGTTTTCAGTGGGAGGAGCAGGACATTTTCTCGTGGAGTAATACTGCGAATCAATGCCAAATTTACACCCTCAACGAATGGATGTTGCTTGATTTCTGTAGTCCCCCATATCGAACCTATCCTGTGATGCGGTCCCTTCACAAGAAATTGAACAACGCCATGAGCTGGAGGTTGTTCACAGCGCGTGAGCTGGAGGCCCACTGCGTGTTGGCTGGCTGCTGCTGATAGTATCAGAACCTTCAAGCGGTTCTGAGAAGAAGTCAACAGATAATATGTTGAACACAACTGGTGAATGCAGAGCGACATTGATGGTAGCAGTGAGGAGGCCCAAGCATCGTTCAGTGTTGAATGTTTTTCAAAGATTTAATCCAGTGTTGTTCGAAGTTTTTTTTTTGCCAAGTCTTCTATTTGAAACTTATTGAATTATGTGCAAAGTTATTTTTCCATATTCATATATTACACATTTAGTCAAATAGTGAGAACATTTGAGAATTGAAAATGTTTTGATTAAATAAATCAATTATTATAAAAATGTAAATTTGGTACACTTAGGTGGTTCTACATTTGATTTACTGTGTATGGTGTTGTTCTATTGTTAAAAATGGCAAAAACTCAAAGTGCTCGGTTTGAGATCGAGAAGTTTAATGGGAGGAATAAATTCGAAATATGGAAAGTCAAGATGCACGATTTACTCATACAACAAGGTGTGGCGAAGGCACTTTTGGGAAAATCCAAACAACCTTTCACCATGATAGATGACGAATAGAGTGACATCTATGATAGAGCACTAAGCGACATACGATTGTGTTTGGCGGATGATGTTTTATTTAACATCGTGTTAGAGAAAACAGGCGCTGGTCTATGGACAAAGCTAGAAAAACTGTACATGACTAAATCCTTAACAAATAGTGTTGGTTGGATAAATCGATCTTGCAGACAAGATCAATCTCCCTAGTGTCAGAAGACAATCTAGCAACAAACGAACAACTAAGTTTGTCTTTCTCTAAATATATTCGTTTTACAAATAAATGCTATGAAGATGTCAATCCTACCTTAGATCCAAATGATTATTTGCAGTCGTAGTGCTTCCTTCGCATCAATAATCCTTCCGTCGCAACAAGAGTTCTTTCGTCGCAACAATAATCCTTTCATCACAACAAGAGTTCTTTCGTCGCAAGAAAGTGTTGTCTTTCGTCAACCTACAATCACAAAAAAGCAAATATTAAATAGCACCTGTATAAAAAATAATTATAAAACATACCTATCATAGTGATTAAGGAATCTATGAAATAAACGATCAAATGACAGCTTACTGAAATAAACAATCGAATGAAAATTTATTGAGAAAAACAAAACTTGATTGTATTAATCTTAAAATAATAGAAGAACCTTACAACCTTAGCCTTGATGTTTGGAAGGCCTTCCCGGGGTCTGAAGTAGGAGTCTCCTCTACTTTGATAAGTCTTGCACTCTTTCTCTAGGAGCACATAGAGGTATGTGATCTTTCCTCTCAAAAGATTAGCAGAAAGAAGTCTAAATCTCAACAGCACTTCAACTCAATCACCCATAAAGCCTGAACTCCCTTTGAGGCTACCCAATGCCTCCTTTTATAGAGCAGATGAGGAGGTTAGGGTTCCACCTTTGAAGGGATAGAATCCTCCTTCAAAGGGATAGGCTCCTCACATCAAGGGATTAGTTCCTTAAGGTGTGGGATACATGCACCTTACTAAAGCGTACTCATCCCCAAAAATTCTCATCTAGAACCTTCTAGAATTGACCTCAAATCAATTTTTTGACTTTACTTTCTCAATTTTTTGACTTTGAGGAGGGTACGCAGGCATTGCAAAGGAAAACTGCGTTTTGGAACACAGGTAAGTAGTGTATTACCTGTGTACCCAAGCTAGGAATGCAGGCAGGCCTCATGTTACCTGTGTACCCAAAGTTTTAGAGATTTTTAGGGTTTTTCCTCTTGTTTTAGGGCTTGACATGAGGAGTAAAGGTTGTAAGACTTGCAGAGGAGGCATGTATGAGTGTTAATGAGCTCATACAGTCAACAGAATGTAAAGGTGACAGTTTTTAGTGTAACAAACAAGATTCTTCTGAAAAGACAATTGTATAGCTTGCGCATGAAGGAAGGTACAACAATAAACGATCATCTGAATACCTTTAATAGTCTCTTGGTGCAGTTAGATAGCATAGAAGTAAAATTTGATTTAGAAGATAAAGTTGTAACTTTATTATGTTCTCTACCTGAGTCATGGGATCATTTTGTTACTTCTATAAGTCTAAGTTCATCAGAAACACTTGAATTTGATGATGTTGTTGGAGCTATGCTATCTGAAGAAACCAGGAAAAGGTCAAATTTAGAAACCTCTACATTAGAAGCAATGATGGTTAGAGGCCGATCTAAAGAAAAACGCTTCAGTCAGAAAAACAACTCTCGGTCAAAATTGAAAGGGAAGAATAGTAAGCTAAAATGTTGGTTTTGTGGCAAATCGGGACATTTGAAGAAGGACTATTGGAAGAGGCAGCAAACATCTAAAGGAGACTTCTCAACAGAAAATAAAGAAGCAAACACGACAGATACAGGTTCAGGTTCGGCATCCGGTTTAGGTATAAGTGATGAAGTTTTATCAGTTAATTTTTCAAATCATGATCAACATTAGCTATTAGATTCTGGTGCGTCCAATCACATGTGCATCCATAAAAAGTGGTTTAAATATTATAATTCAATTAATGATGGAGTAGTTTACATGGGCAAAGATGTCTCATGTAATTTTTTGGGAATTGGAAGCATCCATATTAAAATGATTGATGGGACAATTAAAATCTTAACTGATGTAAGACATGTGCTTGAACTCAGAAAAAATCTTATTTCTATAGGAGTGTTAGACACAAATGGATATAAAACTTTTATTCAAGGTTGAGTAATGAAAATTTACAAAGGAATCCTATTAGTAATGAAAGCAAAGAAGATTGGAAATATTTTTAAGTTAGAAGGAAAAACAGAGTGAGATCATGTTTCAACTGTATCTGAAAATGACAGTGACTCTATTTGACTATGGCATCAACGGTTGGGCCATATGAGTGAAAGAGGATTAAAAATTTTATCTGATCGTATGTTACTTCCTAGTTTAAAGTATTTTAAGTTAGATTTCAGCAAACATTGTATATATGGGAAACAAAGCAAGCAAAAATTTAAAACTGGAAAACATACTAGTAAAGGAATCCTTGATTATATCCATTCTGATGTTTTGGGTCCATCTCCTACAACCTCATATGGAGGATCATCATATTTTGTATCTTTTATAGATGATTTCTCTATGAAAGTAAGGGTCTGCATGTTAAAAAGAAAGTCTAAATTATTCATAATTTTCAAGCAGTTTAGAGCATTAGTAGAAAATATCACTGGAAGAACCATTAAATGTTTAAGAACTGACAATGGTGGTGAGTTTACTTCAAATTCATTTGATAATTATTGCAAGGAATTTGGGATCGAAAGACATAGAATTACTTCTTATACTCCTCAGCAAAATGGATTTTTTGAACGCATGAACAGGACTCTCTTAGAAAGAGCAAGAAGTTGTTGGAAATACTGAGAAGGGGGGGGGGGGGGTGAATCAATATTCTTTCAATTAGAGAATTAGTTAATCTTCAATTATTATCAGTGTTTGTACAATGATAGCAGTGAAAAAGAGGAACACAAATGTACACATTTTTTAAGGTGGAAACCCACTCCGGGACAAAAACCACCTAATGATTTTCTAATAATTCTTTAATATTCAACTCCAATTGAAAATAAAGCTCCAACTTCCTAGAATCTAGAAAAGCATTCTTCTCCAGCTCCCACTGGATGGACGCTCCAACGCTCGAGATTCTTCAGTAGTCAACTGAATGGATGCCCCAACATCCAATGAGCTACAACTCACCCTAGCACCACCCTACCACCCTATAGAAGAATAAAAGAAGAATGGACTCCTGTACCAGGGAAAATGGTCCACTTTACAATGATATAGAATGATATAGAAGAAGAATATATACTAGACCATAAACCCAAATTTGATACAACCACCTAATGATGATCCTAGACCTCCCAACACTGCCTCTTCAACCCTTGGCAGATAGACACTAGTACAATTTGTACAATAATGTATTTACAATGACTAAGTACAATGATACCTTTACAATGATTGTATGCAGTGCTACCCACTTGAAGACTTCATATGATGAACTTCTTGCTACTGTTATGCACCTTGGTTACTGCTCTTGTCATGCTACCCTCTGCTGCACCTTTCTTTACTTTTTTGCCATAGAAAGTCTGGT
Source organism: Pinus albicaulis (assembly GCA_034641835.2). Lineage (NCBI taxonomy): Eukaryota > Viridiplantae > Streptophyta > Pinopsida > Pinales > Pinaceae > Pinus > Pinus albicaulis. The sequence goes on from CM076577.1 coordinate 27,691,112, forward strand.
CCTTTGCAACCCTTCACAACACATGATCTAGCTTTTTCTTGCCTTCTAAGAGCTTGATATTGAATCTGGTGTATCTCTATCAATTCAGATTCTCAATATTTGATTTGCAGTCATGTAGTAGTCCTCTGAGTCATCTTTTCAATGCCACATGTCTGACCCAATTTGGATTCTTGAAGAGAGAGTTATACCCAATCTCTCACAATGCCCTAATTATGGGCTGTTTCAGCAGAGCACACTTGTACGACATGCCACGTGTTACTTTTTCTTCATTTTTTTCTGAAACTGATAGAGCGCAAAGTAAAAAATGTGCACTATCTGTCACTAATAATAGAATTCAAATCCGATACTCAGAGAGAGAGTTATGACGAATTTACCAAGGTCACTTCTTTGAGATGAATTTCAAGAGCCTGCAAAAACCCTGACTTACACAGATCATATCTCCAAAAATATTGCGCACCTTGATCTAAAAATTTTACTACAGTGTCCTCAGGATTTCAGCTTCTTCTCATAAAAATTTCAGCTTCTGAACCTTCGTAGAAAAAAAATTTAGAGCGAAAATGCCAAGATGACCTGTTTCATATGGCCGAATCATTTTCATAAGGAGGAAATGAAGATCACAATTTATATGAATGCTTAAGTTGAGAGGGGCTTCAACAAGTGAACGTGGGAGGGATTTTAGGAGCATAAAAAATATTAATTATGACTTTTCAATGACCCATGCCCCAACCCCATGGGGTTTTATCCCACTAAGTGGGGGTACAAACTTCAAACATGAGTATCTCTCAAACCATGAAGAATTACATGGCGTGCCATATATCAATGAAAAAATCTCGACAAGTAGAAACCATAAAAAGCATTATTAACCCAGAATATATTAATTTGGTAGGTAAAAATTCCCATGCAATATTGGGTTAGCCCCTGGTGCTGCTTGGGTTGACATCAATGAAAACCGTTGATTAACAATCTCCCCCTTTGGCATTGATGGCAACACAAGTACTTCCCCTGCGATCATGACACCTATTCCTACAACATTCTCTCCCCCTTTGAAATAAATGGCAAAGGGTAACTCCCCCTTAAACACAACCATCTTATGGACCTGTACACACTTCCACTCCCGCTGACACACAATCGTACTGCAGACCTATACACACTTCCACTCCCACTTTATATTCTTGAAAAGGGAAAATATAATGAGAACTTGGGAGAATCCCAAGCTTTTGACGAAGATATTCAAATGCTTCACGAGGTAAAGGTTTAGTGAAGATATCAACAATTTGTTGTTTTGTACAAACATACTCAAGTTTGATATTATTTTCAGCAAATTGTTCTCTAACAAAATGATATTTGATCGAAATGTGTTTTGTTTTTGAATGCATGACAGGATTCTTGGAGATGCTGATGGCACTAGTGTTGTCACAGAATATGGGAATAGGCTCACTGAATTGTACTTGAATATCTTGCAAAGTTTGTTTCATCCAAAGGACTTGAGTACAACATGATGTTGCTGCAATGTATTCTGCTTCCGCTGTAGATAATGAGATTGAAGTTTTCTTTTTGCTCAACCATGATACGAGACAACCACCTAGATAGAATGCTGCTCCACTAGTACTCTTACGATCATCAACGCTTCCTGCCCAATCTGCATCTGTAAAGGCTTGAATAATGAGATTGTTACCCTTGGGATACCACAAGCCATATTCTTCTGTGCCCTTTAGATATCGAAGAATTCTTTTGATGGAAATAATATGTGATTCTTTTGGTGCTGCTTGGAATCTTGCTACTTGTCCAACTGCTTGCATAACATCTGGTCGGGAGGCTGTTACATATAGAAGACTACTAATCATATATCTGTACAACCTTTGATCCACATCCTTAGATGAGTCGTCTATGCTCAATTTGCAACATGTTACCATTGGAGTAAGGATGGGTTTGCAATATTCCATTTTAAATTTCTTGAGAATTTCCTTGATGTACTTGGCTTGACATATAAATATTCCTTTCTCTTGCTGAGATATTTGAAGCCCTAAGAAGTATGTCAGCTCACCAAGTAAAGACATCTCAAACTCACTTTGCATCTTTGTATAAAATTTCTTACTTAGTCGATCATCATTGCTACCAAATATTATATCATCCACATATACCTCAACGATTGTTAAATTATCTTTATCTATTTGTACATAAAGATTGCTATCAACAGTACCTTTCTTGAACCCTTGTTGACATAGATATCCATCAAGACGAGCATACCATGCTTTGGGAGCCTGCTTGAGACCATATAGAGCCTTCTTTAACCTACAGACGTAGTCTTCTTTTTGTGATAGTAGAAAACCTTTAGGTTGTTCGATGTAAACTTCTTCTTCTAATTCTCCATTCAAAAATGATGACTTAACATCCATTTGGTAGACTTTGATTTTTCTTGAACATGCAAAGGTGAGAAACATTCAGATGGCTTCCATTCTGGCAACTAGTGCAAATGTTTCATCGAAATCAATTCCTTCCACTTGTGCATAGCCTTTGCAAACCAATCTTGCTTTGTTTCTGGTAACCTGCCCATCTTCATTCAATTTGTTCTTGAACACCCATATAGTCCCAATGAAATTTTTATCTTTTGGTCATGGAAATAATTCCTAGGTGTTATTCTTCTCAATTTGATCAAATTCTTCATTCATAGCTGCTACCCAATGTTCATTTTGGTCCTCAAAACTACTAGCCTCAAAGGTTGCTAGAAAAGCAACGTGAGCTTGTTGTGATGAACGAAGTTGTCGACCTTCATTTATGTCATCGATGATTTGATTTCATGGATGGTTATTTTGAATCCACTCTTTTGTTCTCCTTGGAGGAGCTTCTTGTTGTTGTTCTGGTATATCTTGATGATCATTGTTTACTTCTTCCTTGTTGATATTTGCTTCTTGTTCTACAATTTTATTTGTGTCTTTTTCAGCCTCTGTCTCAAGTTTCAAAGATTCTAGATCTTCATCATTACTCGCTAGAACACCATCTTCATCAAATGTAACATTTATGCTCTCCACTATCTGTTTTCGTCTTAGATTATAGCATTTATAGGCCTTTATTTTGCGTGAGTAACCAACAAAGATACCTTCATCAACACGTGATTCAAACTTACCCAAATTTTGATCTTCTCTTTTGATATAACATTTGCTTCCGAAGATTCAAAAAATATTTTACATTAGCTGGTTTTCCTTTCCATAATTCATATGGAGTCTTGTTGCTATTATTTCTGAGAAGACTTCGGTTGATAATGACGACTTCCGTATCAATTGCTTGAACCCAGAATTTTTCATCCACTTTTGAGTCGTTCAAAATTGTTCTATCCATTTCCTGTACAGTTCTATTCTTTCTTTCAGCAACTCCATTTCTTTGGGTGGACATCTTTGTTGAAAATTTACTTTGTTGTTGTCTGGTATTTAAATATTTTGATGATTCTCCACCATTATCTAATATTAAACACTTTATTTTCAAATGGATTCATTTAAACCAAATCTTCCTTTATCTTCAGCTTCACCAAAATGTGATTTTCTTTGGAAAATGTGTTTGTCATCTGGTAAGAGACATCTATCATTAACATGAAATATAATTCTCCTTCTACATTTTCTCATAGGACCCATAGATGATGTGTATCGTTCAAATGGATGTGATGAAAAGTGTTCTTTTGTTTTAGAATTGGACTTTTGTCTTGCTTGTATCCAGGCATGCCTCACATAACATTGTTGGAAGGTTTTGAGATTTTCGGCATTTCTCCTCTCTTCCTTTTTGCTTATCCTGACAAGATTGTCAAATTTTATGTGACCCATTTGTTTGTGCCATAACCAACTTTCATCTTCTTTAGCTAGTAGACATGCTTTAGTTGCTTCATCCAGAACATATATGTCGTTTGGAGCTTGACTTGCTGTAGCCACAATTTTACCATACCTGCCTATCCTGATTTCACATTTTGTGGAGTTGAATAGCATTTTGTGTCCTTGATTACACATTTGTCCAACACTAAGTAGATTGTGATTCATGTTTTCGACCAACAGAACATTCTTGGCTATAACATCTTTGCTTTCGAGAGTGACGGTACCTGATCCTATAACATTTGAAGATCCGTCATTTCCAAAGGATATGGTTCCATCCTTCTTCTCTTTCAGAGATATGAATTTCCTTCTATCTCCAGTCATATGCGTTGAGCAACCACTGTCAACATACCACACATCTTTCCTTTTTTGAGCCTTGAGAGCGAGAGCACAATTATCAGTCTTCTTCTTCTTCCATGTTCGTTCATTCTATGGCTTCAAAGATTCTTCTGGAGGATTTTCAAGTCTGCAGTCTCTGGCTATGTGTCCAAAGTTTTGACATTTGTAACATTCCAAATTATTTCTTAAATTTTCAAATAAATGATATTTTAAAACCGCCCCAGGGGTTTCATTATTTGAAGAATCTCCTTCAAGGTGTATTTGTTCCTATGGTACGTGCGACATTCTACATCTTTATGACCAAATTTTCCACATGAATAATAGTAGCCATAAAAAATATGTTGGTACCTGGATGGAAATTTTCGTCGAGGAATTGTCTTCCAAGGTTGTTCTTGTGAATCTTATCCAATGAAGTCTTTCTTTCTGTATTCAGAATCTCTTTCTTCCATTGTATTTTTGTGTGGGGTCTGCTTTATTTTTCTAGTAGGGTTGGTTTGTATTAATTTATAAGGTAATCCCAATTGGCAAATCAAGTTCTTCCAGTATATACTACACTGAGCTATGCTATATATGCTGGTTTTGAACTCAATTTTCTAACCTACACTTATGCACGACTAGTTACTTGACTTCCTAATGTACCCTTTCTTGGTTGCTTTTCTTCAACTTCTTTTGAAGTGACTCACCAATATTTATGTTCTTGACCTCAAATTTTGAGACCTTGAACTTGCTCTAGTGTTAGAGTGGATCTTCAACCTCTTCTGACATTGAGCTCTTCTATAAGCTTCATTGCCTCCTTGTAAAGTGATTCCTATGATGGTACTTATTTCTTCATTGTTTGATACTTCTTGTTTATTGTGTGTGACATAACCATTCTATCCATCAGCTTCTTCTCTTGTTTTATTTTTCTTCATCGGACGATGAGCTAGCTTCTTTAGAGAGAAATTTCCTTTTGGATCCTTTATTTTTGCCTTGCTTGTTGAATTTCTTAAAGCCTTTCTTTCCTTTTGAGTTTCCATCACTTTTGTTTGGACATTTTTCTACGAAATGCCCAACCTCACCACAACCGAAACATATCAATGGAAGTTTACCTTTGAATTTTCCCTTACCAGGTTTTAGTTTTCTCATAAAGTAAGCATATTCTTCATGAAGACCTTCTCCATGGTGGCTCTTTTTCTTCACACTTGCGGTGCATGTGTTTTAATTAGGATTTGTTTGTCCTTATTGGTTTTCTTAGATGCGATGAACGCGGTTTACAGATTTGAAGTACCCTTTTCTTCATCAAGTCTCATTTCTTATCTTGTAGAGAACTCCATGTAATTCTTCCTTCTGCCGTTTTCAGGATTTTCCTTGTGTTAAAAGTACCTTTGGGTTGAATCTCCCTGGTAACGTTCTAAGAATATTTTGTATAATAGTCTTCTTGTCAACTGGCTCTCCCAATCCTTCCAGAGTATTGGTTATTTCATCAACGTATTGGAAGTATGCAGCAATGTTGCAATCTTCTTTCATTCTGAGTTGCTCAAATTTTGCTCTATAGTTTTGAAGCTTTGCTTCTTTGACATTTGAGTCACCTGCATATATATTCTCAAGCTTGTCCCATACATTTTTGGCAGTTTTACAACCTAACACCTTATGATAAGCAGATTCAATAATTCCACTAATAATAATATTCTTTGCTTTTGCATCATTTACCAAATTCTTCTTACCTTATTCATCCACGATTGATGTAAATCGATTTTGAACAGTGTCCCATACTTCGTAACCTTGCACCAAGAGATAGACCTCCATTCTTCCTTTCCAGAGTGCATAATTATTTTCATTGAATAGAGGTACACCATTCTTGGTATGCTCCATGACCTCCTTCCAGCTATTAAACTGCTATTGAAGGAACCAAGCTCTGATCCCAATTGTTGGAAATACTGAGAGGGGGGTGGGGGGGGGGGGGGGGTGAATCAATATTCCTTTCAATTAGAGCATTAGTTAATCTTCAAATATTATCAGTGTTTGTACAATGATAGCAGTAAACAAGAGGAACACAAATGTACACAGTTTTTAAGGTGGAAAACCACTCCAGGAAAAAAACCACCTAATGCTTTTCTAATAATTCTTTAATATTCAACTCCAATTGAAAATAAACTCAACACCAAGTTGAAAAAAGCATTGCTATGAAACTCAACGGATGGGTAACTCCTTGGCAAAGTTCTTCGGTAGTCAGGCCCAGATGGATTCCCCAACACCCAATGAGCTACAACTCACCCTAGCACCACCCTACCACCCTATAGAAGAATAAAAGAAGAATGGACTCCCGTACCAGGGAAAATGGTCCACTTTACAATGATATAGAAGAAGAATATATATTAGACCATAACCCCAACTTTGATACAACCACCTAATGATGATCCTAGACCTCCCAACACTGCCTCTTCAACCCTTGGCAGATAGACAATAGTACAATTTGTACAATAATGTATTTACAATGACTAAGTACAATGATACCTTTACAATGATTGTATGCAGTTCTGCCCACTTGAAGACTTCATATGATGAACTTCCTGCTGCTGTTATGCACCTTGGTTGTTTCTCTTGTCATGCTACCCTCTGCTGCACCTTGCTTTGCTTTTCTGTCGTAGAAAGTCTGGTCCTTTGCAATCCTTGACAACACATGATCTAGATTTTTCTTGCCTTCTAGGAGTTTGATATTGAATCTGGTGTATCTTTGTCATTTCAGATCCTCAATATCTGATTTTCGGTCCTATAGTATTCCTCTGAGCCATCTTTCCAATGCCATGGGTCTGACCCAATTTGGATTCTTGAAGAGAGAGTTATACCCAATCTCTCACAGTGCCCTAATTATGGACTGTTTCAGCAGAGAGCACTTGTACGGCATGCCATGTGTTAATTTTTCTTCATTTTTTTCTAAAATTGATAGAGCGTAAAGTATAGATTGTGCACTATCTGTCAGTTTTTACGAAATTCAAATCTGATACTCAGAGAGAGATTTATGACGAATTTACCAAGGTCACTTCTTTGCGATGAATTTCAGGAGCCTGCAAAAACCCTGACTTACATAGATCATATCTCCAAAAATATTGCGCACCTTGGTCTGAAATTTTTACTGCAGCTTCCTCAAGATTTCGGCTTCACCTCATAAAATTTCAGCTTCTGAACCTTCATAGAAAAAAAATTTAAAGCGAAAATTCCAAGATGACCTGTTTCAGATGGCCGAATCCTTTTCATAAGGAGGAAATGAAGATCACAATTTATATGAATGCTTAAGTTGAGATGGGCTTCAACAAGTGAACGTGGGAGGGATTTTAAGAGCATAAAAAATATTAATTATGACTTTTCAATGACCCATGCCCCAACCCGATGGGGTTTTAGCCCACTAACTAGGGGTACAAACTTCAAACATGAGTATCTCTCAAACCGTGAAGAATTACATGGCGTGCCATATATCAACAGAAACATCTCGACAAGTAGAAACCATAAAAATATTTATTGACCCAAAATATATTAATTTTGTAGGTCAAAATTCCCATGCAATATTGGGTTAGCCTCTAGTGTTGCTTGGGTTGACATCAATGACAACCGCTGATCAACATAAGTATGCTAAGTAAAACCAATTTGCAGAAGGAATTATGGACAGAAGCAGTATCTGCAACTTTCTATTTGATAAATTGATCACCATCAACTGCAAATAGGATGAAAAATTCCTCAAGAGGTATGGAAGGGTCATCCTTGTGATTATTCTAAACTGAAAGTTTTTTTTTGTGATGCATATGCTCTAATTCCGAAACATCAGCGTTCTAAATTAGATCCTAAATCAAAAATATATATCTTTGTTGGATATGGTGATGGAATTAAGGGATACAGGTTGGATCCTACTACTCACAAGATCATAATTAACATAGATGTTAGATTCAATGAATCTTCAATTGATAATCCAGATGTAGATATTAAATTGAAATGTGAAAATGTACCTAAATTTCAACATATTCAGATTGAAATGAGTTCAAATACTGATGATAGTAAAGATGAACAAGTTTTAGATGAAGATCATGAAGAAGTTCCTATAGATAATAACATTTAGCAAATTCTAGAAGAACCAGAAACATCTTTAAGAAGGTCCATGAGAATCAGAAATCCTCCTAAAAGGTATGATGATTATGTTACTTCAGTTGCTTTAACCGCTAATGATGATGAACCTTTATGCTATCAGGAAGTTGTAGAAGGTTCTAAGAGTGATAAGTGGAAAGAAGCTATGAAGTATGAGATGAAGGAATTAGATAAGAATGCCACATGGGAACTCGTAGAACTTCCCAATGACAGAAAAACTGTAGGATGTAAATGGGTTTTCAAATTGAAAAAGGGTGTTGATGATAAAGAAGACAGGTACAAAGCGAGGCTGGTTACGAAAGGTTTTTCTCAGAAAACAGGAATTGAATTTCATGAGATTTTTTCACCAGTTGTTAAAATTGTTTCAATTCGGATAGTATTAGCATTAGTTGCTTTACTTGATTTAGAACTACAACAACTAGGTTTTAATATTGCATTCTTACATGGATATTTAGATGAAGAGATTTGTATGCAACAACCAGAAGGGTTTGTTCAAAATTGCAACAAGAAATTTGTCTGTAGGCTCAAGAAATAATTGTATGGTCTGAAGCAGTCACCGAGGAAATGGTACAAGAAATTTGATTCTTTCATGATGAGCCAAAATTATATAAGAAGTGAATATGATCATTGTGTTTACTTTAATAAATTAAGTAATGGCATATTCATTATCTTAGTATTATATGTTGACGATATGCTTTTAGCAAGAAAAAGCATAACTGAGATCAACAGGTTAAAGGCTCAGATGGCTAGGACGTTTGATATGAAAGATCTAGGAGCAGCAAGACAGATTTTGGGCATGGAGATTTTCAGAGACAGGAGCAATGGTAAGCTGTGGTTATCACAAGAGAAGTATATTGAGAAAATACTCTTAAGGTTTGGTATGAACAATGTGAAGCCAGTTTCAGTCCCTTTAGCTTCCCATTTTAAGCTTTCTTCAAGTTTATGTCCTAATACAAATGAAGAAAAGGAATATATGTCTCGAATACCATATGCTAATGTAGTAGGAAGTTTGATGTCGGCGATGGTTTGTACACGACCAGATATTTCACATGCAGTTGGGGTTGTCAGTAGGTATATGGCAAATCCAGGGAAAGAACACTGGGCAGCAGTGAAATGGGTGCTTCGGTATCTGAGAGGCACAAGTGATTATTGTATCACTTATAACAGAAGTAGTGAATTTGTTTGTGAACATGTTGATTCGGATTTTGCAAGTGATTTGGATAAGAGAAGGTCAACTTTAGTATATGTCTTTACTCTTGCAGGTGGAGCTATTAGCTGGATGTTAAAGCTACAAAACATTGTTGCTTTATCCACTACAAAAGCAGAAGACATAGCTGCTTCACATGCTTGCAAAGAAGCGGTTTGGTTGAAAGGTTTGTTTGGTGAGTTTGGTAGGCTGCAAGACAACATTAAGTTATTTTGCGATAGTCAAAGTGTAATTCATTTGGCTAAAAATCCGTCATATCATAGTAAATCAAAGCATATACCTATAAAGTACCATTTTATAAGACAGGTTATCACTGAACGGGGTGTCTCTCTTGAAAAAGTGCATACAAAGGAAAATTGTGCAAACATGTTCATGAAACTAGTTTTATTAGAGAAGCTACGATGATGTCTGGTTCTCTTGGCTTACAGAAAATAAAAATAATAACAGAAACAAGGTATTAGGTTAATTGTTGTCAAGGTGGAGATTGTTGAGATTTTGCATATTATTTTGGCTAAAATCTCATGGATAATGCCAACAATAGGATTTGCTCCAAATTTGATGGCATCAAATCTTGAAGAGGAGATATTAATCTTATTTTGTTGTGATAGGATGGAATTGAATTTATTATTCAGTTTCTTCTCTACATCTATAAATTGTAAGCCCATAGAGGAAAAATAGATGAGGGATGAGGAAGAGGAAGAGCAGATGTGAGAAATCTGTTGTTGTAATCTCCTGTTCAATAATAAGAAAGTCGATACCTTTGTTTGGTGGATGTAGCCCAGATTGGTTGGGTGGACCATGTTAAATCGTTGTCTCTATTTGTTTGTTGTCTGCTGTGTGTGAATTTAATTAATTTCAGCTGTGCTTAATTTGTACAATTCATGCACTTTGAATATATAAGGTGTTGGATAAATTTTGCATTGATCAAAACAATTAATGGTTCATAAACAAACCATATCACAAACTTTTCACGATATTTTTTTGGGTGCATAACATTCAAGTGTTGAAAAATAGCAACACGTGGTGGACATTTGCAACTCCAACGTTGGACATGCCTCCAATAATCCATTGTCGATTTAAGTTCAATGATCACACTATTGTTTTAAGTCGTCTTTCTTGTTGGGCCACCATTTTAGACGTTGTTATTGACATGTTTTTATAAGCCATGGGAAACAAAACACCAAGTATTCTCTTGCTAGACTAAGATCTAATCTCAGTCAAACACACATGGAACAAATCTACAAAAAATAAATAAATAATTTACTCACACAAAAAACCCACAGAAGAGAATTTCCTACCCTAATCTATTTAGAGAGGATAATAACAGTTAAGAATATCTCACATCCTCTTGGTCTTCTGTAAGGGAATCAAGCGAGAGCTACCATGCTTGAAATTTGAAGAGAGCATATTATTACACATAAATCACACATATTATATTTTATTGATCATAATGGTTACATATATATAGTATATAGATAATTGACTTCGACAAATCTAGATCCAAAAAAAGTGGATCTGGATAGCTAATATAACTCACACGTAAAAAAACAACTACTTCTATATTAACATTTGAAGACTCACAATGACATATTGAAACATTACTCCTAATAAACCACTACAAATACTAAAGGGAACAACCAACTCCAAATTATGTTAAACAAAGAGTCTAATCATTACAAATCATACTAATAATATGCAACCAATCCCTAATATTTAAAAATAGAATATTTTAGATGACAAGAGTAGCTATTTGAATGCAATGAGTTACGTAGAAAAATACATGATGAATGATAATATTAGAATAGAGTTTCATAGTGGATGGTTATAGAAAAAAACCTTTTTATGAAACAATTTATTCATTAGTGGAAGAAAGCTATTCCTTACCCAATTTGAGAAAAAAAGTTTAAATAATTATTTAATGATGTATATTTTTCTAGATGATATAGGGTTTAGTTGAGAATATTAGATAAATGAATATATTTGTGAATTTATTTTATACTGAAAATTTCATTATTTATTTATTTTCATTAACTAAATAGCAATGCAAGTAACTAGACTATTCTTGTAACTATAAAAATTACAAACACTTTTGTTCTTTACATTATTCAACAACTCACTCTATCATCTAAATTTATTTCAAAATTACAGTCATTGAATTACATATTATTTCCATAAAATTTATAAAATTACTAATAAATAAAATTGTGGTCACTTACTTTCCTAATATTTTTATTTCATTATTCAAGAATTCTACACAACATGTATTAATAATAATAATTTCTCTCTACCTAAAAATCACAATATTTGAATTTTATATTGTTTTCAAAAAATTTATAATATTATTAGTAAATAAAATTGTGGCCATGGCAATTGGTGCATTCAAACAAATTAATTCGTTTTAAAATGGTCACATTATTATCGAAGTTGAAATTGCATGGTTCTATTTTATCTTCCATTCTCAAATGAATTCTCCAACTATTGGTATTTTTCCTGAATATTAAATATTGAGCAGTGAGTTGAAAACGCAGTACAATATGGGATGATATTGTAATATAGACAAGAAAGAGATAAGCATCATATTAAAAATATTTTAAATTTAATAAAAATAAATTTAGACAAATAAGCAAAATATGTATTACTATTTATTGAGGAAAAAACAACCATATAAAACTAATAAAAAACCCTAAGCATCATATATATAGAGGTAAGCAAGAAAGTCAAGGTTGTTGGTGTGCATGCAAATCATTGGCAGCTGCTACAAAGAACCGCATTACAGATCAAAAACTTACCGTGATTTGCATGCACGCCGGCAGCCTTGACTTTCGGGTGTGTTACAGGACTAACGTGGGACCGTAGTGTTGTGTGCAGCAATAAGCGCGTTAGCGTTAGCTAAGAAAAGGCCAATACAAAAGTTGGTTTTGCAAAGAATAAAAGAGTTGGTCAATATGTATCAACCTTTTTTTTGTTTGTAAGTTTAGTAGTACGTGTCTATTTTCTATTATAAAAAAAAAGGAAAGTTACAGAAACATATCAAAACCTGGTGGCCTCAACCTGCCCGAAGGAAACCACGTCTGTTGGCCACCTCAAAGAGTTATAAACCATCCAATATTGAAATATTTTGATTCTTGTACTAGCTGCTATTTCAGAGTAACTATATCTGACATATGGAAACTGTAAAAAGTAAATTCTAGCCGCAAAATACATATGTAAAAACAAAGAAAGAACTACAAATCATCATCTAAAGATTCTATTGGATCTGGATCTTTCACACTTGACCCCGACATATCTACCTGCTGCATCTCTTGTAGCAGGTGATCTATACGTCCAAGATGAGCCGATCCATGCTGTTGCGAGACTCGTATTTCCTGAATTTCTCTTTAATATCTTGCAGAGTTGAGGCAACCTTAGGATTGCCTCCCATTTCATTTATACTTAGTAGAGCTTTAGCCAAAACACATTTAATTGTCCAATAAGTATGAATGGATTGGTGGAATAGGGAAAGCCTTGCTCTGGTGTTGCCAAGATCTTTGATAAACTCCATTTCCTTTTCCTGGATTTCTATGTCCTCTTTTATGTTACTTTCTCTATCCCATCCAGCTATCAGATTCTTAACCTGAGATGGATTCCCTTCAGAAAATGCATCAAAAAGGCTTTCCATGACCTCCTTCTTAGATTTCCTTTCTCATTTTCCAGTGCGGGTTGTGGTTGTTGGTTGTTTTTGTTTCCCTTTTCCTTTGTCTTCCTTTTTCGCCATCTTGGTCATTGAATTTCTTTGACAATGATATTGACATGTACATAATCTATAGAACGTTGTGTATTGTGACAGAGTGTAAATAGCTGTTTTGAATAAGTAATCATTAGCAGGACCCACATACGTGACCATATTGAGGCCACCTCTAGCCAGGTGGTAATGCATGGTCACCCCACAACACATTAACATAAGAATTGAAAGAAAAAAGTTGACATACAGGGGGAGGAAATTTTTTTGGAACTACACAACCTCTACCCAGAAACCAAGACAATACATGGAGAGTTTCTTGATACTCTGCGGGGTTTCTATTCACTGGAGTACTCCCCTAGATTGAATCATGCATGAAAGGGAAGGACAATGACACAGATAATCCCCTTTCATAATCTGAGATGCCACCTTATAGCTAACGAAACTCAGATAATCCTAGATTGACAGAGGGGGCCTTCGATCCGCCATTCGATAATATTCTGAAGCCATCCTGGCCAATTCACGTGTCATGGAGAAGGTAGCGGAAGAGCATTGAGCACAACAGACTAAAACTAGAATAACATAGGTAATAAGACCCACAGAGGAACCTTTGCAACTGACTAAAACCAAAATGACGCATGTATTAAGACCCACAGAGGAACCTTTGAAACCAACTAAAACCACAATGACACAACTATTAAGACCCGCAGCGCCTACCTGACTCAAAACTAAGCCATTTGATAGGAGAAAAATGAATCTCAAAAGCTCATATTGTTCTGAGCAGGTCAGACAACCATTAATCGAACAGAAACGACAGCCAATAATGCAGAGTTGAAAACTAGATTTCAATTTACCATCCGGAACAGAATTGAGTGCAACAAGAATCAATTCAAGAAATGCATCCATTATCAGAAGATAAACATACCACTTGAGAAGTCACAGAGTTCCAATTTTGTTGTTCGTTGTTGCGTTTGCAGCTTCACGTTCACCTCTTGCCTGGAGCTTCAATCGAGAAAGATTGTAGATGTTGCTTTCCTTAACATTCATTATACCTTTCACCCACCAACGTTGTTTCCCAAGCATCTCTGACATGGTTAGTTGGCTTACACATACAAAAAAAGCTTAGATCTCTTTAAAAAGTTTTTTGTTCAGAAAGAAATTTTAAAAATGGTTTGAGTTCTTACGTGAGAGTAAAACAAAAGTTTCAAAAAGTTTTTTTTTAATGATTTTTGAAAAGATGAAATTACAAAAGTAATTTTTATATAAAGAATTTTTATAAAGGAATTTTTTTATATAAAAAATAAAACTTAGCGTTTTATTACAAGGTTATTTTTTGTGCTTTGTAAAGCGCATAAAAAAAGGAATGGAAATTTAGGGTTTCAGAAGTGAATTTTTGTTTAAAGAAAGATGAGCACAAGCAGTTTCCAACCACAAATTTCTTCTTTCATAGCGAAGGATTATGATGTGTGAGCCATTAATATGGAGAGCATGTTAAAAGCGCATTATGTTTGGGATCATGTCAAGTTTGGGTTTGCAGACCCTCAAAATGATGTAGAAAAATGAGCCTTGAATAATGTAGAGGGGGAACAATGGAAGAAAGACAAAAGGAATAATGCATAAGAGTTGCTTCTTATCCAGTTGGGAGTGGACTGAGTAGTGTTCCAGAAGATAATGATCACGTCTTTAGTGAAGGAAGCATTGGAAACTTTGGAAACAAGCTCTCAATGTATGGAAAAAGTCAATATTGTTAAATTGGAGAATACTAGGAGAGATTTTAAAAGTGTGCAGATGAAGGAGACAAATGAAATTGATTCCTGTATAAATAGGGTCATGTCTGTTGTAAATCAGTTAAAAATTTATGGTGAAGAAATTAAAAATCAAACAGTGATTAGTAAGGTCCTTAGATCTTTGCCTACCAAGTTTGATGTTGTGGTAGCAGCCATAGAAGAAGAAAAGGATTTGGAAAAACTGAAAATTGATCAGCTGATGTGATCACTTCTATCGCATAAGGCAAGGATAGACAGAAATAAGGATTCCACTTTAGAAACTACTTTCAAAAGTCAAGTTTCTATTTCAAGAGGTCGATGCAGACGCCGATCGAGAGGCAGAGGACGAGGCAGAAGGCATGGTGGTAAGAGAGATGGTCAAGAAGAGAAGTAACATGAAAGTGGAAGCAGCAGCAACATAAGCTTAAACAATAATTATAGATCTAAAAAATCAAAGGTGAGATGTTATTATTGCAATAAATTTGGTCATTATGCTCGTGATTGCAGGAAGAAGATAATTGATCAAGGAAACTAGAGAGCTAGTGTTAGTACAGAGAATATTAACTCCATGTTCATAGCATGCAACAAAATGCATGAACCGTCTCATAAGGTGTGACTATTAGACAATGGTTGCAGTAACTACACGATTGGCAACAATAATTTGGTTGCAAATTTGGATAAATCTGTGAAGACATAGGTAAATTTGGGGATTGCCAAGACTGTGGATGTAGATGGAAAAGGAGTGATCAACATTCTGACCAAGTAGGGGGAGCCAAAGCCAATATTAGAGGTATATTATGTTCCTGGTCTCAAACATAATTTGATAAGTGTTGGTCAATTGATGCAGAAAGGATATAGAGTTATCTTTTAGGGGCAAGAGTGTGTTATTTATGAAAAACCGCCAAGAAAGCAGCTGATAGAAAATGTGTAGATGACCAGGAACAAACTATTTCCTTTAATTATGAATTACAATGATCAAGTTAGCTCTTTTAAAGTTGCATGTTCTAATGGTTACTGGTTATGACACTTTCAGTTTTGACACTTGCGCTTTTATGGTTTAAGATTGTTGCACCAGAAACAGATGGTCAGAGGATTACCTCCCATCAAAGAAACTGCTAGTACTTGTGAGTGTTTCATCTTGGGAAAGAAACATCGTGAAAGTTTTCAGAAGGGAGTTTCATACAAAGTAAAGAAACCACTTGAGTTGTTGCATACAGACTTGTGTGGACCTATGAGGACACAGTCGATTGGTGGAAGTTGTTACTTCCTCACTTTTATCGATGACTATAGCATAAATACTCGGGTTTAATTTTTGAAGAAAAATTCTGAAATTTTTGCAAAGTTCAAAGAGTTCAAAGCCTTAGTAGAAAACTAAAGTGATCGATAGATCATGGTATTGAGATTAGATCGTGGTGGAGAATATGATTTGAAAGCATTCCATGAGTAATTCAAACAACATGGAATCAGAAGACATTTTACAACTAGATACACACTGCAGTAGAATGGTGTAGAAAAGAGAAAGAAAAAAAAATAATGAACATGAGAAGGACCATGTTGAAAGCAATAAACTTGTCAAAAGAGTATTGGGCAAAATCAGTTTCATGTGTTGTTTATTTGATAAAAAAGTCACCTACAAAGAGTGTGATGAATATAGTTCCAGAAGAATCATGGTCAGGAATATCATGCAGCGTATCTCATCTCAGATTTTTTGGATGTATAGCCTATGCACATGTGCCTAAGAAGATAAGAGGAAAATTGGATAATCAAAGTGAAACATACATATTTATTGGTTATAGAGAGCAATAAAAAGCTTACAAATTGTATAACCTTGTCACCAAGAAGACAATAATTAGCAGAGATGTTTTGTTCAAAGAACAAGAGTCATGGAATGGGACTATAGACAAAACAATTAATGGACAAGCATCATTGATGGAGGAGGGTGATGTAGCAGAAAAAGAGTAGCAAGAATCAAAAGGGTAGACACCAAACAGATTCACACCAACAAAGACTCCAATATTTTCATAGCAGCATGGATCTTCAAGTAGATCAACAAACGAGAATTCTCCAAGCATCCAATCAGGTGATGAATCAAGCAATGGTAAGAGAAATATGAGAAGTTTGAAACATTTTTATGATGATTTGGATGTTAGTTAAAATTTTGCATTGTTTTCATTCCAACCTTCTTCGTTTGAAGAAGAAATCAAAGATGAAAATTGGGTGCTAGCCATGGATGAAGAGATTGATTCTATTGAAAAGAATGATACATTGGATCTGGTTAATTTACCAAATAATAAAAACTTCATTGGTGTGAAGTGGGTGTACAAGACTAAGTTGAATGAGAAAGGTGAAATTGATAGATTTAAAGAAAGACTTATAGGAAAAGGATTCTTGCAGAAACCATGATAGACTTTGGAGAAACGTTTGCTCTGGTAGACAGATTGGATATGGTAAGAGCAATTCTAGCCACAACAACTTAGAACAAGTGGAAAGTATATTAGATGGATGTCAAATCAACCTTCTTGAATGGAATTCTAGAAGAATAAATTTATTTGCAACAACCTCCAGGTTATGAAGTTGAAGGTAAAGAAGATAAAGTTTATAGGTTGAACAAAACTCTCTATGATCTCAAGCAAGCACCTAGAGCATGGTATATCAGAATGTACAGTTACATGATCAAGAATGGATTTTGCAAAAGCAACATTGAGCCTACCTTGTACACAAAGGTAAATGAGCATGGACAAATTTTGATTGTTTTCTTATATGTTGATGACATGATTTTTACAGGTGATCTTGAGCTACATGAATTTAAAGTAGCCATGATGAAAGAATTTGAGATGATAGATCTTGGTCTCATGAAATATTTTCTTGCAATAGAAGGTCAGCAATCAGAAAAATGAATTTTTATTTTCCAAAATAAATATGCTAGAGATTTGTTGAAAAGATCCAGGATGGATAATTGCAAACGTGTACCTACACCAATTGCAACAAGTACAATGTTAAGTAAGGATGATGAAATATCAGATGTCAATCCAACTGTATTGAAAATATTGGTTGGCAGCCTCATGTATCTCACAGCTACAAGACTAGATATTATGAAAGGAGTGAGTTTGATTTCCAGATTTATGGAGACTCTAAAAGACACACATTGGAGTGCAAAAAAAAGAATTCTTAGATACATAGCAGGAACTAGAGATTGTGGCATAATGTATGTAAGTACAGAAAAGAAAGATTTGATTGGATTTACAGATAGTGATTTTGTAGGTAGTTTGGATGATAGGAAGAGCACTTTTGATTATGTGTTTCATCTTGGTTCAAGTTTTGTGTTTCATCATATTTGTGTGATTTGTGCCTTTTCTCTTTTGTCTTTCCAACATTATCGCAGTGCATGTTTCCTATCATTTTCTTGTACAATTTGATGTGGTTCCTTGGGTATTTCTATCCCTTTTTAAATGTTGCTGATTTAGCGGCCTTGAACGCGATCTGATGAGAAATTCAATGATTCAATTTCTCTTTTTTACACATTAGCCTTTTCCTCCAAAACTAGAGAGAAAGTTATATGTTTCTTTTTTATATGGGCATACTTCAAAGGGACCAACTTTGATTGAGTGCTTGATGTTGCCCCTGAGCTAGAGAGAAAGTTTTATGTTTCTTTTTTATATGGGCATACTTAAAAGGTACCAACTTTGATTGAGTTCTTGATGTTGCTCCTGATCCATATAGCTTCAGTTCTGAAATGGGTAGTTTTCACTTCTTCCTCCATGTATCCTAGAACACAGTATAAAAAAAACACACAAGACAAATTGTTGTTGTGACAAAGTTTTCTTTTTAAATTCCCAGAAGGATTTCAAGAATCTGGAACTAGTAAAATAAAACAATAAAGATAATATTACTAATAGAAATGAGGAAAATAATAACTGGAAATTTGAATAACTGTAACTCACATTACACCGAAATTATAATATCAAATCATGTCACTGTTATAAGGTTCCATTTTCCATAATACCTATACCAAGTAAGAAAAGAAATTTCAAAAACAACTGTCTATCATATAACTGGAGAAAAACAAATATAAAGTGTCATATAACTGGAGAAAAACAAATATAAATCTGCAAACTATAATATATAGAGTATAATTCATTCATTTCCCATGAGAATAAAACATTTGCAAAATGCGAGGATAAAACATTGGCAGAATGTCCTCTGTTAAAAGAAAGAAAAAAATATAGAGACACTATACCAAGTAAGAAGAGAAATTTAAAAAAAAATGGTCTCTCATATGTATGAGAAAATGAAAATCATGATACCAATTCTTCAAACTATAAGAAATAGAGTATAATTCATTCATTTCTCACTAGAAGAAAACATTGGCAGAATGTAAGTCGACGAGATCCTGTCTGGAACGGAAAATATGAAAGAGGTCGGAAAAGGGAAAAATTTGAGTAAAACCTTTGACTAGTACAATGCAGTCACACACCTTTGAATCTTTGATTTCTATATCAAAAAAGCCGAAAGGGAAAACAAAAATTATCACCTCTATTGTTCGAAACCCTAGCTAAAAAAAGGAAAAATAATTTACCCGAGGCACATCTCAGCTTTGAGAGAATCTGTGAATAAAACAAGAAAAGGGGAAAACCCTTTCACTTGTGTCGAAGAAGAATTAATTTTTTTTAGTAATTAACCTATTTCAAAACGGGGATCTTACCATCAAGTTGTGAAATCTAGAAGATACAGCGAAAATGACACCACAAACCCTCCCAAGAACACTACAAGAAGAATGAGATATGGTAACTAAATAGAATATTCTATTTTCTCTTAACAAAAAAAAGGAGTTAAATCCTAGTCGAAATGCACAGAAGAAAAGGAAGAGTTGAAACCAAGATCAAAAATTCTCTAGGTGAGCATGAGTGACCAAGAGAAAACTTGTAAGAAAATGTAATAGGGTTAGGGTTTAATAACTCTTCTTTCCAACTATCTTCCCCTGATAATCCAATGGTTGAACATCATTCAATAGTCTAACATATGATTTAACAGCTTGAAGTAATGACATGTAGGCACGAGAGGAGTTCTTCTGAGTTCTTCTCAAAGGAAACACTTTAAGTGTAAATTAGCCGTAATAATTATAATATGATAATAGTTATAAAATTATTTTTATATAATGTAATCATTAACATATATTGATAAGTTTGAATTAATATTTTTTTATTTTAATTATATAATTATTAAATAATTAATAATTATTATTTAATTTTATATGTATTTTATATATAAATTTTTTTTGTTAAAACAACCAATAAGTGAAACAACTATCAAATTTTTACTTTTATCTATTTTGTGTTAAGAAATGCATAAATAATGGTGGGTAGTAACTCCGAGTAAGTATGCTTAATTACATATGGATTCTATGCATTTTGGTGGATTTTTTTTTTTTGAATTATGGTAGGCAGTAACTCTAAGTGAATATATTTATTTACATGAGTATATATTTATTCATTTATATTAATCCATGTCATGTAAATAAATTTCATATAGAATTATAAACTTGAAATAGATTTACATAAATTTTGAAAGAAATTTTATAATACAACTAATATTAACTCAATTGCTTTTATGTATTGATTCTAAAACTAGTATTGACGAATTAATTTCATTCTCAATTCTAATTGTTCTTCTTTTTTTTCAACTTGGTAAGTTTGTGCAATTATTCTTCAACTAGATCCACATTTGTGCTCTAATAATTTTACATGGTATCAGAGCCTAGACTCAGGTTCGATTCCCACGAGTTGTGGTTGAGGGGGATGTTGATTCCCCCGAGCTGCGTTTGAGGGGGGTTGATGGAGTAAGCACCGCACCTCCATGGAATCCATAATTCCCACCCTGGGGATCCTAGTTACTGGTTTGGAAGTTTACCAATACCTATGGGTTTTGGTGTAACAGAAAACCTCTTCAGTTTGTGCAATTATTCTTCAACTAGATCTGTATTTATGCTGTAATAATTTTACTTGGTATCATAGCTACAAGGGTTTGGATAAGTTGCATGAACAAGTTTTTGCAGGTTTGAAGAGCATAGAATTGGAAATTGTTCGAAGATTTCATTTTCAAATCAAAATATTCGATAATTTCCACAATGGAGTTCTTATTTTCAATGATTCTTACTCCATATAACTACTTCCAATGGAAGCCAGAGATTTTGCTTCACCTAAGAGGAAAAGGCTTGTATCAGATAGTTATGAATACGGAAGCTGAACCTAATTCCATCGTTGAAAAATCCAAATACTTCAACAGGATGGACGAGGCTTTTGGTCTTCTATTTTTTTCCATATCTCCATTTTTGTGTTTCTATGTGGACACATGAAACACTCCGAATGAGGTTTGGACAATCTTGGAGAATTTATTTGGAAATAAGGATGAGATGCGGGCTCATATTCTCAAAAATGAGCTAAATTCCTTAGATCCAAATAACTTCGATAATATTCAAGATTTCTTTACGAAATTTAAATCATTGCTTCTACAACTACATGATTGTGGGATCGATAAATCAAAATATGAAGGTATTAGGTCCCCATATCACTAGTGTAGTCTCTTATTGTTATTAGTGTAGCCCCATTATTGTTATTGTTGTACCATTGTAACACCCATATTGTTTTTTTTTTTTTTTTCTAAATAAGACTAAGTTCTATTACTGTAAGAAGATATGGTACATACAGAGGTGAGCCTTCTCAGGCCGGACGAGTTTCAGCAAAATAACAAAATAGGCGCTGCCCACAGGGGGAAACCAGCATGATAAGAGTTTGATTGCTGCCTCACAGGAGGAAACCAACATTACACAAAAGACATTAAAAGTGTAACATTTTGGACCCTCAGTAAACTGAGACCTAGGACGATAACAGTGAGTATATAGGCCCACAGGCCAGAAATTCTGAAGATTCCATCTGGACCAAAACTTTGGCTTGAAAGAAACAAAAAAACTGAGAATTCTAAATACCATAATCGTCGGAGGGGGGTTCTTCCTCGATACGACATCCAAATTCATAATCCTCATCATCCTGGGTGTGATTCGCTGTTGCAGCTCCGTCGTTCTGCGCCATGTGCATGCTTGGGCGACCAGTGCTGCTACCGCCATGCTTGTCTCCCTCTGCATCGCGTGAGCCTTTCTGCACAGCTGAGCGGAGAGCGCGGTCAGACTCAGGAGGGCGGAGCTGAGGACCCGGAGAAGTTGAAGAAGAGCCAAACTGAGGGAGCTCCTTGAACTTCACTGTGATTGTGGCGACCACCATGGGTTGAGAGGTGAGGCAGGGGAAGTGAAACAAAGCCGTGGCTGGATTAGCAAGGTGGGCAGATTCAGCAGTGCGAGGTTCGGTGGGTGGAGGAGGAAGAGGGACACCAGGCGGAGGAGAGGGAGGGCGATGGAGCGGCAAGGTTCGGCGCCTGTTCGAGGCTCGAGGGGAAGCACGCTGAGGAGAGACAGAGACCGGAGAGCTCGAATTGGAGGGAGACCGGCGCCTGGAGGCAGACCTGGCTCGGGTGCTGCCTCTGCGGCATCTGAGCCGGTGCCTGAGCCGAGGCATGATCAAACGAGGAGGATGCAACAGGGGCGGAGAGAAGCGCAGCGAATGTTGCAGAGACGGGCCAGGCGAGAAGTTCAGAGGTGGACCTGCAAGAAGGCATAAAGTACTCTGAGAGAAATGAGAGCCAGGTGTGAATTCTACACAGCAATGGATGCTACATCTTCGACCCAAGGCAGTTCGAGTGCTGGCGATCGTGGCTTCCTGAGGACAGCCAGAGCTGAGAGGCGCAATGGAGTTATACATTGTGACAGCCCAGAAGTAAGGCTGAATGCAGCATCGAAACATCGAGAATGCGGTTATGCTCCTGCAGGTGGAGGACGGCAGCGAGTAATGGGAGAGACCTCGGCTTCCCCACCGGCTTGAATGCCAAGTAGGTTGGTGTGCCTTGGAGTAAATACAACCATGGTGAATTGAATGCGGGTGGCCGGCGTCCATATGGGTTTGGCACGCGCCGACCCGATTTCCTTTATCAACAGCATTCACCCGCATCCGGGTGTAACACCCATATTGTTATTATTGTTCCCTTACATTATTATTTTTAGGCCGGCTAGGATTATATTGTGACCCCATGGACTCCTATATATAGGAGGTTTTTTCATTTGTATCATCCAAGAATTTTTCATTTATGTAATTTATTGGAGGTTTCCCCCTCGAAGTGGTTGATTTCTAAGGCATTGATATCTCTTTTATTCTATTTTTGGAGCTGGTTTCATAAAATTTGGTATCAGAGGTTTTGATTCTAGGGTTTCGCTGCTCCAAACAGGTCATTGTGGAATTTTCTCTATAACCTTTTTTCAATGAAGGTTCAAAAGCTGAAATTTTTAGAGAGAAAAGCCGAAATCCTCAGGAATGTTGTGTACAAATTTCAGATCTTGGTTCGCAATATTTTCAAAAATATGATATGTGGAAGTTAAGGTTTTTTCAGGCTCTCAAATTTCACCTAAACAGGTCATCGTGGAATGTTCGCTATAAATTTTTTATACGGAGGTTCAGAAGCTAAAATTTTTATAGAGCGAAGCTGCAATCCCAAGGAACTTCCTGTAAAAATTTTAGATCTTGGTTCACAATATTTGTGGAGATATGATCTATGGAAGTTAGGGTTTTTTCAGGCTTCTGAATTCCATCTCAAAGAGGTGACCTTGGGAAAATCGACATAACTCTCTCTCTCTCTGAGAATCAGATTGGAATTTTGTGAAAAGAGGCTGCAATTACATGGACTGTAGTTTCATGTATATCAATTTTAGAGCCAAAGGAGGAAACAATTAGACATGGCACACCGTACAAGTGTGCTCTACTAAACCAGTCCATAATTAGGTCATTGTGGGAGATTTGGTATAACTTTGCCTTGAAGTATCCAAATCAGGTCAGACCTATGGTGTTATCACCCTAATTTTTTTTTTAAACTCTGTAAGTTTACACTGTTTTGGTTATAGTTTTCAAATAGGTCTTGAGTCACTTAGTCTTGATAAAGGGTAGGTCTTAGATTTAGAAGTCTCAAAGCTCATTTTTCAATTTCAAATAAAGTCTTTTAAGTCTCATTCCATGATTAAAAGTCTTATCATTCATTTAGAAATCATGGAATTAATTTTCAGATGAAATTCCTGCAATTAGCCACAAAACCACAGTTTCGTAGCGTGATCAGTTCAAAAATTGGGTTTTGCATTTACTTTTGTAGCGCAAATTGCGAAAAATACACTATGTGTGTTACGAACGCATGGATTCTTAACAGGTCATGTAAAAACCCAGAAATCGTCAGAAATCCATTAAGTAATGATGAGGTAGCATCATGGTGAGTTAGTTAGAGGTCATATTCGAGGTACTTAACCATTCATATCCATTATTATCATAGCATGGGTTTCTTATTGGAAATTGGGATTTCAAATTTCGAAAACTATTTTCTGTTCTAGTCATTCCAGTCTACATTTGCTCGTACTGAATTGTGAAACATCTCTATTTCAAACTCTGAAGTATTAGAGTTAAGCCTGTATTTGTTCAATACTAAGGCTATTTTCATACACAATCAAGCGAGGCTGCCAAATCAAATCAAGTGAGGCTATTCCCTTTTTCTTAAGCGAGGCTACCAAATTAAATCAAGAGAGGTTGTTTTATAAATTCCGAAGGAATCCAGCAGAGTTTTTCTAAAACAAACATGGCTGAGGAGAAAAAGAACCATAGAGGAGGACACTATTTGAGATCTGAACCTGAAAGCGCAAAATTTTTAGTTGAAGATCAAACAGTCATGGATGCTTTCAGTAAAGAAGGTTGTTTAAAATTCTGTGAAAAGTTGCAAGGTGGACATACTCAGGTATCCAAAGAGTTTGCATTACATTTCAGTGGGACCAATACAAAGGTTTTAATGTTAAACATGTCAGTGACACCTGAAATCATAGCTCTAGTGACTGAAATACCTAGAGGACAGGAAACTTGTTTTAAGGGTTTTAGATTCGATATGGAGGCATGCAAGATGTTATGAAGCCAGAATATACAGAGATGGACCTGAACAATTCAGTTCCCAGAAAATTTATTAAGGATAGCTATTTTAAACTACTGTTCAACATCCAAAGATATTTCACATGCGAAGGCAGGTACCATAAAGTCTACACTTATCATTTCAAACTCCTATTACATTTCATAGGTATGATATCACTGGATTTTCCATTTTTTCTATATAGAAGTATTGCTAAAATGGCTGATAAAGTGTAAGAAAAATCCGAGGGTTGTGAAACATCTCTGTTTCACCATGGTTTAATTAAACTGTTGGTTTTAAATGAGCTCCAGAAGATTATTATGGACTGGTCTTCTTTTCTTTTTATAAGTGGATTTGAAATGGAAGCTCTAACCCCAGTTAAAAACCCTAAGGAAAAGGAAAATCCATCACCATCAGCAAAATTCAGTCAACCAGCAGATATACGGACAAGAAGGTTTGTGAAATTGAAGCCAAGGAAACAAGTGAAAGATAAGGTAGAAAGAACACGAGTGATTCTTACAGAAACTCCTTCACCTGCAAAACAAGGATTACAAAGTAATAAGGAAGCTAAAAAAAAACTAACAGCTGGTAAGCAAGTAGTT
Organism: Pinus albicaulis; assembly: GCA_034641835.2. Classification (NCBI taxonomy): domain Eukaryota; kingdom Viridiplantae; phylum Streptophyta; class Pinopsida; order Pinales; family Pinaceae; genus Pinus; species Pinus albicaulis. The sequence continues at coordinate 27,716,743 of CM076577.1, forward strand.
CAAAGAATAACAAGGAGTCAAGCTGCAACATCAAAAGGAAAGACAATAGCTTCAGGATCAAATGACAGTCCAGGATTGAAAGGAAACTTGGATGACATACTGCATGCAATAGACATAGAAGAATCACCTATAGTGCAAGCTGATTTCCTAGGAATAAATGAAAGCAAACAGAAAAAGATGAAATCAGCAAAGAAGCTAGAGTTCAAGGTGAAGATGCAACATTTTTTTTCCAAGCTAGGAAGCCTGTAACTAGACATTCCAAAAGACTCAAGGAACTTAATGCTGAAGTTGAAGAAACCAATAAAGCAGCTACTGTTCTTGAAAAAATAGTTGATCTTTCCTCACCTGTGGTAGAGCATGCAGAAAACAGAGTAATTATAGCACAAGAAGAAATGAGCAAATATAAAATCCTAGAGGAGAAGTTAAGATCAGCAAACCATAAGATTGCTAAGTTGAAGAAAAGAGCCAAAAAACATGTCATTGAGAAAACAAAATTTAAAAGGATGAAAGTTGTTTTGGAAGGTCAAATAGTCTCCAAATCAGAAATACCAAGCAGTGAAGAACAATTCTTCACATCGACAGTCCCAACCGTTAAGGAGGAAAAGTTTGTAAGAGTGATCAACACTCATTTGAGAGCTAGCAATAGAAGGTTAAGAAGACAGGTGGAAGATCTGGAGATACAATTGACAAGGTATCTGTCTCAAGAGAGGTTAAAGGGGCAGTGAAACAGAATGATAAATCCATAAGACAATCTCTGATCAAAATGAAGCCAAATTTTGATGAAGGTTATGTTTTCAAGGTCATATTGATGTGTTTTTGAAATAAAACCAATACCCTTAAAGTTTAAGTATCTCCAATGTATGCATTTTGAAGGTAGTTTTGAAAAAACTGCTTACACAGCAGTTTCGTAGTGTAAATAGTGCAAATCTGATGAAATGTGCTACGAAACTGCTGAAGTAGTCTTTATCATATTTTCATCTCAAATTTTGAGGGAATTTTGGTGAATTTTGTTTTTAAATTGCTAGTGGAAGTGTGTTAATGGAAAATGAAGGCTTCCCTGAAGAAAAAAATTCAAAAGCATAAATGAAAAGGAGCTAAACACTGCGCTACGAAACTATGCTGCTTTTGTAGCGCAGGTTTATTCTTACCTTTTTGGCATTGTTTGAAGTTTAGATTCTACACAGTGGGAGAATTGAAGACATATGGTGTTAATATTTGGCAACAAGAGACATGTAGACATGATTCATTAATGGTCAAAGTGCTCAAAACAGATAAGGGAATCAAAGGGCCTAAAAAATAGGAAGACATGTTTCCTAAATTTTAGGAGAACATTATCATCAACAACATGCCATACATCAAGTTAAAGATCATCATCCAAATTCGACTTCATGGGAGTGCAGGTGGCAAAAGATGTAATAAATAATAGATAAGGTTGTTAGGAGGGTATTAAAGAGTTTTAGTCCTATTAGAAATAGGACTTTTCATTAGGCTTATAGTTGTCAATTTCTAATAAATGACATGTTTATGATTAGAGAAAATGGTCGAACTCTATGAGTTCGATGTATCTAGTGGAGAAGAAGGAATCCTATTTTGTAAATTTTCTATAAAGAGCATAAGATCGAAATCCAAGAGGTTGGACATTTTTATTAGTAAAGACTATGTTTTGTATGTAATGGTTTTTTCAGCTTAATATAGAGTTCTGTTTAGACAACTCAAGATTCATGAGGAGTTCTTGTCTATTATTGTTTTAATGGAATTCTTCAATATTTCTATCTATAGTGGTGTTTGTTTATGATACTTAGAATTCATTCATAATGCTCTAACTTCCTTCATATACAAACTGCCTGTGTTTCACTGTTCTATATGTTTTACTCCCTGATTTGAACTCCAAATGCCTTGACTTCCTTGCCAAATAGACTGTGATGTTTTTGTTGAAGTTACCTTGACTCCATAGCCCAATGAATGTTTGCTAATGTGATTTACAACCAATTATATATTATATCTATTTTACTTTAGAGTTAGCCATCTACTTAGTTATCAAAAATCATAAGCTTTTTAGAGAGCCCTCTCAGGTTGAGGAGGCTAAGCCTCAACCAAAAGATTGGTTTGAAACAGTTACACAATGTTTATTTGATGAGCAGCCCATTATGCCTGATTTTGTGATAACATTTTGGTGCGTCTGCCGGGAGCCTCAAGATTATACTTTCCCGAAATTTTGAAGCTGAACTTCTGAAGGTAGCAAGAGCTCAGGAAGATTTTCGAGGCTGCATCTACCTTGGCGACTCCACAGATCAAATAATCAATGGGAAGGTGACTCCACTACTTGAAGATCAGTAGCATGATGAAGTTTCAAGATGAGTTCCATGACAAGAATAAATGCCAAGTATGCTCCTATGAATTCGTCTCATATCCCTAGTTTTCCAAATCCTATGCCAAAGGTTGAATGGTTATATGATCTTCCAATATTCAAAGATGAAAAGAAAGACAATGATGCTCTTCATTTGGTTAGATTCCATATGCATGTACATAGTCTTAAGGTTCAATTCCCTGAGGATTGTTTCATGAAGATGTTTATGGCCACTTTGGAAGGAAAAGCATGGTCTTGGTATGAAAGCTTTCCAAATGGTTCATTATATTCTCTTGCTGATTTTCATGTTGCATTTTATGAGATGTATGAAGAGTGGCATCCCTCCTTATTGCTGGTCAAAGACTGTTGTAAAGATTGTGTGAGTTTTATTGAATGTTTGGGGAATTTATATGAAGATGATGATTTCATGGATGAGGAAATTTTAGAAGCCCTTCATGACAATCCCTTTCATCACCAAGAAGAAAGTATAGCCCCTTTCATAGATGAAAATGAAACCCAGCAGGAGTTTATTTATGAAAATTATGATACATCCTCTGAGTTTGATGAAAGGTTGCAGTAGACTTGTCAGTCTTTTAATCATCAGGACTATGAGAATCATTTCAAACAACAAGAGGAAATATTGGAAAATTCTTTCTACAATCCTCAGGTACAGGAAAAATTTGAGTCTTCATGTCATTTCTTGTATCAGCCTACATCAAATGATGATTACATTAATGAAGAAGTGGGTGAAATTTTTTCTTTATCCTTGTCTTCTAATCTGAAATCATTTGAGTGCAAGTCATAATATAAGATTCTATTTGTGGATGAAGTTACTAGGAACATTGAAAAGGAAATTGAAGTTTTAGAGGGTTAAATTCAATCTTATAGGCTTCAAGATCAAGATCAGTATTTTCAAAAGCTTTCCATGCTAGAACACAAAGAGAAGGTGTTGCTTCCTTTTTTTTTGAGATTGAGGAAAAATACACTATTTTTGAAAATCAATTTGAACAGCAGTTTGAGAGTACACAACTGAAGTCTTATGCGGTTGATCAAAGCATGGATGAGTTGCCCAAAGTTGCAGAATGTCATAAGAAGCATCAAATATAGCATGTCTTCTTTGATCCTATAGTTGAATACATGGAAGAGTTCTACAGTCCACATTTCCAGTTATATTTTCATTTTGAAGATCAGTTACATCTCGTGTTGCCTTGGTCATCTCAGTATCATGTTTAATTCTGGTCCAAGTGTAGTCAAGAGGTTCAAGCGTCAGATCAGATCAATGACTGGCTTCCTTGGAAGTTTCATGTTCCTTGAATTACAAATGGAGATTGCAGCTTCTAGGGTAGGTAGGAATGTGTGAATAAGCTCAAAAGTGAATGAGCATATTTTTAGTAGATACAAAGTTGGTTCTTCTGTAGTGATCATCAAGCTTGAGCCCAAGGTTAAGGTCATTTAAGCTTGAGGAGAAGCTTAGAAATTTCAAAGTTATTTCTAATTTGGTTAAGAAAATGGATCAGCAGGCAAAGAAGGAGCAGGAGCAGGGATCTGGATTAGAAATCCAAGTGATGAAAGTAAGTTCTTTTCCTATAAACTGAACTTTGATTGTATGAATAACATGGATGAATATAAGTCCTTGATTTTGGGTCTAAAAGTGTTGAAAATAATGAAGGCTCAAAACATTTTTGTTTTTGGAGATTCAGAATTAGTCATAAAATAGATTGAAGGTGTTTATCAAACAAAGGACACAAGGATGAGAGCATATAGAAATCTAGTTTTGGACATGTTAGAAAAATTTCAAGCCTATTTATTCACTATCAAAACTAGAGAACAAAACTCCATTGCTGATTCTCTTGCTGTCTCCGCAAGCCTTTTCATTATTCCTATGCGCTCCACTGAAAAGTATGAAGTTGAAGTTCACCATAGACCAGCCATTCCTGATAATATTATTCATTGGAAAGTTTTTGAGGATGATCAGCAGGTGAAAATTTTTATTGAGTTGAAAGAATAATTTGAAAATATATAAGTAGATCAGCAGAACATGTTAGTTGAATCTAAAGGGAATTATGAAGTTTTACAACTAAAGAATAGTTCCATACCAAAGGGACTAATGCCTATAGAATTTTTTTTTGGTCAGAATGATGTTTTTAAATCCCCCAAGATGCAAGCTGATGATGAAGAAGTTGAGATTTGTAACCTTGGTACTATAGCTATGCGCAAAATGATCAAAATTTTAAAATTTCTTTCAACTGATATGAAGTTTAAATATGTTGAAATGATGAAAATATTTATAAATGTCTTTGCTTGGAATTATGATGATTTGAAAGAATATGATCCCTCCATAATTCAACATACTATTCTCATAAAGGAAAATTAAAGACCTTTCAAGCAGAAGTTAAGGAGAATCAGCCCACTTCTAATGCCTTTTATTGAGAAGGAGGTTAAAAAAATCTTTGATGCCAAAATCATAGTCCTAATCAGATTTTCAAAATGGCTTGTGAATTTGGTTCAGGTTAGGAAGAAAAGTGGGGAAATCATAATATGCATTGATTTCAAAAATCTGAATAAAGCCTCCCTGAAAGATAATTATCCCCTCCCAAATATGGATCAAATTTTGCAGACTATTGTCAGTTCTCAAAGAATTTCTATGCTTGATGGTTTTTCAGGTTATAATTAGATCCTTGTGCATCCTGATGATCAGGAAAAAAAACAGCCTTTACTACACCATGGGGTATTTTTATGTACACCTAAATGCCATTTTGTCTCATGAATGCAGGAGCTACTTTTCAGAGGGCAATGGACATTGTATTTTCTGAAGAAAAGGACAAGATGGTGGTTGTGTATCTTGATGACATAATAGTATTTTCAAGGAAGGAAGAAGATCATTTGAAACACTTGGAAAAAATTCTACTGAAATGTAGAAGGTTTGGTATCTCTTTAAATCCCACCAAAAGTTTTTTTGCTTTAACTTCAAGTAAATTGCTTGGGCATATCATTTATAAAGATGGAATTAAGATTGATCCAAGCAGGGTCAATGCAATTCAGAAGGTGGATTTGCCAAGAAGTAGAAAAGAGATTCAATATTTCCTTGGAAAAGTTAATTTTGTAAGGCATTTTATTCCTAATTTTGCTGAGATTGTGAAGGAAATAACAAGGATGCTGAAGAAGGGAGTTGATATTAAGTGGACATCGGAGGCAAGAAATTCATTTGAAGAGATCCAAAGAGCACTCACATAGGCACCAATATTGATCAGTCCTGATTTTTCCAAGGAATTTCTATTGTTTACCTTTGCATCAGAGAATACTATCACTAGAGTTCTACTACAAAAGGGATAGCAAGGTATTGAATAGTCGATTTCTTTATTTAGTAAGACATTAGGCAATGCCGAATTGAAGTATCATATCTTAGAAAAACAAGCCTATGCTTTGGTGAAGGATGTCAAATATTTCAGAATTTATATTTTGCATTCTCATATTGTGGCGTTTGTTCCTAATACTGTTGTGAAAGACATTCTAACTCAAGACGACCCTGATGGTAAGAGGGGGAAATGGATTGCCAATTTTCTAGAATATGATATTGAGATTAAACCAACAAAATTGATCAAAGGGCAAGGCTTGGCAAAGCTGATGGCACAATCAAAATTTGTTTGTCTTGATATAAATTGGATTGCAGAAATATCAGAAATTTCACATGAAGATGAGGAACTAGTTCCTATTGAAGAAAAATATATCACCTCAAATTGGTACAAGGAAGTTGTTTTTGTCCTACAACACCATAAAGCACCTGCTGATTTAAAAAAGACCAAAGCAAGGTTTGTTAAGATGAAATCCTTGAGATATTTCATATTTGACAGAAATATGTTTTGCAAGGATACTGGTGGAATTTTGTTAAATTTCTTGTTGGAAGAAGAGGCTGAAAAAGTCATTGAAGAGTTTCACAAAGGGGATTTTGGAGGTCATCATTATTGGAAGGCAACAGTGAAAAAAATTCTGAGAGCAGGATTTTATTGGCCAACAATGTTTAAGGATATATAGAACAAGGTTGTTGCCTGCCATGAATGCCAAGTTTTCAAGGGTAAGAAGAAACTTGTACCCTTACCTCTGATGCCTATTTATGTAGAAGCACCATTCTAGCAGTGGGGACTAGATTTTATTGGAGAGATGCATCCATCATATTCAAGACAACATCGTTGGATTCTTAAAGGGACTGATTACTTCACCAAATGGATTGAAGCAATCCAAACTAGGAAAGCTAATGATTCTGTGATTATCTCTTTCTTAGAAAATAATATCTTGTCTACATTTGGTTGCCCCATGAAGATTATAACTAATAATGCTCAGGAATTCAAGTCTAAGAAACTGATCATTTTCTATCATCAATATCATATTACTCTTGGGCATTGTACTGCATACTATCCACAAGGAAATGGCCTTGCTGAATCTTCTAACAAGAGAATTGTAAGGATTATTAAAAAGGTATTGTAGGAGAATAAGAAAGCTTGGCATTTGAAGCTTAAGTATGAATTATGGGTTGATAGTATATGCACAAAGAGGTCAATTGTAACTTCACCTTATGAATTAGTATATGGCACTGAGGCTATTTTTCCTACATCACTAGGAGGACCTATTATGAAGCTGATTCAAGGGATAGAAGAAGAACCAAATGCAATCCAGAGAAAAATTAATCAGATAATAGCTCTGCAAGAGAAAAGGAATGAGGTTTATGACAGTAATCAACAATCTCAAAACAGAATCAATATGACATTTTATAAGAAGATCAAGGAAGAAAGTTTTCAAATTCAAGATGAAGTGCTGAAATGGGAGGCCAGAATTGAAGAGAAAGGAAAACATGGTAAGTTTGAAAACTTATGGAAAGGTCCATTCAAGGTAGCTGCTTTCCATGGAAACAATAATTATATACTGTAGGAGATAGATGGAAAACCATATGCTGGAGGACCTGTGAATGGCAGGTTTTTGAAGCATTGTTCTTCCTAAAATCTGATGGATGATTCATGTCATTGTATATATTTCATTTTACAAGTTTTTATGCTAATAATGACAAGAAAAGTCAACAAGCTTGAGCCCGAGGTGAAGGCCATTAGAGCTTGAGGAGGAAGCTTGGCAATTCAAAAGTTTTTTCTGTTTTTGTCAAAAAATGGATAGAAGCACTAGAGCTACTAGTTCTTAGTGTACCGCAGGGGCACACTATCCAAAGTGGAGCCACTGTTATCACCCTAATTTTTTTTTAAAACTCTGTAAGTTTACACTGTTTTGGTCATAGTTTTCAAATAGGTCTTGAGTCACTTAGTCTTGATAAAGGGTAGGTCTTTGATTTAGAAGTCTCAAAGGTCAATTTTCAATTTCAAATAAAGTCTTTTAAGTCTCATTCCATGCTTAAAAAGTCATATCAGTCATTTATAAATCATGTCATTAAGTTTCGGATGAAATTCTTGCAATTAGCTACAAAACCGTAGATTCGTAGCCTGGTCATTTCAAAAATTGGGTTTTGCGCTATGAAAGCACTACTACTTTCATAGAGCAAAGTGCAAAAAATACACTATTTGTGCTACGAAAGCGCGAATTCTTAACAAGTCATGTCAAAACCCAGAAATTGTCAGAAATATCTTAAGTAATGATGGGGTAACATCATGGTGAGTCAGTTAGAGGTCATATTCGAGGTACTTAACCATTCATATCCATTATTACCATAGCATGGGTTTCTTATTGGAAATTGGGATTTCAAATTTTGAAAACTGTTTTCTGTTCTAGTCATTCCAGTCTACATTTGCTCATACTGAATTGTGAAACATCTCTCTTTCAAACTCTGAAGTATTAGAGTTAAGCCTGTGGTTGTTCTATACCAAGTCTATTTTCATACACAATCAAGTGAGGTTGTTCCCTTTTTCTCAAGCGAGGCTACTAAAATATATTAAGAGAGGTTGTTTTATAAATTCCGAAGGAAGCCAACAGAGTTTTTCTGAAATAAACACGACTGAGGAGAAAAAGAACCACAAAGGAGGACACTGTTTGAGATCTAAGCATGAAAGAACAAAAGTTTTAGCTGAAGATAAAACAATCATGGATGCTTTCAGCAAAGCAGGTTGTTTAAAATTCCATGAAAAGTTGCAAGGTGGACATACTCAGGTATCCAAAGAGTTTCCATTACATTTCAATGGGACCAATACCAAGGTTGGAATGTTAAACATGTCAGTGACACCTGAAATCATAGCTCTAGTGACTAAAATACCTAGAGGAAAGGAAACTTGGTTTAAGGGTTTTAGATTCGATATGAAGGCATGCAAGATGTTTATGAAGCCAAAATATGCAGAGATGGACCTGAACAATGTAGTTCCTAGAAACTGTATTAAGGATAGCTATGCTAAACTACTCTTCAACATCCAAATATATTTCACATGCGAAGGAAGGTACCATAAAGTCTACACTTATCATTTCAAAATCCTATTACATTTCACAGGTATGATATCACTGGATTTACCATTTTTCCTATATAGAAGTATTGCCAAAATGGCTGATAAAGTGCAAGAAAAATCCGAGGGTTGTGAAACATCTATGTTTCACCATGGTTTAATTAAACTGTTGGTTTTAAATGAGCTCCAGAAGATTAATAGGGACTGCTCTTCTTTTCTTTTTATAAGTGGATTTTAAATGGAAGCTCTAACCCCAGTTAAAAACCCTAAGGCAAAGGAAAATCCATCACCATCAGCATAATTCAGTCAACCATAAGATATAGGGACAAGAAGATTTGTGAAATTGAAGCGAAGGAAACAAGTGGAAGCTAAGGTAGAAAGAACACCAGTGATTGTTACAGAAACTCCTTCGCCTACAAAACAAGGATTACAAAGTACTAGGGAAGCTAAACAAAAAAAAACAACTAGTAAGCAATTAGTTTAGAGAATTACAAGGAGTCAAGCTGCAACATCAAAAGGAAAGACAATAGCTTTAGGATCAAATGACAGTCCAGGATTGAAAGGAAACTTGGATGACATACTGCATGCAATAGACATAGAATAATCACCTATAGTGCAAGCTGATTTCCTAGGAATAAATGAAAGAAAATAGAAAAAAATGAAATCAGTAAAGAAGCTGGAGTTTAAGGGTGAAGCAGCATTTGTTTTCCAAGCTAAGACGCTTGTAACTAGACATTCAAAAAGAATCAAGGAACTTAATGTTGAAGTTGAAGAAACCAATAAAGTAGCTACTATTCTTGAAAAAATAGTTGATCTTTCCGCACCTGTGGCAGAGCATGCAGAAAACAGAGTAATTATAGCACAAGAAGAAATTACCAAATATAAAAGCGTGGAGGAGAATTTAAGATCAGAAAACCATGAGATTGCTAAGTTGAAGAAAAGAGCTAGAAATCATGTCATTGAGAAAACATAATTTAAGAGGATGAACTATGTTTGGGAAGGTCAAATAGTCTCCAAATCAGAAATACCAAGAAGAGAAGAACAGTTCTTCACGTGGATAGTCCCAACCATTAATGGGGCAAAGTTTGTAAGGGTGATCAACACTCATTTGAGAGCTAAAAAAAGAAGGTTAACAAGACAGGTGGAAGATCTCGAGATAAAATTGACAAGGTCTCTATCTCAGGAAAGGTTAAAGGGGTAGTGAAACAGAATGATAAATCCACAAGACAATCTCTGATCAAAATGAAGGAAAATTTTGATGAAGGTTATGTTTTCAAGGTCATATTGATGTGTTTTTGAAATAAAAACAATACCCTTAAAGTTTAAGTATCTCCAAAGTATGAATTTTGAAGATATTTTTGACAACACTGCTTACACAGCAGTTTTGTAGCGCAGATAGTGCAAATCTAATGAAATGCGCTATGAAACTGCTAAAGCAGTCTTTATCATATTTTCATATCAAAATTTGATTGAATTTTGGTGAATTTTGTTTTGAAATTGATGGTGGAAGTGTGTTAATGGCAAATGAAGGCTTCCCTGAAGAAAAAAAATCAAAAGAAGATTTCAAAAGGAGCTAAACACTGCGCTATGAAAAGCGCTACGAAACTGTGCTGCTTTTGTAGTGTAGGTTTATTCTTACCTTCTTGGTATTGTTAGAAGTTTAGATTCTGCATAGTGGGAGAATTGAAGACATATGGTGTAAATATTTGGAAACAAGAGACATGTAGACATGATTCATTAATGTTCAAATTGCTCAAAGCAGATAAGGGAATCAAAGGGCCTAAAAAACAGGAAGACATGCTTCCTAAATTTTGGGAGAACATTTTCATCAATGGCATGGCTACATCAAGTTAAAGATCATCATCCAAATTCGACTTCATGGGAGTGCAGGTGGCAAAAGATGTAATAAATAATAGATAAGGTTGTTAGGAGGGTCTTAAAGAGTTTTAGTCCTATTAGAAATAGGAATTTTCATTAGGGTTATAGTTGTCAATTTGTAATAAATTACATGTTTATGATTAGAGAAAGCGGTCAAACTCTATGAGTTCGATGTATCTAGTGGAGAAGAAGGAATCCTATTTTGTAAATGTTCTATAATGAGCATAAGATCGAAATCCAAGAGGTTGGAAATTTTTATTAGCAAAGACTGTGTTTTGTATGTAATGGTTTTTTTAGCTTAATACAGAGTTCTGTTTAGACAATTCAAGATTCATGAGGAGTTCTTGTCTATTATTGTTCTAATGGCATTCTTCAATATTTCTATCTGCAGTGGTGTTTGTTTATGATACTTAGAATTCATTCATAATGCTCTAACTTCCTTAATATACAAACTGACTGTGTTTCACTGTTCTATATGTTTTACTCCCTGATTTGAACTCCAAATGCCTTGACTTCCATGCTAGATAGACTGTGATGTTTTTGTTGAAGATACCTTGACTCCATAGCCCAATGAATGTTTGCTAATGTGATTTACAACCAATTATATCTTCTATATTTTTTACTTCAGAGTTAGCCATCTACTTATTTATCAAAAAACATAAGCTTTTGAGAGAGCCCTCTCAGGTTGAGGAGGCTAAGCCTCAACTAAAAGATTGTTTGAAACAGTTACACAATGTTTACTTGATGAGAAGCCCATCAGGCATGATTTTGCGATAACATGTGGCATTCAAAATAAGATTCAAGGGGATACTACAGGACCAAATTTCAGATATTGAAGATCCACAATTACAGGTATAATCCAGTATCAATATCGAGCTGCTCAAAATTGCATAAGTCTTGTTTGAAAAATCAGTTTTAAGTTATTCCAAGGGAATTTTGAGCATATTTATTAGTAGTGGGTTCTAAAATGCCCCCTAAAAATATTTCAACACCCATTAAGCCCTCAGAATACACTAATATGACTCATGAAGATGAAGAATTGCAACATGATCTATCAAAATTACAAGAGCAAGTGCACCAAATTTCGCTCTCGCAAAGAGCAACAAAAAATGAAATGGAAGTTTTGAAGAAAGGCATTGAAACAAATATGGATGGTTTGAAGAATAATATGGATCATTTGAAGAAAGGCATGGAAGCTAAGATGGATGGCATGGAAGCTAGAATGGAAGCTGAGATGGATGACTTGGAAGAAAAAATGAAAGACAACATGGAAAACATGAAGAATGATCTAAAATAAGACATGAAAGGTTTTAAAAAGTTGATACAAGAAATGTTTCCTAATGGAGAAAATATAGTAGAGGAAACTCATGATGAGAAAAAAAAAATGTTAATTGTGATTTCATAAACTCTAATGTTGGATGGAAGAACCACCATATTCCAAAGATGGATATGAGGAAGTTTGATGTCAAGGATCCCGTAACCATTGAGGACTTCCAAAAATTGAATATAAGGGTAACTAATATTCCCGAGGAACATAGGATTGATGTCTTCATAGGGACTTTAAAGGATAACATCCAACATGAAGTTCGTGTTTGGGAACCTGATTCATTAGAGAAGGCATTCAGGTTGGCAAGAAAAATTGAATGTAAAATTATGGTGACAAGGAAGCCTACCACTCACACCTATAAATATGGAAGTGTTGCTACTCCTAAATTTCCACAACCTACAAGGTTGAAACCACAACAATTGGAAGAAAAAAGAGCAAAAGGGATTTGCTACAGCTATGATAGAAAATACACTAAAGTTCATAAGTGTGCTTAGAAGAAGTTATTTTACATAGATTGTGAAGAGGAGGAAGAAAATGAACAAGAAACTTCAAAAGAAGAGGATATACACCAGGAACCAACCCTGTAAGAAGAATAAATGAGTCTGACCATATCGTGTTATGTGTTGGCAGGAATTACCACTCCTCAAACTCTCAAGATAGAAGGACATATCAAGAAGAAAAAGGTAATAGTGTTGATTGATTCAGGTAGTACCCATAATTTTATTCATTGTAAGGTAGCCAAGGAATTGAATTGTCTGCTATACCCAACACCAAAATGTCAAGTGATGGTTTCAAATGGAGGAACTATAAATTTCTCTGGAAAATTCCATAATATCAAGTGAAACATAGGGGAATATGTATTGAATATTCCAATGCTTTCCATTCCAATGGGAGGTGTTGATGTTGTACTAGGAGTACAATGGTTGCAATAGTTGGGGAGGATAGATTTTAATTTTCAACAGACTTTCTTGAAAAAAAATTTGGAAGGAAAGAAATAGAATTACGGGGTATCATAGAGAAGCTGAGAAAGATAATAAACTCTAATGTCATGAAAAATCTTTTGAAGAAATAACAACGAGGTGTAATTGCACAATTATGCTTACTAGAAATTCCAACATCAAAATCATATATTTCTCCAGGTCTCCAAAAAGTCTTATACAATCATTCCAAGATGTTTGAAACTCCCAAAGGACTCCCACCTATTCATGATCATGATCATGTTATTCATTTGATTCCAGGAAGTGTTCCTCCAAACATCAGGCCTTACAGATATCCTTACGTTAAAAAGAGCGAAATTGAATGTTAGGTCCCTATATCCATAGTATAGTCCCTTATTGTTGTTAGTGTAACCCCCTTATTGTTATTATTGTACCCTTTTAACCCCAATTTTGTTATTATTTTTCCCTTAAATTATTATTGTTAGGTCGGCTAGGATTACATTGTGGCCCACTAGGATTACATTATGGCCCCATGGACTCTATATATAGAAAGGAGGTTTTGTAAATTGTATCATCCAAGAATTTTTCATTCATGTAATGTATTGGAGGTTTCCCCCTCGAAGTGGCTTATATCTAAGGCTTTGATATCTCTTTTCTTCTATTTTTGGAGCTGGTTTCACAACATTTGGTATCAGAGCTTTGGATTCTAGGGTTTCGCTGCTCCAAACAGGTCATTGTGGAATTTTCACTATAAATTTTTTTCTACAAAGTTTCAGAAGCTGAAATTTTTAAGGCATGAAGCCGAAATCCCGAGGAACATCATCAAAACATTTTAGAGCTTGGTTCACAATATTTTTGGAGATATGATCTGTGGAAGTTAGGTCATTTTTAGGCTCCTAAACAGGTCATCGTGGAATTTTCACTATAACGTTTCTTCTACAAAGTTTCAGAAGCTGAAATTGTTATGGTGTGAAGCAGAAATCTTAAGGAACATCGTCAAAAAATTTCAGAGCTTGGTTCGCAATATTGTTGGAGATATGATCTGTGGAAGGTAGTGCTTTTTCAGGCTCCTGAATTTCATCTCCAAGCGGTTATCGTGGGAAAATATTCATAACTCTCTCTTTGAGCATCGGATTGGAGTGCCGTAAAAATTGCTCACAATTACACGGACTGCATTTTTTTTTCTATCAATTTCAGATCCAAAGGATGAAACAGTTACACATGACAAGTCGTACAAGTTCGCTCTATTGAACCAGTCCAAAATTGGGTCATCGTGGGAGATTGGATATAAATTTGTCTTGAAGAATCCAAATCATATCAAACATGTGGCATTGGAAAGAAGCTTTAGAGGGCTACTAAAGGGATGAATTTCAGATATTGAGGTTCTACAATTATATAGATAATTCATTTCAATATCAAGCTCCTCAAAATCAAGTAAAAGGTGTGTATTTTTTTTCCGAATTGCATAAGTCTTGTTTGAAGAATCAAGTTGAATTGATTGCAAGGGCATATTGTAGAATAGATATCAGTATTGGATTCTAAAATGGCCCCTAAAAAGAATTCAACACCCATTAAGCCTTTGGAAAGGTCTACTATGACTCATGAAGACGAAGAATGGCAACATGACATATCAAAATTACAAGAGCAAGTGCAACAAATTTCGCTCTCGCAAAGAGCAACAAAAAATGGCATGGAAGTTTTGAAGAAAGGCGTGGAAACTAAGATGGATGGTTTGAAGAAAGGCGTGGAATCTAAGATAGATGGAATGGAATCTAGGATAGATGGCATGGAGGCTGGCATGGAATCTAAGATGGATGACATGGAAGCTAAGATCGATGACAAAATGGAAAACATGAAGAATGTTCTAAAAGCAGACATGGAAGGTTTGACAAAGTTGATACAAGAAATGTTTCCTAATGGTGAAAAGATAGTAGAAGAACCTCATGATGAGAAAAAAATAAATGTTAATCATGATTTCATAAACTCTAATGTTGGCGGGAAGAACCACCATATTCCAAAAATGGATATGAGGAAATTTGATGGAAAGGATCCTGTAACATGGATACTACAGATGGAGCAATATTTTGATCTCCATAACGTGCAAAACACACAAAAGGTACACATTGCAACTTTACATTTAGAACAAAATACATTTGTATGGTATCAATGGCTTTGCTCCAGTAAAAATATTGTCACTTGGTCAATTTTTACGGAGGAAATGATAGCACATTATGAGGATACAAAGAGCAACACCTTCTTTAGCCAATTGATAAATCTCAAACAAAAGGGTTTAGTGGGGCAGCACATTGAGGACTTTCAAAATTTGAATATAAGGGTAACTGATATTCCAGAGGAACACAGGATTGATCTCTTCATAGGCACTTTAAAGGATAACATCCAACATGAAGTTCACACTTTGGAACCTGATTCATTGGAGAAGGCATTCAGGTTGGCAAGAAAAGTTGAATGTAAAATTATGGCGACAAGGAAGCCTACCACTCAATTCTATAAAGAAGGAAGTGTTGCTACGCCTAGATTTCCATAACCTACAAGGTTGACACCACAACAATTGGAAGAAAAAAGAGCAAAAGGGCTTTGCTACAGTTGTGATAGCGAATACAATAAAGGTCATAAGTGTGCTGAGAAGAAATTATTTTACATAGATTGTGAAGAAGAAGAAGAAAATGAACAAGAAGAGGATATACACTAGGAACCAGCCCTAGAAGAGGAATAAATGAATCCGACCATATCGTGTCATGCACTGGCAGGAATTACCACTCCTCAAACTCTCAAGATAGAAGGACATATCAAGAAGAAAAAGGTAATAGTGTTGATTGATTCAGGTAGCACCCATAATTTTATTCATTGTAAGGTAGCCAAGGAATTAAATTGTTTCCTATACCCAGCACCAGAATGTCAAGTGATGGTTGCAAATGGAGGAACTATAAATCTCTTTGGAATATGCCATAATATCAAGCTAACCATGGGTGAATATGTATTGACTAGTCCAATGCTTTCCATTCCTATGGGAGGTGCTAATGTTGTACTAGGAGTACAATGGTTACAATCTTTGGGGACGATAACTTTTAATTTTCAAGAACTTTTCTTGAAATTTTTAGAAGGAAAGGAAGTTGAATTACGAGGTATTGCAGGGAAGCCAGGAAGGATAATAAGCTCTAATGTCATGACAAAGCTTCTAAATAAAGAACAACGAAGCGTAATTGCACAATTATGCTCACTAGAAATTCCAACATCAAAATCATCTATTTCTGTAGATCTCCAACAAGTCTTGGACAATCATTCCAAGTTGTTTGAAACTCCCAAAGGACTCCCACCTATTCATGATCATGATCATGCTATTCATTTGATTCCAGGAAGTGTTCCTCCAAACATCAGGCCTTATAGATATCCTTACATCCAAAAGAGCGAAGTTGAACATATGATTGCAAAAATGTTAAAGGCGGGTATAATTCAACCGAGTCAAAGTTATTTCTCTGCTCCTATAGTATTGGTACACAAGAAGGATGGATCATGGAGAATGTGTCTAGATTATAGGGAGCTCAATAAGCTCACCATTAAAGATAAATTTCCCATTCATGTGATTGATGAATTATTGGATGAATTACATGGAGCAATTTATTCTACCAAGTTGGATCTTCGTTCAGGATATCATCAAATTAGAATGAAGACTGAAGATATTCCAAAAACAACATTTCGAACTCATGAGGGTCATTATGAATTTTTGGTCATGCCTTTTGGCCTTACCAATGCACCTTCTACATTTGAAGGGTTGATGAATTCCATTTTCAAACCCTTCCTTAGAAAATTTGTGCTAGTATTTTTTGATGATATAATAATCTACAGCAGGTCTTGGAAGGAACATGTTCAACATGTTGAGAGGGTGCTCAAACTATTGGAGTAGAAACAATTATATGCAAAAAAGTCCAAATGTTTCTTTGGAGTACAAGAGGTGGAATATCTGGGTCATATTGTATCTCACGAGGGGGTTAAAGTGGACCCTAACAAAATTAAAGCCATTAAGGAATGGAAAGTTCCCATAACCATAAAGCAGTTGCGAGGATTTCTCGGGTTAACAGGGTATTATCGCAAGTTTGTTAAGAATTATGGGAGAATAGCAGCACCTCTAACAACATTATTGAAGAAAGATGCATTTTCATGGACTCTTGAAGCAACTAAGGCCTTTAAACATCTTAAAGAGGCAATGTGCCTAGCACCGGTCTTAGCTATGCCAGACTTCACAAAAACCTTTATTGTGGAATGTGATGCCTCAAGAAATGGAATTGGTGCTATTTTAATGCAGGAAGGAAGACCCATTTCTTTTGAAAGTCGTCCAATCAAAGGAAAGTATTTACAAAACCCTATTTATGAGAAGGAAATGTTAGCAATACTGAATGCACTAAAGAAATGGCGAACTTACCTAATGGGAAGACACTTCAAGGTAAAAACTGATCATGATAGTCTTAAACACTTTTTGGAACAAAGACTATCTTCAGAAGAGCAGCAAAAAGGGTCACAAAGATGTTGTGTTATGACTTTAAAATAATCTACAAAAAAGAAAAGCTTAATGTTGTTTCAGATGCACTCTCAAGAAAGAATGAAGAGGTGGAAGCATTGATTTGTGCCATTTCTATTATCCAACCAGATTGGATAACTGAAGCAAGAGATGAATGGAAGAAGGAAAAAGATGTATGGACACTCATTCAAAAGTTGCAGAAAGATCCTAGTACATCTGATACATTTAGTTGGAAAAATGATTCCTTATGGTACAAAGATCGCTTATATCTTTGTAAGAATTCCCAACTAAAACAAAATATTCTTCTGGAATTGCGCACTTCTCCTTTAGGAGGACACTCAGGATTTTTAAAAACTTACCACAGGGTGAAGAAAGAATTTTTTTGGGATGGCCTTAAATCTGATATTCGAAAGTTTGTGGCGGAATGTTTGGTTTGCCGGCAGAATAAAGTGGAAACAATTAAGACCCCAGGACTTCTACAACCTTTATCCATTCCAAGTCAACGTTGGGAGGAGATTTCAATGGATTTTATCACAGGTTTACCTAAGTCCGAAGGAAAGAGTGTCATCATGATGGTAGTTGATAGACTTACCAAGTATGCACACTTTTGTGCATTATCTCATCCATTTAAAGCAAGTACAGTTGCTACTACATTTATGGACAAAATTCAAAGGCTACATGGAAGCCCAAGGGTTATTGTGAGCGACAGAGATCCCATTTTTACTGGAAATTTTTGGACGGAGTTATTTTCTTGTTTGGGTACTCAATTAGCTCATAGCTCATCTTATCATCCTCAATCTGATGGTCAAACTGAGATAGTAAATAAAATTTTGGAAGGATATCTTCGTTGTTTTGTATCTGATAAACAAACACAATGGGTCAAGTGGTTACCTCTCGCTGAATGGTGGTATAACACTTCCTTCCATACTGCAGCAAAAATGACCCCATTTATGGCACTTTATGGATATCATCCACCATCCATCACATCATCTTTAAGGAAAATTCGAAGGTTCAAGCAGTGGAAGATCACATCGAGCATCAGCAAGAAGTTCTCCAACTCTTAAAGGATAACCTGAATTTGGCACAAAATCGAATGAAACAACAGGCATATCAACATCGCAGCGAGAGAAGTTTTGATGTAGGAGATTGGGTATTTTTACGGCTACAACCATACAAATAAATGTCCCTCAAGCAAGCTAAGAAGGATAATAAATTATCACCAAAGTACTATGGTCCTTACAAGGTGTTGCAAAAGATTGGTACTATGGCATACAAATTGGAGCTTCCTGCTTCTTCGCGAGTACATCGAGTTTTCCATGTTTCATGCTTAAAGAAGGTTATAGGTGAAAATCTTCCAGTTCAAACAATATTGCCAGAACTTGATGAGGAAGGAAAAATAATATTGGAACCTGAAGTGGTCATGGAAACAAGAACTCGACAGCTACGGAATCGATCAATTTCAGAGTATCTCATCAAGTGGATGAACTTACCCACTGAAGATTCTACATGGGAGGATGAGAATTTTATACAGAAGCACCCAGAGCTACTCAAGCGTTGAGGACAACACTTTTTTGAAGGAGAGGGGCATGTTAGGTCCCTATATCAATAGTATAGTCCCTTATTATTGTTAGTGCAACCCCCTTATTGTTATTATTGTACCCTTGTAACCCCCATTTTGTTATTATTGTGCCCTTAAATTATTATTGTTAGGTCGGCTAGGATTACATTGTGGCCCACTAGGATTACATTATGGCCCCATGGACTCCTATATATAGAAAGGAGGTTTTGTAAATTGTATCAACCAAGAATTTTTCATTCATGTAATGTATTGGAGGTTGCCCCCTTGAAGTGGCTTATTTCTGAGGCATTGATATCTCTTTTCTTCTATTTTTGGAGTTGGTTTCACAACATTGAACGTATGATTGCAGAAATATTAGAGGTTGGTATAATTCAACCTATTCAAATTTTTTTCTATGCTCCAATAGTATTGGTGCACAAGAAGGATGGATCATGGCGCATGTGTATGGATTATAGGGAGCTTAATAAGCTCACTGTTAAAGATAAATTTTCCATTTTTGTGATTAATGAATTATTGGATGAATTACATGGAGCAATTTGTTTTACCAAGTTGGATCTTCATTCGGGATATCATCAAATTAGAATGAATACTGAAGATATTTTGAAAACAGTGTTTTGAACTCATGAGGGTCATTATGAATTTTTGGCCATGCCTTTTGGCCTTACCAATGTACCTTATACATTTCAAGGGTTGATGAATTCCATTTTGAAACCCTTCCTTAGAAAATTTGTGCTAGTATTTTTTGATGACATACTAATCTAGAACAGGTCTTGGAAGGATCATGTTCAACATGTTGACAGGGTGTTCAAACTATTGCAGGAGAAACAATTATATGCAAAAACATCCAAAGGTTTCTTTTGAGTACAAGAGGTGGAATATCTGGGTCATATTGTATCTCATGAGGGTGTTAAGGTATACCGTAACAAAATTAAAGCCATTAAGGAATGGAAATTCCCCATAACCATAAAGCAGTTGCGAGGACTTCTCAGGTTAACAGGGTATTATCACAAGTTTGTTAAGAATTATGGGAGAATAGAAGCACCTCTAACAACATTATTGAAGAAAGATGCATTTTCATGGAATTGAGAAGCAACCAAGGCCTTTGAACATCTTAAAGAGGCAATGTGCGTAGCACCGGTCTTAGCTATGACAGACTTCACAAAAACATTTATTGTGGAATGTGATACCTCAGGAGATGGAATTGGTGTCGTTTTAATGCAAGAAGGAAGATGCATTTCTTTTGAAAGTTGTCGAATCAAAGGAAAGTATTTATAGAAAGCTATTTATGAGAAGGAAATGTTGGCAATACTACATGCACTAAAGAAATTTTGACCTTACCTAATGGGAAGGCACTTCAAGGTAAAAACTTATCATGATAGTCTTAAACAGTTTTTGGAACAAAGACTATCTTCAGAAGAGTAGAAAAAATAGGTCATAAAGGTGTTGGGTTATGACTTTGAAATCATCTACAAAAAAGGGAAGGTAAATTTTGTTGCATATGCACTCTCAAGAAATGATGAAGAGGTGGAAGCATTTATTTGTGCAATTTCTATTATACAACCAAATTGGATAACCGAAGCAAGTGATGAATGGAAAAAGGACAAAGAAGTGTGGACACTCATTCAAAATTTGTAGCAAGATCCTAGTACATCTGATACATTTAGTTGGAGAAATGATTCCTTATGGTACACAGATCGCTTATATCTTTGAAAGAATTCCCAACTAAAAGAAAATATTCTTTTGGAATTGCACACTTCTCCTTTAGGAGGACACTTAGGATTTTTAAAAACTTACCACAGGGTGAAGAAATATTTTTTTTGGATGGCCTTAAATCTGATATTCAAAATTTTGTGGCAGAATGTTTGGTTTTCCAGCAAAATAAAGTTGATACAATTAAGACCCCGGCTCTTCTAGAGAATTTATCCATTCCAAGTCAACGTTGGGAGGAGATTTCAATGGATTTTATCACAGGTTTACCTAAGTCCGAAGGAAAGAGTGTCATCATGGTGGTAGTTGATAGAATTACCAAGTATGCAGACTTTTGTGCATTATCTCATCCATTTAAAAAAAGTACAGTTGCTACTGCATTTATAAAAACAATTCAAAAGCTACATGGAAACCCAAAGATTATGGTAAGCGACCGAGATCCCATTTTTACTGGAAGTTTTTGGATGGAATTATTTTCTTGTTTCGGTACTGAACTAGCTCATAGCTCATATTATCATCCTCAATCCGATGGTAAAAATGAGATAGTGAACAAATTTTTGGAGGGTTATCTTCATTGTTTTGTATATGATAACAAACACAATGGGTCAAGTGGTTACCTCTGGTTGAATGGTGGTATAAAATTTCCTTCCATACTGTAGCAAAAATGCCCCCATTTATGTCACTTTATGGATATCATACACCATCTATCACATCATCTTTAAGGGAAAATTATAAGGTGCAAGCAGTGTAATATCACATCGAGCATCAATAGCAAGTTCTCCAACTCTTAAAGGATAACCTAAATTTGGCACAAAATCAAATGAAACAACAGCTAGATCAACATCACAGTGAGAGAATTTTCGATGTAGGAGAATGAGTATTTTTATGGCTACAACCATACAAAAAAATGTGCCTCAAGCAATCTAATAAGGATAATAAATTATCGCCAAAAGACTATGGTCCTTACAAGCTTCGTTCGACGGGCGATGTTGGAGTAATCACCGCACCTCTATGGAATCTGTAATTACCACCCTGGGGATCCTAGTTACCAATTTGGAAGTTTACCAATACCTGGGGGTTTTGGTGTAAGAAAAAACCTCTTCAGTTTGTGCAATTATTCTTCAACTAGATCCGTATTTGAGCTGTAATATTTTTACATGGTATCAGAGCTAAAATGGTTTAGAGAAGTTGCATGAACAAGTTTTTGCAGGTTTTAAGAGCATAGAATTGGAAATTGTTCAAAGATTTCATTTGAAAATCAAAATATTGAAGAATTTCCACAATGGAGTTCTCATTTTTAGTGATTCTTACTTCGTATAACTAATTCCAATGGAAGATAAAGATTCTGCTTCACCTCATAGGCAAAGGCTTGTATATGATAGTTATGAATATGGAAGCTGAACCTAATTCCCTCGTTGAAAAATCCAAACACTTCAAAAGGATGGACGAGGCTTTCAGTCTTCTATTGCTGTCCATATCTCCAACATTGTGTTTCCATGTGGACACATGCAACACTCTGAATGAGGTTTGGACAATCTTGGAGAATTTATTTGGAAAGCAGGATGAGATGCGGGTTGATATTCTCGAAAATGAGCTAAATTCCTTAGATCCAAATAGCTTTGAGAACATTCAAGATTTCTTTTTGAAATTTAAATAATTTCTTATACAACTACATGATTGTGGGATTGATAAATAAAAATAGGAAGGTCAATTGATCCTTTATATTTTGTCTAAATTAGGCCCTGAATATGTTTTTTTTGTTTCCGCATTTCATACAATTAGACTTGCAACTGCATAAAAACAGAAAATGCCCAAATTTGACGCATGTATTGAGTTCCTTATTCATGAGTAGGATAAGCTCATAAAAATGGGTTCATTAAAGTCTCTAAATGCACATGCACTTTCCATGCATGAGAAACGAAATTCTAACATGAAACCAAATCAGCAATACAAAGGCAAAGGAAAGGCAAGAGATCCAGATCGAAGAAAGGGAGGAAATCCAAAACCTCCAGATGATTCTTCCAGCTCCAAGGGCAAGAAGGGAAAGAAAGGAAACTTTAAGTGTCCTTATTATAATAGAGGTTATCATCCTGAATTCTCTTGCATGCAGAAGACTATTGATCTGATGGAAAATAATCTTCAACAAAATAATCTTGGTCATCACATTCAAGAAAGTGCCAAGAAGAGGACGGAGGAAAAACCATCAGAAACAAGGGGTAATGGCCATGCTTTGATTGCTATTAATTCTACACCACAAGAATGGATCATCAATTCAGGAGCTTCACATCATATGGCTTCTTCAAAGGAATAATTTTCTTCTTTACATGCATACTCAGGACCTCCTATTCTCATGGGGGACAATTCTGCAGTTGTAGCAACTGGACAAGGAAGAGTGCAATTCGAAGATGGAAGTTTTGAGAATGCCTTTCATATTCCAAGGCTTTCTATGAATCTTCTTTCAGTGTATCAGATGAGACACACAGGTACTGGAAGGAAAGTGGAATTTACACCGAATTCTATAAGCATTTATGACATGCAAACCAACTTGAAGATTACATCTGGCAAGGTAAATGATCTAACTCATCTGTATACATTTTCTAATTTTGTTCCTTAGTCAGATTCTATTTTGCTACTTACACATGAAAATGAAGAAAGTATGATTTGACATGAGAGATTTGGGAACTTGAATTTCATATATATGCGGCAACTTAGCAAGCAAGTATGGTCAAAGGATTTCCGGCCATTGAATTTTGAAATGGTGTTTGTAATGGATGTGCTCTTGGAAATCATCCACAAGACAAGTTCGAGAAGGGGCATGCATGGAGAGCCTCTTCACCTTTGGAACTTGTACATAGTGATCTCATGGGTCCATTTCCAATACTTTCAATGAGCAAAGAAAGATATGTGTTGTCATTTATAAATGATTACACGAGATTCACTTGGGTTTACTTCTTGAAACTCAAGTCTGAAGTTTTTCAACATCTAAATATTTTCAAAGTGCATGCAAAAAATCAGTCTAGAAAATGCATCAAGATACTCCACATAGATAATGGGATAGAATATGTCAAAAAATATATCAAGAATATTTGTAATGAAGAAGCCATGCAGTTGCAGCATACAGTTCCTTACACTCCACAACAAAATGGGGTGGCCTAAAGGAAGAATCGATTTTTGAAAGAGATGGCCAATTGCATGTTGCATGCAAGATCTCTTTCGTCCAAATTGTGGGTTGAAGCTATCAATTGTGCCTCATACATATAGAAAAGATCTCCTCATAAATTTGTTATTTGGAAAACACATTTTTAGGCTTGGATTGGCATGCAACCTGAAGTCAGTCATTTTAGCATTTCGAATCTCGAGCATGGCCCCACATTCCTATAGAGAAGAGAAAGGCCTTGGAGCCTCAAAGTAAAGCATGCATGTTTGTTGGATATTCTGATGAAGTCAAAGGGTACAAATTTCTTGATATCAACACTGAAGAGATATTTATTGAAATGAGTGTAAAGTTTAACGAAGATATTTTGCATGCACCAGCATATGAACTTTTTACCAAGTTTCCATCACCACTCATTGATGAGCATGTAGATGAAACTTCAGATCAGAATTTTGATGAATATGAGCCTTTGCGTGTGACACCTATTGGACCACCAATTTTTGAACATCAAGATCATACTTCCTCATGTATTTTGGAATATTCTCGTCCACCTTCAACACAAAAATGGCGTAGCATGAGTGATCTGCTTGATGATCCTGCCTCTATACCCCAGTTTGAGGAAGATCCACAAGCACTCTTAGATATGGAGCCATGCATTCCCATTCATGCTTATATGATGCATGCATCTGATCGACAAACTTATGCAAAAGAAACTGGGCATCCTGAATGGGAGGAAACAATGGATGAGGAATACAACTCTCTCATTGAGAACTAGACTTGGGATTTGGTTCCGCTACCTTCAAATCGTAAACTTGTGAGGTGAAAGTGGGT
This sequence comes from Pinus albicaulis, assembly GCA_034641835.2. NCBI lineage: Eukaryota > Viridiplantae > Streptophyta > Pinopsida > Pinales > Pinaceae > Pinus > Pinus albicaulis. Next base: position 27,741,463 of record CM076577.1, read on the forward strand.
TTACCAGACCAAGAAAGCAACAAATGGCCAAGTTAGTCGATATAATGCACAATTGGTAGAAAACGTTTTTCAACAAGTACGTGGTGTTGACTATGATGAGACATTTTATCCAGTGGTAAAAATGGATTCCATTCGACTAGCTCTCTCCATTGCAGCGGGAAGAGGATGGGAGGTGCATCATATGGATGTGAAGAATGCCTTTCTTCACAGTGATCTCGAGGAGGAAATCTACATGGAGCAGCCACACCGATACATGCACAATTCATCTCTGGTATGCAAACTAAAGAAGTCTCTCTATGGCCTCAAGCAGGAACCTAGAGCATGGTATGAAAAGATGGATTCTAATTTGTTATCTCAAAATTTTGTACGGTGAAAATATGATTCCAATGTTTAGTTTTTGAAGAAAATTTACTCCTTTTTAATCATAATACTCTACGTAGATGATCTTTTAAGAATAGGTAGTTCATCTTTGGTCATTACTGAGATTAAAACTACATTGCATAAGTGGTTTTCTATGACAGACATGGGCTTGCTAAATTTCTTCCTTGGACTAGAGATCCATCAGAGTGATTCTGGGATTACCATTTCTCAACCAAAGTATGCTAGAGATCTTTTTGCATGATTTCACATGAGTGACTACAAGCCAGTAGCCACACCTTTCTTATCATGGATAAATCTTAAGAATGGAAAAGACACACCATTGGTTGATTGCACATTGTACCATCAGCTTGTGGGAAGTATTCTTTATCTCACTCACTCCTATCCTGATCTCTCATATGTCATAGAAGAAGTTTCCAGATACATGTAGGAGCCGCATGAGTTACACTAGAAAGCTGCAAAGAAAATTCTTCGATATGTCCAGGCGAAAATCACCTATGGGATTCATTATGCAAAAAATTGTTCTTTGGATCTCATTAGGTTCACAAATTCATATTGGGATAGAGAAAACATTGATCGCAAGTCAACCTCCAGTTATGTACTTAGTTTGGGATCCAACCCAATTTTTTGGTCAACAAAGAAGTAGGTTACCATTGCTTTATCATCATCAGAGGTCGAGTATAGAGGAAAAATCAATGGCACTATTTAGGCCATTTGGCTACAACATTTCCTATCTAAGCTTGGGATTAGTCTCCATCGTCCAACTGTCATCTGGTGTGATTATCAAAGTATGCTAAAGTTTTGCAGAGATCCAATGCAGTGACGTCAGACTAGACACATCGAGATTCACATGCACTTCATTAGAGAACTCACTCATGATGGGATCATCAATCTTTAGTATTGTTCTAGTTCCGAGTAGATTATTGATATATTCATAAAGAATTTCACTGAGAAGAAGTGTCGATTCCTGTGAGATTGTCTTGGGGTGAAGGACACGACTGCCTAACAGTTGTCTTTTCTCTAATTTTGCATTATATTTTTTTTGGGGGGGGGGGGTTTTTTCCCACTGGTTTTTCCCTCTTTCCTCTTTTCATGCATTTTATATGGTAACCTAAAATGGCCACATTGCCGAGACTCTTTCATTTTGCATCAAACTCACCTAAGTTATGCTTAAGGGGGGTGTTGGTGTACATGCACCTATATTAGCTTTAATTCAACTCTAGAGATTGCATGTGATGTGCACTTGTCTTTAGCTACTTAACTCGAGTGTTGTACATACATAGTTAGCCTGAATTAGCTTTAGTGCAACTCTAGATATTGCATGCGATGTGAACTTATCTTTAGCTAGTTAACTCGAGTGCTTACATGTGATGTACACTTGTCCTTAGCTAATTAACTCAATTGCTTACATGTGGTTTGCACTTGGCTTTAGTTAGTTAACTCTAATGCTTGCATGTGGTGCATGTGCACATTAACAGAACATAAAGAACACTTAGCTTCAGCTGGCTTTAACTATCCATAGTTATTGGATGTACAACAAAGCTTAACTCAATTGCTTTTATGTATTGATTCTAAAACTAATATTGACGAATTAATTTCATTCTCAATTCTAATTCTTTTTCCTTTTTTCAACTTGGCAAGTTTTTGCAATTATTCTTCAACTAGATCCACATTTGTTCTATAATAATTTTATAGGTTTGTTAAATGAAAACGGTGATTTCTTCGAAGCCTATTTTATAGGAAATGCAATATTACATGATCGTCCTCCTCTTGTACAAGGACCAAGAAATATTTTGGTACATATATCTCGGGGATGACCATTGAGAACCAATCATATAATATGTGAGTATCTATCATTTCACACATCCTTCCTCCCTCCTCGGGTGATTGACTCTTTATATTGTAATTACTCATGCATGCTCTTGGTTGCTTGGAGCTCGTCAATGTTTATCTATATCTTAGGTAAGTATGAACAACCAAGGCCGATATCAAATTTTGAAAGACTTGCTAAAAAAAATTAAACAATATGGCAGCATTCATGCATACATTGTAAACACCAAGTTATTTGCTCTACTAAAATACAGAATATATTCAGTGTAGATCTTGGTTGGGTGACTATGTTGAATGCATACTCGTCTACACTTTTTCACATCCAAAGCAGGATGTACTTTGGAAAAACGTTATGGCTACAACATTTATATATCTTAATAAAACCACATCTTTTTAGCTTAAATGAGAAATAAAATTATTTTCAAACTCTATATATGGATGAATTTAAATTTTTTTTCCTAGGATAACGAGAGAATGAGATAACAGGAGGGGATTTGGGAATGGTAGGGTTTAGACAGGACTGAAACCTATCAGGAGGACTCGAGGAAGAGGCATCAGATCTACGCAGCCACTGGTGGACTGTATGGATGCCGCTTCAGGGGGGAGCGATCCCCTCCTACAGAAGAGAACAGAGTAGTAGTCAAGCAGGCTCCCAAGGGGGTTCCACCCAAAATGCATGCCCGGTACTGGGAGCCGAATGGCAAGCCAAAATATGATGACAATGTTTGCCACGGGCATTGAAAAAACCAAGATTCATCATCCCTGCAAATAAATTGGATGGATACAGGACCTATATGAAGGACCATGCATTAATATGCAAATTTATCAGCATTTGGCCAACAGAAAAATATCTATTCAAATGGATACAAGAAAAATGGCAACCCAAGGGTTACATAGACTTAAAATTTGGCCCCAGAGGGTTTCTTATAGTCATATTCACAAATATTTTAGATAAAGAGAGCATATTTGAGTGTGGTCCTTACTTTTATTACAATGTTGGTCTATTTTTACAGTAGTGGGATGAATGTTATAACTCTAATCAGGAACATTTCTTGGTTGCACCAGTCTCGGTTCGGCTCTTCCAACTCCATATGGATTTCTAGGACCCTGAAATTTTAGAAGGAATTGGGAATTCCCTTGGACGATTTGTGAAAATCATGAAAACAATGGGTCGATGTCGGTACACCTATTTTGCCCGCATATGTGTGTAGATGAATATTTTAGATGCGCTTCCAGAATCAATAGAACTTGAATATGAAGGTTAAATTTTGCATCAGCTTCTGGATTACAAACATATTCCATTCTAATGTCGCAGATGCCATGAGTATGGAAACCTTTATAAAACGTTCCCATTGAATAATCCTTAACATATGCAAGGAAAATCACCATAGGAAGCCGAATGGTCACCTGAAAGAGACGATGAATTCAAAATAGTTACTAGTAAAAAGAAGAGCAATAAGCAACATGCAAGCCAAAACAATACTCCAAAATAAAAGAATACTCAAAATCGATATGAAATATTGAAATAATATCGGGAAAATACGAAGGAAGGAGAATAAATTCCTGTAGAATGGAAAGGAATGGTACCCCAGAAAGATCAGAAGGCAACAAGGAAGGCACCACAGGAATCCAATGAAGCAAAAGAGTATGGCCTAGTGGAAAAATCACCAATGGACATAGAATAGAATAGAGATGACCTAAGCTCAGAGGAAGTTGTTTTAAAACGACTCCTACATGAATGGAGGAATCTTAATGATCGCTTCATCCCAGATGATCAGAAGAAGTAGTATAAAGAAAAATTTGAGCAATAATTGACACCCCAATCTCAGAAGCAAGTAATTTCCTTGGAAAACACGCCTTCTAAGGAACTCAATACCCAACCAAAAGGAGGAAAAAATAAAGGGAGGAAGAACCTACACGACTCTATCCAAATGGTAGGTGAAATTTTAGTTAACTCAAGAAATATAATATCGTTAACAACGGTATTTAAACAATTCCATAAATTTAATCAATGAATGTGATCTCCTGGAATATTAGAGGTCTAAATAGCAAAGGAAAACAAAGATATTTAAAAGACATGTTAAGATCAGAAAATCCTCAAGTAATGTTGATACAGGAAACGAAAGTGTTTAGTAAAAAATTGAAGGTATCCTTAAGTCTTATAAACCTCATTATGAAGTAATGACGATAGACTCACGCAAAAGTGTCAGAGGAATAAGCATCCTTTGGAATCCTACAGAGGTAATGGCAGATGGTTGGATTGGCCAGCCTTGCATTCTTACATGACTTTTAAAAAAAATTGGAACGAAGGAAAAGTTACTTATTTCCTCCGTCTATGGGCCTCATATTCTAGGAGAAACAGAGGAATTTTTAAATAGCATAAGAACTCTTAGTAATATGCACACTTAGAAATATTAGTTGCTTGGTGGGGATTTTAACATGATTATGAATCTAACAGTAAAGAAATGAGGAACAAGGAGAGAGGAGCAGAAAATGGAACTATTTTGGGATTTAATCACAGACTTAAAGTTGGTGGATATACCTACTTTGAATGGTAAATATAATTGGAATAACAAAAGAGGAGCTGCTCATGAAGTGGCCTCAAGACTAGACAGATTCATTTCCTCAGAAACGTTAGTCGATACAGACGTGTTTTATGAAGCAGTTATCTTCCCTACCTTGGGGTCAGATCACTGACCGATAAGCATGGAAGTTGACATGAAAGAATGCTAGAAGAAATTTCCATTTAGATTTGAAGCTTTTTGGTTGAGGGATCCCAACTTTTTGAAAAATCCAAAGGATGGTGGGAAGCAAGTCAAATTCAGGGTCATAAAAGGATGCACTCTTTTCAACTTCGGTTGAAAAATATAAAGAAAAAAATAAAAAAATGGAATAAAACTGAGTTTGGTAACATTCAAAAAGATAAGTAAAGGTTGGAAGGAGAAATGAAGCGAGTACAACAAAAAATGATTTCAAATGGAAGGACGGAGGATCTGGTCCTAGAAGAAGGAAACCTCCTAAGCCGGCTAGAAGAATGAAGGAACCAAGAAGAAATATTATGTAAACAAAAAACTCGGGTTCAATGGCTAAAAGAAGGGGATAAAAATACAATTTTTTTTCATATTAAGGCAATGATCCAGAGAAGACAACACAACCGAATATTTTCCCTAAAATACTCCAATGGAAATTGAGTTTTCCAACATAATGAGATGGAAAACCTATTATTAAGTCATTTCAGTGACATACTCACAAAAACTTATCAAAATAGATTATAAGCCATTGAACGAATCACAAGAAACATCATACAAGTGTCAGTAGGGATCAGAACTTGGCTCTCCTGAAGGAATTTTCTTTTGACAAGGTTGAAGAGGTATTTAGAAATCTGCCTAAAAATAAAGCCCCAAGCCCTAATAGTTTTACAGTGGAAATCTACCAAGCTACTTGGGCTTTAATGAGAAATTATATCTCGGAATTGGTGTAAGAATCTCAGCGTTCACAACAAGTCTATCCAGCCCTGAAATCCACCCTTGTCACTTTAATCTCCAAGTAGGAAAACACGGATATTCCGGTGAAATTACGACCTATTTAATTATGTAATTTCATTTATAAGATCTTATTGACAATCATGGTCAATAGATTAAAACCTATTCTTCTGAGCCTTATTTCTCTGGAACAGACTGGTTTTGTGAAAGGTAGACAACTCTTGGATGGTATAGTCACAGCGCAGGAAGCTATTCACTCTCTTCGCACACTCAAAGCGAAAGGTATTATGATCAAACTTGATATCTCTAAAGCTTATGATCGTCTAAGTTGGACTTATATTAAAGCAGTACTTGAAGCCTTTGGCTTTGATAGAAGATGGATTCTCTGGGTAATGTCTTTCATTTCTTCCCGTAACTTCTCAATCCTACTCAATGGTATTCCTTCCAACTCCTTTAATGTCACTAGGGGTCTTTGACAAGGAAAACCCTATACCCTTTTATTTTTATTATAGCAGCAGAGGGTCTTGGCCATCACATTAAATCTAAGATTCATGGAGAAAAATTTAAGGGGCTGAACCTTTGGGACTTGATATAACCCTCTCTCATCAGCAATTTGTAGATGACATCATGCTCTTCTATCAAGCTACCTTAAAATAAGATATGGTCATTCTATCTATTCTCAAATACTTCATGGCAGCATCAGGGACTTTCATAAACAATGACAAATCCAATGTATACTTTTTTAATACTAATGTTGTCTCTCAAAGATTCCTATCCCATACTCTGTGTTTTAATTTAGGTACTTTCCCCATGAAGTATTTAGGAATTCCCCTCAGCCTTAATTCTCTTAGGGTTTCAAGATGGAAAGATATCCTTAACTGTATTAACGGTCTTCTATAGAATTGGGTGCTTAGAGTTCTCAATGATCCTATTCGGGTTGTCCTATTGTGCTCTGTTTTGAAATCCATCTCAATTTATCAGTTATCAAGGTGGGCTGCCCCTAAAACCATCTGCACTAATATGGTCAAGATATTCAAAAACAAATTGTGGCAGGGAAATCAAAAAAACCATAAATGGGCTCTTCTCTCTTGGGATAAGCTCACTAAACTAAAAGAAACAGGAGGAGTGGGATTACGAGACCCATACATGTTGAACTAGGTGATGGGAGCTAAACTTTAGTGGAGATGGCTCCAAGGGGGTAGAGACCTATGGAAAGTTATTTGGGAGAGGAAATATGAAATGCCCTTAACTACTGCTGGAAAACTGAAATTCGATGTAACCCCAAAAGGGTCCAAAATATGGAATCTAGCAGCCATTAACAAAGACCTTATTCGAGAGCATAGCTTCTGGGAAATTAGAGGTGGAAACACAACTCTAGTTTTGGAATACTCCTTGCAGCAAAGGGAAAAAGTATTCAGTCGATTAGACTTAGGAGAGATCTTCCTTTTCACCAATATTCCAAATATAATATTGGTAGCTAACTACTGGAGTGGGGAGAATGAGGAGAAATGGAGAAAATGGAAAGGTAAAGAACATTGGCCGAATGGCCCTGAAACACATCAATGGAAAAATTATGAAAAATAAATGAAAATGAGGAAATTGGTTTTAGCAAATAGAGAAGATATCCTGAAGTGGGGATACCATAATAAAGGAATATTTACAATAAAAGAATGGTATTATATCAAATCTAATAATCTACACAGTATCACAGTACCCCATTGGCCAGCTACACATTGGCCGAAAATTGAACATTTCCTCTGGCTTGTTAGTCATAGTAAAATCCTTACCTAGGATCAGTTGCAGAAAAGAGGGATGTAGGACCCTTCACTATGTATAATTTGTAACATGCATGATGAAAGTATTGAGAATTTTTTAAATACTTGTGATCTGGCTTAATCACTTTGGCAGAACATCGTTGCGATCTTCCAACAAACCGATAGGAACAATACCAACATCAACCAGACTATTGTGACTTGGACAAAAGGGGGATATACCTATGAATTCATCAATATATCTTGGAGGTTATCTATGGGGTTTCTTATATGGGCCTTCTGGAAAGAAAGGAATCGCATAATGTTCAGGGACAAGACTAGAAAGAAAGAACAAATCTGGCAGGTAACCCTTGAGAATATCCGTGAGACCATATTAGTTTGGAAATGGAATGAGGAAGACTCGAAAGAAAATGGAAATGAAGCTCACATCCTTGCCATGCTAAACCTAAAACCCCAAATGTTGGCTCCGACCTTATGGAAAAGTAAACAACCAAGGAAAAACCCTTAGGATAAGTTTCAGATGCCTCAACCAGGGTTTCTGAAACCAAATTATGATGGGGCCTCTAAAGGCAACCCTAGACAGGCAGGAGCAGGTGGTATATTTCAGAACTCCCAGGGTTCATTTTTCATAATATATGCGATGGAACTAGGGATTTCCACTAATCATGAGGCAAAATTAATGGCGGTAAAACAAGGGTTGCTAATAGCATCCAGGGAAAACTATCACAAAATCATTGTTGAAGGGGATTCGACTATGGTAACGGCGGTATTACAGAAGCTGCAGCAGGGGACTCCATGGGAGATAATATGTCAAATATGGAGGAATGCACGCTTAATCCATGAAATCAATTTAATTAGTCAGGATATAGGCTACCTCATCCCATCGCATGTCCATAGAGCAGGGAAAGAGGCAGCTGACTACCTAGCTAACTTAGGTGTAACCATGAGGGTCAACAGCTAGAAATTAATCAGTCTGAGAGGGCTTGGGATGTAGAGCTACAACCACTCCAGGTCATCGTTGATAGATACAAGGAGAGTTCTTGAGATCCCTGATCGGGGTGCCATGCAGATGATGGGAGATGTGAGGTGTCACATGGCGACGTACACCACACAGTCACTCAAGCATGAGGTTGGAAGACGGTCGGTAAGGAATTACGTTCACACGCTGGTTAATAATCACTGTTGATTATATAGCCGAAGGGCAACTAACATTTTCAGACAGGTTTGGGAAACAACGTCGACAATTGAAGGGGTTAATGAAAGTAGCGGAAAGGAAGGGAAGCTCAGTTCTCAGGCTCAATTTGGAATAAAGAGGAGCAGTGCAGAAGGAGGTTGATGGTCTGTGGCTTCATCTGGTTACTTGGTACGTGGTATATATCATTACAATGCATTTAGAGGTCTTCTTACTCATTCGTCCAATCGGTTACAGTACAATTATCAGTGATGACATATATCTATTGCTCAATTGGTATTCTCCTATTCTATGTCTAGTTTTCGATGGGCGCTGTCGAAACTTAATGGGCTTGCATGATTCTCAATATTGTGGGTGTTTTTAAAATTTTGATTCCTGTTATAGCTTATAGTCTAGTTTTTTTTCTTGAATGGCCCTAAATTAAGGGGATTTATGGTTTATTACTTTTCTGTCTCTCTACTTAAGTCAATTATCCTATGTTTTAGTGATTATTTCCTTGTCGGCCTCTGCTGTCAAACCTTTCTTACAAATTCTTCATCACGATGGTTCCCAATATTTCTATGCCCTGAATGTGGTATGTAATGACGGGACACAAGCTTCCTCGTCTTAGACCTATGAGTTAGAATGTATGGCTAAGCAAGACCACCCTGTTAATGGTGCTCGTCGTAATTCTGTCTCTGTATCCTCTATCCCTCATTTATTCTATCAAGAGACTGGCTTTCTGCTGGGTCTGTGGGAGAATTTTTGTGTCTTAAGACCTCAGTATACTGCTAGTGCCTCTAACTCTAGTTATAGAATTATTTAGGAGGGTTATAGGAGCCTCTGTTTAACTTGGTCACACCCTTGTCCTCATTGTTTGTGGGTTTGGGTGTTGCGAAGTCTGAATTCTTCCCCCTCACTGCCTAAGCTCAAGTGTTGTAATTTCATATTGCATTTCAATATTTATCAGAAAACTTCTTGTAATTTTCCCACCCTCAGAAGGAAGAGTAGGGATAACTATTACTTTGTAATGATGACTGATGTGGGACCTACTTACTGTTGCATGCAAAAAGTTATTGAATTTTTGTTGTGATATACAGGCCTCTTTAAATTAACAACAAGAGTTGCCCAATCAATGTCCAGGGATTTACAACAACACAATCATTTTTTTCTATGGTTAAAGGACAAACGACCAAGAACTGAGCAAAGGATAAAGGGAAACAGAAACTACTTAAGCCCACTGTAGGGTCTAGCAAGTGAGGAAGAAAATCAAACAAAGAGGTTGTGGAAAACCTCTTTGATGTATATTCTACAGGTAATCCTCCACAGGTTTAGAATCTTATTCAAGGTTGGGAGAGAGACTATAACAACAAAGAGGAGATAGACATACAGGAGGAAGCAATGGACTTCATTAAAGACGCTGGAAACACAAGAGGGAGACTGTCCCTTTTTCATCATTCTATTCACACATACTGGATGCTCAAATTTGTTTTTTCCAAGGCTGTCATGAGCTTACAGGAAATGGGAGGAGACCCAAAGTGGTTTATGTTCTACAGGATATCAAAAGAGAGATACAAGAGATATGCATTTCGCAACATCATGGTACAACTCGTCTTGGACGAATAGAGCGTCAGCTGCAAACAATGCATCAAATGGATATGCATGGCTCCAGTGTCAAAGATCTAGCACCTGTTGAATCTTCAGATGATTGACAGGGTACATCCTTAGGTTTGCTATGTATTTTGCAGATAGAATTTACTATTTGCAGTTAGAATATGTTAGAGATAGTAGAATGGACATAGTGGTTATTAGAAGGTTTAAAATTTTCCAATACTAGATGGCTTTTAACTCTTTAAGGTGGCCAACAGACTTGGTTTCCTTTGGGAAGGTTGATGCCACCAAGTTTTGATTTGTTGTAACTTGCTGCTTTTTTTATTAATAGAAAATAGAAAGGCACTGCTAAACTTACAACAACAAAAAAAACTCTATATATGGATAATATTTTTATGTGAACAAAAGCATGTTATATTGGGAAGAAATTTAGAAACAAAAATTGCAAATACACTCTTACTTCATCATTAATATTTTGAATCATGTTCTCTCGACTGGTTATGTATGAAGAATAATTTATATAAGAGTCTATTGTGTGCCTTTTCTTTGCAGTATGAAATATATGAGAGTTTATTTATGTATTTTTTTATTTATTAGTTTTTCTTAAAGTAAGATTATAACAATAAATTTGTTAATTATTATTAATTTAATATGGAGTATTGTAAATTATAATGTTTAATTTTTAATAATAAATATTTAATTTTTAATATTATCTAAAAAAATTATTGTTTAAATATGTGATTGGATCAGGATTTGAAGGTGGTGTTGTAGCCATTGCACAATACAATGTCATGTGGATAACTATTTCAATTTCCCATCTTCTATAACGAATTGATATTATAAATCCTTGAAATATCTCTTCACTAATACTGACATTTCATTTATATTAACTTTCTAGATCATCTATATAAACTAAATCGATGGAAAATGTTGATAGGCATCAATCCATAATAGACATAAATCCATTATAAGTATCAAAACATTTACTTAATCATACATGTCAAGTTGTTGAAATGTAAACCATGGAGATTCAATTTGTGTATACTACTAAAAATATTTTAGAATATTTTTCAGAGATTAAATTGTTATGATTGATAATTAATCATATTCCAAAATAGCCATGTCTATGAACATAATTGCATTACTTCATTTAAGTTTAGTACTATGGTCTCCTCTGAAAATGAAAATAAGATTCCACAAACCATTAAAAATAGAGAATTATTAACATACTTTTACCCCAAATAGATGCTCATACCATTCCTTTAAAGTGGATCATACGTATTAAATATAGAGTTTAAACTTTTAATTAATGAAAAAAAAATGTATATCTTAAGATAAATATTCTAATTAAATATAATTGTATTTAATATTTTTTTTAAAATTTAATAACTAATTTCAAAAATATTTTATTTAAAGAAAAACTTATAAAAATATATTTATATAGGTAAAGACTATGCTACATGTTTTAATATTTTTTATCAATCATATTATAAATAACATAAGAATCTTTTCCAAGCCATTTTTAATTTCTATCTATAAAATATATTCTTATAACCTTTTTTTTTCCAAGGAAAAAGTCATAATTTTATTAATGAAAACACAATTACATGTTGCATGTGCTAGTAATTGTCAAAATATGGGCTATCAAGTTACAAGTTAAGAACCTATAATACATGGGGAGAAATTAATATTTTCTCCCTTTCTTCTTTTCGACCTTTCACCAAGCTCCTTGTGTTGGCATGGAGGAGATAAGGGCGAGCTGATTTTATTCTGTGATTGCTCCATTGTCCTTATCTGAATCTGAGGTGTTTGAGTTGTGTTGTCTTTTGTTTCCCTCATTGTTTGATTCCCCAAGGTCCTTTTCCAGCTAAACTGTGGTGGTAAGGTCAAACAAATATTGCATCTCTTATTCTTGTGTCTCTGGATCAGTTATTGTCTGGCTATTCTCATTTGGGATGGGGGCATCCTCTTCTTCTTTTGTCTCCTGTTCTGCTTCATCTGAAGAAAATTTCCATCCTTTGGTTTTTTTCCCTATCTTCTTCTTTTTTCTGTTATCTCTTTTTTCTTCTGGGCATTGGTTTTGTAGATGGTCGGTGTTCCTACATATTCTGCATCTGAATGCAGTTTTTTTTTAGTCTAGATGTTGTGTCCATTTTTTTTGTTTGTGAATTAGTTTAATTCTTTATGGTAGCTCTTTGTTGAGATCCACTTCCAAATAGATTCGTGCGAAGGTGTAGATCCTCTCCTCCAAGTGTTGGGCGTCTATTTTTATGTATCTCCCGATGATGTTCCCTATGCCTGTTAGAACACATTCATTCCTAAAATGAAGTGGGAGGTTGTATATTCAGACCCAGACCGACATTCGGGTGACCTCCATAGTGTTTGCGTCAAAGTCTGGAAAACATGGTGTTGGAAAGAATTGTGAATTACGGATAAAACATGCTTCCCTAGACAGATGACAGTCTAGAACAACAGATTAAAGACTATATGACTATCTTTAATAACTCAGAGTATACACACAGAAAGGATTAGAGGCTTACTTGTAATCCAAGTGCTTCTAAATGGCTCCTTTTGTTGCTTCTATTGTAGCTTCAAATTCAAGCGGTTTGTAGTCAAAATTATTCCTGCAAGAAAGAACACTAAAACAATAGAAGATAGCAATAATACAGACGTATATTCAATTTAGTTAGCTAAATGAGTAAAGCATAAACCATATACATCAACTAAGATATTACAATATGGAAAATCAAAGCCAATACAGATGCATATAGGGAAAAGTAAGCTATATTCTTTATTGATGATAGAAGGAGAGGTTACAACCCAATGACTGATTTGAAGTGACCCTTCCAGCAACAATCCCTAGCCTCATCACAATATAAATCTCTCCAGTAGCTGTTACACAAATCTAACTCTCAATTGAAAATCCACCAGCATTTCTCTACTCAAATTCTTCCTTATCAAACACTCAGATCTGTTCTCAATTTATAGAGGAGATGAAGGTTGTTTTTCAATCAATGAATTTCCAATAATAGGTAAGACATGTTCCCAATATTTTAGATGTCAAATGGACACTTGGATTCTAAGCTTGACACATGTGAACTCTTCTAGAAGGCACTGGCCAAGTGGAGATTCCGGAACAATGAGAATTTCGCTCCCAATGTGACGAACACACCCATAGATATCGGGAAGTTCTTTGTAGAGCAGCTTTGCATGGGGCTACCTGCATATGCAACACACTTAGTCCCCTTAGAGGCAACGTTGGTGAACTCTCATATGCTATATAATAAACTTCAAACCTTGGAAACCTTTGCTTGATGAAAGTCATGCTTGATTTGTCGTGTTCTTGCCTTAGGGCATGTAGTAACTTGAAATGATAGGGAATGATAGACCCTTAGTCATTGGTCCTGGAGATGATGCCTAGTTAACCAGGTCATTGGGAATGATGCCCAAATTTACCTATAATAATTTCCCCCTAAAGCATGAGGTCAAAATAATAAAAACATTTGATTGAAATGTTTTACACTGTGATGGGCTGGAGATGAAGTGGAGTGGTCACATGCATCAATATTACAATATGTTACATCATGATATATCCTCTTTGATTCTGAGGGTAGGCATTCCCATGTTCAACACATAAACAATCTAATAACATGTACATAATTCATAAAGTCGTCGACACTGGAATGTTGCCCAATGAAGACATGCTTACAGATATAGGCCCATGTTTAGATGACGATCTATATGTAAGGTCACCATACATATGATGTGTAAAAAAATCTTGAAATCGCAGCCCAGATGACTGAAACTAGATTCGGGGTCTTATTATCTCATTCACTTGATCATTTGAGTACAAGTCTAGCCATGCGAATATATGATTTGTCGTCGAACATGGAAAGACATCGTTTGATTACCATCTAATGACGTGAACTGTTAAAAAATGTGAGAGAACCACCATTAATGAAAATGGACCTCAAGGTATTGCAGTACATTTCATAAGGCATGAATAGATGATTTGATGTCGAACGGAAAAAAAAATGTTTCGGTCAAAGGTCTAGAAGTGAGGGTCTTGTCAATGCTATAACAAGTCTCATGGTACTGGAATCTGATGTTTCTAAGTGAACTTCCTGGATATTGATTTGTTGTCGATAGGAAGCTACCTTATTGTGAAACAAGAGTTACTGATTTCAGAGACAAGGGTATGACTTGATATAGAAATTTTTAGGTATGACGGTCGTGAGAATAAAGTTTTACGAGTATTACAGAAGGATGAGTTTATTCACTGGATGACTTCTCTTGAACATATTGACGACACTGTGATGATTTGGCAGCATTGACCCAAAACTGAAGTGAAGGTATGATGAACCATAGGTGTGAATGAATCGTCAAGATGATTACCCAACCTAAACAGTCACAGACATGGAGTGAAGGAAGTGTCATGTTCAAGAGCGACTTGCTACCATAAAGAAATTTTTCTCACTTTTCCAAAAATTTCCTTGGTCATCTGTTGACCAGTACCTCTTTATTGTTTAACAAGCTTGAGTAGGGTAACATTTTATTGATCTATAATTCAACCCTTCGGGCGAATAAAGCATCACTATTTAATAATTTAATGATTCTAGCGATGAATGAAACTTGATTCTTGCCATGATCGACAAGCCTGTTTCTATTTTATGTTTTAAAGAGCTTAACGACAGTGATAGCCCGGTCCTTTTTCATATTTAGAGAGTTTGAAAAGGTGGACGAAAGAAAAATCCATAAGTAATTTTTCGTAAATTTGTCACTCAGATCTGAAAAAGTGTAAAATAATATTTGAGAGAACCTCTTTGGTCATGTTTAACCAAGGTATTCCTTTTTCGTAAATAATCTATCTCAGTCTGGAAAAGGGTTAAACTTATACTTATTAGATGTCAATTCATTTACTTTTACGAGCTCGAAAAGACAAGCGCTCGACAATATTTTCACATTATCGAGGTCTGAAAAGAGCTGAAAGAAGACTCCAGGGGTTCCTTTTTTGCTGTTATCAAAGCTTGAAAAAGAGATAAAAGTTCGCTTCAAATCCTTTTTCATTTTTAACAAAGCTCGAAAAATAAGGAGAAAAAGTATGCTTTGTGGTTAAGTCATTCTTTGAAATAAATCTGCATGACTAATCTGTTCATCAGTTGTATTTCCTGTTCAGAACAACATCAAATGGATTAAAAATACTTGTTTCATAATAAAAACATAATAAAACTATATTCATAGCAATAAATTTAACTTGGAAATAATTAAATGACTATTTAAAAGTAGTTTCACTATTCATTTTTACCATTCCATAGTTACCATTTGTATTTTGGAGCTCTAAACCTGATTTTTCCCCCAAACTTCATATGTTGATTTCAATCGTTTATGTGGACAGATTTCATCACCGTTTGATCCAAGTTAGTGCCATGAACCTCCTCTTTCCTTTAGTATTCATTTCATTTCCAATTTCTACAAATTTTTAGGGTTTTAAGGCCTCTAGGGTAAATTATGCCCAAAATGAGGGCAATGCACCCCTGAATGTCGAAAACTGCATTGCATAGAAAGTACAATGAAGTGTACTTGCATGTGCAATGCACTGTCTTTTGTCAGGGAGTGCATTAGGTGCAATTTAAGTTTTTGATTTTCTCATTATGCCCAAAATTGACCTAGTTTTTTTCAATGAATGGAATCTAATGGGTTTTATGATTGTATTTCAGGTTTCCATTAGATTATAATGACGATTACATGGAGAGAAAGAGAACATGAAGAACAAGATATGATTGCCTTGAATGATCCGGGTACCGTAAGAGCCCTAAGAGATTGTGGACTGCTTAAGTACTTCAAATTGTCCGGGATGAGGAAAAAAATAGAACCCTTGGAGTTCTTAGTTAGAGCATGGGATCCGGCGATAGAGGCATTTCATATTAAGAACCAAGTGGTTCCCATAATAGTTGAGGATGTGTATTTTCTCATAGGTTTGTCGAGGAGAGGTTTGCCCATTTCACTCTCAGGGTCTACCGTTGGAGGAGAGACAGTGAGGGATTATATTCTGGAGTATTGCTATCCAAGGGAAAAACCTAGAAAAGATGGAAAAATAAACATCTAGGATGTCAGAGATTTTCCTTTGAGAACTATCCTTTTCACAATCGCTAAACTTGCTGGCACTGTTACACTACATGTAGCAAATAGATCATATATGCAATATGAGCTAAAGTTTATGGAGCCAATAGTCTTTAATTGGTCTGAAGCTATTCTATCTTAGATAAAGGAACAACTGAATAAAGCAAAGGGAGGAAGGAAGAAGAATTTCAGTTATGGTTCTATCCTTATATCCTTCGCCTTGGAACAGATTCCATTGATGCAGCCACAGCATGTGACACTGGATATAGCTAGTCCTAGAGATCCTCAAATGTAGAGATGGGTAGAACTAATGGGTTAGCATGCAGGCCAATCGACTGTTGTGTTCTCTACTGCATTCTTTTCCTAGTTCTGGCGATAGATTTTTTCCATCGATGAGTGTGCATAGGTAGCCATCGATTTTCAAGGAGATCCAGATTTAGCATTACCAGAAGGCGCTCAGTGGGGTGCAATAGGTAGGAATGTTTTGACCATGTTTTTAGATTTTCCTAAGGTTTATACAATGTCTTTGTATTTTTTATTTATTCCCAAGACTAAACTAAATGTTTGATGTAATGTAGATGTTGGTCATGTTCAACCAGTAGTGGAACCGGAGCATGAAGTAGATGTGCTAGCAGAGAGGGTTGTCAGGAGAGCAGTCCTTCAGGATCTTGATATGGCTGAGACTCTGACTAAGCTTCAGCAGCACATAGAAGGTTTAACCTTTAGGATTCTGGATTTCCAGATCGAAGAGCTTCCTATGCGGCTGCAACGACATACTATTGGGGTTCCTAACCGTTGGATGCAGTTACTTCGTAGGATAGCTAGATCTATAACATGTTACCATGAGCACCACTAGTTTACTCGTGATATTTTGCATACATTTTTAGGTCAGATGACCAATGTGTCTTGGGTAGAAATTTTGTAAAACCCTATAACTATCTATTTATATGATTTCATAGTTTTTCCTATGTTTATTGTGCAATCCTATTCAATGATGTGAAAGTTTTCTTTACATATGTTGCAAATGTTTGTCTAAAACTTGATTAGCTAATGAACTAGTCAATGTGTTAAAATTTCTAGAAATGTGTTGATACTGAATAAAATCAAAATGTCTTTCCAAAATTCGAACTCTTAGGAACAATATAAGAAGTGTTGGATTTCTAACAGTATAAACACTAGTAAGTTGTAATACCACAAGTTGTGAGTCTAACCTTATGATTATGCGGTTAATACCAAATGAAATGGCATTAGAGAGAAGTTCGATCAATGCGCTATACTCAGTGATATTGTTCCTCGATATACCAATAAAAATCCCTTGAAAACTCACTAACTCGTCGTTCTGATCGAAAACGGCCCATGCTGCAAAGGATAGATTTTGCGTACTACGACTAGCACCATCAACATATCCAACAAATGGTTCCAAAGATTCAGACATTTGCGATGAAATGTAAAGTGGATTACTAACGTCAAGAAAAATCTAAAAAAAATTAAGATAATGAATGCAAATCAACAACATATATTTACAATATAATACAAAAAATTAATACGCTCATGATTAAGCATAGTAATGTTTCAAATACAACCCATTTCTAGGCTGCGCCAACGGAATTCCGTCGTAATAAACTAACTCATAGGCACCCTTAGCAAGAAATATTTTGATAATATAGGGGCCATGCCATAATGGCTCAAATTTACCTGTACCTATCACATTAGCTTCTTGATCGTAAAGAAGGACCAAGTCACCCTCCGATAAAATGCGAGGCTGGACATTTTTGTTGTATTGCAACTTTATACATCTATTATGCGGTTCGTTGGCCAATTGGGCTTCACGACGTGTTTCATCAAGATGGATGAGGTTAAGGAGACACACTTCTTCTTTAGAGGTGTCAGGTAACAAGTCTATTGCAAGTTTTAACGATGATATTTTGCATTGGATTGGTAAGATAGCTTCCAGACCATACACCAATTGAAAAGGATTAAATTTGGTTTCATTTCTCACCAAGGTTCGATACAGCCACAAGGCGGAGTACATGATTAAATTCTAGTTTATTTTACGAACTCCTATCATTCGTTGAAGCATTTGTTTAATAATTTTGTGAATAGCCTCAACTTGTCCATTTGATTGTGGATAATAAGGAGTAGAATTATCATGTGACAATCCTAACTTGGCAGTCAATTCAGACATCATGTGGTTGCGAAAAATGCTTCCCACGATCTATAACTATAGCCCGTGGGACCCCAAACTGTGTAATAACGTGGTTGAAGAAAAACAATGCAGTTGCTTGTCCTCTGTTGTTAAATGTAGGCATTGCTTTGGCCCATTTGATAAAATAGTCGACTGCGACAATAATATAACCATGCCCCCTAGAGGAAGGAGGGTTACAGGTCATGAAGTCAATACCCCATTTTGTAAATGGTCTAGCAGAGACAACATGATGCATTGGTGCTGGCGGTTTGCGGATATTACTATAAAAAATATGGCATGCATGAAAACTTCTGACCACGAGGATGCAATCTCGAAAATAGTAGGCCAAAAGTAACTGGCGCAGAGTATCTTCTGTGTGGTATCATATCCAGATAAATGTCCACGACAAGCCCCAACATGAAAATCATTTAACACTTTTTCATCCTCCTCATGACTGAGGCACCTCCTTAAAATGGTATCGACACCATGACGATAAAGTTTATCACCAGCGATAAGATAATCTTTGGCTTGGTATCGAATACGTCGTTGTTCAAAGCGAGAGGTATTAGGTCAAAAAGTTTGGGTTTGGAGATAAATGATGAAATCCACATACCAAGGATTAGATGATCCGATCAGAAACAGAGACTCATCTGGAATTGATGGTTCTAACGTAGTTTTAGTACTATTAGAGCGAAGGTCACATAGAAGCTCAGCCAAAACTAAAGACTTTTTTGACTTGGATTTGATAAATTCAAATCAAATTCCTGCAAAATGACAATCCATTTTGATTATTTCCCCCCTAGAAATTGATGTGATAAGATGTAATTCATGGGGTTGCAATCCAAAACTATTGTTGTTTTTCGGAGCAGGATATAATGAAAAAATATTTGGACAGCTTGAACAGCTGCCAAGGCAAGATTTTCTACGTATGAGTACTTAACTTCCGTATCATTGAGATTACAACTCAAATAATAGATCAGATGTTCAATTCCGTCTTCTACTTGGACCAATACCATATCAATGGTCGTTTCGGCTGTGACGATATATAGGAAATAATCATTTTGATAATTATGAGGTTACATTAATGATGCTCGGACAAGAGTGTCCTTGAAAACATCAAAAGAAGCTTGCGCAACTTGGTCCCAATAGAAGGGAACCCCATTTTTCAAGAGTCAAGTAAATCCTTTATCCATTTTGGCGTAATTTGGAATGAACCTCCTTAGTAATTTTACCTTTCCTTGAAGTTTCTGCATCTGAAGTAAGGTTGACGGCGCAGTAAAATAAAGAATGGATTTTACCTTCAAAGGGTCGATTCAAATCCCTTCTTTTGAGACTACGAATCCAAGCAAATGACCAGAACCAACACAAAACACACATTTATGTGGATTGAGTCCTATTTTGTAGTGTCAGCATCGTAAGAAAATTTCTTTCACATGCATCAGGTGATCAGTCCAATTTCGTGAATGCACTGGTAAATCATCTAGATATGGTTGAAAAATGTTCTTGATGTCATTGAAATCATAATCCATTGCTCTCTGAAAGGTTACCCCAACGTTCTTTAAACCAAATGAAAGTTTCCTATAAGAAAATGCACCCCAGGGAGAGATGAATGTTGTCTTATGTTGATCATCTGGGGGGATATTGATTTGATTGTAGCCGAAAAATCCATCCATGAAAGAAAATAATTTGCATCCAGCACAGTCATCAATAATCTGGCAGATAAAGGGAGTAGGATAGTTGTCTCTTGGACAAACAATATTGACATCTCGATAATCAATGCACGCTCTAATGGTTCCTTGTTTTTTAATGACAGGAACGATATTGTAAACCCACTTAGTTATCAGAATAGAGTAAATGAAACCAGCACGCAAAATTTTTTAAGCTTCTACTTTGATGGCAGTGGCTTGCTTCGGATGAAAAAGACGAAGCCGTTGGCGCACTGGTTTGACATCAGGATACATATTAATAGTGTGTTCAACTATACTAGTATCTATGCCGGGAATTTCCTCATAATACCAAGCAAATAAGTCACGAAATTCACAAAAAAGAGAGCGATATGATTCAAGTTCTAATGGAGAACAAGAAACATTGACATGAATATTCTCTACAATGCCAGGTTTGGTCAAAATATCAATAGAAATGGTTTCTTCAATATTTGACAGATTTCGCTCAGAATCGATTGCATTAATGGGAAAAGAATTCGAAAAGAAATTTTTGATGGATGGGTGATACAGTTCACTAAGATTATTTTCTTCATAATCAAGAACATGGGAACGATGATGATAATCTTCCCATGGTTCTCCCTCTGACATCATGGCTTCCAAAAATTTCTCATTTGTGAAGAAGATTGAGGAGAATGGATCAGAGGGAGTACCAAAATCTAAGGAACGATCAACCCAAACACTCGGCGACGTTTATTTCTGATTTTCCACCCAAGCCAGATATATTGATTGTTATGCCAGCTAGATAGGGCTGGGCAGAAGAAACTCATCCAACGTAGAAATATCAGAATCACCTGTACTCTCCCTTAAGCCAAATAGAGTGGAAGAGATCATGTAGCAGGTGTCTATACTTGCAACTTCTGCCAATGTCATGGGAGGCGGTAATGCAAAGGTTTCCATTAGAGTGGAATCCTTTAAGAGTCCTACACCAATGTTATGAAGTTCTAGTTGGGGTATGTGAATGAATGGAATGCTTCCAGTTACCTACGAAGCAGAGGAAAAGAAGGATAATTGATTAATGACTATGATTGTACCTTTATGTGGAAAGGAAATCATTCTAAAATATGTAGAAACAATAGAATTCATCGCATATACCCATGGCATTCCAAGTAAAATATTATAATCAAGGGGTCTGTCAACAACCTCAACATCAATATTTACTGTTTTGCCCCCTATTTCAACATGCAGGTTATTAATAATACCACAAGGTTTATATGTACTTCCATCAAATTCCTTCAACGTCGTTGATGATTGTGATAATTGTGGCGAGCCAAGTGACTTCCAAAAGTTTAGAGCCATAATGCATGTAGATGATCCCTCATCAATAATATTGCGATGAAAAAGGTGATTAAGAACATTTACCTGTATGGAGAATGCCAGTTTTGCTGGTAGTTGTGGCACATAGCCCATATGATTAAAGACGACAAGATTAGAATCAGTCAGATCAATTCCACCAATAGCCGACAATAAAGCCTGTTTTTGAGAGGGACAATTTTGTAATACCTCAAGAGAAGACATAACCGAAGGGGATTGAGCCAAATCTTCAACTATATTATAATTTTGTGCAGCTCTTACTCGAGGATTATATGTCGATTTATGAATTACTCCCTTTGGTGGCTTCATTTTCAATTCAGGAATAGCAGTAGGCAGTACTAATTCTGTAGATGGAATCACTATCGAGGTAGTAGGTTGATCAGTGGTCTGACTACCATAATATTTATTACGCGTCGACACAAAAATATTTTTTGAAGGTTTTGTGACAGATAACATTAACACTTGGGAACTAGGAGTTGTATCCGTAGCAACCATGTTTTTGTCTAGATTTGGAAATTGGTCTGTCAACACAGCTGATGCATGGGAAGTCTTGATGATTTTTGAGACTTCAGCACGGTGAGGACAATCCCTAACAAAGTATTCCTCATTACAGATTATGCATGGATAACGAGGTTTCCGAGGTCCAAATGGTTGATTAGATGATCTTTCCTACGGGTTAGAAGTTTGCATTTTCTTTGATTTCCCCTTTTTCTTATTTCCTGGTTGCTTATCACCTTTGCCTTTGTCAAATGACATGGCATTAATTTCGGAAGTAGGAGCAGGATCAGATGCAGTAGGGTGTTGTGTGCTTGCAGTGCCTATCAAGCCATATATGGCATGAGAGTCCTTTAATTGAGGAGGAACATTGAAATTAGATCTTGGCGCGTTAGGAATTTTTTCATAGAGCGTGCCAGACTGAGTATAAATCAAGTCTAAATATTGGGCATGAGCGATAACTTGCTCGTCTCTGACGGTGCCACCCCTAGCCACATCCTCATTTATAGATGGTAACAGTGACTTAATGAACCATTCAGCAAGGAGTCGATCCGAAACAAAGGTCTTAACCATTCATCGATGACGATGCCACTCATGAATATGATCAGAAATGTGATTAGCATTAGTTTTTTTGAAATTGGTCAAGAGTTCTGTTCTAGTTTCATATCTGATTGGTAATTGGAAATGAGTCAAAAAGACAGTAGCTAGGGCTGTGAAATTATCAAAAGAAGCTCTAGGTAATTCAATGTATCATTTTGCAGCCAGACCTGTGAGCATACGCTGGAAAAGACGTAGTCGAACAGAATCATCATTCAGGGAATTTGATTAACACCATAAATGATAAGTCATAACATGAGTTGATGGATCTTCTCCAGGGTTTCCATTGAACTTAGGAATATCTGAGGGTAATTTTTGAGGTATCACCGGCCACCAAGGAGCATAGTTGATTGAATCATTAGTTAGCCGATTTAAATCTGGTAACTCTAAAGCTGCAACAAAGGGAAATTGTCGATTAAGGTCAGGTTGAGCATAGCCAGGGTAAGATGGAATTACTTGAGAAATAGGCCTTTGAGCACCAACATAAGGAATCTGCTACTAGTAACCCAGATAGGGGTTGTTTTGCATAGAAAACGCTTGAGGATTCTGTTGACCAAAACCTGGATATGATACTTTTTGAAAATAAGTTTGAGACATTTGCGCCTAAGGTTGCCAAGGGGTCTGTCCACCAATGTTATAACCCAAATTAGGATAACTTGGATTCGGTTTATATGTATAACCAGGTTGCGGTTGTGATATCCCATAAAATGGTAGACCATCTTGTGAATAAATGATTCCTGATACAGGTTGTTTTAAATTAATAAAAGGATTTGGAGTCTATGGACCCAACATTTGATATTGAGTTGAAGGACCCGCTTTTTAAGGTTGATGTACAACATTTTGATTCTGTAACAGGGGTATAGATGTATTAACAATTGGTAATGAAGTGGGTGTAACAGGTTGAACCGGTTGATACGATTGTACAACTGTTTGTGGTTGGATAGGCAGAGTGGGCTGCCACTGACAAACATTCATTTCAACATTATATTGACCAAAAAGTGACAGAGTATTGTCATATTGGGTGGCCAAAGGTTGCCACCCAACATGAGGAGGATAATAAGAAGGAAAATTTTTCTCTCCAAATTTTGGGAGTCCAGTTGATATGGTACTTGAAGGAATAGACCCAGAAGGACCAGCTTGATATTGCCCTAACGATGTGTATAATGAATCAAGTCGTTCAGTACTTACGATAGGATTACCAGTTAAAATACTGGATGATTACATTGGTAAAGTCCATGGATTTGAAGATGCACCAGAGAAAATTCCAAATAATGATTTGTAACCTGATGGGACCATAAGGCCACCATGAAAACATGACTCTGGTGAAGTAGTAAACATCGAAGGGGTAGTGAGGGCAGTATCCAACATAATTGGAACCTCTGGCCCAACCGAAGATGTTGGTTTAGTCATGTTTAATTGACCAAAGGTATAACCTTTTGAACCGACAGGATTTTGAAAAGGAGGAAGGTCAAAAAAAGCAGATGGTGTCGATTGAGAAAAAGACTCGTACAGGTAAAGGTCCTCCCCAAAATGGGTTGGAGTTAAAGGTGTATCGTCTTGTGGGATTTCTTCAATCGCAATTAAACCGGGTGGAAGTATTTCACCATTAGGCCCAAAGTATATTTCAAGTGGTTGAATGTGTGATATGGGAGATTCAATAGCTACATAACTTTGTGGGATGACCAAGGTAGGAACAACTTCCGGTTCTTCGACTTCAGGATTCAGATGTTCTGGAAAAGAAGAGACAAGATCTGGATCAATTTGTGGTTGAACAACGTCGGGTCCAAGAGGTACGGTCTCACTGATTGGATGGATCGTGACCACGGGTAGCTGTGAATACTCCATTTCGATAACAGTAAATGAAACAGGATGCGTAGAAACATCTTGAGCAAACTCTATTTTATTGGAAAATGATGTTTCACTAGAGGTATGAATTGTACTTGATTTGGCAGATCGTGATCGCCTTCACCTACCAGAAGTAACTTCTAGTGGTAAAGGTGGTTTTAAAGCTAATCTACGAGAACGATGGGGTAAAATATTTTGTTATTCCATGATTACTGATTAATTTTAACCAAAAAAAATGAACAAAATAAAAGGGTAATGCTAGGCAAAAGGGTTTACCAAGAAACTGTGAACTACAGAATACCTCCTGACGAACCAAGAAGTACGGGCAGGAAATCTCCCCGAATGCTGTGTTCGGTGCATCACAATTTGCAAGACGGCCGACTCGGTTCACTGTGGATGGATAGCACCTAAAATTTTTCCTCCCAAATATACTTGAAGGTACGCGGAGGCCCAAGTTTGTATTAGTGTTGTCTGATGTGAAACCGCACAGTGAGAGCACCCCTTTATACTTATCGTACTGTAACACCGCCCAATATACCCGAAAGTACGTGGATGAGCTACGATATACTTACGTACATGGAGTGAGGTTTCACACTCGGAATGTATCGCAGACAAGTTAACGACAACTGCTATGTTTTACGATGCAGGAAAACGTCTCTAGCCTAGACCTTCTAAATGTTATTGTTATGGTTCCAATGCTTTGTTAGGTAAATTGAGATTAATTTTATGTTGATATTGCTTAAAATTTTCCTTTCAAAGGTTCACCACAATGATGTATTGGAAAATTCCTAAAATGCAACTAAGAATGATAAGCAATCTTTCACTTTTATTTTTTCAATGAAAATCCTAGCTACTAGAGGGAAAGAGAAATCAATTTGCGAGCAAAAAAATCAGATAACACAAACTAGATGCAAATTTCCTGATTGTTCATTTTTTCCAAACACACAAAAATCCTACATGCAAATGCAGATTTTTCTTTTTTAGTTCCTTCAATTTTTTGAATGCAGAAAAGAAACTAAGTGCACTAAAGCAACAAATCAAATGCCTTTTACTTTTGAGAACGAGGAATATAAACAACAATTTCTCTTTTGAAGGAAAAATGAGGAATAAAACAACAATTTCTCCTAATAGGAAACCAATATTTTACTAAAATTTCCTTTTTCAAAAGAAAATGGATCTAATGTGACAGTAAAAATACTTTGAAATAATCTTTCCAATGAGAAATAAAAATGCTTTAAACAAGCATTGAACAATTTTTCTTTCAAAGGAGGAAGAAATATATAGATTCACTGGTCAATATGAGGTTCAAAATTTTCAAAACATAGGAAAAAACAAACTGAATCAACTTGTAAAGACAAATTCAATGGAATTTGGATGGCTTCACGAGTCAACACAGTCTCTAAGGGGAGACAGTGCTCTTCAATGCAGGCCTGAAAGGGAGACAGTGCTATGCAAATCACTGTGTCCTGTCCAAGAGTGTGTTGGGCGCAATGTATATGGAAAACCACTATTGTTTAACACACTTATTTTACAAATTAATATCTAAAAAAGTTTGATATTTGTGAATAACAACTACTGGGTGGATAAACAAAGTAAAT
Source organism: Pinus albicaulis (assembly GCA_034641835.2). Lineage (NCBI taxonomy): Eukaryota > Viridiplantae > Streptophyta > Pinopsida > Pinales > Pinaceae > Pinus > Pinus albicaulis. The sequence continues at coordinate 27,767,582 of CM076577.1, forward strand.
CAGAGGCTAAGTCACCTAGATCTAAGAGAAATTCTATCCTCAGTGGAGTCGCCAATTTGTTGGACAAAATTTTGAATTATGGATAAAACATGCTTCCCTAGATAGATGACAGTCTAGAACAACAGATTAAAGACTATATGACTACCTTTCCTAACTCAGAGCATACACACAGAAAGGATTAGAGGCTTACTTGTAATCCAAGCGCTTCTAAATGGCTCCTTCTGTCGCTTCCGTTGTAGCTTCAAATTCAAGCAGTTTGTAGGAAAAATTCTTCCTGCAAGAAATAACACTAAAAAAAAAAGATAGCAATAATACAGATGTCTATTCAAGTTAGTTATCTAAATCAGTAAAGCATAAACCATATACATCAATTGAGATTTTACAATATGGAAAATCAAAGCCAATACAGATGCATATAGGGAAAATTAAGTTGTATTCTTTATGTTGATAGAAGGAGAGGTTACAACCCAATGATTGATTTGAAGTGACCCTTCCAGCAACGATCCCTAGCATCATCATAATATAAATATCTCCAATAGCTGTTACACAAATATAAATCTTAATTGAAAATACACCAGCATTTCTCTACTCAAATTCTTCCTTATCAAACACTCAGATCTGTGCTCAATTTATAGAGGAGCTGAAGGTTGTTTTGCAATCAATGACTTTCCAATAATATGCAAGACATGTTCCCAATCTTGTAGATGTCAAATGGACACTTGGATTCTGAGCTTGACACACGTGAACTCTTCTAGAAGGCACTGGCCAAGTGGAGATTCTGGAACAATGAGAATTTCGCTCACAATGTGACCAATGCACCCATAGATGTCGGGAAGTGCTTTGCAGAGAAGCCTTGCATGGGGCTACCTGCATATGCAACGCACTTAGTCCCCTTAGAGGCAACGTTGGTGAGCTCTCATATGCTATATAGTAAACTTCAAACCTTGGAAACTTTGCTTGATGAAAGTCATGCTTTATTTGTCTTGTTCTTGCCTTAGGGCATATAGCAACTTGAAATGATAGAGAATGATAGACCCTTAGTCATTGGTCCTGGAGATGATGCCCAGTTAATCAGGTCATTGGGAATGATGCCCAAATTGACCTATAACACATGGTGTGATGAAAAGCCCGATGGATCCCCAGAACCACGGTCCAGCCCTAAGAATGATGTCTCTGGCTTCCGAGGATGAAAACTTAACAATGCAAAACCCCTTTGAACAGAGATGGATTTCATAGTCCATGGCCCATTTGCTTAAAATACAATGAAAGAGATCCATTGGTTTGGGCCAGAAGCAATTAAATCTGCATATTATTGCTTGCATTCGAAAGTGGAGCTATGTTCATCAATCTATGGAATATCTATATTTAGTTCTGGCACGTAATTTAGTTACTCCACAATATATGGTTTGGGGGGATTCTCAACTGGTATGGTTGGAGTTGTTGTTTTATTTTTCCCTTGTCAAATGTTCCTATATGAGGGACCTTTTGGGATATCCGTTTTGGAAGTGCTGGTTCCCCTTGTGGGTCCTTGAGATCTATTCTACTCAACTGAGCCACCTCTCAGTAACAGGTTGAGATAAATGGTGATTCCTGGGCATATGGAGTAATCTTTGATTGTTTTGGAGTCTTGTAAGGATCCCCCACTATAGATTAAGGACTGGATATGGCAAGGTTATCCTAAGGATAACTTGAAGTTTTTCTTCAGGTTTGTAACCCCATTTGTATTCGGTGCCCATATTAAAAAACTGTTCCCCGCAGGGGATTTTATGAAAATCTAAAAGTGAAACGAGCTTACCTGTTTCTCATTGTCTGTGACACTTGTGTTGGCTACTATGGGGGTATGTTTTGGCTGCATTGATAGGGGCCAATGGGTGTCAGTTTCCATAGCTCAATAGAGATCGTAGGTGGGAGACAGGGCAACACTATCAGGCATAAATCACTGAGTGTTGAGTGCTCTTCCGCCATGATGCTCCTGTTCGATAACTGTAACCTGAGTGATAATATGCTCCCTGCCGCGCGCTGTAGCCGCCGACACCAAACTTTGCCTAGTATTTAGAGTATTGTAATTCAAAATCGGATATACTCCCCAACCACCGAGAACAGGTACCCGAACTCTGGAGCGTAACCTTGGCAGAGCAATCAGTTGAGGGTATGGCGCAGCCAGTACGGTCAATGGTGTAAGGCCAAAGAGGGCGATGGGTTCTGGAGGGATAATTACAACGATGTCTCTGGTACCCCAAGGCCAGTGTTTGATCCATTCTAGCACAGATGTAGAGCAAGGGTGTTTCCATTTCCTCTTATTGTCTATTATGCCTCCATGAGAGGTCGTCGTCGCACAAGCATGGAATCTAGTCCTATAAACCCTAGCTCTATCTCCGGCCGCCATCGAGCTTCGTGATTCCCCTTTTCAAATTGATGTCTCCACTCATAACTTAATATGAAAATATTTTAAATATATATTAAATTAATTTATTAATTAAAAAAAAAATTATTTTTTATTAAAAAAAAAAAAAACTAATTATTTTCTATTTATAGAAAATAATATATTCAATTACAGTAGATTACAAAAAAGTAAAGTAAACCATACAAATAATACAAACAGTATAGAGTGGAACACGTTATTGTTTTTATTTAAAGTTTGTGCTCATAGGTTTGACCACTCCAAAATCAAGGAGGTTCATTATTGTAATGGATATGTTGTGTGTCTATAGAGAGAAACGCTTAATAAGAAAGAAACGGTTATTAAAATGTAAACCTCCTGCACTTCTAAAGGAAAAAAATGGTTTAACATCTTGTTATGAAAATATTTATTTAAACATAAATTTGTTATGCTTTATGGAAAAAACACATTTTACATTTTTCAAAATGGTTAGAGGCATAGCCTTTTAGAATATTGTTTATACATATGTTTTTATTATATTGGTTCTTATATTGATTTTTATAACATAAACCTTTCTATATATTTTTATTTTAATTTTTATTAAGAAATAAAATAAATTAAATTATTATAATATTATAGAATAAGATATTTATACTTTCAGAAATAAAGTAGTATATTTTTAATGTTAGAAAAAAAGGTATTAATATATTATTATTAGTTAAAAATATTATTTTAATCAATATAATAAATTTTAAAGATGGAATGAGAATTTGTTTATACAAAATTAGTTAAGCTTGGTAGTTTCTAAGACAATAATTTTCAATGGCGTAATAAAGTGGTTAGACTTCAATTAGATGACTTATATGGGTGGATTAAGCACTAGGATTCTAGATTATGTGATATTCTATATCTTTGTACAAATAGTAGATTTGGACCTTTTAAACGATTATGAGCTTGAATTTGATCATATCATAAACCTTCAATTATAACTCTAAACTTTTCTATACATAAAGACCCATTAAAGTAAGTTTTCATAATCTTAAATATTTTTGATAAAAATAAAGCTAATCTATTAGTAAAGGATTTAAATAGTAAATTAGATCTCCTAACATATACAAACAACATCGAAAACCCATGGGGCAGTTTTCCTTCCTAGAAGGACATCAAATTCATGAGGCTATAGAGGTGGCTCAAGAGGGCTTACATAGTTTAAAAACAAAAAATTTGAAGGGCATGGTGTTAAATATTGACTATTCAAAATCATACAACCAGGTTAGTTGGATATACATTCCATTGATTCTTACATATATAGGGTTTGAAGTGCCCTTTATCAATTAGATCATGAATTGTATAAATTTGGTTTCAATCTTTGTCCTCATCAATGGTTCAACATAAACTTTATTTCATGCACAACTTGGACTTCGGCAAGGTTATCCATTATCTCCCTTGTTGTTCCATTTGGTAGCAAAAGGCCTTAGTAGGATGCTTTTAGAAGCCAAAATAAGGGGTGATTTGAAGGGGATTTCTATGGTCGAAGATCTGACAATTACTCACTTACTATTTGTGGGAAATATTCTTTTATTTTTTTATGGATCTAGGTGGGACATTAGTACCATCAAGTCCGTCTTACAACATTTTTAGACAGCATCAAGTATGCAAGTGAATGTTCATAAATACATTATCTTCCCCCTTGCACTAACTATGGATGAAATGCAAAAGAAAATTTCCATTTTCATATAAATATTTTCCATGAAGGGTTGAAGTACCATGGCTTTCACCTCAATACAAATTACTACAAAAAAGTAGAATGATAATGGATAATTGAAAAGATTTAAATGAGACTAAAGGTGTGGATTTTTGAGTGGTTTTCCAGATTTGGTAAGTTGGTACTTATAAAATATATTTTGGAGTCCATCCCTATATATTAGGTGTCCTTCTCATGGATCCCCAAAGGTGTCTTAAATGTTATCTGTCATTTGTGTTGCATATTCTTATGGGATAGAAAAAAAGAGAGGAATTCTTCCTTCCATGGGTAAGATGGGAGAAAATCATAGTGCCAAAGGCCTAGGGGGGTTGGGGCTTAAAATTAATTCCTTTATTTGCAAAGGAATTGTCATCTAAAGTGGGGTAGAGACTGCTCTCAGTGAATAATCGTTAGACCTCGATCGTGAGCAAGATTGTGGAGATTAAATTTCCCAGTGAAGGTCTCGGTATTCATGTTGTTCCTTCTTGAAAACAAAATTCCCACTTGGGATAATATTCAGAAGAGGTGGAATGAAGGGTGCATCTAGTGTACTTTGTGCAAAAATGTTGAAGAATCAGTAGCAAACATGTTCCTATATTTCCATTTTACATTGAAAATATCGTTTGTTCATGAACAATTGAATGGAATAAAAATTGTATGGAGTGGAGAATCTTTTATGGAGGCATGATAGTCTTGGTGGGAGCCGATAAGAAATTTTTTTTATAGAAACATTACTTTGCTCATATAATGGGGTTTTTGGCTTACAAGAAACAAGTACATCTTCCATAAAAATCCTTCATTAATAGATATGGCGGTGGCAAATGTTATATCCACTTTCTCTCTATTTCCTGTGTCATACTGAAGGCATGCCCCTTGTATTATCATAGCTGAAGAAATTGACACCTCCTCTCCATGGACCTATTTTTATGGGAATACCTTAGAAAGTGGAATATGCGGTGGTGTGGTTGTTTTGTTCCTATAGGAGCATCATTTTTTTCAAAATGCAGCTCAAATTTGGCAGAGGTTCAAATGACTATGCTAAATTACTTAACTTCAAAATTTTGCTACTGTTTTCCATTGAAAAAGGATGCCACGCACTTAAAATTTTTAGGGCGATATTGAATTGTTATAAGAAAGTTTAATGAGACACAAAGATGCCACATTCACACACACTAATTTCTATCCTTCAAGATACTTTTCATTTAAAACACTCTCTTACCCATATTTCATGTTGTCACATCTATAGAAAATGCAATGCATCAGCAGACCAAATATCTAAATTAGGTTCTCAATAGGTTCTTGGCAAGTGGAAAATATTCGAGAAGCTAAGAAAAAACACAGAAAAATACATCCACAAGTCGTTCACTGACATCACTCCTCAAGTTGGATTGCTTGTTTGGGGTTGGAGATCTTCTGATATCACTTTGTTTCTTATGCATAGTTATATGCATGATCATGGAGTATTGTATTTTCTATTTATATTTATACATCTTTATGATTGATACTATATATGAATATGATGTAATATTTATCATAAACGTATTTTGTGATGACATTGGGAAAGGATATGCTCCCGATTTTGTATTTTTGTTTAGTTAGACAAGTTTTAAAATGAATGCATTTTGATGCATCTACAAAATATAATTTATTCATTATTAATGAAAAACTACATCTTTTTTTTTGTGAAAAAAAAACATTGAAATCCATATCATAATTTTACAACAACCCTTTCTACCTCCATTAAAATTTTCTCTACACAGGTGCCATGTAAAAATATTAATACCACAATCAATCGTGAGATATGCTTCTAATACACATTAATACCACAATCATAACAAATTTAAATAACTAATAAAATCATGAGATATGCTTCTAATTATTCCTTAAAACTTACTAAGATTAATGTGTACAAAAGTCCTTATTAAAAGGAGAAAATGTATTATATAAGTATTAAGCATGAGGATCTCTTATTCCAATCTAAGCATGATCACAAGAAGTTCTAGAGGGAAATTCTAATTTGTAAAGTTTAAGAAAATAATATGATTCCTTTGAAGGATTATAATTCTTACCTTAAAATAATTGTGAATCCCCTATTGCCATGGAAGCCATTCCAAACATTCATATAGAGGATGAATTTTTTTCTATGGAGGACATATAATTTAGTTTTAATCATATTGCAATGGGAAAGTTAAGTACATGAAGGTTACCATGATAAAATAAAAAAACAAATATAAAAATCAAGGATCTATCCTCATCCATCATGTACAATGTAAGCTCTTCAATTTAGTAGTCAATATGGATTTCCATAACTATTATGCAAATCATAATTCTACCTAATTTTAAAAGCCAGGATAAAAACATTCCCTCTAATTAGCAATCTTTAAAAATACTTGTTGAATCATTTTTTTCCAAACATTATTTCATTTAGGAAACTCTAGGGAATAGTGTGATGAACTCTTCATGTCTTGAAGGCCTTTCGAAGGTTTGGTCCTTCTCAATGGTGGATGCTTCTTGTCACTCTAGGGGGTTTGCTATGGGCTGAAACCCTCAACATTTCCTTGTTTCAAATATTTGGAGTTTGAAGTTGATAATGGGAATCAAGATATCTCATTCGGTCATGAGTCAGTATCATCAATATATATGGTCCCTCTCAAAATTGGGCCAACTTCTAGGAATCAACCCTCAATAAATCCTTTTTTTGTCTGAACAATGTAATTATTGGTAGTTACCTAAACTTTTCTTTGGGAACTTCTGGATCCTAGGGTCCTCGAGCCAGACCAAATCTACAAGCATATTATTTCAAAAGCCAACTTTCTCAAAATATGTTGGTGGATGTGGAACTTGTAAATTTATCCCCCACTTGGAGGAATCAACTATCATGGGATGATTTTATTGCCAAGAGAATTGGTAGGTTTCATTTTGTTGAAGCTCTTATGGACTCCCTTCCTCTAGCAAAATAATGGACTCAAGAGAGATGGATCTCATATCGTTCCCCCATTTTATTGGACATCAAAGGGTTCCCTGAGGAACTTATTAGTCACTTCAAATTGATTTCAGAAAGTTTTAATGATGAGGACTTTATCCCTTTGGTTGAGTCTACGTGTATTCCTTTCGCCCCCTCGATGGATGAATCGACAGTTGTTCATTTAAAATCTAATTTAAAAAGGACCAAACTTAAAATAGAGTCGAAAAATGGGGAGAAAGTGTTGGAGGTTCAGGAGGTGGAAGAGATCGAAAAGGAACTAGAATCTAACTCATCTTCTAATGGGGAAGGATTTTCTTCCGAGGAATCCTATTGCTGGGCCTTGGAATTGGTATAATTCTTCACCTTATTTCCTTAGTTGATAATTATTTTTCAAGATTTTTTAGCTTAGATTATAATAATTTGAATGCTAAGGAGTTCTAGAAAGGATTTAATAACCATTTTGATATTTTAATTTATAATGAATCAATTTGAGTATCAAATATGTTATTGTATCATGATTTGTTTTAATATGTGGGCAAGAAATATTTGACGTTGATTGTTGTTCCCTGAATCACTGAGGAAACCCAAGCCATAAGGAAACTGTTTGGACTATTTGCAACATGTTGAACAAGGATTCACACTTAATTTGCATGAGACATTTGGAGAAGCGGAATAATCTATTATTTTGTAAGATATGTTGAATATTGTATAGCTTGAATCAAGCTTCCTAAGAATCTTTCGATTCTCAACATAACTTTAATATTTTAAGTTATGTTGTAATAAAAAATCATGATTAAACTCTAGTAAAAGGGTTAATAATTCTTGTAAAATTATAAAACGTGACTCAGGAAACAGATTGTCTTAAGTTTTCACATACTTTCTTGTAACTTATTGTTGCATATTAATGAATATTTTTGTGATCTTGTTTTAATCTAGTATATTGAGTTAAATTAAATACGATTAGATTCCAAAGACCGTGGTCCCAGTCCTGGAAAAATTATTGTCTTCTCTAGAAAAAGTATTGTCTTCTTACTCTCAGATTTTGAATGATTTATTGTTCCTTTGTGTGAATTACCTTTTTCTAGATTTACTGTCAGTATTTGCGAGTAATTGTAGTGAATAGTGATTAGAAAAAGTTTCCTTTACAAAATTACATTTCGTTATTGTTTCCCATGGAAAAGTAAGGATCTATAGCTTCTTAAAATTTAATGCTTTTTCGATAGATGCATTTCAATTCATTTATCATAGTTATCATTTCCTAAGAAACAACCTAGTCGATTTTAGATTCTCCATAGGAATGCAACGATTTATCTTCATTATTAGTTTTATTATGATTTAAAGATATAAGTGAGTATTTATTGTGTAGAGATTTTTTTGTCCCCTTTATCTTTCAATCTTTGCTTCTAATTAGTTTTAATTAGATCCAAAGTAATTTTAACACTATCCTTGCACCAACTATGTCGACAACCGTGCAATAAAAAGATGAAATACCAGGTTGACAATTTAATGTATAGAGGTTTGAGTTGATTCTTTAAGAACAACTTGGAACCCAACATTTTGGTGTCGTTGTTGGGGAGGTTGTCAAAGAGTATTAGTTGTGTCTTTGAAGGGTTGGGTTTTGAATACAGAAGGTATGAACCTACACACGCACCAAGTAAAATATGTGTGCCAATGCCTACCCTTAGTCAACACATTTAGATTATGTAGGTATGTATGACTAAGAAGAATCTTAGGAAATAGGTTGTTGTAGATCAAAAACTTACACCAAAAGAAACAAATCCCAACGTCAGGTTGACCTTGGAAGAACGACCTTCATCGATGAAATCATTTGAAAATATGAATGTCAAGCATTGGTAGGTCGCTGGAAAATATCTGGGAAGGGCTCTACTATTTCCCCTTGAGTGGAAGGATTATCTGTTGCAACTCATGCTAAGATTCATGATAAGATTGAAGGATTTGAACAAATATTTCAAGATACGCCCATTAAACACCTCAGTTCTTCTTATAAATACGAGGGGAATTCTTGTAACTTAAAAGAGGAGGAAGGTGAAACGAGTGGAGTAGATCCATAATCTCTAGAAATATACCCAAAATCTATTGAACCTGAAACTATTGCAACTCTTGTTGTAGGGAAAGTACCTGAAATACATGATTTGAATAGTGTTGTGAGACCCATTCCCTGGTCAAACACTAGCCAAAGCCCTGGGCCAAACATTGTCCAAAGTCCTCCTACTAAAATAGTACCTCTTGATTGAGAAATCTCTAAAGGCTACTGGTATATTTTTTACCAGATGGTGAACATAGCAACACAAATGCAGATCTCGACCATAGAATATCTTATAGTTGACCCACTAACCAATGCACCAATTAAAGTCATTCCATTACCACAAATCCCAAATTTCCATTGAATGACTTTCAAAGACCCTGATGCATTCTTGTTTGATTTTGATTTCCTATGTTGAGGTTACGATTATACTACCTATCCACAAAAACTGAAACTATTTCCTTCTACCTTGAAGGGAGAAACTTTATGTTTGTTTATGGGACTACGAGGCAACACTATAAATTCATGGGATGAAATGAAAAAATATTTACTTACCAAATATTAGGATTATTGCTGATCTAGGGACTTAGAAGAAGAAATTTTTGAAATGATGGCTAAAGGTGGTGAGACTTTAGAGGAATACGTTGAAATATTTCAGCATAAGTTACATAGATCACCTTACACCACTTTACCTAAAGAAGCGTTGAAAACCTCTTTAATTAAAGGCATGAAAGATGAGTGGGTATAAACACTTAACTTAATGGGGAAAGTTTATATTTCCAAATAAGAGTATGATGATATTATTAAATGGTGTATCGTGTGCTCGCAAGGAAGTATACGAACCAGGTCTGGAATTTGAGATCCTCTCAACAGGACCAACAAAAATACAAGAGGAGTAACTTGAGCAGAGATCAGTAATATTTTAGAATATTTCAAAACTAAAATTTTGAGCACATTATCTAAATAGTTGGATTCTTTACAGGTAAAATAAAATAGGCTGAGGAAGATCAATCTTTAGATTTTTTTTTCCTTTTTGTCGGAAGAAGCACAACCAGAGAGAATGCCCATTGGATAAGGTCGATACATGTGCCATTTGCACTAAATATTGTCTATCAGAGTAGTGTCCCTCACTCCCAAGATTAAAATTTGTATTCAAAGAATATGAGGAAGATCCAGATCCATTATATCTTATGACACAATGACGACAGTGGAAAACTCACCCTTCAGGTATGATGCATGACCCTTCTTTGTTTTATTCAAGAAAATATTCTGAACAACATATTCTTGGATCAAGATGGCAGGATCAAAAATATTTTAATCCCACTTGGAAATCTCAACCATACTCTACACCACCTTGGGAAAACCAACCATTCATTGGACCTGTATGGCCAAATCAACAATACTCTACACATTTTTGGAAAAATCTAGCAAACAATCCATACCCTTCACAGTGGAAAAATTCATCTGCACAAGGATCAATGTGGTCTCAAAATTGGCAGCGTCCTATGGGACAAATCAACCCATATTTCATAACAATACCCCAGTGAAAACCTTAATTGCAAGATCCATTCCAATTTTCAGATCGTGAATCCAGTTCTCTTGAATGTAATGAATAGCGCCTAATATCTGGAAACTTTTTCTTTCCAGAAGATAGTAAATTCAATCAAGAATAGGAAGATAATAAAAACTCCATTGAAGAGTAGCCCTTTGTAGAACATACTTCTCCGACTATAGTCGTTTTTGAAACTAATACATCTAATGTGTCGACCAAACAACAAGACCTTGTCAAAACTATAGTTGTTGCTCCCCCATTACCTGAAAGACTCGCGATGATAAAACCAAAATTCCATCCTTATTTTTATCTTGTAGGGGAATTAAAAAAATTATGCATAAAATTCCTCTCCTCCATGTTATACGGGACGTTATGATTCATGTTAAAACAATTAAAGACTTGTGTGGTAAAAAGCCCTAGAAGAAACCCAATTACTCTCTTACAATCCAATTTATAAGGACGCTTTCTAACCTTGTCTTAGGGAAATAGATACCTTTCAAGTATAATGACCTTGGGAATCTAATAGTCACTATTCAAATTTAGGGTCGCAATTTCCCAGATACAATAGTGGACTTAGGAGATGCTATAAACATCTTAACTATGGAAACCTATGGTATCATGGGGATCACAACCTTAAATTCAACTTACACTTTATTAGAACTGGTTGAGAGAGTGGTAGTCAAGCCATAGGGCAGTCCGGAAGATGTTATCGTTTCTATGGATTCTTGGGAATACCCAGTGGACATTATGGTTATCAATCCTAGGAATAGACTGGATGGGCATCCTATGATATTAAGAAGGCCATGGTTATCAATATAAGACACATACATAGGATTTCGGACAAGCAATATGAATATTGCAAATGGAACTATTGTAAAAAATATTGACTTATATTAGCCTACTAGACCCAACCTCCCCATTGAAAATTATCAGTTATTCCTACAAAAATATTAGGAGGAAAACCTATGTTATCCTCTTACCTTGGATGAACCTCTTGCATTTAAAATTCAGGTTGGGAATGAAATAATTGGTGGCTTTATTAAAAAATCATCTACTGTTGGGAATCCAACATGTAAAATTCTAAAATCCAGACTTGGTAATGAGGCCCAAGAAGATCTACTAAAGATTTTCAGTGATAAACATATACCTACGACTGATGTCCATAACAACATTCCTATTGAAATTGAACCAGGTAAAACACTGAATATTAATTCCAATTTGGATGATCAGCAACGTATAAAGCTAACTCAGATTCTTCGAAAATATAAACAAAAGTTTTCCTGGGAATACTATGACATGAAGGTCATTGATCTGCAATTGTGCACTCACCACATTTATATAGAAAAATATGCTTGTCCTATTCAACAGCCTCCGATATTATTAAATCCACACCTTATGGATGTAGTAAAACAAGAATTGCAAAAGCTCCTGGATGTCAACTTTATATATCCTATTTCAGACAACTAGTGGGTTTCACCATTAGTTGTAGTCCCTAAGAAATATGGTAAATGGATAATTTTTATTATTATTATAGGGGACTAAATCAAGCTACTTAGAAATATCATTTCCCCCTTCTATTTATAGACTAGGTCCTTGAAACTCTTGTTGGGAAGAAAATTTTCTCCTTTCTAGATGGTTTTAGTGGTTATAACCAAATTCAAATAGCTCTCGAAGACCAAGATAAGACCAAATTTACCTAGCCTTGGGGAACATTTGCATATAGATTCCTACCATTCAGGTTCTGCAATGCACCAACCACTTGCCAGAGGGAAATGTTTAGTATATTTTTTTATTTAATTAGTGAAGGACTTGAAATGTACATGGATGAATTTAATCCATATGGTAACGCTTTTGACTAGGCCTTAAAAAATTTAGAAAAAGTTCTTGAATTATGCATTGCTACTAGATTATTCCTTAGCCATGAAAAATTTTGTACGATGATCGCCGAAGGTGTATTTTTAGGGCACTATATTTCTGCTGAAGGTATTCAAGTGGATCCAACAAAGATTGAGGTAATTCTTATGTTTCCTAATCCTCGTACAAAAGCTGAGGTACAAATTTTCCTTAGCTATGCTGGTTATTATCACATATTTATAGTACATTTTTCAAATATAGAAACACCACTATATTTTTTGACATGAAATTTTGAATTCGAGTGGACTGGCAGATGTGATGTTGCTTTTGCAAAACTTAAAAAGCTAGTCTCGACAACCCCTGTGTTAAGAGGACCAAACTGGAAATTTCCTTTCCAGATTTCATCAGATGCATCAGACATGGAGATAGTATATGACCCTGGACAAGAGGAAGAAAACAATCCCTATGCCATTTATTATATTATCAAAAACCTTACATCGATTGATTTAAATTATAAAGTGACAGAAAAAGAGTTTTTAACTCTTGTGTATTCCATTAACAAATTTCATCACTATATAACGAGATATCCAGTCTTCCTATATACTTATAATTACTCTATTATATATCTAAATAATAAACCTATCACTAATTCTTAAATAATGCGATGGTTTTTGTTATTGTAGGAGTTTGATATTACTATAAAAGATTGCCTAGGAAAGGAAAATCTTGTTGCAGATTTTCTGTCTAGAATAACTTAAAAAATTGATCCTTCAGTGGTGGAAGATCAATTTCCAGAAAAACACATGTTTTTCGTAACAATCAAGACACCTTGGTATGCTAATGTGGCTAATTAGCTGGTAGTAGGAAAACTTCTAGCGCACTTGCCACCTAATGATAAGAAACTTATTATTTATCACAATGCACGATTCTCGTGGATAGATGGATACCTATTTCATACAGGGTTTGACTTTCATATGCGTATATGCATCAAAGAGGATGATATTTACAATGTTCTCAGAGCTTTTCATGATGAACCTTGCAGGGGACATTTCGCTGATCAGAGGACTAGACATAAATCACTCCATATGTGATCTGAAAATGACCTCAGTTACTTAGCTCTATTTCAAAGATTGACTGTAGGGGCATTTACTGGATATGTCACCCTTAAATAAATGATGAGATCCAGAGGCTACCTGGCCCTCTACAGACTCTATCTATAGAAATTTATAGAAATTAACACTCAGGTTATTAAAATTCAGAAATTTACTAAGATCTTTTCTAGTCCTTGTACAAAATGTGACTGGCAGCATTACTGAATAGTTATTATGTGCATTAACTATTTAGGCATGAAATAATCTATGTATGTTTAGATTGAACAATTTCACATCAATCACATAAGAAATACCATAAGACAATGAATTTTGTGACGGATTTCGTCCCACCTGGACTACGTCTCCGGGTCCGCCTCATAATTGTGTGTCCGTTGTATTCTTTTATCTGAGAGAAATATGCTACAATGAATCATCAGTTTCACTACTAATGTTGAAGATATGGACCATCCCTTGAATAGGCTAAATGATACAACTCTTTTCCTTCAACACATAAGAAAATACATGGATGATTCGCACATTAAAACAAATTGAGGACTGAAGCTTTATGGACCTTCGACAGCTTGGTGGCTGAAAGAGTTTTAGAATGTTGAAGTTGATCTCGTCAATCATCAACATACTTCGATGTTGTATTTATGCAAGTAGGATAGCTTTTCTCCTTCAATAAACCTGCAACAAGAAACTCTCCACCAATTACATCACATATCTTCTTAAGAGTGCCTACTTCCTCTTGAAGTAGGGAAAACTCTCCTCTCTTGAGATCTCACTCTCAACACTTCTCTCTTCAAAAAGTCCTCCTTTTACAAAGAAAAATACTTTCTTTTATACAATAGGAGTTCATAAATGCATGGAAAATAATGCTGCCTCAATCTTCAATAAACCAAATTAATATTTTGGTTAAGATTACGAGGTCTTTGAATTTCATTTTAATTCATGAACCTTCTTAATTAGGTTCCAAAGCTTCATGCTTAATTCACCTCGAAAGCCCACATAGAAATCATTCCATTTCATGTTGGCTTGATCTTCGAAGCCAATTCTGTGATATTATGGTTTACTAGTCTCAGTCTAGTGGACACATATACTTTTAATGATAAGGTCATTACCCTTATCTCCTTTTCTTCAGCAATAAAAAACCCAAAACAAACTTTAATATAAATCTAGATCCGTCGGTCAGGCTAACCGCGTGGGGAATGCTGATTGCAACGTGTGAATAGGCGAGTTCCTGTCCGGCGGTTAAGGCTCTTATCCCGACGGTCTCATTAAAATCCCAACATTCGAGCTGGAAATCTTCGTTGGCAATATTTGCTACGTAACCAATTCTGTTATTAAACCCGTACGATCTTCTGACATGGCTTTACCAACTCTACGTTGTGGGTATTGCGTTCACATGTCAATCTTCGACACGGTCTTTATTGCCACGAGATTTTGCAAATTTCCGCTGTGTTCTTCACCATTCTGGTCAAAAGACTTCCGACGCGGTTTAAACCCCTGGCGGTTAGGAACTAACACCTATTACATATCTCCACTGATATGCTCGCGGTTTCATCACGCGGATATAACTCTATGGGTTTATTTACAATGTTTTAAATAAAACATATCCCGAGCCTTTGTTTTATACCTATGCGCTAAGTCTTCAAACTTTCCACTATAGGTTTTATACAACCCATCGAAACTCTACAATAAGGTTTATGAAAACCCCAGTCTGAAACCCATTACAATGCGCTTTGACATAGGTTTATAAATTTAATATAAAACCTTATACTATGGGTTTCCTACCCATAATCCGAACCTTGATACAAAAACGTTTATGATAATGATTGCGCTAGGGACTTTGAGTCCATAAGTTTATGAAACTTAGGAATAGGACTTGAATTTGACATTTTTCCCTAGAAGTAGATTTAGGCTTTCATAACAAATTAAGTGTGTTTCTATCTGACACTTAGTGCTAGCCTTTAGGACTTAGGATTTAAATTAAGTCCTTTTTACCTTAGGATCTGTTTATCCATTAAGGTGTACAAAAGCGGACTATTGACATTTTTGACCTTTACATAAAGACTTAGGACAAGTTTTATTACATAAGTCTTTTAACAAACTTTGTTGTTTTTGTCGCAGGTCAACTTGAAGATGTCTTTGATTGGCGCTTTGAAACATTTGCTAGAGTCACAACTGAAGTTGATGTCGATCGATGTCACACATTTGAACTTCACAAATTTGATGACCATCTTGATCAATACTTGAATTATTACATAATCAACAATTACCAAATTTCAAATAACCATCTTCGTCGTTTGAGTAATTTTCGATACAATTTTAACAATTCTAAAATTGGATAAATATGGGCTATTATTGGCCCATGATATTCAAATATGCAAAGAATTTTCTCCAGAGATATATAGTTTTCAAACGATGGGTTGTCCCATTCAAGATGATGAGATGCCCCTGTAGTCTCAACTTGTAATAAAACCTGTTAGACTCAACAATGGAATAGAAGGATAAGCATGGGCAATTTTTATTATTCATAATGATACATACTTATAGTACATTGGAGTGACCCTTGGAGTCCATATTCCAGGGTCTATTTGACTCCCTTTGATCGTTCACCATCCACACTAACCCTAGGAGGATTAAGTGTCCAACATTTCCCCCCTTAATCTGAAGGGGTATGTATGAGTCGAAGAATAGAGTTGTAATACGTGACGTGCAAAATATGCATGGCAGCACTATGTTGAATGAGCTCTATGAAATGTTGGCATAAGGAGGTGGTTTAAGGCTAACCACCAACACTGGAACACTTAGTGCAGTTCCTGGAGCTCTTCTAGATCTAGCATGAAGCTGAAGTATTCTTCAAGAGGAAGTGCTCCTAATGATTTGAATAGGGAGACCTTCAACCTGGAAAAAGGAGGTCTACAACCCGCATTAAAAGGGAGAACTTCAACCTGAAAAGGAAGGTCTCAACCCGTGGTCATTTAAGGATGACCACCAACTCTGGAATGCTTAATGCATTTCTTAGAACTCCTCCAAAATTGGCAAGAAGTTGAAGTCTTCTGCTAGAGGAAGTGTGCCCAATTATTTGAAGAGGGAGAAGCTCAACCTTGCATAGATGGGTTAATTATAACCGCCAACCAATGGCATGATCATGGGCATCTCTATCTCTATCTACAACTCTGAATCTAGTATGGCACGTTGTGGCTCAGGCTCTCTTGAACTGTTGTGTCTCTAAATACAACGTTGAATCCGGTATGGTAGGTTGTAGCTTAGGATTTCTTGATGTGGCTTTGAAGCTTGTATATGACCATCATTCCCGCCCCCGTTAGATACAAGGTGAGATGATGGAAAAAACTCAAATGTAAGGCATTTTAATATTATAGAAGAGATTATGACATATGAATGAAACATATTCTTGGTTGTTGATGCCCATTTCCAAGAAGCGATCCATCCAAGATTAATATGTGTTCTTGCAGGAGGCTTTTTTCTGAAGAAATTGTGTGAAGAATGAGTAGTTTTATGAAAATTATTACATGGATGAAGATAAAAACAATGATCTTTCATATGGCCAACTCAGACACAATGTTGGAATATAAAAATCTGCTATGGTTGATGTGAATATTCCCAATTAGCAATAGCTAATTGGAAATATTAATTTCGATTAATTTTGCCTTCTATAGTTAAATTATAAAGAAAAGTGAGTTGAGGGGGGACATAACTCACTCTAAAAATAAACTGCACTCCCTAATGGACACAACGTTGTAACTTAAGTGAGCCAAGGGGGGCCAAGTGACCACATAGAAAGGGGGCCCATGTAGACACATGGAGGGACTGCACAGGTCAAGTTGAGCACGTGGCAAAAGGAGGTTACATTGGAGGAGGTGGGCCTTAGGGTTTGAGAGAGGACAACGCTATATAGAGAGGAGAAGCCTCCTCATTTTTTCATTCGATGTTTATGATATTGAGCCGGTCATTTCGACTTCTTGAGCACGCTAGTTGTTTAGCTAGTCTGCAACACTGTTTAGTGCATCGAGTGTCTCCGTTCAGAGATCTCACCCTCAGCCCCGGGGGACTTCGAGTGCCTACTCGGGTGAGGTTGTTCCATCAGTATTTGTAGGAGGATTGGTGTTTGGTTTTTGTGGAGGAGCAGTGCATATAGAGATTGTGCAGTCTTGAGAGGGAGGATGTAGTCCATTCTCGGGGAGCTTCAGATTGGGTTTCCTTTGGAGGATTTGAGCCTGGATATTGAGCAATGGGCTAGTCCTTGCCCATTGGAGGATTTTGGTAGAGTTTGTGGCCGTATTTTGGTGGTTTCCATTCAGCCTCAGCGCAGAGCCTTGGAGGATAGTGTAGATCCTTAAGGGGGTGATTTTCAGGGGTCAGCCATTTCAGAAATTATTTCTAGGCTTTTATGGGTTTGGTGAGCAGAGGCAGATTCCAAAGTTTTAGCTCATTCCGAGGAGGGGAGCAGCCCCAAATCCTCATTTTTGTTCTAGCAGTAGCAGCTTGGACGCAGATCAGAGAGCAGCCATTTCCTTGCCATTCTGAGAATATTTCTTCACTTGCCTTGAGCAAGTCTAGGCGCGATCACTCTGATCACCTATTGTACTCCATTATATTTCTCAGTATAATAAAATGGCTTAGCATTCTCTCTATATTTCTTGATTATTTGTGACATGTTTGATATATGCTATTGTATGCTTGGACTACTATTATTTCTCTCTCTTTGAGCATTTCAGTTACTATACCATTTGGTGTGTTTCCCCCATACTCTTAAACAGAGTCTGGGAAGGGCCATGAAGCCTCCAAATCTCACCCTCATCTCAGAGGTGAAATATCTAGTAAATTCCCTTCCAGTCCATCTCTGGTTGGAGTTTGCTTGGGTTTTGGAGATATCCCTGAAACGAGATATTACAAAGAGGAGTAGAATCTAGAACATCTGAAGGTGAACTCTCATGAAGAAGTACTTCACTATGAAACTGAATGGGCTTGGAATAGTCTATAATATGAAAGGAAAGCTCCTTGTCATATCCAAGACCAGGTCTGTGCCTGTTAATGACAATTTATTCCCAAGGTCTAATGAATGGCTTGGGAAGTTTTCACTGAATTTCGACACTTACATCAAAATATGCTCCTGAACTAGGCACTGAAAGTGAATCAACCACAAAATTATTGACTTTCTACTTGTGGGAGTCTCTTTCAATGTTCTGAACAAAAACAAGTTCATAATGATGACCCCACTGTTGTAATTCTTCTTGTTGTAGCTAATATTCAAGTTGCAAAAACTCAATTTTTTCTTGTTCATTTTCCAGAGAGGTTTGAATATCTGTGAGAGTGTCTTTGCTTATTTTAACTCTATCTTCGACAGTAAATTCAAAAACCCCAACAAGGCAGGATCAATGTTTTTCTCATTCTCCCATTCACAAATTCTCATTATGAGGGACTTATACCAATGGCCACTTATCCCTAACTATAAAATTTATGTGCGCTTATGGTTCTCCTTTACCAAGAAGTTTGCTAAACACTTATAGTTAAAAATGTAGAAAATATTTTATCTTTTTCAACATGTATTCTCCAATGGAAAAGAGGCTCGTTGGTCTTCATCTTGTAGTATATCCCATAAATTTGAAGGAGCCAAAAAAGTATATAGCATCTTAATGGGTGCACTAAGATGCTCACGCAGAAAGTGATAGGTGTGTAATATGCACACCAAAAAATCATTATGCTGCAACGTTTTATGATATGTAGCACTCTCCTCCTGTAAATTTACATCATTAAATCAAGAGGATTTCACTAACCATTAACCTGGTCATGAACAAATTGACAATGTCCCAAAATTGTGGTTTTTCAAATATTACATTAGGTAGCATGTTGGAGACCTAAAATCAGAGTTTTGTAATGTGTCATAATGTTATGTAGGGTCAAGGAGCCAGGAAAAATTCTAAAATTCTCATCATACTTGTCTTTCTTATTTATAACAAAACTAATGGTTGGAATACCGAAATTTGGTTTGTTTTGGTTGGGGATTTGAACTGGAATAAATCTTGTTATGAAAATAGAGAAGGAGCACACTCACAAGAGTTTTTGGAGGTCACACAGATAGGGGTTCATGCACTGACAAAAGAAACACATAGACTCAAGAGAATGGAAGAGATTACACGTTGCAGAGAATCAAAGTAGAGATCTGGGATTTAAAAGGTCACGAATATGGTAGATAAATAGTCATTAAGGCAGAGAATGCCAAAAATAATGTGTGATCCTAAGGTTAAGGAATAAATGGGGAGGTTGAGGTAGAAGTAGGTTTGAAACAAACAAAGAAGGCAGAAATGGCCACACAAGTGTAGAGGCCATGGTGGAAGGGTCAAGCACTACTAAGGAGGAGAGGCAGTGTTGTGGCTGTAAGTTATGGAGGCCAAGGTAGCATGGCCAAGGTAGCATGGTAGAGGTAATAACTAATGGAGGTCGAGGTAGCATTTTTGAGAGGGAGCCCACGTAGAGAGGTGGAATAGGGGTCGGAGAAAGAGAGATATGATGCAGAGATGCCACCAGTGAGATGGTGAGCCACTGTGTGTAGGAGTCAACTGTAAAAAATTGGATTGTGTGGGAGGCCGAATGGGTTCTCAAATAAAATTTTGTTCACTGAATGTTTTCTAGGTCTGAATGCCACTCCCTTCACTCATTCATGGTAATTATCAAATTCAATTTCATGTCATTCATCATCACCTAGGTTCATAGATCAATCAACATACCTCCATCTAGGTCATGGTCTAGTTTTACTTTGTTTTGCCATCATAATGTCCAATCATGTCATGAAAGAAGGAAAACAAGAGTCATTTTCACCATACAAATCGCCTTCATTAGGAGTTAGCAAATATAGGAAAATAAAATAAAGGCAATTTTTCTTTTCTCAAGAAGTATGCTACATGATCAAGTTTTCAAAAATACATTTTTCAAAAAGTGTTTATGATTTCACTAAAAGACAAAAAAAACAAATTTTGTGAGCTAAAAAGGGAAATGAAGCTTTGGAGTTCATTTCATCATTTGGTTTCCAAAAGTGCTCCTCTCTCATCCTCAAAACTCTCCACAACCATCAAACATTGAAGACAGCCAGCAAAAAATTGTTCCAACTACTCTGTACTACGCTTCTCGCGGTTGCACTAAGCTTCTGGTAGTTGTGCTACACTTCTAGCAAGTGTGCTACACTTTTGCTTCCAAGCTCCAAAAAGATATCAAGGGGTCAATTCATCATTTGTCATAGGTTCAGAGACCTCCAAATCAGTAACTGAATGCTCTTCATACCTCATTCAAGTCAATTTCTTCAACAAAGGGTGGATTCCCTCCTTTAGGTTTTCTCCACTACATTTTTGGTTTCTTTCATACTTGGCTGGTTTTAGTTGGAAAACCCCTAATTTAATCATATAAAAACCTTCACTCATCACTCATATACCTTACCAAAAAACTACCTATCACTCATATCCATCCTTGCTACCATTTTCACTCAAACCCTAGTTTTCACTACGTTTTTGCAGAGAAGCAATGAAAACTCTATGTTTTAACCTTTTTGGCATCTTCCCCATGCCGATTTCCAAAAATTTCACTTGCATTCTCTAGCGAACTCACCACCCTATCTCCCCAAATTTTTATGGATTTTTCCCTAACTCCCTTCCATCTCATTTATGTCCCTAAAACCACTGTACCATTATCCCCTGTTTTCCTCATTTTTCAGCTTCCCTTTCCAGCACATCAAGGTATGGTTTTCCTTGTTGAAAAGTATCATGGAGTGTGAGAAGAAGTTCAATAAGGTAGGTCATCATTCCAGGTTTGAGACATCTAATTTTCACGAGATAAATTCTTCTCCTTATGTTAAGAAATCATTTGAAAATAGTGGTTTTTTAAGGTTTTGTGAGAGAATCCAAGAGGTAGGCTGTCATGCTCAATTGAAAAGAATTTTTTCCACTACTTTAGGAGAGATAAGGCTATAATAGTAGGTATTGGATTCACCATATCAGAAGATGCTTAGTAACATGTATCCCGAACCATGGAGTAATCTAGTTCAAAGAATTCGACTTGGACATTGAGAACTATAAAATGTTCTTAAAACCTCATTGCAAAGATGCTCATGAACACATATTTCCTTTTAGGCATTTACTTGACAAGTATGCCCCTTTTCTGAGCTAATCATGAATTATTTTACATGTGAAGGGAGATTCACAAGATTGTACGAGTACCATATAAGTCTATTGATTCATTTTACTGCCACCAAGCCACTCAATTTACCTCATTATCTATTCAGGAGTTTGGTCAAAATGACCAAAAAAGTAGAGAGTAAAGGCAAAGATAATCACACTAATTTGTTCCAACATTGTTTATTCAAGCTTATAGTTTTTCATCAGCTCTCAGAAATCAATATGTCTTAGGAAACTTTCATGAAGATAGTTGCATTTGTGCCTACTACTAGTCCACCCATCATTCAGAGCATACCATCATCATCAACAAGGCCAAAGGAGGTGGACTCTTCAAGTAGACAAGAAGAAGTTCCAAATACTTCAAGGGATGAAATCATTCAAACCTATGAGAAGGGTAAAAGGATTTTTGTTTCTCCTATGATCACTAAAGGTGTGCTTTCACCTAAAAATACAATTGAGAAAAGAGAAACCATGGAGCAGCCACCTATGCCTGAGAGTGAGTCACCATTGCAACAACATGAGGATAAAGCGCCTATGGAGGTTGACATGGCAGAGTAGGTGGAAGGAAAATCAGCTCAAGATATAATAAGGGAAATTGATGTAGAGATATCAGAGCTTAAGGACATCCTCTTAAGGGAAAAATTCATGATAACACTCTTACACAAGAAAATATGCAATTGAAGGTGAAAAACCTGCTCCAAAGAAAACCAAAGGTAGATCTTGAGGCATACAAAGGTAAAGGAAAGGTAGTGGTAAATTTTTATCAGATGGAAGAAATAGAGGTTGAAATAAATCCAAGGATGCCAAGAAAAAGAGCAATAAGAACAAGAAAAAGAGTCATCTCCTCTATTAGGTCAGAAAACCTTTGATGAGTTGATCACTGCTGAGATTGAGCAAGACAAAGAGCTCTAGATTGATAGGGTGAATGTGCATCTTGTGAAGCTCTTGAAGAAGGCAGAAAGGAACAAGAACCTTTAGAGGCACATGACGATACACTATTTCACTAGGAACCAAACCGCCAAAGTCGGGGTCAAGAATTTGAAGAAAAAAATTAAAGAAACCCTAATTAAGCTAAAGGAGAAAGATAACTTGGATTTTCTAGTTGAAGTTTCCCTAGCTATCTATTTCATCTTTCAAGGATGGCATGGACCAAAATTCGGAAATTTTTGGGCATTTTTGGTATTTTTTGTGATATTTGGAAAAATCTAGAAATTTCACCCTTGCAGAAGCATCGCGCAGTTGCACGACGCTTTTCCTCAGAACCTCCAAATGACACTTTATCTAGATGGTTTGATTGATATTTCCATGTAAATTTTATATATGGTCTCATTTTTTCATGACACCTCTCATTTTTGGAGAAAATCCCAAAAAAAAAATTATTTTTCATGCTTCTAGCACTATTTTTCCATGTGCGCGACACTTCTAGAGTAAACTTGGAAAAATGGATTTTTGAAGGTCTTGCAGTAGGTTGTTTGTCAGTTTCAAGGTTGGTTTGGATAGAGGACATCTGGGGCTACCTTTCCCAATTTTCAGATCAACGGGAGGATTCATTAAAGTCATCTAAAAACACCCTCAAAGTGGCACGATGCTTCTGTTGAAAAGTGCGAAGCTTCTGTAAGTGGCACGACGTTTCCGTCTTGGATACTTTATAGATAGGTGTCAATGAAAATTGGTCCAAATATCGAGGTCAAAACTGTCTTATGAGGTGTTTTGTGGATAAGGGTGTCTATTTTTCCCCCTCATTTTTGAGGAATCATGTAAGTACTCAAGGAGACAAAGACTCCTAGTTATTATCTGATTTTGGGGGTATTTCTTCTAACATCGCTAAATTATAGGTAATTACTCATAGGGTGCATTTATGATGTATCTTGGATTAGGTTTCAACCAAATGAGGTGTAATATTCTCTGTTTTTTATATGTATTCCAACTCAAGACATTTTAGAGGTTGGATAGTTGTTATTTGTAGTGTGGAGCTTATGTACAAAATTTTTCAGTGAAATCAAAGACATGTTGTAGCTATAATTTTGGGACTCCGGTGGTATGATTATTAGCATTGTTTTTCCTCAGTAACACCATCAATTTGAATGTTTATTCTTCAATGAAATAATATCTATGCTTCTATATGATAAACCTTATGAGTTTATGAACAAAATTCTTGATTTTTGTTCTATGTTTTATAAGATTTTCATAAATTTGTTTTACCTATTCTGATGAATGAACTCATGTAATATGCTCATTCTGACTCTCTCTCTCTCTCTCTCTCTCTTTTCAAACCATATACCACAATAAAAATTTCAGTGTGTTTCTAAGTATACCTACCTGGCCTCATATTAATCTCTGCGGTTGTGCCTTTGAAATAAGACCTAAAACCTAGACCTAGTTCCTTGACTGACATTCCTATCGAGAAAAATTTCAAAAAAAAACCCGAATTCACTAAGCTTATATCTAGCCTAAGATCATTACATCTCCAGTCACCTCATTGACTGTAAAAGTGACATTGAGAGAGCCCTCTCTAGTTTCATAGGGAGACCTATAAAATCTAAAGATTGGTTTGAGGTTACCTCCTTCAGTTTCCATTCTCATCCTTGGGAAACAAAGGGAGTGATACCATTTTCGGCGCTGTTGTCGAGGAGAGATTGAAAAAATTTCCCTGCGGGTAGTTTTGTTATTTCAATGAAGGTTAGAATTGTGGGTGGCAAGTTCTGACATTCGAAGAAGGTTGAGTTATTAAATTCAAGCCAAAGTGTAGATTCTCAAGAAACGTGGCTCCCAAAAGACACACCATGTCAAATCGAGACCCAAATCCCTCACCAATTGTTAATGAACCTGAGATTCTTTTGAGAAATCATAAAATAAAGTCTTGGAGAGTTAGTAAGGGTATTCCCCCACTTGTGAAATCAAACACCTTGACTGTGAGGTTAATTGCTCTAGAAGGTTCATCCTTCAACTTTAAATTTGAGACATCTTTGTTGATGTCTAAGTCTGAATTCTTCCTTTTTTAAATTTTCTTTGAACCTATTGATTTTGAGACCTACTTGCAATTTTCTGAGTCTTCTTATTTTGAGCTTGATAGTGAAGTCTGGCCTAATTTTCATAAACTTCAAGGTTTGGTCGAAAAGTTTCAAGTAACTTATCAAAAATCTTATTTCCAATACCAACAACAACCTTGTGCTTCACCATCTACTATCACACCTTCTCACACATCTACACCATCATCCCTAACTTTCACGCCATCATTACCTCTACAAGTATACACTCCATAAACACCTTCACAACTTCCTCCTTTAGTCATGGTCATATTTGATCCGTTGATTCTACCACCACAACTCACCGCACTACCTCAGAAATATGGTCAAGGATTGCATCTATTTGATGGAACATCAGAGTTTAATTCTCTCCAACACATTGTCAAAGTATTTGATTTCATCTATATTGAAGAGATTGACAAAAATGATGCCAAGATGCACATCCTAGCACAAAGTTTCTCAGGACATGTTAAGAAATTGTTCCGCTCCCTAACAACTAGTTCTATAGCTAATTCACAGCAGCTAATTGATTTATTTATGACAAAATTGGAGGAGAGGAAGAACCCTTTACATATTCTAGTTGAATATAATTCTTTGAAAATAATTCCTAATGAGTTTGTGCAAGACCTCACAGCTAGATTCAATATAATTTATGATTATACTCCTAAACATATCAAGCCTCCTCAAGGCCTTGCATTAATTCATTACCTAGATGGTTTCGATCCTGAGATGGCTTACCAGCTGAGAGAAATAAATCCATCTACCCTTGAAAAAATGCAAAGAAATGTAGTGAGCATTGAAGCGAATCTCCATATCAAGAAGTCAAAAATCAAAACAGAAAATAGGGTAACCATCAAGGAAGAAACGTATACTTCATCAGAGGGAAAACTTGATACGTTATTCAAAACAATGAAAAATATGATGGATAAAATGACCATTGTGGATAGACAAGTTGAGCCCTCAATCAGAAATCCCAATTTCAGGGGCCAAAATCACCAGCCTCAATACAAGATCAAGAAAAGGGAGTAGAGGGGCCATGATCAACAAGGTCAACATCAAATTCTCACTGCATTTTAGAAAAAATATACCGAAGGTCTTGATGAATAAGAAGAAGATATTTCAGGCTAAAATAATTTATTTGAGGAAAATCAACAGCCTATTTTCCTTACTGAAGTAGTTCAATTTTCTGCAGATATTTATGCACCGGATGATCAACACTATGTTTTTTCTAATGATGATGTGTTATCATTACGGACAAAATATTACCAAAGAGGATATAATAATTCTCTTACTCAGGTGCATAGGTAGTATGGTTTGAGAAATAGGAATGTGCCTATAGCCTTAAGTCAGAAAAAAATAGAACTCTCAAAGAGAGGCTCACCATAAAGAGATGACTAATTAAAATGAGAGCAAAGATAAAGGAACTATTGTTCCAAATCATGGGAAAGGCAATGAAGATTATACCAGCAATCATAAGAAAGCTAAATAATTTCAAGGTGGAGGACAGAGAAAGGAGATTCCACACAAAGATCAACCTGAAAAGAAAGACGCACCATCCAAGGAGGTAGAAAAACATTCTACTCTTTTTATTCTCGAAAATGAAATCTCAAAACTGAAAGTCTCCATTCCTTTAACTAATATAATCAAGAATGACAAGTATAATTTTCAAGTAGCCAAGTTGCTTAAGGTAGACCAAATTTCTGATATGGTTAGTGTGAGTGATGAGCACCCTGAACTTTTATTTGGTTCTACTGTAGATGGTGGCTTAGAAGATACTGAGGTCCCTCCTTTTTTTCTTAACCTAAAAATCCATGATTTTATCCTCCATAATGCCATGTTAGACTCTGTAGCATCTCATAACCTCATGCCTAAAGTCATGATGGAAAAACTAGGATTGGATATTACAAGACCCTACCATCACCTCTACTCTTTTGATCTAGGAAGGGTTAAATGTCTTGGTCTCATTAGAGATCTAGCGGTGTATTTAGAGAAAATTCCAGCAAGGAATGTCCTCATGGATGTTGTTGTAGCTGATAACCCTCCTAGATATGGAATGTTTCTCTCTCAGTCACGACGAGAAAAACTTAGAGGCACCTTGTAGCTCGAATTTTCCTATGTTACTATACTAGTCTTTGGGCAACTCAGAAAAAATATATCAGGAAAATAAGATGAAGTGTATGATCAATAGGAAATAAAAGCCTAATAATCACCGAATACATGTTTTTCACACGGATTTAGAGTCTCTTTTATATTCAATGATGATTTTTCAACATCGTCAGAAGTTTTGGTGGAAGAAAAAGCAGAAAAATCATAATTTTCAAATTATGTTTTAAAAATTTTAAGTGCAGAAAAACAAGAAAATATGCCAAGTGGTTTGGATCCAAGTGCATCAGCCAAAAAAATATATGAATAGTGAAAGAAATAGAACATATTGGTACAAAAAACATTTCTCAAACAATTACTCAAGATCTTTCATCCAAATTGCAGCTTCTCAATGAAGAAAGTGATTTGTGGACCATAGATTTCGATGGAGCCTTAGGTAAGGAAGGAGCTGGAATTGGAGTGTGGATTCGCAACCCTATTAATCAGTCATCTAACCTTCCTCCTAATTTTCGAATGGATTCTTACAAATTGGTATTTTATGGTTCAACAAATGAAGAAAAATATGAGGCTTTTATAGTCGGTCTAAAAATCCTTAAGAAATTAGGTGCCAAGATTTTTTTTGTGTATGGCGACTCCGAATTGGTAATAAATCAAGTCAAAGGGGAATACCAGGCCAAGCATCCTAGAATGTGAGCTTACTTTAATGTAGTGTTAGACATCCTCAAGACTTTCGCTGAATATACTTTGTCATTAACTCCAAGGAGCAACAATGTTATTGCTGATTCTCTTGCCACTTCAATGAGCATGTTCAAAATTCCAATGTGTCTCAATTAGAAGTGTGAAATTAATGTCAAACATCACTCGGTTTTTCTATATAATGTTCAATATTGGAAAAATTTTCAATATGACAAACAAATCAACAACTTCTTGAAGACGAAAGAGGAGTTTGTGAGTTCACAAATAGATGACCAATTTTATGAAGATGATCAAGAAATGCATGCAAAAGAAATAAAGGTACTCCAGTTGAAATAAAACTTTATTCCGATAGGTCTTGTACCTTTGGAGGAGATTTTTGACCAATATGATGTTGCATACAAACCAACAATGCTACCAACAGAAGTAGGATTGGAAGACCTCAATATTGGCACTCCTGAAAAGCCCAAAATGTTCATGATTTCAAAATCCTTGAGCTCATAAACGAAAGGTAAATATGCAGCACTCATGTCTCAGTTTTCCGATGCTTTTTGCGTGGGAATATTTTGATCTAAAAGTGTATGATACGAGTATAATTCATCACACCATTCCTTTAAAGCCTGATCAAAAGCCTTTCCACCAGAAACTAAGGAGAATGAATCCCAAGTTGCTTCCCTCCATTCAAAAATAAGTGAATAGGTTGTATACTGCTGGTATTATAGTTCCTCTTTGTTTTTCAAATTGGATGTCAAACTCAGTGCCAGTAAGAAAGAAGACTGGTGAGATTTTCTTGTGTATATATTTCCGAAATTCGAATAAAGTATCGTTGAAAGACAACTACCCACTTCCAAATATGGATCATATTCTACAAAGGGTTGTTGGTTCTTCTAGAATTTCATTTTTGGATGGATATTCTGGGTATAGTAAAATTTTAGTTCATCCAGATGATCAGGATAAGACAACCTTTACAACAACTTGGGGTACTTTTATGTATGCTAGAATTCCTTTTGGATTGAAGAATGCATGAGAAATTTTTCAGCGAGCGATGGATATCGCCTTTGCCAATGAAAATGATGCCTTTTTGATAATTTATCTTAATGACATAACAATTTTTCCCAAGACAGATGAAGAGAATTTGCAACATTTGAAGACAATTTTTAAGAAGTGCAGAAAAAATTTCATATCTCCGAATCCAAAGAAGAGTTTTTTTGCTATGGAAGAATGGAAATTTATTGGTCATATCATATCTAAAGACGACATCTGGATAGATCCTTCAAGGATTGAAGCAATTCAGAATTTAGACTATCCTAGAAGCAAGAAGGAAATCCAGTCATTTAGTGGTAAAATTAATTTCTTGAGAAGGTTTATTCCTAACCTTGCTAAACATTTAAGAGAAATTACTAATATTTTGAATACATACAATGAGGTGAAGTGGTCTAATGAGGCAAAGAAATATTTCTATCAAGTTAATTTTGCATTGTCTCATGATCCTATTCTTATCATCCCATATTATACACTTGATATCATCATTTTATCCTTTGCTTCTGGACATAATCTAGTTATTGTCCTTATGCAAAAGAAAGATCCGAAAACATAATAGCACATCGCCTTCTTTAGTAGAACCAAAAGAGACACAACCTTTAAGTAAAATGTCATTGAAAAATAGGCCTTGGCACTAGTTAAAGCATTGAAGGACTTTCGAGTCTATTTTCTTCACTCTCATGTTCTTGCATATGTCCTAAATGCTGTTGTCAAAGATGTGCTAGCACAAAATTATCCTGAAGGTTGACGGGGCAAGTGGATAGCTGCCATGCTAGAGTATGACTTATAAATCAAACCTACAAAACTGATCAAAGGACAAGGCTTGGCTAAGATCATGGTAGACTCAAAATTGCATGCCTTGGACATCAATTTCATTGCTACATTATCTATGGAGCAAGAGGTTGATCCATTACTTCAGGTATCTAAAATTTTTACTTCATCACCATGGTATGCTGATATTGTTCATGTGTTGCAACATTTGAATTCTCCTCCCGGCTTGCCTAGAAGTAAAGGTAGATCTATGAAGTTGAAGGCTCTTAAGTATTTCATTCTTAACAATTTTTTGTATTGGAAAGATCCGGGCGGGGTTTTGTTCAACTGTTTGGTAGAAGGTGAAGTTGAAAAATTGATGAATGATTTTCATAAAGGTGATTTGGTGGTCATTTTTTCTGGAAGACTACAACAGACAAGATATTGACGGCCAAATTTTATTGGCCAAGTTTGTTTTCTGATGTTTATAAAATTGTCATGAGTTTTCATGACTGTCAAATTTTTTAGGGAAGGAGAAAGCTCTTACCGCTGCCCTTGAAACCAATTGTAGTTCAAGCGCCCTTCTAGCAGTGTGGGCTTGATTTCATTGGTGAGATCCACCTGTCATCATAAAATCATAAGTGGATACTCACTGCCACCAATTAATTCACGAAGTGGATCGAAGCCATCCCCAGGAGGGAAGCTAAAAACACCATCATTATTTAGTTTTTGGAGAGAAATATTTTGTCTCATTTTGATTGCCCACATAAAATCATCACTGACAGTGCAACCGCATTTAAGTCCAAAAATATGATACACTTTTTTGATAAATATTACATAAGACTCGGGCATTCTACAAAATACTATCCTCAAGGAAACGGGTTGGCTGAATCGTCAAACAAATTATTGGTGAACATAATCAAGAAATTGTTGCAAGAGAACAAAATAAATTGGCACAAAAAGCTCCTAAATTATTTGTGGGTGAACAAAGTTAGCACAAAGAGATAAATCAACATGTTACCCTTATAGCTATTTTATGATGTAGACACAATGTTTCCCACTCCTTTAGTAGTGTTGGTGATGAAAATTCTGCAAGGGATCGACAGTGAGAAAAATGGCATCCAATGAAGAATCAGTCAAATTATTCATTTACAATAGTCAAAGGAAGAAGTTTTCAATCACACTTCAAAACTTCAGAAGAAAATAAAGAAGATCTACGATAAGAAAACAAAAGCTGATGATTTCAAATTAGGAGATGTTTTTCTTCGATGGGATGCCCGAAATGAAGACAAAGGAAAGCATAGTAATTTTGATAACCTATGGAAATTTCCATACAATATTACAACATTCAGGGGAATCAAGGTGTTTTTGTTAGAAGATCTTGATGGGAGGAAACTCTGAGAGGACCGATGAATGGTAGGTTCCTCAAACATTACCTTACCTGATCTTGAAGAAAAAGTTTCACTTTCATTGTAAATATAATTTTATTTGCTGTCAAAGAATAAGGAAGTTGTTGCAGAAGTTTCCAGCCTGAGGAAAAGGCCATGAGGTTTCCATGATCAATTGATTTTTTTTCTTTTAAAAAGTTCAAAAAGTCAAGTAATTTTTCCAGTCAAAGTCATTTTATGTTTTATTTAGTTATTTCAGTTTGTCAAAGTTATTTCAGTTTCCAATTTTAACTTCATTTCCGAATGGATGAGGCTACCTGATCTACGGTGTTCTTGACACCTCCTAAAGGAGCTTCCATCCCCAACTGGAGCCAATTTTAGTATCTAAATGTTTAGTGATAAAATATTCTCTTTCAGGTTTTTGGTAGTAATCCTTAGTCAAAATTTTATATTTTCAAACAAATTTTCAAATAAAATTTTTTTCACTGAATGTTTTCTAGGTCTAAATGCTACTCCCTTCCCTCATTCATGGTCATTATCAAATTCAAGGTCATGTCATTCATCATCACCTAGGGTCATATATCAATCAACATACCTCCATCTAGGTCATGGTCTAGGTTTACTTTGTTTTTCCATCATAATGTCCAATCATGTCATGAAAGAAGGAAAAAAAGAGTCATTTTCACCATACAAATCACCTTCATTAGGAGTTAGTAAAGATAGGAAAATAAATTTAAGGAAACTTTTATTTTCTATAGAATTATTCTACGTGATCAAGTTTTCAAAAAGAGATTTTTCAAAAAGTGTTTATGATTTCACTAAAAGACAAAAAGAAGATAATTTTGTGAGTTATAAAGGGAAATGAATATTTGGAGTTCATTTCATCCTTTGGTTTTCAAAATAGCTCATCTCTCATCCTCACAACTCTCCAAAGACATCAAAGATTTAAGACAACCAGCAAAAAATTGTTCCAATTGCTCTGTGCTATGCTTCTGGTAGCTGGACTATGCTTCTAATAGCTGTGCTACGCTTCTCGAAAGTGTGCTATGCTTTTTCTTCTAAGCTCCACAAATCTATCAAGGGGTAAATTCATAATTTCTCAAAGGTTTAGATACCTCTAAATTAGTAATTGAATGCTCCTCATACCTCATTCAAGTCAATTTCTTCAGCAAAGGATGGATTCCCTCTAGTTTTTCTCCACTACGTTTTTTTTTTCTTTCATACTTGGTTAGTTTCAGTTGGATAAAACCTAATTTAATAATCTAAAAAACTTCAGTCATCCCTCATATACCTTACCAAATCACTACCTATCACTCATGTCCCTCCTTGCTACCATTTTTACTCAAACCCTAGTTTTCACTATGTTTTTGCAAAGAAACTAGGAAAATTATGTGTTTTAACCTTTTTGGCAACTTTCCCATACCCATTTCCAATAAATTCACTTGCATCCTATAGCCAAATCACCACCCTATCTCCCCAAAGTTTTACAGATTTTTCCCTAACTCCCTTCCATCTCATTTATGTCCCTAAAACCATTGTACCACTATCCCCTATTTTCCTAGTTTTTCACCTTCCCTTTCCACCACATCAAGCTAGGGTTTTCCTTGTTGAAAAACATCATGGAGGGTGAGAAAAAATTCCATAAGGGATGTCATCATTCCAGGTTTGAGCCATCCAATTTGCAGGAGATCAATTCTTCTCCTTGTGTTAAGAAATCTTTTGAAAACATTGGTTATTTAAGGTTTTGTGAGAGAATCCAAGAGGTAGGCTCTCATGCTCAATTGACAAGCCTTTTTTCCACCAGATTTGGGAGAGATAATGCTATCATAACAAGTATTTAATTCACCATATCATCATATGTTATCGTCTCAGTAGCAGGTATCCCGAACCATGGATAAATCTGGTTCAAAGGGATGGACTCGGACATTGATAACTATAAAATGTTCTTAAAACCTCATTGCAAAGATTCTTGTGAAGAAATATTTCCTTTTAGGAATTTACTTGAAAAGTATTCCCCTTTGAGGAAGTTAATCATGAAGTATTTTACATGTGAAGGGATATTCTCAAGATTGTACCAATACCATATAAGGCTATTGATCCATTTTACTGCCACCAAGCCACTCAATTTGCCTCATTATCTACTCAGGAGTTTGGTAAAAAAAACTAAAAAAGTACAGAGTAAAGGAAAATATCATCACACTAATTTTTTCCACTATGGTTTGGTCAAGTTTATAGTTTTGCATCAGCTCTCAGCAATCAATATGTATTGGGAAACTTTCATGAAGACGGTTGCATATGTGCCTACTAGTAGTCCACCCATCATTCATAGCATACCATCATCATTAGAAAAGCCAAAGGCAGTTGGCTCTTCAAATAGATAAGCAAAAGTTCCAAAGATGCCAAGGGATGAAATCACTCAAACCTATGATAAGGGTAAAAGGGTATATTTTTCTCCTATCATCACTAAAGGTGTGCTTTCACCTGAAACTACAACTGAGAAAAGATAAATCATGGAGCAGCCACCTATGCATGAGAGTGAGTCACCATTGCAAAAACATGAGGAGCAAGCACCTATGGAGGTTGACATGTCAGAGCAGGTGGAAGACAAATCAACTGAGGAGATAATAAGAGAAAATTATGCAGAGATAGAAGAGCTTAAGGACAACCTCTCAAGGGAAAAATTCAAGATAACCTTCTTACAAAAACAAAATATGCAATTGAAGGTGAAACAATTGTTCCAAAGAAAACCAAAGGCAGAAAAAGGTAAAGGCAAAAAAGTGGTATATGTTGATAATTTGGAGGATATAGAGGCTGAAATAAATCCAAGGAGTCTAATAACAAGAGGATTAACCAGGAAAAAAGAACAAGAAAAAGAGTCATCTCCTCCATTAGGTTAGCTAACATTTGATTTGTTGATCACTGCTAAGATTGAGCAAGACAAAGATCTTTATCTTGACAAGGTGAATGTGCATCTTGAGAAGCTCTTGAAGAATTAATAAAGGAACAATAAACTCCAGAGGCACATGGTGAGACACTATTTCAATAGGAACCAAATCACCAAAGTCACGGTTAAGAATTTGAAGAAAAATATTAAAGAAACCCTAATTAGGCTAAAGGAGAAAGATAAATTGGATTTGATAGCTGAAGCATCCCTAGATGTCTATTTAATCATTCAAGGATTTCGTGGACCAAAATTCAACAAGTTTTGGGAATTTTTGGTATTTTTTGTGATTTTTGGAAAAATCTGGAAATTTCACCCTTGCAGAAGAGTCGTGCAGCTGCGCAGAACTTTTCCTTAAAGCCTACAAATGACTCTTTATCTACATGGTTGGATTTATATTTCCACGTACATTCTATATATGTTCTCAATTTTTAATGACACCTCTCATTTTTGGAGAAAACCCCAAAAAGCACCCTCTTTTTTCATGCTTCTGCCACTGTTTTTCCTTGTGCGTGGTGCTTCTGAAGTAAGATTGGAAAAATTGATTTTTAAAGGTATTTAAAGAGTTTTTTTTTGAGTTTCAAGGTTGGGTTGGATAGAGGACATCTGGGGCTACCTTGGCCAATTTTCAGATTAGCAGGCGGATGCCTTAAAGTCAGCTAAAAACACCCTCAAAGTGGCACGACGCTTCTGCTGAAAAGTGTGACGCTTATGTAAGTGGCGCGAAGCTTCTGTCTTGGATTCTTTCTGAATATGTCACTAGTAAAAAATTATGAAATTAGTGACTAGGTGACTAAAAAATTTATTCACCACAATTATTTCAAGTTATTTTCTACTAAATTTGAGCAATTTTAAGTGACCAAACTAAAAATGACTAACTTAAATGACTAATTTAGTCTAGGGATAAAATATACGACTAGATAATAAGTGAATAAACTAAAATAGACTAACTTAAATGACTGATTAGTCATTTTTAGTTCGGTAACTTAAAATTGCTCAAATTTAGTAGTAATTCACTTGAAATAATTGCGATGACTAACTTTTTTAGTTACCTAGTCACTAATTTCATCATTTTCTACTAGTGCACGTGGCATTGTCTAGGTGATTGATGTCCGCCTTGAGGATTTAAACCAAATTAGTCATGGATGTTAAAACTACAATTGAAAAAATAACATTAACACGCATGTGATAATTCACACTAGAATTCATCCTCTCATAGTCAAGAGTCGATGAATAAAATGATAATGCTTTGATGAAGCCAATGAAACCAAGAAGATACTTATAAACCCTTACTTAATGAAGTTAAGAAAATATTCACAAGGAAGATATGTATTTCATCCAATTAAAGATTGAAATCCATGCTCTTTTTTTATTTCAAGGGAAACATTATGGAGAAACTTGAGATCGACAACTCATCAGAGTGACTTGAGCTACACTTGATATCAACTGAAATGATTTCCATTGTAACCCAAGAGTATATTCAATATGTTGCAAGTCCATAATAGTAACATATAATTTAGCAAGGGTCAAGACATCTCTAATTACACTTGTGGGGCACTGCATGGGGAAACTAACCTTCTAGATTAAAAGTAATTAATCAAAGTGATTTGAGGTAACACTTGAGATGAAATGGAATGATTGCCACTATAAATAAAAAATATATCCAATATTTTGATAGTATATACTAATAACATGTGATTTAGTAATATTGGTCAAGATGTTTGGACATACACTTGCAGGGTGGTCCTACTCCTTGGAGGCTTCTATCTTTCAAGTGTTATAAAGATAGGAAAAATGTCTTATGAACAATTTAACCTAGGTAAAATAATTGAAGAACTAAAAAAATATTACAACATTAATAATAATGAATTAAACCAACCAAAATAATCTTTTTCCTTTAATAATCCTTTTTACCCTAATTTATTACCCCTCTTATCAATATTTCTCCACAAAATTCTCTGGAAAAACCCCACCCCTTATCATGAAATTTTTTCTACTATAAATATCACCCCTTACTTATATATGTAAAGTGGCCGTCTCTCTTTACACATATAAATTTTATTTTTCCATCACTCAAAATTAAAATACACATTCAAATTTTGTTCAAGAAAATAATAAATGATAACCATTTTTGAAATTGGGACAAATAAAGTCTGTCAACATTATTTGTCAAAGACACTAGAGATTTTAATAGCTTTCAAAATTGGCACCCTAATTCATGCCTCATGAAGCCACAGTCACACCATCACATAGAGAGTTTAGCAGCTTTCAGAACTGCCGCCCTAATTTGTACATTATGGAGACGCAATCACACCATCACATAGAGAGTTTAACAGCTTTCAAAATTAGAACCCTAATTCGTGCCTTATGAAGCTGCAATCACATTCAAAAATTTGAGGAGGAAAGTTCAACCCACTATATCTATGGAAAGTGGTGGGAAGAATGAGGGAAATGGCATGCCGACGATGCACAATTCAGGAGACGACACAGTGGTATTTGAGACGACTAATTTTCTTCTGCTAAGGAAATGATAAACTCGCGCCTTAATTCGTGCCTTATGAAGCCGCAATCACATTAAAATTTTTGAGGAAGGTTCAACCCACTACCTCTATGGAGAGAGGTGGGAAGAATGAGGGCAATGGTGTGCCTACGATGCACAGTTCAGAAGACAATGCAGTGGTATTTGAGAAGACTATTTTGCTTCTGCTAAATAACTAATGAGACTAAATAGTACAATAAAATCACCCATTGCAAACCATTTTGGCGAGTCCATAGTAAGAGAAATGACCATTAGGGCTTTCAGAGTTGAGGATCGGTTATTGAAGAAGAACTTAGAAATTATTGACAAAAATTCGAGCCCCTTTTTCTATAGTTTATAAGCCATTGAATGTTTGATTCAGCATGTAGAGGTGTTACATGCAACTTTTCTTTTCTCCTCTACTCTTGCTATGGTTCTACTCCGACAAGGGAGCTTCAATATTGGTATGAGAAATGAAACTAAATGTCAACTGTTGGTGATTTCTACTGTTACTGAATGTTTTTATGTATAAGATGATCATTCCTAACAATTTGAAATGGTGCAGGTTTCATTGGGATGGCCTTCTCTTATGGTCTATCATTGAACATATCGTTTTTTGAAAGTATACAAAACCAATTTACACTTGCAAACTACATTTTTTTTGCAGAGCACATCAAAATGTACATGCACATTCCTAGTGAGGCCCCAACTGTTATAGAAGATCACAAACCACCGGATAATGGAGAAATTCATGGCAATATGGAGTACCTAGCACAAACCGCCCCATACCATGATGAAATAACTTTATGTACAAGTTCCAAGTGAAGGACCAAATAGGTAGCTACTATTACTTTACATCACTATATCTGTAGAAAGCTGCAGGGGGTTTTGGAGGACTAAGTGTAGCTTGTAGGGCCCTGATCCTTGTTCCATTTCCTCTGCCTGATGGTGATATAACTCTACTTATAGGTGACTGGTACAAAACCAACATTTCAGTAAGTTATTAATCCATCCCTGAAACATGTACATCTCTTGAAATTAAAGAGACTAGTTATGTTCAACTTCTGTCTGTCCACCAGAATGTTCTCTTGCAATGCATAAATCTCTGACTATATTCTATCTTTGGGCAGATACTTAGAATAACACTTGATGTGGGAACATCTATTGGTAATCTTGATGATGTTCACATTAATTTCTGTGGGCTACCAAATGAAATAGTAATTATAGTGGAACAAGGTACTTATTGATGATCTCTATCACAAGGCATTTTGTTAGATTTAGTGGTGTGTCTAGCCTTTCAACAATTCACAAGATCCTATTTATTGTGATTTTATATAATGGCTATTGAATCCGTTGTTTCTTATCTTAATATGTATCTAAAATGACCCATATTTTCATTAAGTTTTTTGTGCCAACCTTTCAAAGTGATAACAAATGAATTCGAGATAATGACTATGTACCCATTTAGTTGGGATGCATTTATTTGATTAAATAGAGTTTGAGAAGTCATTCTTAAGAATATTAGGATATGAGAAGTAAATACTATTTTAAAGCTACAATCCTGCAAATAAATTCAAAACAAATCATGCAAAAAGTTTTCAATAACATGGTAAAAACTCATCCTCTCAGAATGATCACAATCATGCAAATACATTTCACACATGCTAAATATTTTCCAATCCGTGTGAAAATATGTAAGAAAATATAATGAATGAAGCACAATAAGGTGGAAAATACTAGCACAACTTGAATTTGGCCAATGTAAGGATTCGAATGCAATCCTTTAGCACAGGCTCAAATTATTTCATGAATCCAACACAATGAAGAACCCAAGCCCCAAAACTGACTTAGGAAATTTAGTGAAAAAATAAACACATAAATCCTCTCTTTACAATGCTAGTCCTCCATCATACCTAAAACTACTATGGCATATGCATCCAGTTCTCCTCCTAGATAGAAGTACCAAACATCCAAAATTCGAGAAGCACTTACTGTGAAGAATTGAGGGGCCAGACTCATTATATTCTCATTTTGAAATCCACATTTGCAATATACATAATAAGTTCATATTTTTAGGTTATTCCAAAACTTTTTCCTGATAAAATTAAAAAGCAATATTTATCAAAATTTCATTTTATTTAATTTATATAAAATTGGCCTTGATTTCAAGGCTTATTATGCTGGGCCAGTTGTTGGGGATCTTGCGGTGGTTGAATTGTGTTTTTGATAAAATCTCCGACCCCATTATCCTCCAATACTATCATGATCCTCCCTTTCCAAGAGATAATGTTAGAGTCTCTCTCTAAACAGTGATCTACTCTCAATACTTGGTAGGCCATCCTACTTCCCACACACAACCTTGTAGTCCTTCACAATAGGCTGAATTGTACAAATATTAATTTAAATCTAAGGATTCCATTTGTAGATGAGGAAGAGAGTGGAGAGAATAAAGAGACCTGGATAATTTATATAGTTCCACAGAAAAATAGATCATTCACTCTCAACTCAAATATAATACCTTTTGTATTGATACAAATAGTGGTAAACCCAACTAAGCTTATGCACCTCATTAAGCAAGCACAAGCTGCAAAAAATCATGATCAATGTTAGTAGAAAAATCCTCCCTAAGGCCCTAGTAAGCATTTGTTATCGCATATTGGAAAGCAATAATATCTGACGCAAACACACTTAATAATTAAAATGTACAACATTAAAAGACATTTCAAACACTAGAAACTACTTCCAAACCTGGCATTCAAGGAACTTCCATGGTAAGACATGCTGTTGATTCAACACAATTAATTGAATTGTATCTTGCGAGTAATGACTATTTGAGAGATGTAGCAGTTGAAAATATATTTCTCCTTTATTTTGTTTTCATTCCTTTCCCTGTATGTGGGTTGAGGTAAGTGACCTAAGCCATGTGGCTTTAGTGATTTGTCTTGGATTAATTGGTAGTATTTGAAAATATGACTTGGATCATTATTTCTGTATGTTGGAAGAGACACCTGTGGCTTCAATTCTAAACCATTTCAAATGTAACATGTTGCATCGTTTAACTATTTCTTCTATTTTTTTTCCAATATTCCCTTGGGTGAATTATTCATCATTCATGTTATTTGTTGGTTGGGCAGGCTAGAGACTCTTGGAAGCCTCATATGAAGCCTCATGATCCCTCTCATATTCTTCACATGAATTCAAGTAATGATAATGTGAACTTGAGTAGGACAAATAAACATTTCATCCTAGTGAGAATGCATATATATATATATAGGACTAGTGGTTGAAAAATGTAACTAGGATCGCTCTTCATATTGACTATGTAATTATGTATTTATGTAAAGAAGAAGACAAAGGTAATAAAATATATTTTTTGTCGTACTTGCTTCATGGGTTTCATGAGCAAGATTTTATTATCGATAGAATTCTTCTTGATGTCTACTAGGGTTGTCTTCTGGTCATAAACATAATCATGTGTCATGTATATGAATGCTCTAAGATCTTGATCTAAAACTATGGAAGAATGGCTTAAAGGCAGCTCACATTCAACACCGGAAGATAATATTTATGATGCTCCAAGATACCTCCATCAAAGCTAAAATTATTGCACTTTAAGTCGGCCTAATGCACAGTGATAAAGTTAGCTTACTAGCTGGCTGTAAGGTCAAATCAAATACAGGTTCGAACAACTATTTATACCTACTTATCCTGCACAGAAAAGAACAAAAAAATGTGGATTTTTCTCTGAGGTTTTTACAAGTTTTAAAATGCGTATTGCTCTAAATCAATTTGGATTTTCTGAGGTTTTTATAGAGTATAAAAGTCCAGATTTCTAAGAACTTGAACATGGTTTCAATGTGGATATATCACAACAATACATTGTGGATGGTTATGAGATATTACATCATAATAAGTATGTATATATGCGAGTTAAAAAGGAATAGATGCGGATCTGTCTTGGGTAACATGTTATCACAGTAAATGCGGATTAGCAAGGAGACAATGCAGATTTCTATGAGTTAATAACAACATATATAAGTCTGGTCAACTGTGGATTTATAGAAGAACTGAAGTGTGGGCTTAAGGACACATAATTGGTGAGTAAGTCTGGGTTAAATATGAACAGAAGCAATGAAAATAGATTTAGTTTTGTGATGCATCATGAAGAAACTAAAGTGTGGTCAAGTCTGAGAATAGAAGGAAGGTATATCAAATATTTACCTTCCTATCTTCAGTATTCAAAAGGAAAATAATATATCTTAGAGAATATCAAGGAAGAAGAATTTTTTTTATCAGCGAAGAATCACGGAAAATAAAGTTAGAGATTGATTTCTCTAATATTGGTGCATATCAGTGCAAGTTGGTGCAGAAATGAATGATCGACATTGGAGGTAGATAAAGAAGTAGTGACAAGGTCTTGGAGGCATTCCTAGGTCAATGTTCTGAGTCTTGGTCATGGTACTTTTCATTTGAAGATCTATAAGAAGAATTCCTTACGGGTTTTCCTCTCCAAGAGGGAGAGATTTTTCCCTGGCTCTAGGAGCCTAATTTTGTGTCTTGTGTATTTTGATAATTGACTTGATGAAAGACTAAATAAACTAAATAAGAGAAGACATAAGTAACTCAAGTAAGCTTACAATTAATTATCAAGAAGATAATTTGAATTAATCATCATCCCTCCAAATTCTCAACACCAACAACTCCAAATTCGGGTCCAAATTTGTAACAGGCTCCTTTTTTCCTAATATTGAACAAAATTTCATGGAAAGCTTGCAATAATTTCTAGAATTCTAAAAAAATCTAACAGGAAAACATTATTTGTTCTATTATCACAGATGTTTGTTAGGAAATCCATTAGAGAAATTTACCCCATTGAATTGGATTAGGAATTCCGTGAATCTTCTAAATCTCCAAAAGAAGATACTAAATAATAAATAACACTTCCAAAGGATTCAAGTCCTGAGCATAAGTGCCTTGTGTTTTCTTTTTTCTTTCTTTATTTCATGTTTCTTTTATTATTTTGTTTTATGTAGAATTAAACCCTCGTCTTGGGGAAGGTGTTTTTTAAAACCTTGCCCTAAGTCCTTGGCGAAGTCTAATTTTTCTATTTTTTTTTATTATTTCCTGTCATTTCCTTCTAGGGGCCAATTTCTCGTCCTGGGGAGGGTACGTTATTACTCTACTCCAGGTCATGAACTTCTATTTTTCCTTTTCCTGTTGTTTCGGTTTCTGTGAATTTTTTTTCTCTCGTCCTGGGGCGGAAGTTATCTGTCCTACTTCGGGTCCTGAGTGATTGGTTGATTTTATTTGATGAACCCTCTCCACAACTTGTATGAACAAAGATCCAAACAAGAGGGGCAGAGGAAGACCCCCAAAGAAAGGGAAGGATTTGGGAAGGAAGACATATATTCAGGATATTATTGAAAAATCTAGATCTGAGGCATCATCCCATGCTATTGTTAGGGTTAGGGTTCAGACGAAGTATGAAGGGTAGTTTGTGGAACAACTAGTGCCATCCACGGTACCAAAAGGTGTTCCTTCTACAGAAGAGCTAGAAGAAGTGGCAAGTAAGGGATCAAAAGAATTGAGCAACTCTAACTGGGAAGAACCTCAAAAAAGGTTTTTGTCCCCAAGAGACTAGGGTAGCCCTTTCAAAATTTCCGTTTTTGAGTTCATTGATTCTGATCCGGTAAAGGAAATTTTGAAGGAATTTTATTCACCAAGGGACTAGGGGAGCACGGTGCAACCATCTTCGGTTGAATCACTCCAAATATCAGCTGCTAAACCAGTTGAAACTCTGAGTGACTATTGGAGGATATTTATGGGACCTGTAAGTTCCTCTATTGATTTTCCCATTGGAAATGTTATAGGTGATGCACCAATGAGACCCATCCCTTTAACAACCTTGCCTATTTTTCATGGGCTCTCTTCTGAAGACCCTGATATGTTCTTATTCTAATTTTATATTGTTTGTCGAGGATATGACTGATGCTCAGAAATTAAAAATATTCCCTGCTACCTTAAAAGGGATAGCCCTGAGATGGTTCATGGGTTTAGGGGGAAGCACGATTACCTCATGGGAAGAAATGAAAAAATATTTCTTGGAAAATTACCAAGATTACTGTAAGTCCCATGACATTAAGGAGGAAATATTTAATTTTCATAGAAGGAAGATGAAAATATGGAGGACTATGTAGAAATATTTAAATACATATTGTAGAGGTCTGGACATAGTGACTTGGACAAGGACATTTTAAAGATCATTCTTCTCAGAGAACTTAGGGAAGACTCTCTGCAACTTCTGAATATAGTGGGAAAAGGGGATATTTCGAAATAAAACTTCGAAACTATGTGTGATTACTGTATCAAATGTTCACAGGGGGCTGCAAGGAGTGGACAGGGTATTCGGTCATCGAAGACCTCCGGTGGAGGGGTCACAAAAGCAGAGATTGGAAATCTATTGGATAATTTGAGGATCGATATCCTGAGCACGCTATCAGTCCAAATGGACACTTTACAGGAAAAACAGAAGCAGATGGAGTTGGAAAAAAACATGGCCATATATTGCCCTCAGTGAAGAAAGAAACATCCTTTGAAGGAATGCCCACTGAATAGGGTGGAAGCCTACACGATCTGCGAACAGACTCATGAAACCAGTGCATGTCCTCCCTTGTCCAAGCTAAAAGCGGTTTTCCAAGGAGAAAGCGAGGAAAGCATGGTGGACCAGCTATACTTTATGGGGCAGAAGAAGCCATGGCAACCTTGGCCACTGGTGGTGAATCCAGGTATTTTTCAGGACCCATTCGAGTACATTCATAATTTTAGTATGGGTTCCCAATATACACCATTTTCATCCATGTGGCCTCAATACCAGTATCCCCCTTGGCAACAATGGGTTCCTCAAGCCAGTCTAAATCCTTCATGGAGTCAAAATTGGCATGGATCCCCTCCCACTGGATAGTTTCCTTAGCCTATGCGTCAGCAACAACTTCAGTTGCCTTCCAATGTGCCCCCAGGAAACCCAGCCATTATACCCCAGCTTCCTATC
Organism: Pinus albicaulis; assembly: GCA_034641835.2. Lineage (NCBI taxonomy): Eukaryota > Viridiplantae > Streptophyta > Pinopsida > Pinales > Pinaceae > Pinus > Pinus albicaulis. Next base: position 27,810,909 of record CM076577.1, read on the forward strand.
CAACCCAACCCAAATCCGAATAATAAAGGGGTTCAACAAATAGACACTCTGAACCTTCCATCTTACATCATTTATACCGCAGGACTCGATGAGGTAAATATACGGTCTGGCTGGGTAGTAAATGCACCTACTTCACCCATTATTACAGAACAATTTGATGGTGAAGATACAGAACCAGAACAAAGAACAGTTAGGGAGAATTCAGATTAAAATGTAATAAATCAGACACCTCCCCAAGGTGTTCCCAATCAAGGTCATTTGATATCTCCTCCATACCCCGAAAGATTGACCTTGAGCAAACAAAACCCTCAAGAAGAATTTGAATTCCTTGGGGAACTGCAGAGTATTTTTGTTAAAATACCCCTTTTACAAGTTATGAGGGATGTACCTATTTATGAAAAAACTTTGAAAGAATACTTCTCAAAGACACCAGGGAGGAAACCTAAGGATCCATTAAATATTCATGTAATGGGAAAACTATTTGATATCATGTTAGGAAAGGTCATGCCTATAAAATATGAAGACCCCAAGAACCTGATCCTAACAGTACAAATTAATGGGATTGAAATCCCAAATGTATTGGCGGATTTGGGAGTGGCCATTAACATTATCACTGTTGAAACAATGAACACATTAATATTTGGAAACATTAAACCAACCCCTACTATCCTGGAACTTGCATACAGATCCAAAATTAAACTGGTAGGGAAATTAGAGGATGTGATCATTTCAGTAGACTCATCGAATTACCCTGTGGACCTCCTTATATTTTAGACTCGATCTTCAGTAGGTGGCCACGCATTGATCCTAGGAAGACCATGGTTGGCAACTGCAGATGCCTACATAGGATGTCGGTCTGGACACATGATCATATCAAATGGGACAGTTACGAATAATCTCAAGCTCTATTCTCCTATAGAACCAAACCCATCTAAAAAATCATTACCCAAACAGAAACCTCTACCTGCAGAAGAGCCTGAACCTGAAAATGAAGATGTTAGACCAGTTCTCACTATTGGCCAGGCCCTTCAATTTAAAACATAAACTGAAGATGATGCCATTAACGCCTTCATTAATGATTCCAGTTTTGTTCCCGATCGAACTCAACATATTCTAGAATCTGTTATGAGCTATGAGACACAGGAAAACATTGAACCAGAAGATGACATTGAGGACATTCCTGTAATCCCATTCTAGGATAGTACTCCAATCGAGATTGAAACGGGGAAAACACTTAATATCAACCTGAACTTGTCCAAATCTCAGACTAAACAACTTTTGAAAGTCCTTCAATATCATCAGGAATATTTTTCCTAGGATTATACCGACATGAAGGGTATCCCTGCCATCCTATGCACTCATCATATTTACATTAAGGAAGATTTTTTCCCTGTAAGACAACCTCAACAGAGGATGAATCCTGCTCTCAAAAACATTGTTAAAGAAGAGTTACAAAAATTGTTGGATGTAGGATTCATCTATCCCATCTCAGATAGCCAATGGGTATCCCCGCTAGTTATCATTCCCAAAAATAATGGTAAATGGCGGATCTGTGTAGATTACAAGGAACTAAAAAAGGCAGCAAAAAAAGACAATTTTCCTTTGCCATTCATTGACCAAGTCCTGGACACCTTGGCTGGAAAGTATTTTTTTTCCTTCCTAGAGGGATTCAGCGGTTATAACCAGATCCAGATAGCCTTGAAAGACCAGGACATGGCAACTTTCACATGCCCATGGGGAACCTTTTCATATAGTGTCCTTCCATTCAGCCTGTGTAATGCTCCTACTACCTTCCTGAGGGCAATATTGGGAATTTTTTCTGATTTGGTCGATGATAGTGTAAAAATCTATATGGATGATTTTACTCCATATGGGAACTCATTTGAGGAAGGATTGGAAAATTTGGAGAAGGTACTCAAAAGATGTAAGCAGACCCATGTATCGTTGAGTATAGTCAAATGCCATATGATGAGGGAAGAAGGAGTAGTATTGGGACATTTTCTCTCAGCCACTGGAATTCAAGTTGATTCAGCTAAAGTAGAGGTAATATTATATTTCCAGGTACCCAAAAAACCCACACAGGTACGTAGCTTTATTGGTTGTGCTAGTTATTACAAGCACTTTATAGAAAATTTTGCTAAAATGGCACATCCACAATTTCAATTGCTAACAAAAGATGCAGAATTTTTGTGGACTGAATATTGTGAGACAATCCTCATGAAAATTAATGGGCTGGTGTGCATGGCCCCAATCCTCCGAGGACCTGATTGGGCATTACGGTTTCACATACATACTAATGCTTATCAGACAACAGTAGGGGCTATTTTAGGACAACAAGTAGACAAAACACTGTATGCAATTTATTACGTCAGCAAGAATTTAATTACTACTGAACTAAACTATACGGTGATAGAAAAAAGAATTCTTAGCTGTCATTTACGCTATCAATAAGTTCTGGCACTACATCACTGGGTACTATACTATTTTCCATACTGATCACGCAGCAATAAGGTATTTGATGAATAAACCTATTACTCCTGGTCGTATTACGAGATGGTTACTATTGCCTCAAGAATTTGATATTACAATAGTAGATAAGCCAGGAAAGGATAATGCAGTAGTTGGTTTCCTATCTAGAATGGATAACAATGATGAATGCACACCAATAGAAGACAGTTTTCCTGATGAACATCTTTTTTCAGTTTCTACTAAACCTCCATGGTATGCAGATATTACTAACTATCTTGCTACAGGGAAAGTGCCTCCTCATTTTTCGTATAGGGAACAACGAAAGATTATTCATCATAGTGCTCAATATTCTTGGATGGCAGGGTACCTTTTTCATACAGGAGCAGATAAGCAGATCCGACGTTGTGTGTCTAAATATGATATTTATGAGTTATTGAAAGCTGCTCATGATGGCCCTTGTGGAGGGCATTTTGCAGACAAAAGAACAGGCCATAAGGTGCTACAAATGGGCTATTACTGGCCTTCCATTTTTCGTGATGCTCATAATTATGTGAGGAGGTGTGATAGTTGCCAACGTATGGGGCAGCCCAGTAGAGCTGATGAAAAGCCTTTGCAGGCACAGGTAGTCCTCGAGCCTTCCGAGAAATGGGCTATTGACTTCATTGGACCCTTTAACCCACCCTCCCAGCAGAAAGTCCACATCTTGGCCTGTACTGATTACGTGACTAAGTGGGTGGAAACCAAAGCTGTTGCAAAAGAAACAGAGCAGGTAGTCTCAGATTATCAATTTGAAGAAAGCTTTTCTTGTTACGGTAGTCCAAGAGAGGTTTTCTCAGATGGAGGAGCACAATTCACGTCACACAAGATAGAAAAGCTCATGTAAAAATATGGGGTCAAGAACAGAGTGACATCTCCATACCATCCCCAGGCGAATGGACAAGTGGAAAGCACAAATAAGACATTAGAAAATATTTTGACAAAAGCTGTGGCATACCATCATCAAGATTGGGCTCAGAAACTTCTAGAGGCTCTATGGGCGTACAAAACAACATGGCGGAATACAACCGGGTTTTCACCATTTGAGTTGGTTTATGGGAAATCCCCGTTGTTTCCAATAGAATTTGAAATAAGCACACTTAGAACAGCTCTGGAAGTTGGTTTAGATCTATATGATGCCCAGAAACACCGATTGGCTTAGCTTAATGAACTTGATGAAATACGTTCAATGGCTGTCCAGCGAACTACTGCTACCCAGCAGCAGAGAACGAAATGGCACGATAAGTTTATTAAAAATAAGGTGTTTCAAAATGGAGATTGGGAACTACTTTATGACTCTCGTTTTAAGGATTTTAAGGGAAATATTTGCACTTGTTGGATGGGACCTTATGAGGTGGATGTTGTATTTGATAATGGAACAGTCAAGCTAGTCACAATTGAAGATACACGTACTACCTTTATAGTCAATGGACATCGCCTGAGACTATACTGCAGGCCAGCCTCTAAGGATGATTTTATTAAACAACTCTCTTAGAAATCTGGTTTGAAGGTTATCAGCATAGAGAATCCTTCCTCTGCACCCTAGTTGTAAAAAAAGAAAAAAAGAAAGAAGAAAAAGAAAAAAGAAAAAAAAAGGAAATGAAAAAAGAAAAAAGAAGAGAAAAAAAAAAAAATAAAAAAAAAAATATATATATATATATATATATATATATAATTATGTTCTATTTTCTTGTCCTTTTGCAAGAGCTACGACTAAGGAGTGAAAATCAAGGAATTTTCTTATTGCTGCTACTGATGGTGTTTTTACTCATGATGTTGTTCCTCGGTGGCTGCTACTCATGTTGTTGTTACTCGGATGCTGCTGCTCATGATGTTGTTACACCAAGTGTTATTACTAGATGTTGTTACTCCTTGATCAATGCTGCCACACTGGATGCTGTTACTCATGTTGCTATTACTCGGTTGCTACTACTCATGTTGTTGTTACTCAGTTGTTGCTACTCATGTTGCTATTACTCGGTTGTTGCTACTCTGACGTTGTTACACCGAATGTAGTTACTCCGATGTTGTTACACCGGATGCTGTTACACCGATGTTACTACTTCGATGTTGTTACTCCGATGTTGTTACTCCAATGCTATTACACCGATGTTGTTACTCCGATGCTGTTACACTAGAGGTTGTTACTCTGGTGCTGTTACTCCAATGCTATTACTCCGATGTTGTCATACGGATGCTGTTACATCGATGTTGTTACACCAATGATGTTACTCCGATGCTATTACACCAAACATTGTTACTCCAATGTTGTTACTTCACTGTTGTTACACAAGATGTTGTTACACTAGATGTTGTTACACCGATGCTATTACACCGATGCTGTTACACCATCCACATCACTACTACGCTATCATCCTACCAACCATCACATCATCCAGGTAGGCCATCAGGTACGCCTCCACGTGAATTTTACTGATTTAATTAAATATCCCATGTGAAGATTTTAATGCCCAGACAGAAAAAATTCAAGTTGGGGGGGGGGGGTGTCGTCATGCCAAGGATGGTGTAATAATTGCCTCATAAGTTAAGTATGACATTCTGCTCATGGTACACCCTACGATTCCCATCAATATGTGGTATCATCATTTAAATCGTATTGGGATTCATAATATTTCTCGTCCACCATGTACGAACAATTATTATATTTATTTTACCACAATTACCATATTCTTTCATGATTTTTCTCGGTTTTCTAGAGTTACCAACCGTATTTACCATTATCACCTTTCCATTTTCACTATGTTGTTCCTCTGAATTTGGTACCCACCACCTTGCCCAATGGTCTACTGCTACACGAAGTGCTGCTACAAATCTCCACAGTATGGGTGGGCTGGATATGTAGCATGAGCCTGAAAACATGGTTTCAGTTCGCAACAATCTAGATGTATGGCAAGTTTTTGTCGACACAAGGTGGGATATCTACTTTGACAGATTGCAGGGATTTGATGGAGGTATCACAATGGAATTCACACTCAATTTAGAGGAGAATAATTCGCGGGTTAGAGGTTTGGAAGTTCCTGTCACAGAGGAGGTAATTGCAGAGGTTAGCGGGCTGAGACAACAGGGGCGGCAATGGTTTGCTCGAAAATTTTATCTCCCAGAATTTCCTGAATTGTTCCTGCATGCAGGAGAAAGTGTTGTTCAATTGGGTAGATGATATGAGCGCAAAACTGTGTCGTATCCTTGGAACGAAGTTGCATGTTTCATAATAAAATACATTACCTGTGAGGGTCGAGCATCAGATCTATTCAATTATCACTTTAAAATTCTAACACACCTCTAATTTCCACAGAATCAAGTGCATGCCCTAAATTTGCCATTTTTTCTATTGAAACAACTACAACTTATGGCACAATCTTCTTGGCACTCTCGCCGGATGATGGCAGTACTTTCTAACCATGGGCTGGTGCAATTATTGGTCATGCATGCAATAGGCAGGCTGTGGGTTTCCTGGGTGGAACTCTGCGGATCCTCAAAAGAAGCGCTAGCAACTATGATTGCTGCTAGAGAAGAAGAACCAGCCTCTCCGGCTGGTCAAGCAAAAGAAGAATATTTAGAGGAAATTGATCAAGAGGAACCCAAGGAAATGGAAACAAAAATTGACCAAGAGGAACCCGAGGAAATGGAAACGGAAATTGATAAGGAGAAACCAGAGGAAGAAGAGACGAGTATGGAGGAAGTAGTCGATGACACAGACAAGGCCACCACACAAGAACCAACCTTTCTTGAAGAACTCACAGAGGAAGGAATTATGGACATTGTGCAGGAAATTGATATTGTTATACAGTCATCAACCTTTGTAATAAAGAAAAAAGGAATGGAATTGTGGACAGAGGAAGCTGCCCAGACAGATATGGATGTTGATACAGGTGAGGGTGTTACATAAGAACCACCCCCAATTTGGCTAGAACAGAAGGATTCAGCCCACGAAATCAACGCTGGACCTCAAGAATCAGTACCAACTATGAAAAGAATGGTGATTCCTGAGGAAAAGGAGGCTAAAGAAGGAATGAACCAAGAGGTCGATACTGTTCCACAAGAACCAGTATCGATCCATGAAGAAGAAATGGTAAGAAAAAGGCAAGAGGAAAGAAGGGAATTGAGCCACGGAATCGATGCTGCCCCACAAGAACCAACATTGACTTTGGTTGAGGTAGTAATGCATGAAGTTCCGGTCTAAACCGGAAATGAAGATGATGGGTATGTTCCCTTTTCTCCGTTCCAGTCCCTAAATCCTAGAGGGGCGAGGGGATTTTGCTCACCCAAATGATTAATGGAAGAAGTGGCTATTCCCCCGGTACTAAAATTTGTTGACACAGCCAAGATTGGCCCAGACACTACTGAACTAGAACACTTAGAGGTTCACAAGGAAGACAGAGTTCCTGTAGAAACATTGGAACACAGGGGGATCAATGAAATTGTTGACCAAATAGCAGGATTTCCCAGAAGAAATGTAGAATAAGAAGGCCCTGTGGATAGGGGGCCTTGCCAGAAGGGCTTGACAAAAGAATCTGTAGAGGATGCCGACAGCATTCCGCCACCTTTTGAGCTTGTCGTAGGTCCAGAACTTGAATTCACCATTAAACAGGAATGGGTCAAACAGTGTAAGAAAAGAAGGTTACCTTTCAAAAAGAGGTATCAACTGCAGTTTAGTGAAACCATGAGACTAAAAAGGGAGGTTCGGGATTTGAAGAAGCAAGTTTCACATTTAAAAAGGAAGGTAAAAATCTACAAATGGAGGGCAATAAACCCGAATATTGAAGTCTTTACTACAGCTAGCCAGACCGGCCCAATCGAAGAGTTGTTTGAAGGTTGAGAATTTGTATTGGCCGCTGAAATTCAAAAGTGGCAGTTTGCGATGAGCGACCACAAGAAAGAAACAACTAGGGTTTGAGAATAGGCTGCTGGAGTCGTCACAATGTACATGGATCAGTTATACAAGGCACGGCTGAAGCAGGCCAAACATAAGGCCAGGATAGAAGAGTTGGAAGAACAAGTTTAGTGGTTAAAGAAAGATAAGGATAAGATGTTCTCCCTAGTACAGTAGGTAATGGCCTGCAGACATCCTGCACATAGTTGTGCCTTATTCCTTGATGAAAAAATTCTTTTCTTTTGTATTGAAAGTATATATAAGGAGATTTGGTATGAAATTGAGGACCCCATTCAATTTCTCCATATTTTAAAAATTCATGATATTATAGGACAACACTTAATGTGTGAGCACTACATGCATGGGTATTATTTAAAGCATGATCAGTCCTTTAACCCCGTTCCATTCGTGGGGGGAATCCACTTAAGCAGTTTCACCTCCTATACCATCAATTAGATTAAATGGAGAAAGGCCTAGGATACATTTGAAGAAAATCAAGTTGGAAAGCCATTAATGGTGAGAAGAGAGCATGATCAGTCCTCAAACATTTATAATAAGCATCACTAACTTTGCACGTGCCTTAGATAGAATGTCGCGTTATGTGGCATGAATTCATACCTGTGGGGTTAGATGGATGGGATTAAGATTTCAGTTTCCCCTTTTATGGCTGCCAGCTACACAGTATACTCTTGCTTATAACATTGAAACCGACTGGTGGAAAGACGTTGTTTTGACAGAAGGATATAAGCCACCAGGAACATAAATGGCTACAAAATATGACCTCACAAAGCTTCATGCTGATCATAGTCAGTCTAATATGGATCTGAGGAGATGACGAGCTTCATGAGGAAATGCAGATAGAACAATTGGGGGGAGATGTTGGGTACCGTATTTGTATACTTTCCTCTCCCATTTCACCCTATCTTTCTATCTCTTTGTGCCATTATTTATCTTAAAAGCATGAGGTAAAAACCTTATTCCTATATTTTATGGGATATTTTATTAATGATGTATTTGTCATGGAGGTGTTACCTTTCTACCTATTAAATCCAATATTTCTTCAGATTTGGCTACAATAGGAGCATTGCGGCCACGAATCAAGGCACAACCCATCATCTCTAGCGTCTTCCTTATTTGATGCTACAGCGTGATAGCCATGGGTATATTAGCACTATCTTAGGCTTTCTTATGGTTTCTTGCTAGGCAATCCGGTTGTCCTTGTAACAAGATGTATTTTTGTAACAATGGAGTCATTGAGAGGAATCAGGGGTTTCAGGACTATTGTATAAAGAGGCCTACGGGCTGTGAATCGGGGGACTCTTGGACATACAGACTTTGTAATCAATATTTTTATCAGTAATTGAATATACAACAGCTTGTTGTTTCTCCTGTAATCTTTAAGTTTCCGTAGCCCTGATCCAAGAGTTGGGCTGTAATATTCCTAATTAGCCCAAGCTATAGGAATATTTAAAAAAAAATTTATTTTCCATTTATGAATAAATTATTAATGGAGAACAAGTAAAACTCCTTAGATCAGTGAATAAATCAATGCTCGATGTAAACACAGCTATATCTGAGCCATTTACATAAAATCCACTTGCAGGTGTGAAAGGGGTTTAAGCTATGAGATTGCTTCAACCTTAACCAAGTCTACAACGTTGTCTAGATTCAATGTATCTCATAAGGGGTAGCGCAGTTCTAGAAGGAGGACCTCATGTGAAAGGGGTTAAGTGATTCAAGGTGGTTTAGTGTTTTGCACACCCTCATCTTATAAAAGGAAGGAGAAGGCTCAAGAGAAGGTTGTTGAATGTATTTGATTTTCAATAAATTTTCTACTTAGACAAATTCTAGTTCTCTGGGTTGTTTAGCAAGAGACTAGTGAGGATCTCCTATTCGGGGTTCTCCATCCTTCCATTGAGTAGCTCTTGGAGGGCTTGTGCTTTCTTCTCCACTATCTAGCATATGGCCAAGATCCATCTCTCTTTGGCAGCATAAATCCAGTGAGGCTTTCATTTTCTAAGTGAGCTACAGCAAGTGGAAATCTAGATCTGCAAATATCTAGCTTATATTGGAACCTCTTCTCAGTGAGTGTGTCTTTTAACCTCCTGGAAGAGTGCGTCCACAGCTTGTGCTTTAGTATCAGATCTTGGCATCAGGACAAAGTGTATATTATCATAGACATCATGGTTTCTCTCCCTGATCTACGTAAATCTTGAAGAGCAGAGTTGCAGAGGTTTTGGAGTTCTCCTAGAGGAGAGATCTCTAGTGGAAAGGATCCTTCCTTTCACTGTGGTGATCAATGGATTGGCCAACCAATCCATGTACCCTTCAGATATTATTTATTTTCTGATGTATTTACTGCATAATTTCTGAATACTACTGCAGAACTGTGACTTAGATCTCAGATCTACTCATTGTTGTTGATCATTTGCTGAGATCCCCAAGGGGAGTATATTCTAAAGTGCCTTTTGTATACAGATCTGCAATAGATATACCATTTTGTATGTAGATCTGTTATATATCTGAAATTTAATAAAAATAAGCTTCAGCCTCCTGAAATTTATGCTGATAAGCTTTCTTGGCTCAATACTTTGTTGCAGCACCTATTTGAGGCTTGTTTTCCATGTAAATGTCTGTATTTCTCTTGTACATTGCATAAGCCATAGAATAGATGATATTTACTATTTATCACACCCTATTAAAACTTTCACCTTCATAAATCACGCTATCCATTCTTCAGTAAAATTTTGCATACTCTAAGTCATGGGGAATCAAGGTTTTTAAGCCTAGTCGGGATTGGAGGAACTGTTTAATATAGCTAGGATCCTTTTTTTGACCTGAAATTTTACATGGGAGTCCTACATGACCTAAGATAAAATAACCTCCCACCATGTCCCTTATTTTTACGCAGATTTATGAATACACTCATTTTAGGGCCAAAATAACTGCTTTTCCCCATCCTTTGCCAATAGAATTAATCCCTCTTATTTCTGTTATACATACCATTTATGCTGAGGTGTTTCTAAACAAATTTTAGAGTTATTATCTCACTGATACTCTAGTATTTTGTTTTATACTGCTGCAACCCTTCATTGGGCAATTTTCTGAAGACAACTAGGTGTGGGAGATCTGTTTAACCCACATAGAGTGATTTATTTTGAGTATCCTCTTGTATTTCTGTCTCAGATACTATGATCTAAGGGATCCAAGGTATGATATTTGTTTCTAAAGCACACATCCCTGAAAAATGTGTTTTTCAGGCATGTCTTGCTGAGTAGTCCAAATTGGGAACGTTACAGTGGTGTCAGAGCATGATCTCTGGTTCAGTCTATGAGATAAAACTATTAGAAGCATAAAGAGGAGAATCATATATCAATATGGCCAGAATTATAGAAGAATAGATCTCCTTACTTCTCTTTCAAACTATGAAAGGCATTAAGGAAGATCTTGAACAGATGGAGGAAGAAAGATGCAAGGAAAATCCTAGAGGGTTTCGAAGAGAAGAAAGATGTAGTGAGCTCCAGAAATAAAATATTATAAATATGGAGAAGATTATCTTTGCCTCATCATGTTTCAGATCCATGAGGGACCTCCCCAAGGAGGATGAGCAGATAGAAGAGGAAGGCCCCTGCACTTCATATTCTCATCAAGGAGACAAAGAAAGAAGCAGGAGAAAGACTCCATATTTTGAGAGGCTCTCAAAGCTTCTTCCTAGATCTGGAAAGAACATCAGTGAAGATCTCAAGAAGATCAAGAGGGAGATGTATAGAGAATCTCCAAATGAGTTTGAAGATGCATCAAACTCTAGATTTTCACACAGTGAGTGTGAGCATGCAGCCACACACTGTGATGTACAGCGCAATCAGAAGCTCAGATCTGCCATGAGGAATATGGGAGAGAAAGAAGAAATGACTAGGAGGAAAACTCTTAGTGACTTCTTGAAAGAAAATGAGTCTCAAGCCCTGAAACTTAGAAATCAGTTCTATTTTCCAGAGTATTGCAAGACCAAGGTGAAGGGAAGAAAGCAGAGTGATAGATTTACTCTATCTACCTTTGAAGGATCACCTACAAGATCAGCAAAAGAATGGGTGGAAGAGCTAGACGCCTTCCTGCAGCTGCACCAAGTCCCTGAAGAAGAAGCCATCCGAGTTGCAGCACTACATTTGAAGGGTAAAGTCTATTCTTGGTGGAAATTTGAGTTCCTTCCTTTCAGAAATGTAAATACTTCATCTTACATAAGTTTCACAAAGGCATTAGTGAAAATTTTTGATAAGAGAGTTCATGGGACAACTATGATGAAGTTAAATGAGAAGGCCCAAATAAAAGCCCTGCATAAAAATGCAAATCCATTTCAGAGGCCCATGGAAGAGGCTGAAAACTTGCATCATGCCTTGTTAGAGAAAAGATTTCCCTCCCACACCTTTGAACAAAATAACAGAGAGATCTCTTCTTCAAAGGTGGATCCTATCAGGGGGAGGTTACCCAAATTTGTTGCAGATATGAAGGGAAACAATGCTGTCAAATCTAGACTTGATCTAGCACCTCAAGTAGAGGGAGGAGGAGCTTTTTCTCCAACAAGAGGGATTCTTGTGGCATGGCAAGAAAATCCCCAAGATCTCATGTATGGAGATCAAGGCACATTTCATGATCTACATGTGCCATCGATGAGAAGGTGTAGAACCATGGAGACACAAGGAGGAGATAGGGAAGAGAACCAACCTCATTCGTATCCATTGCAGGAGGTTGATGCACCTAATAAGTTGATTGGATTATGCAATCGAAGCATGGAGGGTCTTCTCCATTCATATGTTCAGTCACCTCTTGTTGATGATGTCTCATTGCATGGAGACATTACACCAAGGAGACCATTGGATAAGAAAAGGAGGATGAGTGCTTCACCTGTTGAGGCACCAATCATTGATTTCAGAAGAGTGGAGGCCTTGGAAGGTCTTGATACACGTTGAGAGTCTAGGGTAGGCTCAAGGAGGAGAGAATAATTCTCTCAACATCATCCACACCCACTCTCATTCCAGTTTCTGCGCTGAGGAAGAAGAAGCAAGGGAAGGATAGCAGCCCTCCCACTTACACATTTGGTATGGGAGCTGCCTATGCACATAACTCTTTGGAAGAGTTAATATAGTCACCTCCCTTCTCTACAAGGATGGAAGGGGACTCATATATGAGCTTCTCCCTTTGCATGAGAAAGACTTATGGTAAGGGTATTGATTATTTTGATTTATCTAATGTATGTATGTATCCCTTAACCATATATGTGTAGGATGTTGCTCCAAGGAGGAGCATTCCTTCTTTAAGGATGCATGGTCTACTTGAGGCCATGAGCATTGTTGGTGACCACTCCCTAGGAGGACTTGGGGAGGAATTTTGTTTTGGAGGACATACTCGCATTTCCTCATCCATCATTCACTTCCTCCAAACTTATGAGGATATTGGGGGAGCAAGCAGGTGGTTGAGAGACCACACATTCTTTCAATCTCTATTGCAATGAAGAGTCAAGTTGAATTGGTTACACATGAGGGACCATTTTCCTTCACATTTGCTGCATAGGGCAACCAACATGATTCTCATTTTGGCTCCTTATGCTACTATTGTTCCTATTCTCAAGAGGAGAATGTGTGGGAGAGAGACACATTGGCTGGGTGTGTCCCTTGGGGGAGATAATCCCCATATTTTTTTGCAGTGCATGCTCTAAAGGGAGCATGAGAGATGATATGGCTGCCACAATCACACATTTGTTTCTTCAAGAGGCAAGCCATATGAGCTAGGAAATGCCTCTCACTAATATTAGAGAGGAGTCTTTTTATGAATTACGAAGCTGGGAGGTGATTCATTTCATGTGGATGATAGCATGGAGACAACAAGAACGAGGGGAGATTTTGTAGCACTCACATTGTCAGTTGCTTGAGGGCAAGCAACACTTTTGGAGGGCAGGACTGTAATATTCCTAATTAGCCCAAGCTAATAGGAATATTTAAATTTTGTTTTATTTTCCATTTATGAATAAATGACTAATGGAGGACATGTAAAACTCCTTAGATTAGTGAATAAATCAATGCTCAATGTAAACACCGCTATATCTGAGCCATTTACATAAAATCCACTTGCAGGTGTGAAAGGGGTTTAAGCTATGACACTGCTTCAACCTTAACCAAATCTGCAACGTTGTCTAGATTCAATGTATCTCATAAGGTATAGCGCAATTCTAGAAGGAGGACCTCATGTGAAAGGGGTTAAGTGATTCAAGGTGGTTTAGGGTTTTTCACACCCTCATCTTATAAAAGGAATGAGAAGGCTCAAGAGAAGGTTGTTGAATGTATTTTATCTCGAAGAATTTTTCTTCTTAGACAAATTCTAGTTCTCTGGGTTGTTTAGCAAGAGACTAGTGAGGATCTCCTATTGGGGCTTCTCCATCCTTCCATTGAGTAGCTCTGAAGGGCTTGTGCTTTATTCTCCACTATCTGGCATATGGCCAAGCTCCATCTCTCTTTGGCAGTGTAAATCTAGTGAGGGTTTCATTGTCTAAGTGAGTTGCAGCAAGTGGAACTCTAGATCTGCAAAGATCTAGCTTATGTTGGAACCTCTTCTCAGTGAGTGTGTCTTTTAACCTCCTGGAAGAGTGCATCCATAGCTTGTGCTTTAGTATCAGATCTTGGCATCAGGCCAAAGTGTATATTATCATAGACAACGCAATTTCTCTCCCTGATCTGCGTAAATCTTGAAGAGCAGAGTTGTAGAGGTTTTGGAGTTCTCCTTGAGGAGAGATCTCTAGTGGAAAGGATCCTTCCTTTCACTGTGGTGATCCATGGATTTGCCAACCAATCCATGTATCCTTTAGATTTGATTTATTTTCTGATGTATTTACTGTATAATTTCTGAATACTGCTGCAGAACTATGACTTAGATCTCAGATCTACTCACTGTTGTTGATCATTTGCTGAGATCCCCAAGGGGAGTGTATTCTAAAGTGCCTTTTGTATACAGATCTACCATTTTGTATGAATATATGTTATAGATCTGAAATTTAATAAAAATAAGCTTCAGCCTCCTGAAATTTATGCTGATAAGCTTTCTTGGCTCAATACTTTGTTGCAGCACCTATTTGAGGCTTGTTTTCCATGTAAATGTCTGTATTTCTCTTGTACATTGCATAATCCATAGCATAGATGAGATTTACTATTTCTCACACCCTATTACAACTTTCACCTTCAGAAATCATGCTATTGATGCTTCAGTAAAATTCTGCATACTCTAAGTCATGGGGAATCAGGGTTTTTAAGCCTATTTGAGATTGGAGGAATTTTTTAATATAGCTAGGATCATTTTTTTGATCTTAAATTTTACATTGGATTCCTACATGACCTAAGTTAAAATAACCTCTCGCCATTTCCCTTATTTTTACGCAGATTTATGAATACACACATTTTAGGGCAAACATCACCACTTTTCCCCATCCTTTGCCCATAGAATTAATCCCTCTTCTTGTGGCTGTACATAACATTTCTTCTGAGGTGTTTCTAAACACATTTTAGAGTTATTAGTTCAACGATACTCTATTATTGTGTTTTATACTGTTGTAGCCCTTCATTGGGCAATTTTCTGAAGACAACTAGGTGTGGGAGATCTGTTTAACCCACCTAGAGTGATTTATTTTGATCCTCCTCTTGTATTTAGGTCTTAGATACTCTGATATAAGGGATCCAAGGGCTGGTATTATTTTCTGAAGCACACATCCCTGAAAAATGTGTTTTTCAGGCCTGTCTTGCTATGCAGTCCAAATTGGGAACATTACATGGGCCCACTCTTGTGATCAGGTGCTGCGTTATTCTTTATTTTCATTGCAGTGTTGATTTTGGTGTGGTTATTTATATATTTTTACATTTGCGTTAATTACTGTGGAATCCTTTTATTTCTGCAGTTCATTTCATTGTTGTTACAGTGGTATTTGTGTTATAGATTAAACCTATGATCTGCAGTGGACCATGTGCTTGTATCTGCATATACTTTTCTATTAGTCTTGAAATAACTTATGCCCTCGGGTTGATAATTTCTATGGAAAAATAGTTTAATTCTGTTCATATCCAGACACCAACAGTAGGAAAGAAAGTTGTATGAACTACATGTTTATACAATAGGCAAAAAAGTTTATGCCACAGAGATGGCCAAAGTACTTGATCCCACATGAACTTTACTTTGTTATTTTCAAGGGTGATGAGGCTGATCTAGATGGAGATGATAGGCCACCTAAAAGTAAAGATCTATATGATGTTTTTGGAATGGAATCTGTAGTAGTAATATTGATAATTATGCAAGGGTTTGACGTGATCATATATATAATTTAATTGTGGTTGAAAGGTAGGTTCATTTCAATTATTTCTTAGTGTCCAATCAAGACCTTACAATTGTTAATATTTGTCTTTCAAAACTGGTGGTTAAAGATATATGTTATTGTTCTTAAAATGAAAGACTACCATGTATAAATACATGTGTTCTCCCTATAGTAGGTGCCAATTTGGATTTCTAGGGTTGTCATTGTTAATTAGACGTTGATGAGAAGCTAGAAGATGTAACACTACCATATTTTTTAGCAGTGAGATGCTAAAAAATAATCTATAACACATAGTGTGTTTGTGACACCTCAAAATTTAGAGATATTTCTTGAGTTTCCATTGAATGGTTGCTTTTATAACACATATACCCTTCAATTCAAACAAAGGTGATTGAGAAAATTAACCATAATTTTTTCTCAAACAAACAGTTGCATGAAGTGTATGTCTGGTAATTTATTGCAATCGAAAATAAAAAAGTTTTCAAAAATTGTAAAGTGGTTTTAAATAGGGTTTTTCCAGTTCGAGATGTGTAGCCACATCTTCACCATTTGTGGCATATGGCTAAACAATTTGGTACATTATGCACAACAAAAATGATGGTAAAGTGAATCATGTTGTAAACCTTTCCCCTAGGACTGACAAGCTATGCATTTTACCTTCTTTCTAGTATGCAAGTCTTGGCATACATTTTTTTCCTGGGGAAAAATCATAATTTCATTAATGAAAAAAAATTTACATGTTGTAGATGCTTGCAAATAATTCCATAAAGCCAGTCAAGATTGGTGATCAGAGAGCCAATAAATAAACTAATTTAATATGAAGAGAAACATGTTATCCTTTCTCCATTTATTCTTGTATACTTTCTACCATTCTCCTTGAGATGGGGTGGTTTATGCAAGTGCCAACTGGTTCTCTACATCTTTTCTTGGATTTTCCTTATCTGAGTCTGAGCTTTCAGGTGCATGGTGATGTTTGATACTCCCTAGCTCCTTTGCTTTTAGAATCCTCTCTGGCTGCACTGGTGGGTATGGGTATTATGATGCTTCATGATTCGATTCCTCATTTTCTACACTTTCTTGTGGATTCTGGACTTCTTCATTGGTAAGGGGATCCATTTCTTCTTCCTCCTCTTCATCCTAGGACAAATGCAATGGAAATTTCTATCCTTTGGGTTGTTTTCTGGGTTTCTTCTTCCTTCGTGGATCTTTTTTGGCATCGAGATATGTATTTTGAAGATGAATCGTCTGTTGAGATATTCAAAATTTGAAGGCCATGTTCTCAAAATCAAGGAACTGTGTCCAACACTTCTTGTTGTGTGTCAAAAGGATGTGATATGGAAGTCCTTTGCTGAGGTCCACCTCCACACAGTTCTAGAAAAAGTGTAGATCCTCTCTTCAAGTCTTTGTGTATCTGTCTTTATGTATCGCCCTAAGAGGTTCTCAATGCCTTCTAGTACTTTATGATGCCAGAAGTGTAGGGGAATATTATGCAACCTTACCCACACTAGCATTCTTGAGACTACCATTGTGTTTGCATTAAAATCTGGGAACCATTGGGTAAAAAAAAGTCTCGTAGATCCCAAAAACCATGTGCCTTCTCACAAAATATATTCTCATTCCTTCAATGATTCAGAGGAGAAGATGTGGATCTCATAATTTATTGTCCAAGTTGTGAAGATCCAATAAAAGAGATCCATCGGTTTTAGCCAAAAACTATTGAATTTGTTGATTTTCCACAACCTTGGGTATAGGATAGAGTCTTAAAAATATCTGACGCTACTAAAACAAGAATCTCAATAGAACTACATTGCACAATGGAATATAAACAACAGTAAATCACATATGCAAAAAATATATACAACTTTTTACAAATTTTCAACCCAACTTTGTTATATTAAACAACATATAATACAACAGTCTATGGCTCCCGTACCAGGGATAATGGCCTTCATACATCCACTAGTATAAGATACAAAACAAGATACTCTAGCCATATGGTTGTATATGCTCTCAGAACTCCTCTTGGGCATACCCTATACCTTCCTGGTCCTTTAGCTCCCGATCTGCAGCTCCTGCCTCTATCAATGCTCCAATTCCATCTGGCCACTGAACCTCATCTGTCAATCTACTCACTAGTTTTTCATTAGTCCATCAAGGGCACAACACATCGAGACTCTTGTCAAGTTGTTCACAACTCCACTTGTGAACAACTCTCAATATGTCGATGGTTGCTCCTCAACTACTCAAGGAATTCAACCCACTATGGTCTTCCTGCACTGCTCCAATGAAGACCAACATAGGGCACGGAGGGCTTCCACCTATCGCTGCAAGATGTCCATATCCTAGAATGAACACGGGCTAGGAAGACTACTCATCATTTTTTGTAGAAGTCCTTCTCCACACACAATTATCGGGCTCCACAAACTTATCTTGGCTGATTAGTACCTTGAGGTTCAACAACTGCCTCTTTAGCAACTAATTTTTTCCATAAAGGTGTTATACACGAGTTTCCAACATGGACACTATCACACTGTCCTCCAACAGACCCTAAATGCCCAATCCACATTCACACTTGGTCCACTCTAATGTTTCCCTCTAATATTCCATGAGTGACCAAGCCCACATTGTAGCATCTGCACCTAGTTAGGGCATCCTTACACCTAGAATACCTATTTTATTTCACATGGTAACTTGTATATCAATAGTTAAGTTTCCCCTCCTAACTATTAATAAAATTTTCCATTTAAAACTAATAACTAAGACCATTTTTAAACCTGAATCCCTTCAACCCTATATTCCTTAATTTTCTTTACCTTAAAAGCCATCACATATATATATATATATATATATTTAATTTCCTACAACCCACTTTGATTATAAGGGTATAAATTATTGTTGTTGTTTAAATCTGCATTTTAAAACCGTTGATTCACATATATATACTCTCCGACACATGTATATAATTTTTCCCAATCATATTCACTATGGTATGGCTCATTTATAAATGTTATTATTTTTATAAAGGTTTAGAACCCTTAATACGAGCCCTTCCATATGATTGCACATTTCATGGCATGAGTTTTTTTGCCTCACCTTATACATCATTCCACAACTTTGAAATGTGTATTCAACCCTTATTAAGAGTCATCACCACGTTTTTATGCATTTAATTCAATCTTTTTCCTGTGACCCATTTCTCAATGTATAATATCCATATATCAATTTCTAAAAGTATTGAGAATAGATTTAATTTAGACTTCATTCATATGGCTAATGATATTTTATTGTTAACCAAACATGTCATATCACAGATGCTAACTCATTTATGAGAGACTCCATGTCATTCCATACTAAACCGACCAACACTAATGCATTTACTATGGATATGTATGGTTTAGTTATCCGTATATGATTTTCAACCACCATTGCATGAGATATTTCTCAGGATTCTTGATATTTAATTTCCGGTACTTGTTCACATGGCTCTTTGATTTAACCCATCCATCTGTGGGAATTATTCCGACCATTGGATCAATGACTCGTGGAGGGTTTGGATCAACCACAAATTATGGTTTGAGATCCAATAAGAGGTTTCATTTTTGTTTGTTACAACTCATTTCCAAGTTCTCTGTTGGGCAACCACACTTGTCTCTTTTTACATTTCAGTTTATAGTGGCAACGATGTCTTGACTCCATAACTATCCTTATTATTTCATAAGGGAGTTTCTTAAGGGAACACAGAGATTGGCTTTGTGTTTTATATGCAAAGAGGAATTCTACATTCCCGACATCTCCCACACAGGAAATGAGTATGTGTTTTCTGTCCATTAACTTCTTCTACTATGAGTTTTACTTTATATTTATTTTTGGGTTTATCGTGAAGGTTGAACTTATTTATCATTCCTTTCAGTATTCGTCTTGTTAATTTTACTATCTTTTTCCTTTAATTCTACCAGCATTTTCAGATAGGTATAAATCTTAGGTTTAGTGGTTGGCTTTGGTTGGCAGAGGAGCTTACAGCTCGTAGCGCACAACATTGTTGCTGCATAGCCTTGACTCGAGGTATGTTCTCCCCATGATATTTTTGACCAATAAGTTAGTTATATTGATGAACTATCCTGGTATTTCCTCACACAGTTATTCTCACTAGGATTTTTACGAATTTCTTTATGAAAATGGTTTCATTTTTTACTGTCAATTGTTTCATTGTTAGTTTTAGTATTAAAACAATTCTAATATCAATTTTTTTCCCTTTACAGCTAACCCGAGAATGAAATGGATTTACGTTTACTGTGTTCTCCTCAATTGCGTTTCGCATTTCATGGGTCTCAATTTCTTCAGGTATGTATCTACAGTGTCTCTCCTTCTATCCACAATGCATTTATGTGTATACTCTGGCTCAATTCTTCTTAGCTTGACTTCAGAGAGACCTTCATAGGTTTCACTCATATCTCATATTCGTTACCCATTCATATTATTACATTGTGTAATACTCTTTGAGAAAAGATGATTTAGTATCCATGAATGCACAGTTAGGAGGTTTCGTGCTACGTATAGATTTATGAGGTCTCATACCTCCTTTGCAGGGAGATATGGTTTCTCTATTTTCATAATTTCACTTTAATTTTATTTGGAACATATTCATTGGTTTTAATTATAATCAGATAAGTTGAGAGTTTTGGAAAATCCTTTTTGTCACTATCTTAAACTATATTGTTTCAGTACATTTTAAGGCCATAATCCTTACAAAATTTATGTTGCATTCTCCATATTTACTCCTCCGTTAGGAAAAAATTATTCGTACAAATTTTACACATGGCTGCCAATAGAATTCACCAATCTACCCTTTTCTCTGCAATAGAGGAGCTATTGAAAAAATGTAGGAGCCAATATTCATTGTGGAAACTGCCCACTCGTTAGGGCTTCTAACATGCCACATCAACCCTACCTCCTTGGCTTCCACAGGCTGCAACAACTCTGTCCACACTAGGACACCTACATCACTCCATAGCGGGATCTACTCCTAGTAAGAGTTCCTTCATGCCCAAGGAAACTCCAACAAATGGCTCCCAAAAATCTGAAATGTACACTAATCCAAACTAATCCTTCAAAACACCGCAAAACTTACCTTTATTCACATATGGATTGATGTTCCTATTGTAACCTTGGCTGTCTGGTTAGGGCCTCCTAACAGTTCTTGTTAGGCTCCTCCAAATAGCTCCTAAGGTCTCCTACAGCTGCTCATCAACAGATACAACACTGGTCACTACATTGACCCAACATAAATTATAAGAAAATAAATTTAATAGCTAATATTACCGTCTCAAACATATTTACAACCTTGAACATGATTTATGGACCCACAAATGTCTTCCTTGATGGAATTGTCTAGTATGGTGTTTGAATACTTTAAGTGAAAGCCTTTTATCTTCTTAGAGGAAATAATTTTGGAAATATGGTAATTCTAGCTCATGCGCAAACTATGAGGGATCAGTTCTGTAGAAGGGCAAAGACTCATGCATCCTATAAGCTTTTGGGTATTATGCAACATGCCTTTATCTTGTAGCTTTTTGGTTTCTCTAATAAGATTTCTACACCAGTCTTGTAATATTTTTTGTTTATGAGTGCAAATATTT
Source organism: Pinus albicaulis (assembly GCA_034641835.2). Lineage (NCBI taxonomy): Eukaryota > Viridiplantae > Streptophyta > Pinopsida > Pinales > Pinaceae > Pinus > Pinus albicaulis. The sequence goes on from CM076577.1 coordinate 27,832,285, forward strand.
TTTTGTGTACATCCTTTGTGAAGGTTTTAAGCATGCTAGTGTAGATGCTTAAATTGCTCTCTTAGGATAGATGAAGCATGCTTTCCACATTCTACTTTCATGTTTGTTAACACCTAATTTTTCAAGAAAGAGATGTTGTAAGAAGAGTGTATGAAAAGAAGTGTCTTCAACTAAGCCACCAAGAATCCAAGTGAGAATATTTTGAAGTGATTGATAAGACAAGGGATACAATAAAAGATCTTCACTCAAGACTGAAGAGTCATGATTTCCATTGAGACAATTGACTCAGTTTCAAAGAGAATCCAAAGATTGAGGGATGAGGAAGTACAACCATAATTTGTGGAGTTAATACAAAGGTAATCGTGATTTTTTTTACTTATTAAATTGCGACTTATGTTTTTTATGGTTCTGTTCTTGGTCTATAAAGGATAGCACAATAGATAAAGGAATGGTTACTGGTGTAAGTTTCCAGGGGAACAAGTTTGTAAAATTGGTATGTATCACTTGCAAGGAGTGTTCATGATTGTGTATTTAGAAAATGTTTTTTTTTTAAAGACCTTGTTCTGCTCATGTCATCATATAATGTACTCTATTAGGTTACCATGCCACCATTTCTCCAATTAGGGTTTTCCAACCATGGTCTATAGATAATTCAAAAATCATTAGAGGCGTTAGTATTGGTTTGAGGAACATATTTAGGTTATCCTGGAACAATCCATGGCCATTGGTTATGTTGACCACTGGAGTGGAACCTGATGATAATGAGAAGACTAGATGCCCAAATATGAACCAAAAGACATTTGTACCATCATATATCATCAGTTCAACAGATTTTTTGAACTCTACTTCTATTTCTCAACATCTTTCTCTGATGCACAGATTCCACACCTTACAGGGAATTATAATAAGTGATGCTAGTAATGATGAATTTGAGTCGGTATTGAGTCTTTAATAGGCCTAGGATGATGGGACTCGATTAGCAAGCGAGTACACCTTGGAGTGTTTTTTTTACTTGGTTAACTATTCCTTCTTTTTAGCGGCGAATAATTTTCTAGGTTTTTTTACTCATTGCATTTCCCCAAAGCCGGGGTGATGGCTTGAAGTTTGAGCCTGTGATGCATCTTAGAGTCTAGAGTCAATATATATTACCATACTAGATCACAAAAAAAAATTCATGGAATTTGGTTAGGTCTAGATAGTTATTTTTAATTTTTTAGATGTCTTGCATGTCAAAAACTGCAATTAAATTTGTAAGTGGATTGTAATACGTGTTGTCTAGAGAAGATGTATGGGGTATGAGTAATAAAAAATACACCTCTCACCCTAAAATTTCTACTATGACACACTTTTATGGGTTAATAATGAGTTATGGACCCTCAAACCCCACATTTCTTAAGTTTAGTGCAAATTGTGGCATTTAATTAGGCTAGAATTAAATAAAATAGAGAGAAATAAAGTATTCCACGTGACAAAATGATGTGGAAATGACTTGGAAATTATCCTAAGTCAACGAACATGTGGAGGATGACTGAGCATTCTGCATCATTAATTCATCATTTATTTATTTAAAATCAAATTTTCCAAAGACAAAGCAACACTTACACTCAAGAAAAATTGAATTTACTAGAGGCAGTTGAGCATTAAAGGAATATTCTACTAGATTAGTTGACTAAAGACCAAGTGGGGACCTCTTCTCATGAGCTATCGGGAGTGCGACAACACTCAACACTGCACTTAAAGGATTTAAGCTATTTGGACCTATGCAGAAGATCACTAGGGTCAGCTACAAGTACGGTTTCAGTTTGTTCGAGTTTGCGGTCACGGACTCAGTGTAGCATGGGACTTCTTCTGGCTTATGAATAAGTTCACTAGATCATATGGGAATTCTATTTCCTTAGGTGTGCACAAAGAAATTCAATTTTTCTTTGGGTGTCTCAGTCTTCTCCATATGGAACTTGGCTTACCTTTACTTAGGTTTTGCTTCAAGTTCAACTCTCACATGCATTCGTCCTTGGGAATTTCTCTCGAATATCTATATAACAAATCCATTGGATATTGTATTGTATCATGTTATGAGCTATTGAGCTTGATGAAACTCTGCCAATTTTTTATATTAATAAAATTAAGACTTTGGGGCTATTTAGCGGATGTTCTGTTGGCGTTATGAGGTGATTTCTTTCCATACTATTTCTATTGTATTTTAATTTATTTACATGCTTTATCAATATTAGTTTATATTTTCCATCTTGCTTGGATTGATGCGTGCAAGCTATCTTGCATGCATCTTTGATTTAGATTATTATTCTAGGAATTAGCTTGCCAAGTCATTTTCGGAGGAATGTTTGGTTTATCTATTTCATTATGATGCCCTAATCCTTTTGCATACTGATATTTGTTTAAGTGTGTAGGGAATATATATTCGTATTGTGTACAGGAAATCCATCCGGACGTGAGAGAAGTCTCAAATAGATCAACTCACTCCTACATTCAAAGGGATCCAAGACTCAACTACTTTCAACCCCAATTTTTTCATCAAAGGAATACAAAGAGGGATTTTCTCGTTCTATATCTACTTCATCATCTATTTCCACTTTTAAAATCTAAACTTTTCCATTTGTAGAGCATCTTAAATTCATATTTTCTATTTCAAGAGTGTTTCTTTAAACTGGGCAAGAATGGGGGTTCACTCCAATTCCTTGGGCTAGTGCCTTTGTACATTAATTTGTATTTTAAATCCTCTTTTTTCAGCCTAATGTTTGATTTTCTTTCGCAGGCCACAAGCTCGAGCATGAAAAGCGAGGAGCTTGAGGAAAATACGGCAAGAGACAATTGATCCTCCTTGCATGCGAAGGCTTCCATAACTTCAAAATATTATTTTAGGGAGATCAAAAGCACCTTTGGGACAACAACAAACTTGATCTTTGCCATGGGCCTTGGAGCCTTGAAAATTTTATATTTTGAAGGTTTTCTCCATAAGGTGTGTTGTCAATGTTTGAGTAGATTAAGCCTTTTTTCCAAGCTCTTTATTCATAGAAGGACCTCCTTTTGGCGGCTTTATTAAAGGATTTTTTCTTCACTTGTAATCAATAATAAAATAACTTCTTCTTTTTTTCTTGAGGGAGCTTTGGATATTTTTCCCATGGTATCCCCCTTCCTTGGTTGAAGAGGAAGGAATTTGTTTGGTGGATTGATTCATTTTCTGATTTTCGTTTTATGCATGCTAATGAATTAACAACTAACGCACTCTACATCCATCTACCTAAATTTCGGTTAAATTATACTTACATGCATCAGCCCCAATGCTACAAATTTGAGAAAAAGCTTTTTTTTATGTGTAAGGCGCAATTCGCATGTTTGGAAAAATTCCATTTGATTTAATGATTATGCTTCATGCATGTTGAGGAACCATTGAAGAACCCTTTTTATAAGAACTTATTTCATTCCACTTTCCATTAAAATGCTACAACATATATAAGTTTATTTGTTTCTCTCAAAGTTTGTTTTATTATTGCAAGTAAGAACCATCTCATCTCTTGTGGAAAATGTGCATGTATCATTTAAATGAGATTTATCAACATTCATTTCATACAAGCAACTCATTAAAACTTACCTTCAACATAAGTTGTTTGTATAGACTTATAGGGACCCTCTACTCCCCTATTGACTCATCATTGTGATATCCACATAATTTGGGTGAGGGTGAGGTCTGGGGTTCGAAGAGTTGAATTGAAATATTTGTTGTAGAGAAAGTTTAACTAAAATGAACCAAGAGCACTCTTCCTCACATTTCCCTTTTAATGGTTGTTAATCTCATGCATGTAGTGTGATGCTTACTTTCCAATTTCACAAAGTTTGATTTCATCTTCAACATCTAATTTTTTGGTTGTTTTGAACTATGACAAGATATGTCTAAACATTGAGATTTGGTTACCCTTTAATCATTTTATCCTACAAATATCTTGTGCTGGCATCTTGTGTTTCCATTTCAGGATTATTGTGTTCTCATATTTTTATCATTATTCTTGAGCACTTTATTTAAAGGCACTGTTGAATGATTTGGTATTATTGCAAAGTTTCTTATAAAATGCTCATATATCTTTAAAAGTAATCCAATTTCACTCTAACAATTCTCCTCAAAACTCAAAATATTTAACTTAATTTTTCTATTAGGGACCACCCCCCATAGCTAATTTAGGATATAGCTTAAATGGAGAGAGTCGGGAGTAGGTGACAACCCCTTTTTTGAATTCCTTGCCACCAACCACACCTTGTGGAGTTGAAGGATTTTTCCCCTAACTTGTAGGTAGGTGTAGGCGGAAAGGAGAGTTAACATTTTTTGGCGTCATTGCCGGGGACAAGTGTTCTTGTGCATGGGATAGCGACTAACTTTAATTTTTTGCATATTTGAATTTTAGAATTAGATTCTTGCTCAAGTGGCAACTCCACTCGATCCTAATTTTGCAAGAGTCTCTACTAGGAGAAATTCAAGTGGTCTACTTAGCCCCTCTCCTGATCTTGAAAGGGTTTTCAGAGAGAGGTTAAATAGACTTTCTCATAGTAGAGCTCTTGCTAGTCTTGGGCAAGAGGCAACTATTTCTGATATTCATTTTCTATTTCAAGAACAAGTTGAGCATAATATCATGAATACTCTTTTTTCTCCTTATAAATTTACTAACATTAATGGTTATCCTCACAATATCCCTGACAAGGCTATTGAAAGGTTGCCTTCTTTTCAAGATAACAATGCCATTAGCGTTGCATCACATGTGAAGAAATTTAATGTTTGAATCTTTAAGTGGTGTAATGTTGCTAACTATGAGGATGTAAAGATGAGGCTTTTTGTTATTTATTTGGAAGATGATGCTCTTGATTGGTTTACTGAGCAACCCACTAACTCGTATGATTATTTGCAAGTGATTGTTAATGCTTTCATGGGAAAGTATGGAGAGAGAAGAGAGAATATTCATTTGATTAGTGCCATTGGCACCATGAAGAAGAATGAGAATGAAACCATGGATGAGTTTAACAATAGATTCAATGAATTGGTGAAAAGCATGCCTACTACTATTAAACCTCTTGAATAGTTTCTCTTATGTTCCTATATGGATTCTTTTAGTGTTGACACTGCTTATGAGTTGAGAAGAAAGGGGCCTGCAACTTTGGGTGTAGTTGAAACTAAAGCCTTGAAAATGGAGAGGGCCAGAAAGCAATCAAGAAAATCTGACATTCCTAGTTTCACTAGAGGGCCATTGAAATTGAATGATTCCAAATGCAAGGCCAAGGAAGAGGCTACCGATGATCCTATTAAGGAATTAACTCAACTCATCAAGAGCATGGAAGCAAACCACACTAAATAAATGCAAGCCATGCAAAGTAGGTTGGTGGCCATGGAAAGATCGCAAGTGTAAAGATTCCAACCTAGGCCAAATAATGGATGGAAAAATAATAAAGGCCCTCAACAAGATTATAGGCCTCCAAATCCATTGGAATACACCAACATGGTAGATCAAATTCCCCCTTTTTGTAGGCCATGTAATGAGTTCCGGGAAGAAGCCACATGCCCATATGTAAAGAGAATTATGGAAGGTAGCATGTTGGGAGATAAACATGTAGGAACTAATGGTCAAATCAATATGTTCTCCATGGAAGATCAAATATACACCATTGAAAGTGATTAAGAGATTGACCATAGTCCTAATAATCTTAGGGTCGAAAAAATGATTGCAAATCTTGACAAAGTCACTAATATTTTTGGGGAAAATCCTACATCTGGAAAATTTATTTCTATGGAAAAACACAAAGGGATGACTTATCAGAGAAGGGATATTCAAGATCGAAATAATCATAAAAAAAAATTCCTCCTACTTCATAATTAAAATTTTACTTGGGAAATTGGGTGAATAATGAAAAGGATTCTATCCCAGTCATAGAGCTTTTAAAGATACAATCTCGAAGGGCCAAGTTACTAAGTTCAATTGAAGTTACTCAAAGGGAAGAAAAGCCTAATAATGAACCAGAAGATGAAGAAAATGTATTGAAACATATGAAATGTTATGTGGGGAACGAATATCATCTGCAATTTTATGTTTCTTTAATAGTGAATGAGCATCTTTTACATAATTGCATGCTTGATTTAGGGGCTTCATCAAATGTCATGACCAAGAAAGTTATGGAGAAATTTAATTTAAGGGTATCTAGGCCCTATCAAAACATATGTTCAATGGGTTCTAAAAGAATTGAAGTGTGTGGGATAATTAAAGATTTACAGGTTTTCCTAGCTGCATACCCAGACAGAATAATGACTATGGATATTGTCGTAATAGATGTTACTAATTCATGGGGAATGCTCCTATAAAGAAAATGGGCATTAGATTTAGGTGGTAGCCTTCAAATGGACTTGTCATATGCCTCCATCCCCATGCCAGATAATAACTTTGTCAAACTCGGTTGGGAGTTAGAGAAAATATATCATATTTAGGATCAAAGAAAAATCAACAATGAGATTATCTATAGATCGTGCCAAACCGGAAGGGATGTTGTGTTGACAAAATTTCTTCCCCCCTGAACAGAACAGGTTCAAAATGAAGAGATTAGTCGTAGCTAAAAAAGCAAGGGTACTTCAAATATTCCATCAGAGCATTTTCAAGATAGAGTTGTAGCATTGACAGTAATTGCATCATCATCGCCATCACAACTAACTAGGAAGAAAAGAAAAAAATGAAAAAAGAAAAAGGATATAAAAAATGAACCACCAATTTTGAGCAGGATCAAGCCTCAACGCATCAAAAGTCGAAAAAGGAAAAATAAGAGGTTTGGTATATCTGATGGCCACAAACATGTTAACATTGTGGCAATTCATAGTCCCAACATAGTGAGAATTGGACAAGGCACATCAGAGAAAGAGCCTATGGATTTTCTTATGAGTAGGCAGGTTCTCAAGATGGATTTCACCAAAGACATTTGATGCCATGGGTCATCCTGTGTATCATATTAATAACCCTATCCATTGTAAATTTTGTTTAAGTAGTTTTATTTCATGAATAAATTTCTATTTATGTTTCCTAAAATAAAGTTCCATTTCTATACTTGATTTTATTTGATGCTATTTTGAATGGGTACTATTAATATATATCTTTGGTTGGTGGATGCAAATTCCAGGTCCTTGCACACTATCACTTAATATCTAGCATGCATCCTCATATGGAACCAAATGTCGACCACTGGAGTGGAACCTTATGATAATGAGAATAATCGATGAAAAAGGATGAACGAGAAGACATTTGTACCATCATATATTATCACTTCAATAGAGTTTTTGAACTTTACTTCTATTTCTCAACATCTTTCTCTGATGCTCAGTTTCCATGCCCTACGAGGAATTTTAATAAGTGATGCTAGTAATGATGAATTTGAGTTGGTATTGAGTCTTTGATAGGCCTATGATGATGGGACTCAATCAGAAAGTGAGTACACCTTGGAGTGTTTTTTTTACTTGGTTAATTATTCCTTCTTTGTAGCGGAAAATAATTTTCTAGGTTTTTTCACTCATTGCATTGCCCCAAATTCGGGGTGATGGCTTGAAGGTTGAGCCCATGACGCATATTAGAGTCTAGATTCAATTTATATTACCATACTAGATCACACAAAAAATTTCATGGAATTTGGTTAGGCCTAGATAGTAATTTTTAATTTTTTTAGATTTCCTGCAGGTCAAAAACTACAATTAAATTTGCAATTGGATTGTAATAAGTGTTTTTTAGAGAAGTTTTATAGGGTATGAGTAATAAAAATTACACCTATCACCCTCAAATTTCTACTATGACACACTTTGAGGGGTTAATAATGAGTTCTGGACCCTCAAAACCCACATTTCCTAAGTTTAATGGAAATTGCAGCATTTAATTAGGCTAAAATTAAATAAAATAGAGAGAAATAAATTATTCCATGTGACAAAATGAAGTGGAAATGACTTGGAAATTATCCTAAGTCAAAGGTTGAGTAAACAGAGATGTGGAGGATGAATGAGCACTTTGCATCATTAATTCATGTTATTTATTTATGTAAAATCTAATTTTCCATAGACAAAGCAACACTTACACTCAAGAAAAATCAAATTTACTAAAGGCAGTTGAGCATAAAAGGAATATTCTACTGGATCAATTGACTAAATACCAAGTGCGGACCTCTTCTCACGAGCTATATGGAGTGCGAAAACACTTAACACTGCATTCAGAGGATTTACGCTATTTGGATTGCACAACCACTCAAAGCCACCATGCAATTCTCAGGACCTACACAGAAGATCATTGGGGTCAACTACAGGTACGGTTTCAATTGGTTTGAGTTTGTGGTCACAGAATCAGTGTAGCACGAGACTTCCTCTGGCTTATGGATAATTTCACTAGATCATATGGGAATTTTATTTCCTCAGGTGTGCACAAAGAAATTCAATTTGCTCTGGGTGTCTCACTCTTCTCCATATGGAACTTGGCTTACCTTTATTCAGGTTTTGCTTCAAGTTCACTTCTCACATGCATTCGTCCTTGGGAATTTCTCGTGAATATATATATAAAAAATCCATTGGCTATTGTATTGTATCATGTTATGAGATATTGGCCTTGAGGAAACTCTTCCATTTTTGTATATCAATAAAATCAAGACTTTGGGAGTATTTAGCAGATTTTCTCTTGGCATTATGAGGTGATTTCTTTCCATACTATTGCTATTGTATTTTAATTTGTTTATATTATTGATAAATATTAGTTTATATTTTCCATCTTTCTTGGATTGATGTGTGCAAGCTATCTTGCATGCATCTTTAATTTAGAGTATTATTCTAGGAATTATCCTGCCAAGTCATTTTCGGAGGAATGTTTAGATTATATATTTCATTATGATGCTCTAATTCTTTTGCAGACTGATATTTTTTTAAGTTTGTAGGGAAGATCTATTCATATTGTGTGCAAGAAATCCACCCGGGTGTGGGATAAGTCTCAAATAGATCAACTCACTCCTAGATTCAAAGCGATCCAAGACTCAGCTACTTTCAACCCCAAGTTTTGCATCAAAGGAAGACAAAGAGGTATTTTCTCCTTCTCTAGCTACTTGATCATCTATTTCTACTTTTAAAATCTAAAATTTTCCATTTGTAGAGCGTCTAAAAGTCATATTTTCTACTTCAAGAGCGTTTCTTTAAACTAGGCAAGAATGGGGGTTCACTCCCATTCCTTGGGCTACTTCCTTTGTACATTAATTTGTATTTTAAATCCTCTTTATTTCAGCCTAATGTTTTATTTTCTTTTGCAGCCCACAAGATTGAGTGTGAAAAGGGAGGAGTTTGATGAAAAGACGACAAGAGACAATTGATCCTCCTTGCATGTGAAGGCTTCCATTACTTCAAAATCTTATTTTAGGGAGGCCGTATGCACCTTTGGGACAACAAAAAACTTGATCTTTTCAATGGGCCTTGGAACCTTGACAAATGTATATTTTGAAGGTTTTATCCATAAGTTGTTTTGTAAATTTTTAAGGAGGAGATTAAGCCTTTTTTCCAAGCGCTTTATTCATAGAAGGACATCCTTTTGGGAAACTTTCTTAAAGTTTTTTTTCTTCACTTGTAATCAATAATAAAATAACTTTTTTTTTTCTTGAGGGAGCTTGGGATATTTTTCCCATGGTATCCCCCTTCCTTGGTTGAAGAGGAAGGAATTCCTTGGGTGTATTGATTCATTTTCTGATTTTCATTTTATGCATGCTAATGAATTAAAAACTAATGCACTCTATATCCATCTAACTAAATTTTGGTTATATTAGACTTACATGCATGAGCCCCAATGCTACAAACTTGAGCAAAATATCTTTTTTTATGTGTAAGAAATTCACATGTTTGGCAAACTTCTATTTGATTTAATGATTATGCTTCATGCATGTTGAGGAACCATTGAAGCACCCTTTTTATAAGAACTTATTTCATTTCACTTGCCATTAAAATGCTATAACACATATAAGTTTATTTGTTTCTCTCAAAGTTTGTTTTTTTATTGCAAGTAAGCACCATCTCATCTCTTGTGGAAAATTTTCATGTATCATTTAAATGATATTTATCAACATTCATTTCACACAAGCAAGTCATTAAAACTTACCTCCAACATAAGTTGGTTGTATAGACTTCTAGAGACCCTCTACCCCCCTTTTGGCTCCTCACTGTGAGATCCACATAATTTGGGTGAGGGTGAGGTCCGGGGATTAAAGAGTTGAATTGAAATATTTTTTGTAGAGAAAGTTTAACTAAAATGAACCAAGAGCACTCTTCATCACATTTCTCTTTTTATGGTTCATGCATGTAGTTTGATGCTTACTTTCTAGTTTCGCAAAGTTTAATTTCATCTTCAACATCTAATTTTTTGGTTGTTTCGAACTATGACAAGATATGTCTAGATATTGAGATTTGGTTATCATTTAATCATTTTATCCTGCATATATCTTGTGCTAACATCTTCTTTTTCCAATTCTGGATTATTGTGTTCTCATTGTTTTAGCATTATTGTTGAGCACTTTATTTAAAGGAATTGGTTGAATGATTTGATATTATTGCAAAGATGCTTACAAAATGCTCATATATTTTAAAAGTAATCCAATTTCACTCTAAAAATTCTCCTAAAAAATCAAAATATTTAACTTATTTTTTCTATTAGGGACCACCCCCCATATCTAACTTAGGAGATAGCTTAAACAGAGAGAGTCGGGAGTAGGTGACAACCCCTTCTCTGAATTCCTTGCCACCAACCACACCTTGTGGGGTTGAAGGCTTTTCCCCCTAACTTGTAGGTAGGTCTAGGTGGAAAGGAGATTTAACAGGTTCCAAGCAGTAGACTGGGAAAATATTGGCAAATCAATATGGTCATTTGATCTCAACAATCTCTATTTAGATCGAGACTTGTAGAAATACCATGCTACACATGATCTCCTTTTCAACAACAATAAGCTTAGGTGTAAAGGTTGCATCATTTAAAAATTCATATAGATATCTAAAGGCTGATATGTTGCTTGGTTCCCACATGTATGTTGTCTACTATACATATGTTCTTATGCTATACTTATGTTGTTTTATTGCTTTGTATTATTTTTGGCACTTTCTAGGAGTTGCACTAGCACTCCCATATTGTTTTCGTGTTGGTTGTACTCTTCATTCCCATTGCCCTATTTTTGTGGTCATTTATTGGACATTAGTAACATTATATTATCTTATATAGGTATTGCAAAAGTTCATGATTACCTTATATGTAGATTGCAATATATTCCTTTTGGAATAAAGTTTATTATGTACCTCCTTTAATTATAGTCAGCCATTTTTTATGCATTTTTAAGTCCCAAAGTGTTTGCTTTAGATGTAACTCTTAGTGCCATTAAACTACTTTGTGGTCATTTATTAGACACTGTTAAAATTATCCTATCTGGTGCCTAGCTTCTACTTTCTCCAATAGCATGGACTTCTTTCATCCATATTTCTCTATTCATTTTTAGCTCCGCACTTATGATTAGGGTGTCATCGTTTTGGCATTTTCTCAAACTACAATTTTTATGAACCAAAATTGAATGCATTGACATCAAATAATTACCAATGTCATGGGGAAAATAGCATAGTTTTGGAAAGTAGTAGCAACTATATAAATGAAAAAAAAAAGATGTTATGTGGAGGAAAAAAGTTTAGGCATATCCAAAAATGCCTTTTCTATTGTATCAAGTTGTAAGAATATTTTTGGTCAAATTGTAAAAGGGAGTGTCTATGGTTTCAAAGAATTCCTTAGGTATAAAATATTCGATCACCACATATTGTGAGGATATGATTTTTTCTTGTGGTATGTAGACTTACACGTATCTTGCAAGAACAAGTTAAGAGTGAGAAAATTAGTGGGCATTAAAATTGTAGTTTTTGCAAAGTTACGAGTTCTTGACTTTGAACTCAACTACTTTCTAATAAGAAGACTGTAGGGCTAGAGAGGATTGGAAAAAGAGATATAAGAATGTTGAACAAGCATAGAATGACCAAAACATAATTGATAAGACATTGGAACATTTCACCTTCCTCATAATTTCCCCTTCCTCGTAATTTGAACATTTATAATTTCACCTTCTTCATCTTCTCCACCTTTCATGGTTTGTTCATTTTACCAATAGTTGGTATGTAAGGCCTTTATTTTCCTACTGAAAAAGCAGATATAATTTTCCATGAGATTTTAAGTAATTTCTTTTAATAACAGTCAGAATTAAACATTAAGGGCAACAATTAGCACTTGCAAGGAGTCATTTTCTCCACCATTCATGGTTTGTTCATTTTACCAATAGTTGGTATGCGAGGCCTTTCTTTTCCTACTGAAAAAGCAGATAAAATTTTCCCTGGGATTTTAAGTAATTGACTTTAATAACAGGAAAAATTAAACATTAAGGGAAAAAAATAGCATTTGCAAGGAGGCAAAAAATGGATTGACCGATGAATGATTTTTTATTCTCAGAAGTTCGGAAAACTTCACACTCTAGTGTTTTTCGAAATAGTGATATTCAATGGTGAAAGAAGTCAATGCATGATTATGTTGGTTATCATAAACATGGTTGGGTGGCTGCAATGGCTAGCTTTAGTGAAGTTGTAGGGGGAACCACTAGTTTTTCTGAAGCGGGAATTGCCTACGTGGGAAATTTATCAGTTTTTATTACAAGCCTATTAGGAGGAAGACTTCATTCAGAGATCGGTGAAAGAGATGTTGAAGCCACCAAAAGGGGCCCCAAACTAAAGGCACAAGTGGGTTTATATTGAGCACGCATTATGCTCCTAATGTTGTTATGATATCAAAAAACATGTCCCATCCTTCCGTGAAGGAATTCATGAAATATATCTACCATGCCCATGTTATGAAATCCATCTCACTCTAGTTCCTTCCTTTAAATTCTATAGCCGTTACTGTAGAATCTAGAGGCATGTGGATATGGAGGGCTATGTGGATGCATTTTGTCTTGAGAAGAAGAAGAGACCACAATCATGATTTCTCATCGAATATTTGGAACTCTGAATGATTGTCTCATGTCATTTTCCTACTTCCATGTCTATGTTTCCTAAGAAAATAATGCCATGGGTACGACCAGGGCCTGTCACATGTGTAGAATGGGAGATTGACAAAGGTGACTCAGAGGTGGATTCCCCTGCAGTCTCTGAAATATTTGATATTGATCCAGAATTCATCTGTAAATACCTAATTTATATCTTCATTCCAATGAGTGGAGCAAGCGATGATGACTGAATAATGTTGTTGATCATATGTCTTAGGTCTAAAGATCAAGTAGATATAGAAACGAGGGTATTGTGTTCGGATATGTTGTTTAACTTCATTTCCTAGTGTAGCAAAGGACATTTAGTTTTAGTAGTATAATAATATGAGGCTGCTTCCTTAATTAAAGAACAAATGCAACACAACTTCCTTAATATTTCCAAGGTTCATTTAAACATTAATCAATATTGTACTAAATGGATGGTTAAGTATGGACAATGAGAGATATTTTGTGGACAACAAAGGAAATGGATTTGTTTCCAATGCATTTTTAACTAGTGCTCTGATCAAGTGTAATTCCAATATCATTTTCCAATTGTTGAGTTTTAGAGGTTGTCTTGTAGGCATGAGATCCTTGTCTTTAATAGTGGGTTATGTGAACTTGATTTGTTCTATTAGTTGGACTGTAATTTTTGGGCTGGAAGGAAGTGCCAGCAATTGGTATCACCATAAACTGTATGGAACTCTATAAACGTAGAGTTTTTGTCAAAATGAAAACCATTTGTATTGCTTTGGGGATGGGCTACTTGCATTTGTATTTAATTAGGAGACATTATATTTAAGTAGAAAAAATATTCTTATGGTTTGGGTGTCATTGGTTTGGAGATAGGGTGCATTGTAAGGGGAAGGTTGGGTACAAATATGGGATATAGGTATATAGTGTTCTGCAAGGCCTAGTTTGGGTCAAGTAGGAAATGGGTAGTTGTCTTCTCGGTGACCATGGTGGTCGAGAGGAATATGATAGAAAAATATATTGAACTCGTGTATACTCAAGGAGTATATGTGAACCTCATATCTAACAATATTTCCAAGGTATTTAGCTATGGAATTATGGTGTACCATTCTGCATTCTTATTGAATGCTATCTTTCCTGGAGTTTTCTACAAGTGGGAAAACTTCTCATTTTGATATATTTTTTATAAAAAAACTTTAGGAATTTTTTAACAAGAAGAAGAGTATTTATATTTCTTAATAAACCAGTTATATGTATATGAGGATGATAAAGAGTCAATCATCTTGATCATTTTTCTGGTTTCTCCCATAAATGAACTTTCCTTTTCTAGCTTTTCACATAACTTCATTTCTAGCTCTTTTTACTGGTAGACAGACACACTGATTTTGTCATGACATAGACACTAATTTTGTAATCTCAAAGACACTTATCACTGTTACAAACACCATGAAATACTTAAAAACATTGATTTCTTTGTAAACTGTAGCCAATTTTTCAAAATTTTGTGGTTCAAACTTCTTTTCCTCTGTCTCCTGTGGTTCAAAATTTTAATATAAAGTTGTCTTCATTGAATGCCACTTGGAAGTTGGCACATCAAAGATGCTCTGTTACTTCTCTATTTTTTTCTTGAGCTTCCTGATAGTCAGTCCACTCTTATGAAGTTTCAAGGTCTACTGGATCAGTGGAAAATATTCGCATTCATGTGTATATGTGATGGATGCTGATCGATTGGCCATAAATTCATTGGTGATATTGATGTTACAAGAAAATAAACTTCCAATGTGGGACTTATTATCCCTCCACATAATGATATTTATTTCGTTGAAGATATAGCATAACTTATTTATGGTTTTAAAGAAATTATAGAGTAATGACCTAAAGGAAATTATAGAGTAATTCGGTTTTCAAAGATATTCCTTCTCCTTAAATCACGTGAGCCAAATCCAAGTCCTCTTTAAACGCTGAATGTAGGGACTTCAGACTGGGAATTACAGCCTTCAAGGGGAATACATGGGTTTTTACATGCCTGTATTCTTTGAAAGAGAATAAATGGGTTTCCACATACGATATTTAGTCTATGAAATATAAATGAAAACTCCATGCAGGGGGCTTCTCCTCAAAGTAGGCCCACAAACCAAGTGTGAAATATCCATGTCATGAATACAAATTCTCCTTGAGTTCCTCTAATGTAATTGTAGGAAGAGACCCCACAAAAGGTGGGAAATCTTTCAAATTAGCTAAAATATAATTTGTAATACATCCAAAGCAAGGTATACAAATTGGCTTCCAAAATGAAGAGGTTGGTCTATTCCAATTTTGTAGGTTGGTTTCCAATGTGTCACATGTACATATATTTATATATACACCCTAATTCCCCTTATCACCATAATTATGGATCAGGATGGGAGCATTCCTCTCTCTTTGAGGTTTGTGTTATTGAACAAGGGTTGTTTGGGATCCATTTTCCTTTGGATTATTCTCTCAAAAGCAACTGAAATCTTTCAACGAGTTCGCCACTTGACCTGTGATAAATGTATATAAGAGGCATCAGTTTCATATTTTTAATCCCCGACATCTTTGAAAAATTATCCTTATTTCACATAGTAAGATGAAGGCCTTTCCAAATTATTTGTTTTCTGGTAAGCATATTTGACAATGACAATACTGCTTTTCCTAAGAGCTTTAATTCCAAGTCTATTATAGGTGAAAAATAATTTCTTGTCCCGGAAAATCAAGTATTATAATGATTCCACTATATCCACTTGGAAGGAAATACTTAATGTGATATAAGGTTTGTATAAAAATATAGTTTCCAAACACCATTCTTAACGCGAAGAGTATCATGTAGAGTGCATCTGGGTACAAGTTTCTTGATTCAATGATGACAATATATTTTCTCAACAAGGCTTTATTTTCCATATCAGTGGATCAAACAAAGTATTTCAGAAATGGAATACAGAGGTCCCCAAGTATAATCCTATCTCTAACTCCTGAAAGAAATGTTGCATCACTTTACAAATTGTAGCCTCATCATCAACTCCACTCTTTCCAATAATTCTTTGGACTTTCAAAATAGTTTTCTCCCCTCGAAGTTATCACTTCCATGAAATATCCTTTGAACACAATCAAATTCCTTCACAAGGGTTTTCATATCATAAGCATGTGTACATTGCTAAAATACATCCTTTACCCTAATAGTTCAAGTGTTCTCTTACAAGCCATACAAATGAAAAGAATTTCAGATGACCCTGTACAACCCTTACTACTGATACCCATGCGTATTTCTCCTTCACTAATTGCACAATCTGTCTATGTCTAGTGGGAAAAAATATCACAAACTACCCATCAGAAAGTATTCACTTGAAATTCAAGTTTTATCCAAATAACACACATGTAAAGGCTACATAATCTACTCTGGGTACTATAAACTTCACAACTGCAATCATCCATAGGAAGATGATTCTGACATGTTATATTTCTACATTGTTTGTGGCCAAAGATCTCAAGGAGGACTTCTTAAGTGACATTGATATCTATATGAAAAAAATATTCAATACTTCTAACTAATTATGTGTGCCCTAGAGATAGGTGTAATAAACCTCTTGCCTTGTACAAAATTTTTCAAAAGCACAAATTCTTCCGCACATTGAAAGCTTGTTGTGCCTTCAATGATTGTTGTCCTCTTTGATATTTGAATCTGACTACTGCCTTCTGTGATCTCATACTTAAAGGATTCAAAATAAACAATCACTCTTATTTGTCACTGATTTTCTCCATTGTTGATGAACAGAGCTACCTTGTTAACTCCATGGGATTAGCCAACTCTACAAATACATGAAGTAGAACCCTTATTTCCTTCATTTTCATATTCTAGATTTTTGTGCAAACCCCAATATAAACTAGTGGATAGCACATCTCACCCATGGGAATCAAAATTGGAACCTAATGGCATGAAACTAGAAAAATGCCTAGTAAAATTAGAAATGACCAGTTATGCCAACTCTTTGAGCTTGAAAATGCAAGATGCATATTCAACCATGGAAAATAGGCCTAGAAGAGGTTGTGTTAGCTATTCAAAAGCTATAAAAATTTTATATCATATCTTCTCCAATGAGGAAAGGAAGGAAAAAACTTAAGGCTAGTACAAATATGCATGTGTCCTCGGGCCATTCATGATGGAGCCTTCCCAGATTTCCATGAGAGCCAATTTTCCTAACCAAACCCAATAAACCCAACTAATTCAATGAGATTATCATGGGTAGCATGCCATATATATCTTGAACTTGGGTCATGATCAGTTATCCGGCTTGCTGCCAGATCACAACCCCACCATGGACATTAGTCATGGCCTGTGGGAGAATACTTATTGTAATTCATAGTTTTTTTTTATAATGTGCCCTGTTGGTAAATTTAGTGATAGTAGAAGAGGATTTGAAACATTGAAGTGTGTTATATGATCTTCCTTCCCACCATTTATAGATTTTTTATGAACATCCAAATCCTTCCAAGATAATAAAACTAAGCCTATTTGAGGAATTTTACGAAGTTGAAGATACTTTCTTGCAAATATGAGTTCTATTTTAACTAATCCTTCTTGAGGAAATTATGGTATTACTTATCTTGGAGATAAGTAATATATTTATTGAAGGCACTAGCATCTATAGGATATTGTAAACAATTACATCGATTAGCCCTTGGGGGATTTTACATTTCTATCAAATTAAATTCCTGCTTCCATGCAGTTTCATGAAACAAAGTTATAAATATATTTCCAGTGGTGGAATTTTGAAGTTTTAGTTGGAAAATTAGTCGTCTTCTAGTCATCTTCTAGTGCTTCTCCCTTAAATCAGATTCAAAACTTAAAAATGTGAAGAATAAAAAATCTGAATCAACAAGCAATAATGCTAGACAAAGTTGCAACAATAATTTTTTAATTCTGTAATTGGAGAGAAGAAAGATCTTGGAAATTTTCTCCATCCTGAGCATGGGACTGTTGTGGTTTCTAATTCCCCATCTGATTTTTCAAGTTCACTTGATGCTGACATAAACAAAGAGCTGACATATTTTTCCAATTCTATCATTGGAAAATAAAAATTTATTTTGCATGCAGGAGAGAGAAAAATCAATGGAATGCATGAGAGTAGGTTCGAATCTCAACTGGCTACACATGACAATGGCACAGTGGTTTTTGATAAAAATCTTCTCAAAGTGAAAAGGGGTGAAGTGTTATTTGTATCTTAGTAGTCTACAACAGATACAGGCAAGGTGTCCGAATGAGAATTACAATCATAAGCTACAACAATGCTCCCTAAAGTTGATATGGATATTTTGGAGGAAAAACTAGGTTTTATGTTTGGTAACAAAGTTTTTGACTGAAAAAAATATTATGGATATAGAAATAAAGGTAGGGTTAACCATGATAGTGATAAAGTAATTGGGGAAGGTTCAGATGCCAATGTGAAGGAAATTGACACACAAGATAAGGGTCAAGTATCCACCACTAATAGTGATATTTTTGAAACGTCTAATCAACTTCAGGTGTCATATTTTCCTATTGAAAGTGAAGGCAAGTAGGATTCAGTAGCTAGATTGACAGAAAAGGAGTATAAAATTTCTTCAATGTTTTTGTGAAAATAATGTTGCAAATATTGGTGATGCTGCCAAGGTAGTAGTTGTGAAAAAGAAGAATAAAAAGAAGGATTTTTTCATTAAGGCAAATGCTGCAGCTCCCACCGGAATTTATATAATGCTTATAAGGTTCAATAGGAGAAGGAGGAATATGTGAACCTTCCAAAACCATCCAAAATAGTAATCGATGTTGTCAAGAGTAAGACTTCTTAAAAAGAGTCTGAGAAGCAAGTCTTGAAAGAAGTGGATGACTGGGAAGATGCAACTGATCTTTCAACTCCTATGAATCAAGTCGCTATTTTAGTTACTATATGTTCAGGAGATAGAAAGCACTCCAGATATTTTTTGTTTACAATCAAGGATCAATGTAAAGATCTACCAAATATTTTTTAAATTTTTCCAGACACTATTGAATTAATTGGAAATTCCCAAGCACTTGCAAGTCATGTAGGAAAGGCTGATGCATTAGAAATCACTACAAGAGGACATGACAGGAAGTTGAGTGGGAATTATCTACTTGAACTTCATGGGAGAAATATGGCCAGTTTGGATGATGATAGATGGGCCAAGATAGTGGATGTGTTTTCTGATTATTGTGATATGTGGATGGATGCGGATCTTAGTGGTTCCTCTATTTTGTTTCGACCTGGCCAAGGTTATAATACTAGCTTTTCAAGAAATACATGTGCAACACAAATGAGTATGAATGCCATCCTTCTTGGAGGGCCTTATGTGCAAGCATCACTTCCAAAAGTTGGACTAGTGATAAATAATTCTGATGCTAATAGGTGGTAGTGTGCACCTAGTTCATAGAAGGTTTTGATTCCTCCTCCACAACCTTATCTGCCCATAATTCATATATCAGAGAACCAATATGAAGTGGGCAAGGTTTCTAATGAGTATCAGTTGAAATAAAGGCAAATTAAATCCATCCTTAATAAATTAACTCCCCAAAGCTTTGAGAAACTTTTTGAACATGTCAAAGAAGTGAACATTGACTCTACATCATGTCTTCATGGTATAATATCTCAAATATTTTACAAAGGCTTGATGGAGCCGAATTTTTTTGAAATGTATGCAAAATTCTGTTTTCAGCTTGCTGTAGAAATACCAGAATTTTATGAAGATGATGAGAAGGTTGTTTTCAAGCGAGTTCTTTTGAAAAAATTTCAGGAAGAATTTTAAAAAGATGAAAGAGAAGAGGTTGAGGCTGAGAAAGCAAAATATAATGGTGAAAAAATATTTTAAGTAGAAGAAAGACTGTAGAATAAGGTTGCAACATGATGATGAATGCTAGGAAATATAAGGTTTATTAGTGACCTTTATAAAGAAAGTATGCTGACCGAAATAATTATGCATGAAATATGCATCAAGAAATTAATTGGTGAATATGAACATATAAAGGTGGAAAATGTTGAAGCTTTGTGCAAACTAATGAGCACTATTGGTCCTATGATTGACCATTCAAAGACCAAAGAACATATTGATGCTTTCTTCGATAGGATGACAAAATTGTCCAATAACCATGGGCTTCCCTCTAGGCTGAGGTTCATGTTGAAGGATCTGATTGATATAAGGAGGAATGGATGGAAAAAAAGGATGAAAGTTGAGGGCCCCAAGAAAATAGAGGAAGTGCATCGGAATGTTGTGCAAGAACTAGATGGACAGGGAGGCCGCTCTCGAGGTACCAATATGGGACATTCAGGTCGAAGACTTGTGACACCACTTGATCAAGAGTTCATTTAGAAATATTCATGCCCAATAAATGAGGGGATTTTGAGGGATTTCTCAAGAAGAAAAATATTCAATGTTTGTATCCAGTCGGCATTAGTAGACATATGTAATTAAGAAAATTTCAAGGTAGCCTACTCACAATTTTTCCTGATCAATTTTGTGGTTTATCTGTGCTCTCTCATGTTGACAAGTGAATAGTTGCTTATTTTCTATCTCGTGCTCTGACTAAATATGTATAAAAATCTCACCGTCAATTTTTTTCCTGCACACGTTTGTCTTTCCATCCATTACATGAGTTTTGATGGAATAAAGAAAGTCTCTACCGTTAGATAGTTAGTAATACGTTATTGACCTTAAGGGAGCTTCTTGTAGAGATATACATGACGTAAAAAAAAGGCTTTGAAATATTATTGTTACACATCCTATTGGCTTTGTAACCTATCCTATTTTATATGCTTGAACAACCCTACCTTGTGTCGGGCATTGTTAAGCTTTGCACTGATCGATAGGAACCTACTTTTGTCATATATGGGTCTTATTCCTTTTTTTCTTGCAAGATAATGTGATATTAACTTATATATATATATATATATATATATATATATATATATATGACGTTGCCAACCTGTTCATTCCAAAATTATTGAAATTTTTTTTTACTGTGATCGTGCAAAAGAATTTTTTTTAGGACCGAAGTAAATCGCTCGTATAGTGCCCTGAAGAAATTTTTTTTTTTAAGGATTGAAAAAATGTCATATAGATCAGTCTGTATGTTGTATAGAGGTTGAATAAAATATCCACAAGTGACAAGGCTATGTTATTCATGGAAGAAACAAAGTGGTTGAAATAAGGGTCAAACCATGCTGCCAATAGGAAAATAAAATTGCGCAAAGAAGGGGTAGCCGACATTCCAATTGGTAGAAAAGGATCTACCAACATCACCTCAAAGAGGCACATAGTTTCAAGTGTATTTTTCCAGGAGAGGTGGGAAGGTATGGTCGACAGTCGTTGGTGGAAGAACTGTGGCCCACATGCAAGCCCACACTCGAAAAAAACAAAACCACAAGAAGCATAAGGTGGAAACTCACTAAGAAGGAAGCAGCATGGGATAAACTAGTCGACATCACTCAGTTGTTGAGAAATCACGAGGGAAAAGACACACTAATGACTGATAGAAGGGAAATTGTCAGCATAATTAGTTTGTGGATGGAGTGCTATCACAACCAACTATACCTGTGTCAGTGCAAGTTTAATATCCACCACACATGTGGTCGAGTAGCCTAGTTGAAGCCACAGTGACGGGCCATCATGCACAATATGACTGAGAATTGGAGCAACTGCAGTTGACAAGTGGGGAAGCTCATAGATCGTAGTCATAGGTAAGCAGGTAGGTTGTTGGGTCGGGTGCAAAAGCTTGCGTCAAACATCCCGTGCCTACAACCAAAATAGACTTGCCTTCAAAATGGTGCACATTCTCAAATTTAGTTGTTTAAGAAGCATACATCCTTAGGTGTCACATTTTGGAAAAGAGTTGTATGGAATCTCCACAATTCCCTCACTGCCCATGTATTTCCTTGTACCAAATCACTAACATTCGTGCATAGCCTTTACTAAGTAGAAAATATTTTCTCTCTTCAACATCTCATAATTATAATGAACAATTGCCTCAAGATGTTGTTTATCAACAAAATTTACCTCATGATAAGGTGTCTCATGTCGAGGAGCAATTTTCTCATCAACAGACCATTTTGAGGGAATTTATAAAAAGGATGATAGAATAAAGTTAAGAGAGATAGTTAAAGATGACTTCATATTTCCCCAGTTTTGTAGGTGAGGTGGGTAATGAGGCATTAATGGATCAAATATCAAAGGAAGAATTACAAACAATTTTGCATTATTTCCAAAAGTATAAGAACCCTCAGCCACTTCGCAGGACAATAGAATTCTTCTAGGGGTTATATGAATTCCTTCAAACAGACCAACTAAGAATTGCTGACAAATTAAAATACACAGGAAAGATTTGGGAGCTTTCAATTCAACATTTTAGACTTTAATCCCAAAAATTAGACAAGAATGAGATGATTTCAGACCCATATCACTATGTAATTGCATCTACAAAATCATTGCAAAAATTAGTGCATGCAGGGTCAAAATCCACTAAGCTGATTCCGTGTCATTAGAACAATTTTGCATCCTTCCTGGGAAAAAAATCCATTACGGAATAGGAGTAGCCCAAGAAGGGATTTATAACATCAAACCAAAAAAGTACAAGCGATGTTAGTGAATTTTTCTTTCCAAGAAATATGATAGAGAAAATTGGCTTTATTTAGGGCTACTCATCCATATAGGGTTCCATGTGCTATTAGTTAACTAGATAATGAATTGTCTTTCCTCAATATCTTTAAAATTATAATTAATGGATTATCTTATTCTTCTATCAAGCCTACAAGAGACCATGGATAGGTATGACTAATGGATCCTCTGGTATTTTTTACTGTAGAGTAGGTGGTCTCAATAGAGTAATAACAGAGTAAAAAATAACTATAATATTGACAACTATACAAATAGGAATTGCCCTAAAATTGACATATTTACTCTTTGTTGATTATGTTTTTCTTTTGGGTGATTGGACCATGGAAAATGCAATTATGTTGAAGGACCCTGTTGAGCCTCAAAATTGTGCTTTCCTTCACCTCATTTTACCTCATTTTCCCTTGTCCATTTCTATCTTAGACCCAATTGATCAATAAATATAGTTAAAATTACTTCTAGAATGATTTACATGACTGACTTGTTGAATTTTGTGATTTTTGCCATTGTTAAGCATTTTGACCGGAACTAGCTGTAGAATGCAGACATTCCGTAACTAACTGGCGATTCTGCAGCTGCCTTCATGTTTGAGTATGTTCCAGGTGGCCTCTTGAGAAAACCGCATATGAGCATGATCCACGTCATGTCTACATGGTTCGTTTCTCATCATGGAGGAAGAAATGAATTCTGGGTATGGTTTTGAACGTGGGGAACACATTTAGGAAGGAAGACTTCTATTAGGACTGTCTCAGTCCAGATGTCTTTTCTTCTTCACGCAGCCACTTCAAAGAGTCCTAACGTGATTCGGATAAGGAAAGACATTGTTCCTAAATTGTTGTAATTATTGTTATGTGCATTTGCTTTATAAACTCTTGGGAGACCGAGAGCTATGTTAGAGATTTTATGTTAGATTTGCTGCTAGATTTTGTTTAAACTCTGTGTTACGTCCTTGAAGACACAGAGTGTTATGTTCAAACTATTGCATCGTTAATGGAGAAGACAAAGTTATTTTGAAGGCGTGATTTAATTTGGAGTTGAATGCCGTCAAGTGGTAGAGGGCCCCTGCCTCTTGCACGGATTTATTTTGCGTAAATTAGATAAGTTTTTCTAGCTGCCTTTACGTTTTGCATTTGAATTAATAGTTGTTTTTGTTAGCTACTATAGTTGTACTCATTCTAACTCTTCCACCAGAAGATACTCTTCCAAAATACCATAATGATGAATGTTGAATGACTATAGTATTGTAGGATTAGGAGTTGAATTTGTAGTTGTTTTAACTAGCTACTGTAGTTATATTCATTCCAGCTCTTCCACAAGAAGGCACTCTTCCAACAGATTATAATGATGAATGATGAATAGCTATAGTACTGTAGGAATTAGTTGTAGTTTTTGCTATTCACTATCATAGTTACACTTGTTCTAATCACTCTTCCACAAGAAGAAACTCTTCCAAGACATCCTTAAGAAGTTCAAGACATGACTGTGATAATGAATAATTTAGTTGTGTGTTTTTACTACGTATCATCTATGTTCTTGCTCTTAAACGCTTGCCCAAGACATCATAATGACGAGTAGGGTATGGGTATGATAACTTAGTTTTTCATTTGCTTTCAGTCCATTTGCTTACAATTGCATTTAATTACACAGTCAGAATTGTTCTACCCCTTCCAAAAGAAGGAACTCTTCCAAAATATCACTAATGATGAACAAATAGATTGTGTAACTTCATAGAATAAAGCATGTTAGTATAGTTAGAATGCTCCGGAGTTTCATTGCATTTAATTCATGTCCAGTTACTTTGTTTCAAGTTTGATGATGACTTATAATTCAACATTGTTCTAGTTTAGTGGCATCTTAGGTTCATTCTTAGATTAACTCATTGCACTTGCATCTCATATTCAAATTGTCATCCATTGCACAATAGATTACTCTAGTTGTTAGGATTAACAAGACAGCCTTCATTATTCACAAATATCTTCTTGTTCTAAAAACTACAAATGATCCATAGCCATAGAAACAGAAGACAACATCACTATAAGGTCTGAAATCTCTCTGCAATCTCCTCATCATTTTATAAACAGAGCTCTTCCTCAAAAGAACTACTTTGAAAAAGAAACCAATAACTCTTTGAGTAAAGGTTCTGTGATATTCAATTAAATTGCAGAATAGAACTAGGAATTAGTCATAGAATAGATGAGCTTAGAACAAAATGTTGCATCATGGTAAGATTAGTGTTTAACTATTTAGTTAGAGTATTTGCATATTTAGTGATCATTTTTCAAGTTTAGTTTGTGTCATTTTCCTAAGAAGTCATTATCAAGCTTTTGCTTTTATTTAGTCATAGTTCAGATTCTGCTCCAGTGTTTCCAATTGCATTTATCATTCCATACATTAGGCTTAACTCTGTTTTTTACCGCGAACTTCTTTCCATTAGTTTCTAGGCATTTTCATTGTGAACATAAAACACCAAAAGACCAAAAACATCATAAATCAACATAAAAGACCAAAAACATCACAAAACACTACACACAACGCATTAGGAAACAAGCACCTAGGTACATATGGTACACTTCACTTCAGCAGTTTACAAATCCTGGTTGACAATTAAATGAGCTCAGTTTAGGAGACGAGATTGAGACCCAACATTTTTGGCGCCGTTGCCGGGGAAGTGAAAACTAGGTAACCTTTGTTTCTTATCATCCAAAAACAATTTTATGCGTAGGGAGAGAGATTCAAGGGGAATATTTATAAGCAGCAGAGGCAGAAGTTTGATATCTAGAACACCATTTGTTTCATCTAGATCCAGAGCTAGTACACCTTCAACTCAAACCCATCTTCCATCCTTTACTGATCCTGGACTTCTAGAAGATCTAAGGTCACCTATTCCATTAGAGAAACCTTCCACTTCATCTACTGAATCTGCTATAGAAGATCTAAAGACTCCTGTTAGGGACACAAACCTTTTTACTTCCACAGGAGAGTCAACCATGGCAGAAGAAGGAGGAGGAGGAGTTGTTAATGGAGAACACACATTATTTGGAGGAGGTAGAGGTAGAGGTAGAGGAGAAGGAGGAAGAGGAGGTAGAGGTGCAGATGGAGGAAGAGGTAGAATAGGGAGCTCTTTTGGGTTCCCTATACTTGATGAAGAAACCAATACAACCATGAAAAACATTTCACCTTCTGTCCTTCCGAACTTCTATGGACTTAAAACTGAGGATCCTGAAACTTTCTTATTCGAATTTGAAGTACTGTGTAGAACTTATGACTATCTACAAGATGCTCAAAAATTGAAATTATTTCCTTCAACTCTGAAAGGAGAAGCATTGAAGTGGTTTATGAGTTTAAACAGTAGTTCTATTAGAACATGGGAAGACATGAAACAAGCATTTCTATAGAGATACTTGGATTATTGTATGCCGGTTAATCATAAGGAAGAAGTGTTCAAGATGTTACAAAAAGAAGATGAAAACTTAGAAGATTTGTTGGAAAGATTTAAATACAACATAAAAAGGGCACAAATGGAAAACCTAGATCAAGAGACTTTAAAAGCTCTTTTGTTGAAAACAATTAGGGATGAATGGTTAGATATCCTTAACATGATGGGAAAAGGGGATATATCACAACTCACATTACCTGAAATATCTGAGTTATGTATCAACCTTTCCAGAGGAAAATCTAAAACTGTCAAAGGTCCAAGAGATCATGCTCTTGCAAGGGCAAGTAAATCTGCTTCTGGGACAGTAAGTAGATCAGAAATAGGACATATGCTTGATGATTTTAAATCTGACATCTTAGGGAGTCTTAGTGAACAAATAGATACCCTCAAGATACAAAACAAGCAAAAGGCTGAATCTGATGCCTTGGCAATCTTTTGTCCCAAATGTAGGAAGAAACATGCCTTGAGAGAATGTCCTCTAGATGTAAAAGTTGTAGAAACCTGTGTTATTTGTTCTGAGAAACATGAGACCAAGAATTGTCCTTCTCTTCCTGGTCTCAAGGCTGTTTTTCAAGAGGAAACTCCTACAGACTCCACAGAATCTCTTAACTTTGTATCTAGAAGACCTTGGCAGGGACCTCAGACACAAGGATTTCATGATCAAATGTATAATCAACCTCCACCTTGGAATTCTTGGCAGCAACCTTGGCCCCAATTTCAAAATCAATCTCAAGCTTGGGCACAAGGATCACAAGGTCCCTATGGAAGATAATCTCCATATTATCAGTATCCACCATCCTATCCACCATATCCACATTTTTATCCTCAAAATTCCCAACAAAATTTTCCTCAAAATCTTCAACAAAATTTTCAACAAAATCCTCAACAACATCATCCGAACCAATCTCATCAAAATCAACCACTTCCATTACCATTCCCTCAAAAATCCAATCAATTGCCAGCTCAGCCCATACCAAACCCCAATAATAATAACCCTAATAATACATACATGATAGAAGGACAACAATTTCCAACTTATTTAATTACTCCTCTAGACCTTAGTGATGTTCAACTTAGGTCTGGAAGAATACTTGAGAAGAGGAAACCTTCTGTGATCATACAAGAACAAGACAATTCTGAGGAAGACTCCCTACGGGTTAATAAAATTCTTGAGGAAGATACATCCTTTCAAGACCAAATCATTGAAAAACTGAAACAAAAAGATCCAATGAATCCAACTCCAGTATTAGAGCAACCATCCACATCTACTTCTAGACCTCCCTTTCCGGAAAGACTACAAATCGATAAAGGTGTAGAAAAACAAATAATGGTGCCTAATTATGATTTCTTAGATGAATTGAGAAATGTTTGCATTAAAATTCCATTATTGCAAGCCATCAAGGAAATCCCAATTTTAGCCAAAACAATAAAGGAGTTGAGTATGAAAACAAAAATAAAAAGAATAAGAGAAACCAAGAAAATTCAATGGGTTGGACAAATAGTAGACATTATGATGGGCAAGATTGCTATTCCAAAGTATCTTGACCCGGGAAATCCAATTGTCAAAATTCACATCAATGGAATTGAAATTCAAAACACACTCATCGACTTAGGAGCAGCAATAAATATCATGAGTAGACAAATCATGGACAAACTGAAACTTCCTAATCTTCTCTTTACACCCACACTATTACAATTAGCAGATAGATCTGTGATTAGACCAGATGGGGTAATAGAAGACATTCCAGTGTCCCTAGACTCTTGGGAGTACCCTGTGGATTTCATGATCCTAACACCCAAGAATAATCTAGGAGGCCATCCCGTTATACTAGGAAGACCTTGGTTGGCTACATCTGATGCCTTTATTAGTTGTAGGTCCGGTGATATGTATATTTATGATGGTAGTTCAACAAAGAAATTCACTTTATATCCTCCAGCTAGGACAATTACAGAACTAGATGACACTCAATGGATAGAGGATGAAGAATATTTACAACCACTCTTCATAATTTCAGAAATTAGTGAAGATAATCAAATTCTGAATACTCTAGAAAACTTTGAATCCTCTCCAGAACATAAACATGAATCATTTCAAGAGGGATCCAATATTGAGTTTTTGTCATCAAGGCAGATGTCTCTTCATTCTATGGACAAATTTGGCAGCTCTACAAGTGAGATTTTTCCAGGCAAAACCTTGAACATAAACAAAAACCTAGAAAATCTCAACAAGAAGAGTTAGTCAAAGTATTACAGAGACATTCTTCTGCATATGCATGGGAATACACTGACATGAAAGGGATAAGCCCCAAGACTTGTACTCATCACATCTATATAGAGGCAAATTGCAAACCAATCAGACAGCCTCAAAGACGGATGAATCCAAATCTTAGGGAAATTGTCAAGGAAGAATTACAAAAATTGTTAAATGTTAACTTCATCTATCCTATTTTAGATAGTCAGTGGGTTTCCCCTTTAGTAATTGTACCTAAGAAAAATGGAAAATGGAGGGTGTGTGTTGACTACCGAGAACTGAATAAAGCTACTCTTAAAGACCATTTTCCCTTACCTTTCATAGATCAAGTACTAGATACATTAGCAGGTAAAAAGTACTTTTCATTCCTGGATGGATTTAGTGGTTACAATCAAATCCAAGTAGCACTTGAAGACCAAGATAAAACCACATTTACTTGTCCTTGGGGTACCTATGCCTACCGAGTATTGCCATTTGGGTTATGCAATGCACCTGCAACATTCCAAAGGGCCGTATTAGGAATTTTTTCTGATCTGATACATGACTGTGTAGAGGTGTATATGGATGATTTCACAGTTTATGGGGATACATTTGAAGAGGCTTTAGAAAATTTGGAAAAAGTCTTAAAAAGATGTCAAGAAGCAAACCTTTCACTTAGTCATGAAAAATGTTTTATGATGTTTACTGAAGGTATTGTTTTAGGGCACCACATTTCAGGGGATGGGATTAGAGTTGATGAGGCAAAAGTTGAAGTCATTTCTAACCTATCCATTCCAAGTTGTCAAAGAGACGTTAGAAGTTTTCTAGGATTTACAGGGTATTATCGGAGATTTATAGAAAACTTCACCAAAATAGCATCTCCACTCTTCAAATTACTCACCAAAGATTGTGAATTTAAGTGGACTTCTGATTGCCAGTTAGCTTTTGAAACCCTGAAAACCAAAATTTCAGAAGCACCTATATTAAGGGGACCTAACTGGAAGTTACCTTTTCATATCTCGACAGATGCTTCCGATACAGCTCTAGGAGCAGTATTGGGACAGAAAGATTTGATTCCCTATGCCATTTATTATATCAGTAAAAATTTGACTCCTGCAGAGTTAAACTATACTGTAACTGAAAAAGAGTTTTTAGCTGTTGTTCATGCCATTAAAAAATTTAGACACTATATAACAGGCTATGAAACTTTTGTTCACACTGATCATTCTGCAATTAGATATTTAATGAATAAATCAATTACTAATGGTAGAGTTATAAGATGGTTGTTATTATTGCAAGAATTCAACATTACTATTCTAGATAGGCCTGGAAAACAAAACACTGTGGCTGACCTCCTGTCTAGAATTCAAAATATCAAAGATGACACTCCGGTTGAAGATCAATTTCCTGATGAATATCTTTTTGCAGTTTCTACTCAAACTCCATGGTTTGCTGATATTGCTAATTATTTAGTTTCAGGAAAATTTCCTTCAATTATGAATGCAAGGGATAAAAGAAAATCATTAATGATAGTGCAAGATATTCATGGGTCGCTAATGAGTTGTACAAGACAGGTTTAGATTTGATCATTAGAAGGTGTGTTCGTGAAGATGAGATGCCTGAAATTCTCAAGGCATGTCATGATGAACCTTGTGGCGGACACTTTGCAGATAAGAGGACAGCTTATAAGATCCTTAATTTAGGATATTATTGGCCATCTTTGTTTAAAGATGCAAGGGAGTATGTAAAAAGGTGTGACAGTTGCCAAAGGGTAGGGAAACCTTCTCCTTCAGGTGAGATGCCATTACAACCTCAGGTACACATTGAACCTTTTGAAAAATGGGCTTTGGATTTTGTAGGACCCATTAGTCCTCCATCAAGACAAAAGAAATATATATTAGTTTGCACTGATTATGTTACTAAGTGGGTAGAAGCTAAACCATTACTTGTTGCTAATGAATCATCTGTAGTTACTTTTCTTTTTGAGGATATTTTTACTCGTTTTGGTGTCCCAAGGAAAATTGTTACAGATCAAGGAGCTCAATTTACATCAAGGCTAGTGGAGCAAATGATGGAGAAGTACAAAATCAGACATAGAACATCTACTCCTTATCATCCACAAGCAAATGGCCAAGTGGAATCTACTAATAAAGTCATTGAAGGAATCCTAACAAAGACTGTTCATCTACATAGAAGAGATTGGGTAGATAGGCTTCCTGAAGCCTTATGGGCCTATAGAACTACATGGAGGAACACAACAGGCCATACTCCTTATGAGCTTGTTTATGGGAAGCAAGTTTTGTTTCCTATAGAATTCCAAATTCAAACATTCAAGATGGCAGTTCAGCTAGGACTTGATCTAACGGAGGCACAAAAGCATAGACTGGAGCAAATTAATGAATTGGATGAGATCAGACAAGATGCAGTTCAGAAAACAAGTCTAGTCCAACAGCAAAGGGCTAGATGGTATGACAAGTACATCAAGGAGAAGAAATTCAAAGAGGGTGACTGGGCTCTCTTGTTTGATTCAAAATTCAAGGATTTTCAGGGGAAATTTCAGACACATTGGCTTGGGCCATATGAAATTGTTCGAATTTTTGATAATGGGGAAGTAAAAATCAGAACTATAGATGAAGAAGAGGTCACTTTTCTTGTGAATGGTCATAGACTGAAGCTATACCACAAGCCACTCTCAAGAGAAGAGTTTGTAAAGAAGTTTCAAGAAGACAATGATGTGAAGTTAATGAAGAAGAGTCTCTCTTCTTCATCAACTTGATTAAATTTTCTGAAGCATTTCTCTTCTAAAAAAATAAATAAATAAATAAATAAATAAAGGTATAAACATGAAAACCAATCATTGATTGGCATGTTTATACAGAAAAGATAGGGTGAAAATCAGAGTTTCTCTGACACTCTAACTTTTCCCATTTTTGTTTTTATAAGCAGCTGTTATAAAAATCATAAGTTCAGTTCCATAGTGCTTATGATTCATTTCATCTCACTCCATTTACTTATTCATCCATACTCCATCTCGTCCATCATTCATATTTCACTCTATTCCACACTTCACCCATCTCATTCCATCTTCCATTCATCTCATTTTCATGTCAAAACACAAAATTTGATATCTTGCTGTAAGTGAATAAAATATGTCATGAATTGCAGTACAGCCCTTATGTTCCTTCATTCCATTTCATGAACTGAATCCATTTCATTCCATTATCCACTTCATACATATCATAATCCATCATCCATTTTCATTCATACTACATAACATTTCACCCATACTCCAAAAACATTCCATTTTCATGATTAAAGTGTTCTACAGGAACATTCTGCAGCTCAGTGGACATTCTGCAGCTGATCAGCCTTTCTGCAGCCCGACAGTCTTTCTGCAGCTATAAACCCTGAAGGCATCAACTAGCAGACATCAGAATTGTAACAAAATGACCCAGTGAATTCATGAATCAAAAGCATCAAGAAAATTATGAAAGATTCCTCCAAAGATGAGCAGAGAAGACAAAGGCTACAAAAATCAAATAAAGGGCAGAGGTAACAAGTTTAAAATTACAATGGCATTTCATAAAAGTTTAGCATAGTTTAGTTATGGATTATTTGAAAAGATTATTTTAATTGTTTTTATTGATCAAACACCAACAAACCCTCTACAGACTTTGGATTAAAATCTTCCATTTCAAATTTCATATCCGATAGAATTTAAGCGGTGAAATGGCCAAGGTATTTGAATTTTCCACGTCTCTTAACCAAATCATTTATTGATGATTCCCTCTGCCGTCGTAAAATCCTCTGCCGTCTCTTCAATCATTAATACAATCCCTCCACCTCACTCCACTACTCCATTCCGTGACCACTGCCATAACTTCATTCCGTAGCCGGTATCCCATTCCGAAGACATAGATATTATTATCACCAGGAGCAGAGCCAAAGGATATCAATTTGAATAGCATTGAGCATTGTAAACGCAAAGCAGAGCAGAAGGGTAAATTTGGAAGTATAACAGTGTGAGAACTTAAAGCCACTTGATTCCGTGGGCAGATAAAATATCACTGTCGGCAGATAAAATATCACTATGGGCAGATAAAATATCACTGTGGACGGAATTTGAAGTATTTTCACTATAAACACAGAATTGTAGCAGTGTGAGTTTGAAGTCTTTTGTTATCAAAAGACAAGAGGTGTTAAATTGAAACTATTTGCTACCAGAAACAGAGGTGTTGCAGTTTGAAGTCTTTTGTTACCAGAGACAGAGGTGTTGCAGTGATTGAGTTTGAAGTCTTTTACTACTAAGAGCCAGAGGTATTGCACAAAAAGAAATTTGAAGCCATCTCCCACTGTCTATCAGAGACATATCAGTTCGAAATTTGAAACTGCTTTCATGATCAAACAGAGGCATATCACTCCAAAGTTCAATTGTCAACAGAAGCATATCAGTCCGAGGTTTTGAAGGCATTTGTCATTATCAATCAGAGGTATGTCATTCCAAAATTGAAGTCATTTTCATTTAGAGCTTGAAGCCATTTCAATCCGAAAGTTAAAGTCATTGTTTTGTGGGTAGAAGAGTGTTAATTTGATATTGAAAAAAAAAATCATGGGTTTCATCGTAAGGACTGAACCAGTAGGTTCAAAATATTTAGAAGGCTACCCACAATGCAAAGAAATGTTACAACAAATAGGATGGCTTCAATTTTTGGAAAAATTTAATGGCTTTCATAAGGAAGTCACTAAAACATTTGCAAGATCATTTCAAGGAACCGAAGTTGAAGTAGGGGATGTCAAGTTTACTGTCACTGAAGTTTTTATTGCAGAGGCTACAGGATTGCTCAGAACTGGAGAGAGATGGTTTAAAAATAGAGAATTCCACAATGACTCCTGGAAACAAATTTTAAAATCACCAAACATGGATGTTAGTGTATTCAAGAAAGGAATTCCCAGTTCTGCATTGAAAAACAAATGGAGAAACATACTACTTCTTTTACAAAAATTTGTTACATGTGAGGGTAGATATGGGACATTTTATGTCTACCACATCAGACTAATGATGCATTTTCTGGGAGAAGACTTAAACCTACCATATTTCTTGCATCAAAGTCTGAAGAAGATGGCTTCCTGTGTTCAGAGAAGAGTTCAATTTTTAGAGACAACCCTGTATCATCATGGTTTGGTCAAAATTTTGATTGAGAATCATCTAGCTAAAACAAATGATACATGGGATGATTTCTTAATAAGAAATCATTTTGAAGAAGCAAAAGAACCATCACCTGAACCACAGCCTACAAAGAGAAGTAGGAAATGGAGGACTTCAAAAGTTGAAATTGACAAACCAGTCCAAGAGAGCAGTGAGGAAATCATTTTAGAGAAGTTGACTCGAATCAAGAGGCAACTTAAGGAAGAGAAGATAATCAAGGAATCTGCCACAGAAAAAAGGAGAGGGATCCTCTCAGCCTAGGAGAAGCCACAGATTAAAGGGAAAACTGAAGAAAACACTAATCAAACAAACAGGGGTAATCAATATAGAAGATGAAGAAACACCCATTGAAGAGGACGATGAATAGGATTTTTATGAAGGAACCCCTGAAATTGATCCTGCTCAACAGGAAATTTATGACAATGTGGAAACTTTAGAGAGGACAGCTTCAGAAAGCAGAGAGAGAACCCCCAGTCCTCCACTGTCTGAAATAGATATATTAAGGAGGGATAGATATGAGTTGGAATTGCTGAATAGACATATAAAAAACGAGAATGAAATTCTCAAGGATCAAATCAAGCTCAAAAATGATATGAACTCAACCTTATCCCTGCATATAGACAAGGTGGAGAAGACTAATGAGAAGTTGAAGACAAGGAACAAAAAGCTAATCAGAGCACTCACCAATCTCAGGTTCAAACTTGTTATCAGGAAACCCAGAAGACCTCTAGCTTCCAGAAAAAGGAGAAGAAGGGGATTAGATGTCCTTGCAGAAGCCTCTGAATTCATAGGATAATTTGCATGAGGACATGCAAAGAGACAACAGTGGGGGTATGTTGAGCCTCAAAATTGTGCTTTCCTTCACCTCATTTTACCTCATTTTCCCTTGTCCATTGCTATCTTAGACCCAATTGATCAATGAATATAGTTAAAATTACTTCTAGAATGATTTACATGACTGACTTGTTAAATTTTGTGATTTTTGCCATTATAAAGCATTTTGACCGGAACTAGCTGCAGAATGCAGACATTCCGTAGCTAACCGGCGATTCTGTAGCTGCCTTCATGTTTGAGTATGTTCCAGGTGGCCTCTTGAGAAAAACCGCATATGGGCATGATCCACGTCGTGTCTACATGGTTCGTTGCTCATCATGGAGGAAGAAATGGATTCTGGGTACGGTTATGCACGTGGGAATACATTTATGAAGGAAGACTTCTATTAGGACTGTCTCAATCCAGATGTCTTTTCTTCTTCACGCAGCCACTTTAAAGAATCCTAACGTGATTCGGATAAGGAAAGACATTGTTCCTAAATTGTTGTAATTACTGTTACGTGCATGTGCTTTATAAACTCTTGGGAGACCGAGAGCTAGTTAGAGATTTGATGTTAGATTTGCTGCTAGATTTTGTTTAAACTCTGTGATACATTCCTGAAAACGCAGAGTGTTATGTTCAAACTATTGCATCGTTAATGGAGCAGACAAAGTTATTTTGAAGGCGTGATTTAATTTGGAGTTGAATGCCGTCAAGTGGTAGAGGGCCCCTGCCTCTTGCGCAGATTTATTTTGCGTAAATTAGATAAGTTTTTCTAGCTGCCTTTACGTTTTGCATTTGAATTAATAGTTGTTTTTGTTAGCTACTATAGTTGTACTCATTCTAACTCTTCCACCAGAAGATACTCTTCCAAAAGACCATAATGATGAATGTTGAATGACTATAGTATTGTAGGATTAGGAGTTGAATTTGTAGTTGTTTTAACTAGCTACTGTAGTTATATTCATTCCATCTCTTCCACAAGAAGACACTCTTCCAACAGATTATAATGATGAATGATGAATAGCTATAGTACTGTAGGAATTAGTTGTAGTTTTTTCTATTCACTATCATAGTTAAACTTGTTCTAATCACTCTTCCACAAGAAGAAACTCTTCCAAGACATCCTTAAGAAGTTCAAGACATGACCGTGATAATGAATAATTTAGTTGTGTGTTTTTACTAAGTATCATCTCTGTTCTTGCTCTTAAACGCTTGCCCAAGACATCATAATGACGAGTAGGGTATGGGTATGATAACTTAGTTTTTCATTTGCTTTCAGTCCATTTGCTTACAATTGCATTTAATTACACAGTCATAATTGTTCTACCCCTTCCAAAAGAAGGAACTCTTCCAAAATATCACTAATGATGAACAAATAGATTGTGTAACTTCATAGAATAAAGCATGTTAGCATAGTTAGAATGCTCCGGAGTTTCATTGCATTTAATTCATGTTCAGTTACTTTGTTTCAAGTTTGATGATGACTTATAGTTCAACATTGTTCTAGATTAGTGGCATCTTAGGTTCATTCTTAGATTAACTCATTGCACTTGCACTTCATATTCAAATTGTCATCCATTGCACAATAGATTATTTCAGTTATTAAGATTAACAAAACAGCCTTCATTATTCACAAACATCTTTTTGTTCTAAAATCTACAAATGATCCATAGCCAAATGAACAGAAGACAACATCACTATAAGGTCTGAAGTATCTCTGCAATTTCCTCATCATTTTATAAACAGAGCTATTCCTCAAAAGAACTACTTTGAAAAAGAAACCAATAACTCTTTGAGTAAAGGTTCTGTGACATTCAATTAAATTGCAGAATAGAACTAGGAATTAGTCATAGAATAGAAGAGCTTAGAACAAAATGTTGCATCATGGTAAGATTAGTGTTTAACTGTTTAGTTAGAGGATTTGCATATTTAGTGATCATTTTTCAAGTTTAGTTTGTGTCATTTGCCTAAGAAGTCATTATCAAGCTTTTGCTTTTATTTAGTCATAGTTCAGATTCTGCTCCAGTGTTTCCAATTGCATTTATCATTCCATACATTAGGCTTAACTCTGTTTTTGACCGCCAACTTCTTTCCATTAGTTTCTAGGCATTTTCATTGTGAACATAAAACACCAAAAGACCAAAAACATCATAAATCAACATAAAAGACCAAAAACATCACAAAACACTACACACAACGCATTAGGAAACACGCACCTAGGTACATATGGTACACTTCACTTCAGCAGTTTACAAATCCTGGTTGACAATTAAATGAGCTCAGTTTAGGAGACGAGATTGAGACCCAACAGACCCCACCCTTGAAGAATTGAAATTCCTACCTCAAAAACTCCCAACAACTGAGGAGCTACAAGAATCAACACCATCTTTGATTTGAACCTAAATAGTTTTATTATCTCCAAGTATTTACCTAATCACAATGACCAGTAGATTCTCCTCATGGATTATTTCTCTCATTCTATTATTAGTAAAATCCATAAAATGCATCTCTACATTTGAATATTGGGAAAAAAACATATAATTTTTATCATTTAAATTATCCATATCTCTTGGAGCCCAAAAATCCATTTGCTTTGGATAAGATTTATCTATAACTTCAAAATCAACGCTATTAGAAGCTTAAGGACCATTATGTCCTCTTGAGTCTTGACAAAGTATGATGGAATGAAATTGGGTGAAGAACAGATCTAGGTTTACCATGTCAGAACCTAGGTTCATTGAGATGACGACCATGGTTTGAATATATCCACCATACAAACTAGGACCACCCATACTTATGGTTTCCATCTCTTTTTCATCATCAATATTAACATACTGAGGACCTATAGCCCATGGAGGCCCATGGTAGTCATCGCAATGTAATTTATTAGAATACATGCCATTTCTTATTATGAGATTTACCACATCCAAAAATGGAATCATTCACATCATTTTGAAGAAGTCTACAAATTAGGTCAAGATATTTTTCTTCATATTTACGACTTCCCTCACATTTGTTGGTTCATGAAGGTCGAGCAGTTTCATAACAAAAATAGGCAAAGTCAAACAACAAAAATGGTCCACTCTGTTTTAATTTTATAATTTTATAATGAAGTTTTATTAGTGACATTGTTTGTTTGTTTGTTTTGGTTAGAAAAGGGTTTTCTCTTGGTTTTATGTGACTTTCAATTTATCATATGTAGCATGTTGAGAAATGGGAAAGAATAATGTGTGACATTTATCTTCCAAAAATTGATGCTGAATGAAAGTATACATAGTTTAACCAAGCTACAATTCACTTTAGTAAAGGCAGAGGAACACTTTAAAAAATTTCTTAAGAATACACCATATACAAAGTTTGACCATAGTAATATATGACTTTTTATTTTTCATATATGTTCTTTTTTCTACCCAAGATATCACAACAAGAAAAATATTGATATTGTAGAAATTTTTTGAGGACCTCACTGAGGTTGATTTTTCTGATGCCCTACTTGATTGATACTTTCTCATATGTCAGGAAGGCTTTAAATATGAATTAATATGTTTACGAAACAAATCCGATTCAAATTTTATAGATATAAAAGATAAAAACAAATTTTAATGTCTTTGTTTGATTGTTATGTGTTTATGTTGTGGGCAGGTTACAGGAAATGTGATTGGAAAAAGGATGGGGAGACAATGCATATCACGTCTTGGATATGGTTCATTCGTTGTTAGATATCACTTAGACACCTAAGCCATCGACTTTGGAAATGTTTCTAGTAGGAATTCCTATGGTTTTTAATGTTGTAATTATTTCACCTCATGGTTATTTTGGGCAAGAAAATGTTTTAGGAATGCCAGACACGACATCGGTGGATAGGTAAATAAAATTTTATAACTGCTCCATTCCATGATATCCTCTCTTTATTGTTTGATTTTATTTTGGGCATTTCTTTTTATTTTGTTTTGTATTTTAACTATGAAATTGAAAATACTTAGTATCATGTCCATTTAAACAACAACCAAAGCTTGAAGATGAAATTAGTATTACACTTTATTGATTGGAATCTTTATATCTATTTTGTGTTAAAATATTTTCATGACTATAAAAAAAGAAGAAGTTATGTTCATGTTGTTGAGTACATGTTGTTTATATACTTGACTAAGTTCATGCGTTAGAAAATGAAATGTTGCTGTGAATAAAACTAAAATTATTAAAAATCACACCTGAGATTATTTGTTTTCACAAGTTATCTACAACATTAGCTTTTTAGCATATAACTTAGTTGACATGATTGTTCCTAGGCCTTCCTTGAAAGTTTAATACTAAGTTACTAAGGTGTTATTTTCTATATATGGTGACATTTTATTTTCTTTGTTTATATAGGTTATCTGGCCACATTATAGTGGCCATTATTGCCCCAACGAAGAAAATTTGTTTGAGTTTCTTACTTGTATGGGGAAAAATGGCTTTGACATTGTTGATGTTCAGGTATATGCCATATAAACTATTTATAGTCTAATTTAGTTTATATTCTAGTGTTCGTTGCCTTTCATGTTTTACACTCTGCATTGATCTTCTTTTGTTTTTAGAAAATGAACTTAGTGTTGATGGTAAGAAGCATGAATTGAAAAAAGAGGGGAGCAATAACATTTGATCAAAAAATGCAAAAAGAGAGAGAGGAGAACTGGTCTGGTGATACCCTTAGAGCCAATATCCCACATAAGACACATATAAAGACTTATGGCCAAGTCTTCCGAATTGGTGAATTCACCTACAATTCTTTGAAAACACAATGATAATGTTTTGAAGTGATGAAACACCATTTCATGTGTAAATTGT
Organism: Pinus albicaulis; assembly: GCA_034641835.2. NCBI lineage: Eukaryota > Viridiplantae > Streptophyta > Pinopsida > Pinales > Pinaceae > Pinus > Pinus albicaulis. The sequence goes on from CM076577.1 coordinate 27,871,525, forward strand.
AGTCCAACCAATATTAAGTTGGAAACTTATATTGTAATACATTAACATTTTGTGGAAATTATACAACAAGCATGTATATCATGGATTCAATCCGATATAACAATGTACTAAAGTAAAATATTGACTCACTTCTACAAATAAATTGCGCAATTAAAAACACAATCGCCAATCAAATGAAGCAAAGAAAAATCAATCAAGCCACAAGAAAAATAATTTCTCAAGGAAAACTTGTTGCTCAAAACCCCACTATCTTCTATTGTATATTCAACATGGAATCATGAAACAATTACACACAAGGATTCTCACAAGAGCCCTCTTGTACTCAACTAATTGTCTCACACTGCCTCAGATAAAAGTGACCAATACTTATCCAATTTAATGCCTCCAGAAAACCTTCCTTGGTTGTGCAATCCCTATTATTTAGGAATTTTTTCCTTCCTCGAATGCACAAGTATCATGGGAAATCCAATGGGTGTTTGGTTGCATGGGTGCAACCCAATAATCCTACAAATGATAGTAAACTTCCGTTTCACCTAGATCTCAATTAGGTCTCCACTGGATCTGACATGCATGCAGCCAATAGTAGTAAATCCTCAATTGCATGTGAGATCATTGATTGTGAATTAATTAATATTTAATTCACTTGATCTCTCACTAGTGTATCTAACAGTTACAACTAGCACAACTTAGTCTAACTCACTTAAATGAGTTAAACTGATTACAAACTGCATTAACTAATGCACCACTTCACTTTGAACTCTGTTACAACTAGAATTACTTTGCATATGTCACCAACTACCTCTATCTCGAAATTCATGAGTTAACTGAGTTTATCACACTCAGTTAACTATTACAAGTTATTTTGAGATTAGATTAAATTTTCTTGTCCATCTTAATTAAGGGATAACTAGAATATACATGCACTAAATTGAGCCCACACCAGTGTAGGTGTTGTTAAGACCTGTGGTCCCACACTAGTGTAGGTTCTGCTTGGACCTCCTAGTCCCACACTAGTGTAGGTGCTAAAATTTCTTGTTAAATCTCAACATTCCCTCTCGAAAAGAAAGGGATTATGCTTCACCTCGATCCTGCCTCTATGGTATTTGAATTTTCTCTTGGTGAGCACCTTCGTCAGAATATCTGCATCCTGATCTTCCGTGGGAATGTACTGAAGCAACATTGTTCTTCTCTGCACACAATCTCTGATATGGTGGTACCAGATATCTATGTGGTTGGACCTATCATGAAACACAAGATTAATCAAGAGTTTACTGCAGCTATGATTATGATAATGTATCATTGTTGGATCCATCTAAGAACCAAAAAAACCAACCAGGATCTTTCTCATCCAGATAGCCTCACATGAAGCTTGACTCGTTTCCATGTATTCTGCTTCCGCTGAACTGAGTGGCACAGTTCGTTGCTTCCTGTTGTATGAAGAAACTGTTGTCAATCCTATGTTGAAGATCCCTCCTGATCTGCTCTTTCTGTCTGATGCACTGCCTGCCCAATCTGCATATGTGAAGCCTTGAAGCTTCACTCCCTTTTTCCATCTGTACCATAGACCATACTCTGATGCTCCCCTAAAGTATCTCAAGACATGCTTCCCCGCTTTCCAAAAGATCTTGGTAGGCTTAACCATAGTTTGACTCAGTTTGTTAATTGCATAGTAAATGTCTGGTCTGGTGTTCACTAGATACATCACTGAACCAACTAACTGCCTGTAGATATTAGCATCCACTACCTCTCCAAAATTAGCATCCTATTTCATCCAATTTCCTGGAAGATGAGTATCCATGGGTTTGAAGCTTGCCATGTGAAACTTACCTAGTATCTCTTTGGCGTACTTGCCTTGAGAAACAAAAATTTCACCATCCTACTACCATATTTCCAAGCCAAGGAAATAATGAAGGAGTCCCATGTCCTTCATTTCAAACTCCCTTGCGAGATCCTCCTTGCATGAGTGTATTAGCTGTTCATCACCAGTCAAAATTAGATCATCAACATAAAGAACAATAATCAATAGCTTACCCTCAACCACAATCTAGTATAGGTTTGCATTAGCTTCACTTTTGGTGAATCCTGGTCCGGTGAAACAGCTGTCTATCTGAGTGTACCAAGCACGAGGTGCTTGCTTCAGCCTATACAGTGCTCTCTTGAGTTGGCACACATGCGATACACTGTTGAATATCTCGAAACCTTCAGGATGCTCTATGTACACTTCTTCCTCAATCACGCCATTTAGAAACCCAGTTTTAAAATCCATCTGATGAATGTGGCAACCCATCTACGTTCAGAGTGCAATGATGGATCTAATGGAAGAGTACCTTGAAATAGGTGCAAAAGTCTCATCATAGTCGATCCCCTCAATCTGTGAGAATCCCTGGGTCACAAATCTAGCCTTGTATTTCTCCACACTCCCATTAATAGCTTGCTCTACCTTGTAGATGCATCTACATCCAACCACTGATTTGTCGACCGGTCTTGGAACAATCTCCCATGCACTATTCCTAACAAAAGAGTCATAATCCTCCACCATTGCATCAACCCAAGTTGGTTGTTGCACTACTTCCTGCAAGGAATATGGTTCAGTCACAATACATTTGCTCATAAGAGCCATGTATCCAGTAAACCTGTCTGGAGACTATCTCTATCTGCGTTGTGAAGTAGGGGCTCCTACATTCTCTATAGCACCAAGTCTCAATCTAGCATCTTCCGTGGTGGACCTTCTGACATTTTTGATGGATGGCTCTGCATGAGTGTTTTCTGCCACTCCATGACCCTCCTCATGTTGCTTCTCCACACCTTGAGGCTCATCCTTGGGAACCAAGAATTCCTTCTCTGCATGCAAGTCCAACTCCTTCTCAAGGTACAACTGCATGTCTTTCTCCTCATCAAATTTTATATCCCGTCGCACAAAATTCATTCTCATGTTTGGAAAATACACTCAATAGTTGTGGGGTGCTTCAGTGTACCCTACAAAAATCCCAATCTCAGCTATCGGTTCCAGCTTCTTCCTAGCGTCTTTAGTCACATGCACATAAACAAATGAGCCAAAAATCTTATAGTGTGAATCATCAGGTTTCTTACCAGTGAAATCCTCTTCAGGTGTGCTCATGCCAAGTATCCTATGAGGACAACGGTTCTGCACAAATACCGCAGTGTTGCATGCTTCTACCCAAAGATGCATCAGTAGGCCTTGATCATGCAACATCGCTCTTGTTGCATCCACGATCGTTCTTTTCTTTATTTCAGTGACCCCATTCTGTTGTTGGTTACGAGGTGCTATCAATTATCTTAGAATTCCTTCTTTGCTGCAGAAGTTCTTGAATTCGTTAGAGATGTACTCTTCACCATTATCGCTCCTAAGAGCCTTCACTTCCTTCCCGACTCTTTCTCCACCAGTTATTTAACCTCAAGAAACTTTGAGAATGTCTAGTCTTTCTTCTGCATGAAGTAGATCCATCACTTACGATAAAAGTCCTCAACAAATATCACATAGTACTTAATTTTTGCTATTGAAGCAATAGAGAATGGTCCACACACATCTGTGTGAACTCTCTCAAGGATCCCCAAATCTCGGTTCTCCTTCTCATGAAAGGTGGCCTTTATATATTTTCCCATAGTACATCCCTTGCATGTGTCTAACTGTGCAAGTGTACCCTTTGGAATACCAGTAGAAATCTACTGCATGACTTTCAAGGCTCCATGGCGAAGATGGCCCAATCTCCTGTGCCATAATTCACCCTCATCCCGGCTCACCACTTTGTCCTCCTTGCCCATAAATGTTGCATAGCCATCTACATCCAGCTTGTATAGATTCTTAACTCCAATCCCTATATTCTTGGCTTGTCCTGTTGTTTTGCATTGCAGGAAGGCTTTTCCTTTAATAAAAACAACATCATAGCCTCTATCCTCCAACATTACAACTGAGAGTAAATTGTAGATTTTTCTTCAAACCTGGTACATGCATTACATATTTTAATTGAAAGGGTTTACCTAACTACCTCTGGAAGGTAATGGTACCAATCTCGGTAGCACTATACCACCCGTCATCACCCATTTCAATATGCATCTGGAGATCCTTCTCCTCCAAGCTACTGAAAAGTTCCTTTTCTCCCGTCACGTGAAAGGAAGCGCCACTATCCAAATACCACACAAATCCCAATGCACTTGATACCATGCATGAGATCAATGAGAAGTCAAGCTCAAATTGCGAGGAAAAATCCTCACTAGATGCAGATCCTCGAGCCTTTTGTTTATTCTTCTTTTGTGGACAGTTAGTATCATAATGCCCATGTTCGTGACAATGAAAACACTTCACCCTATAAATGTACCACTTCCTGCCATCTTTGGACTCATATTTGGAATGGAATTTCTTCCCCTTCCCCTTCTTCGCCTTGGCAGCCAAAGCACAACCTTCTTCATTTTCATTCTTACATGAAGATCCATCTCTGGTGTTCCGTCTGAACTCCTCCTGCACCAAATCCGACCACAGTCGTTCCCAATTTGGCATCTTTTACCTTCCATTGACAGATTCTTGATAACTGTACCAACTCTTGGGAAGTCCTAGGAGAGCCAAGCTCACCAAATCATCATCCGCGATAGTTATGCCAACGCTCCCCAGTTCATCCCGACATTGGACAAAATTTGTTAAATATTTTGGCATGGAGTCGCCTTTCTCCATCTTGATCTTCCTGAGTTTATCTTTGAGTGCCAATTTACTATGGTCAGTGCTACTCTAAAATAGATCCGTAAAAGCCTTCCAAATTTCATATGGTTTGGATTTCCCATGGAGGCTTGAGAAAATGTGGTCTCATACTCCCTCCAATAGGATCCTCCTTGCCTTTGCCACTTTCTTTTGCCATGCATCAAGATTTGCAGCATTTATCAAAGTTGTTTTAGGAACATCATTGTCAATGAATTCCTTCAACCCATTGTCTTCGAATACTACCTCCATCCAGTCCTTCCAAGAAATATATTTTGAGCTTCCCTTGAGTGCATACTCCAACCTCAAGCCATTGAAATCCATTTTTATCCTGAATCAGCTGTAGCACCAAGAAAGTCTTTCTGCAAATTCGAATTCTATCCAGTCACAAACTCAACTCCTCCTTCACAATTGTGATTTCCTATGCTCTGATACCATGTATAAATTATACAACAAGCATGTATATCATGGATTCAACCCGAACTAACAATGTACTAAATTTAAATGATAAATAAATTCTACAAATCAATTACGAAATTAAAAACACAATCGCTAATCACATGAAGCAAAGAACAATCAATCAAGCCACAACACAGATAATTTCTCAGGGAAAGCTTGCTGCTCAAAACCCCACTATCTTCTATTGTATATTCAGCATGGAATCATGAAAAAATTACATACAACTCTTCTCATAAGATCCCTCCTATACTTAGCTAATTGTCTCACACTGTCTCAGATAAAACTGACCAATACTTAGCACATTTACTACCTCGAGACAACCTTCCTTGCTTGCTCAATCCCTGATGAATGAAATCCCTATTATTTAGGAATTTTCGCCTTCCGTGACTACGCAAGTATCATGGGCACTCCAATGGGTGTTTGTTTGCATGGGTGCAATCCAATAATCCTAAAACTGATAGTCAACTTCCCTTTCACCTAGATCTCAACTTGGTCTCCACTGGATCTGACATGCATGCAGCTAATAATAGTAAATCCTTAGTTGCATGTGAGATCACTGATTGTGAATTAATTAATATTTAATTCACTTGATCTCTCAGTAGTGTATCTAATAGTTACAACTAGCACAATTGAGTCTAACTCGCTTAAGTGAGTTAAACTGATTACAACCTACATTAACTAATGCACCACTTCACTTTGAACTCTGTTACAACTACAATTACTCTGCATGCCTCACCAACTACCTCTAACTCGAAATTCATGAGTTAACTGGTTTTATCACACTCAGTTAACTATTACAAGTTATTTTGAGATTAGATTACATTTTATTGTCCATATTAATTAAGGGATAACTAAAATAGACATGCACCAAATTTAGCCCACACCAGTGTAGGTGCTGCTAAGACCTATGGTCCCACACTAGTGTAGCTGAAATTATTTATGGTTTCACTTGATATTGTTTAGTATTGTAATTGAAATATGTAACTTTGTGTTTTCATATTAGATGAACATGCACATTGTAAGACATTTTTTAAATCATACAAATTAATTTATGTTGATTAATAATGAACAGAAAATAAATTTAAAACTACTAATTTAGTAGTTTATATTTATTAATGATGACCACAAATAAAATGAATACACGACTAAATTAATCATTTATGATGATTATTAATGAAATTAAATTAAATGAATATAAACTACTAAATCAGTCGTTTATATAATGAATATGAAACTACAAAAAAAAAAAATGACTACTGCAAATGATAAATTTGTGATTACAAATGACAACTAAATTTTGCATATATATGACTATCAGTAGCTAATTTACAGTATCTTATAACACGATCAAAATTTTGTCATATTTCTTCGGTCATTAATTGGTTTCAAACGATGACTAAAATTTGCATATATATGACTATTAGTAGTTAATTTATAGTATCTTATAACACGACCAACATTTTGGTCATATTTCTTTGGTCATTAATTGGTTTTCTCGGGTGATCATATAGTAATATATTTTGTTTTATATGAATAAAATATTAAATCAATGTCTAAATTAATGACCAAATTAGTGACTAAATTAATAATAAAATCAATGACTAAATTAATGACCAAATCAGTGACTAATTTAATGACCAAATTAATGACAAAATATACTACTAGACAACAAAATTGAGATAACCAATAAATGACTAAGCTAAAAATGACCAAAAGTTGGTCGCGTTATAAGATATTGTAAATTAGCTACTATTGGTCACTGACCAAAAAATAGCCATTTATATGCAAATTTTAGTCATTTTTTTAGTAACTCATTAGCCATATTGTACTAGTGGGTATCAATGAAAATTGGTCCAAATATCGAGGTCACAATTTTCCTATGAGGTGTTCTGTGGATAAGGGAGTCTTTTTTGTCCCCTCATTGTTGAGGAATCATGTAATTACTCGAGACAAAGACTCTTAGTTATTATCTAAATTTGGGGGGGATTGTTTCTAACTTACCTTAATTCTAGGTAATGACTCATAGGGTGCATTTATGATGTATTTTGGATTAGGTTTCGACCCAATGAAGTGGAATCTTCTATATTTTCTATATGTAGTCCAAATCAAGTCATTTTAGAGGTTGGATAGTTTTTATTTGCAGTGTGGAGCTTATGTACAAACTTTTTCAGTGAAATCAAAGACATGTTGCAGCTATAATTTTGGGACTCCAATGGTATGCTTATTAGCATTGTTTTTTCTCAGTAACACCATCAAGTTGAATTTTTATGCTTCCATGAAATCACTTGTATGCTTCTACATGATAAATCTTATGAGTTTATGAACATAATTCTTTCTTTTGTGCTATTTTTTATAAGATTTTCATAAATTTGTTTTACCTCTTCTGATGAATTAACTCATGTAATATGCTCATTCTGACTCTCTCACTATTTTCAAACCCTATACCACAATGAAAATTTAGTTTTGTTTCTAAGTATATCTACCTGGCCTCATATTCATATCCGTAGTTGTACCTTTGAAATTAGATCTAAAACCTAGACCTAGTTCCTTGACTGAAATTCCTATGCAACAAAAATTAAAAACAAACCCCTAATTCATTGAGCTTATATCTAGCCTAAGATCATTACATATCCAATCACCTCATTGACTGTAAAAGTGAAATTGAGGGATCCCTCTATGGTTTGGTAGGGCTAGCTATCAAATCAAATGATTGGTTTGAGGTTACCTCCTGCAGTCTCCATTCTCAGCCTTGGGAAACAGAGGGAGTGATAACAAGACTCAACAATGGAATAGGAAGGATAAGCATGAGAAATTCTTATTATTCACAATTATACATATTTATATTACGTTGGAGTGACCCTTGGATTCCATATTATAGGGTCTCTTGGAATCCCTTTGACCGTTCTCCTTCCACACTAACCCTAGGAGGATTAGGTGTCCAATAGATCCATTTGAAAGATGGGCATTGTATTTTGTAGGTCCCTTTAACCCACCATCGAATCAAAAGGCGTACATTCTGGTATGTACAGATTACGTGACTAAATGGGTGGAAGTAGTAGCTATTTCGAAAGCTAAATAAGAAGCAGTTATTAGTTTCTTATTTGAACTATTTTTGCAATACAAACTGCCTAGAGAAATAATAATATATGGAGGATCACAATTCACTGCTCATAGAATTTTTGCTACTTTACAGAAGTACCACATTAAGCACAAAGTAACTTCTCCTTACCATCCTCAAGCAAACGGATAGGTGAAAAGTGCCAACAAGGTTATGGAGGAAATTATGACCAAAACAATATCTGCAAATTGCCCGAACTACTCATCCAAACTCCCAGAGGCCTTATGGCCTATCGAACAACATGGAGGAATACTACTAGTCATTCACCATACCACTTTTTTTTCGGTAAGGAGCCTATTTTTTCTATTGAATTTGAGATTAAGACTCTCAAAACTGTAAGAGAAGTTGTATTGGACTTCACATAAGCACATAAACAACGTTTAAAATAGCTTAATGAATTGGACATGATGCCCCTATCAGCTCTATTATGCACAATCGTTATTCAACATCAGAGCACCAAGTGGCATGATCACCTTATTAAAAAGAAAAATTTTCAGAAAGGTGACTCGGTGATATTGTATGACTCTAGATTTCAAGATTTTCTAGGAAAACTTTAGATGAGATGGTTAGGACCCTATGAGATTACTGAAGTCTATGACAATGGTATAGTGACTTTGACTACTATTGATGGTTCTGGCATCTCTTTTCTTGTTAATGGACATCGAATATTCCTATATCGTCAATTGCTTACGCAAGAGTATTTTTACCATCAGATAAGTAATGATTCCAATTTACAGATCGTAGTTGGTTGGGGAGGTAACCTCGTCTCTACATCTACCTGAAATTTTCAAAAACTCCTTTCATTTTGTACATAATGTATATATTTTAATGAAATGTGTGTTTTTTTTTAATCTATATATATAAAAAAACTATATATAATACTAATAGTAATAATGAACTAAGGGAAAAAGGGGTTGATATTGTTTTTTTGTACAACCAATGTTCCTTTGGTCGCAGTTTTTTTTCCTGTAGCATTTTTTCCTTAGTCACAGTCATTGTTCCTTTTATAACATCTTGTTGTTACCATTAGTCACAGTTTATGTTCCTTTGGTCACAGTTGTTGTTCCCTCACTGATGTTCCCTTAGTCACAGTCGTTGTTCCTTTTTATAACAACATGTTGTTCCCATTAGTTACCGTTTGTGTTCCTTTGGTCATGGATTCTTTTCCCTCACTGTTTCTCCCTTTGTCACAACTTTTTTTCCCTTCTGGTTTCCATTTCCTTGACTTACGTTGATTTTTAAGAAATTTTCCCACATCATGGTGACAACAATTATGTCGTTCCAATGATTACCATTAGAGAATATTTTATTGGACTTCTCAAATTTTATCAAAAATTTAACAATCCTCATATTGTAATTCTAAATTACAACTAGAGGATTTTTTTTCTTCCTTATAGTCCGTTGATCTCTTTAACAAATAAAATTTTGGGAGGAAAATATCGATTTAAAAGGCATAATTGTTACCATACTTTTTACGCTATCCCTAATTTTTAAGGAGTTGATGAGCCACCCCATTCACTAATCCTTTATCATAAATATTATCACTCCGCCAGATTCCTAAGGCTGAAGAAGGAAACCCAATAGAGGTAACCACAGACCAAGCTTTTGACTTGGTAGCTAGCCCTACCAAGTCAGAGAGGGCTCTCTCCAAAAAGGTCACAACCAGGAGGGCTAGAGAACTTAGGGTTTTTAGGCTAGATATAGAGTACAGGGGGTTGTTTGAATTTTATTTGGTTGGGGAATCACTAGATGAAGGAATTAGGTTACAGAAAGCTAGGTCAGGGAAAATGAGTTAGGGTTGCAGGGATCAATGGGGCAAGGTAGGTACAATGCTTATCGCTTGAAGAGGATTATGATGGAATGGTGTTGAAGCTGAAAGAAAGCTAAGAAAATCATAGGAGATTTATTTTTCTCAAACAAATGAAAGTGAACAAACTATGATCAATTACCCAAAACAGAACATGTGCAAACATATATTCTGATTATCTAACTTGTAATAGATCATAACATAGAAATGAAGTGAACATGAATACAATACTTTCAAACATATGATACTGAAGAAAATACAATGATGGACATTCAATACCACAAGTATCCCAAAAATTAGTTGTAAATCCTCTTTATTAGCCAGCCAATCTGAGTACAAAAGTTTCCTTGATCAACTAGAAAAATTACAAATTGATTCCAAACCCTCACTAATGTGAATAAAGGGGCTAAATAGACATTTAAACAAGGTTCACGCATCCTCAAGGGTCGAATCCATGAGGTGAAGAAGATATGCGCTAATTTCTGAACTTAAAACTGAAGTGTAGGATGGTCCAAGTGACTCACTCCTCAATACATTCAACTGATTCATCATGACTCATTAATGACTTTTACCCAATGAATCTACCCTAAGTAAGTAATATAAGACATAATTACATTTTACCATCATTAATTACATGATTATAAAGATAATTTCTTGAGGCAAAGTGAAAATTTTAGAGAAAATGTGAAAAAATCAGCAAATTGGACATTTGTGCCCTCCACTGTGCATTTGTACCCTCCATCGGTCATTTGTGCCCTCTATATTTAGGGCCACATTTGGAGGCCTTCCCGGTGTCCACATTAGGCCCAAGATGGCTTGTTGGAAAGCCCTACCTTTCCTTTTTCCAAATATGCCTCAATTTATGAAAATGGAAGTCATTGGCCCCCTGAAAATGCCATTCTCCCAAGACTAGTATTTTTGCAATGCCTAGGTCAAAAAAGGGGCAGAAAGGTAATATTTTGATGGTTTTTTGAGATTTTCACCCACCAAAACTATAAAACAAGGTTGGAAACATGGTTTTCTGATATTTATGATTCATTAGGCATCCAATGGTGCCTTCCATCTCCTCAAAAATTGTGTCAATTATTTGTGTAGCGCCTAGGGCACTGCGCAAATGCCCAATTTTCTGCTAAAAATTTGTCTCAAAAAATAGAGAGATTTCTAGATTTTGGAAAAAATTTAGAAAATGCCTCAAAATTTTTGGAATGGCTTATGGTGATGAGTCTAAGCTTTGAGGGAAGCCTCAGCAAGGATGCCCAACTTTTTCTTCTCCTCCTTGGTCAACTCTTCAATTTTGCCATTGGCTCTTTTGAGCTTGGCCAATGCAAATTTCTCTTTTTGGGCATGGATTTGAACCTTTCTCCTCAACAAGTAATTATATTTATGTTCCATTTTCTATCAGCTTATCCAAGTGTTGATTGTCTCTATCAAGCCATGATTCCCTGTTCTCTTTGATCTCTATAGCAAGCTGCTCATTTAGGGTTAGCTAATCAGCTAGCTCAGCTCCCTTTGTCTCTCTAGAGCTAGAGCTCTTTTCAGCCCTCTAGTTCTAGGCCTCTGTCTTGGTACCTGTTCTTCTTCATCATCCAATAAACCATACTTCTCTAATGTTTCTTCTAGCCTTACTTTGGCCTTTTGAGCCTCTCTTTGAGCAGTGAAGTACTTCACCTCATCAATGACCTGCTTGGTTTTCAACTGCTCATTTTCTTTCTCAAGAATGTTTATGACATAGATAGCCATGTGAAGATTAGTTTGGAGCTCACTAATATTGTTATCCTTAAATTTGATATCAGCATTTATGATTTTATCATTGTGACCCTCATCTAGGTCAACTAGCTGAAATTGATGCTATATTTCATGATTTTCCTCCTCATCATGAATGACTAGCTCAATAACCTTCTCTTTGCGTTTATCCATCTATTGTGTTGATGTAGAAGGCATGGACCCTTTCACTCCAAGTGAAGAAAACACATGCCTACAGCCTCTCTAGTAGGTTTTTGGAAATGGCTCAACCTCAACCATACTAGCCCACTTAGGCTCAATGTCATCTATCCTGCTAGGTGACCCAAAATCATGATGAGATGGAGATGAAGGAGGTGAAGGGGACTGATCTGATTATGATGAGTGATTCATGGGCTGAGATGATGAAGGGACATTTTGTGCCTGTTGAATGGATGCCTCAATGAAAATATCATTGGCTATGAAGGTGCTCCATGAAATGTTCAGTTGATTGAGATGGTGGAGGACTATGATTTTTATGTGGGAATGATGGAATAGGCTTCTCATTTTCTGTTCATATTCCTTCCTATGGGAAATCTATTCCATATTCTCTATACTCCGGAAAATATAATAGGGCATTTTAAGCATCCTTACCCTAGTGAAATGCATCAAGAGCCGGATGTGATAGGAATAGAGCCTTGAAAATATGCCTTCACATGAAAAATATTTCATGATAATATTCATCATTGGTGCATATTTGTCTAAGAGGTGTGAAAAAGGGAAGAACCTCTTTGTTTGATTTTGGTGTCCTGGTTTTAGGTAGAATTCAAAATCCCGTTTCTTCAACCTTCCTTTCTTGAACCATTTCTCCCCAACATTTGTGATCCCCGTAGCATCTGAAATGACAATAGTAGATAAGGTAAAAGTGACCCCAGCTAATTTAACTTGGTTGCCATGGAGTCCTATATGAAAATTCTAGTTAACATGGGGTGGTGTTTGACCCTTTGAATTTTCTCACAAAAATCATAGCAGCCAACATGTTTGAAGCATGTGATAGTCAATGGAGAAGCTAAGAGTTCCGTAGTGTTTGCAGGCTCAATTTTGAGCACTCTTCGTCCTCTATGTGGCCTCCTTATCTCTGTTTCCTCTCCTTCAGTGAATGATGTGTTTTCCTCTTCTGTTGCCATGGTGTTTTTTTTGGTTTAACCCTATGGATTAGGGAAGGGAAATGGGAAAGGGAGATGGGAAAGGAAAAATGAGTGAGGTGTTTGATTGGGATATGTGATATGAGGAAGGGAAAAGGAATGAAAGAGAGATCGGAATTGGGGTTTAGGAGCCTAGGTCTAAAATAGCACCTAAGGCTTAGGGTTTTAATAATTAGTAGCTTAGGGAAATGGATTATGATAACAGGGTTTAGGGAATGAATTTTAACAATGTAGGGATGTTATTGAGTGTAAGAGAAGTGAAATTTTGGGAATTATGAGTGCAAGGGAGAAAAACTAGGGTTTTACATTCAAGATGACACCAAATTACAACTTTAACTTGCAAAAATTCAACACATAAACTAAAAAAGATGATTTTCCATGGCATGTGCCTCTTAGTGGTTTTTTGGAGGTAAATGATTGAGTGGAGGAGCTTTGAAGGCAATTCTGATCACTGGGATGCTTTACTGAGATTGTTGGTGATTTGCGCCCTTGACAAGCTATTTGCGCCATCAGCAATGTATTTTTTCCTTTAGCAACGTATTTGCACCCTGCTTAGCACATTTGTGCCATCAACAACACATTTTCACCATTGACAACACATTTTCACCCTCCTGAACTGATTTGTGCCCTCAGCAACTGATTTGCGCCCTCACTTCACGATTTGTGCCTTCGATTCTGCTCCTTTTTCAATTTCACTTAGAATTTCAAATTTTTGGTCTCTTGGAGTGCTGAATTGATACTTGGAGGAGGCAAATGAAGTTGAATTGATGTCTTTTAGTCATAAATATCAAACTAAATTTGTATTTAAATTTAAAAACCCACTTTTCTAATGTCTTTTTTTTTTACTTTTTGAAGACTTTTGTTGATTATCCTTTCATTTGATTTTTCTCTCTTGCAAGATGTTGTTGCTGGAGTTTGACACTTCTCTCTTTCATTTTTCCATGTGTGTTTTGAGTTGGCAGCTAGGGATTGAAATTATTACATATAGGAAGCATAAAATTACATAAAAAAATTAAAAATAAATTGCATCTTTGTTTTCATATCAAAATTACATTTTGATATGAAAATCATAAAAATCAAATTAAAAATTTTAAAAATATCATATTTACATGCTGATAATATTCTGCAGATGAAAATGAAATGTTTATTGAGTCACTCTCACACCTTTTTCTGACCTTATTGAGATGAAACGATGCATTTTTGTACCTTGAAAAATGAAACCTAATGAACTAATGGGACCTTGAATGACCTGACTTCCATGATTGACTTTTGAATGAGATATGACATAGTGAAATGAGGTTTTCAAAAGTGTTTTTATTCTTAGAAAGACATGAATATGGGCCAACAAATGAGATTTCCTGAGGGAGAGTGAAATTTTATAACTAGGACTACCATCAGTGAAACAATTTTTAGCATGACCTAAGGGAATGAAATTAAAATTTCATAGTGGGACACCTAAAATGAGAATGAAAAGAGTGATTTTGATCACTGATGGTAGAATGCATATTCTGACACTAAAAATAACAAAATAAGAGAAACTACTAAAAAAACAAAAACAAAAAAATTAGCAAAAGGATAGGAGGTCTCATTACCAGCCGACCTACCATGGTCATAGGAATTAATAAGGTGACATTAGCATTCTGGTCACAAAGACAGGGTAATGGCCTTTGAAACTTTATTCAAAGTACAAGAGGTCTCATCAAAAGTTGGTTTGTTCTCCTCATTAAGATCTGGTGAGTGGCATTGTCATTAGCTGGTCATCGCTTCAGAAAAATGGCTTTTGAATAATTAGAAAAATTAAGTTATGAATCCGTTTTAGTAGCATGGAATAATGGATTATCAACAGGATAAAAGGAAACCATGTCGATACTACGGACGCCTACTAGCAGCAGAGGCGATTCATGTGGTATTGATGTATATTTGAAATCACCTTACAAATATTTTACTAATTTTCCTTCCATTTCTAATAATAAAGGAGAATCATCGAACTAGTATGGAAATGTATCACATCATGAAGGTGGTAGTTTGAGTATGTATGAAAAATTATTTATTATAATACATCAGGAATGCACCTTTAAAAAATTTCTCTAAGTCTATCTTTAATTCATTTCTCTAATGGTAATCCTTTGGCATGAATTCACTTTAGCCATGATTGGAGTCTTTTCTATGCTTCGATTTCTGCACAGATTCTATTTCGTCGGCATATCTCAGCATTTAATATGCCTTCTTATCACGCCACATACCCTCGATTCATACTCTGATGATTTTTTGATTACCTGTTGTTATCACCAAACTGAGGATAATTGGGCTACTCAATAGTCAATTCAGTGTAATTATTTCAAGCCACTTAGGGTTGGAAGTTAGCCCTTCCAACCAGAAAGAGCTCTCTCAAGAAAATGTATGATATTCAATAATGAATCTTAAAAAAATAAGATGCATAACTCTCATATGTATTTTGCATGGTTTTTTTGCAGGCGAAAGATGTGTGATGGCCACCATTGGGCTTGGAGTAAGTATGAAACTCAATTACATAAAAACAACATTCATGGATGTTAAGGCGTATGAACTCTTACAAAAATAAGTTTTACAACAAACAAGATGCATAAAGGAAGTTGGAGTGTAATAATTTATGAATTCCAAGTAATTATGCATGAAGTAAGCTGAGTTGACATTGAATAGGTAAATGAGACAAAGAAATTACAGCCCATAAATAATCTCAGGTCTGAAAAACGTTTTCTGCAACTATATATTAACTGAGTAGATAAAATATTATAATAGTAGCATTGGTCATAACATCGATCAACCCCCTCTAACTCTGAAATCTCGCTATTTATAGAGTGAAATTCCTTTTACATAAAGTCTTCCACCTGGGCTAGACCCTCAGAATTGTTGTAGAGATCTAATCCAAAAAGGAATTATTTACAGAGAGAGAAAATAGAGATAATTATGTTTAAAATGAGTTTGTAACCTAAAATGACTCTATCACTATTAAATTCATTAAAAAAATTGAAATAACTGATACATAAAGATTCTTATCAAATCAAAAAACCTTGCTTGAGGTGGCAATAGCCATGATCAAGTGATAAATTTCCATACAAGAATCTAGGTCCTAATGCTCAGAATTTTGGGATGAGATGTGTGTTGATGAGTTATCAAAAATGGTGAGCTAGCAGCCATGTCTTCTTCTTCTTGAGTGAAATTTATCGACATGTATCTTCACTGATACTCTTCAGCCTCTTCTGATGACTCATTTTGTCCCCTAAAAACATTAAGTTCTACAAAAATATCAAAATTCCATCTCGCTATAAAAACAGAGCATTTTAAGGCAAGTTCATAGTGTAGTTTTTGTAGTGTTTTCCTTTTAGCACTTTCTGCACATTTTCTAACTTTGCTTCCTGTTGGAGGGTCTTCATTAGGAAAAATGAAGCAAATAAATCCTCTTACGCACCCCTGTTTTGATATATTATGGATATTTAACCTCAAAATATTATTCAACAAGTCTGTAGCGAAAACTCAGCTTTAAGCCTAGAGTTTGCTACAAACTTACCTGTGTTTTCCAGATTTTTAAATTCGCACTCTTTACCTCCAAAAAATATATTCACACATTTGTAAATAATTTTATAGAGTAATCTAAGACAAAATTTGGCCAAAAATGTGTCTTACCATCATTCAAGGGGCAGTAGGGTCATCCACTACAACCATATTAAAACCCTTTTTCTTCAATTCCATTTGCACCATATCCATTTGTATTTCTAACTCTTTGAATTGGTCTTGTAGCTTCCTCCTCTGTGCCTGCTACCACCTATTTCTCCTCAAGGTACGCCTCATCATCCTATGCAGTGGTAATGTTATTTTCAACATATTCCTTGAGCTTTTTGCAACTTCATCATAAAAATCAATTTGTTTGGTGACTTCCTTTTTGAAGTATATGAACTCCTTCCTTTCTTGTTTAAAATCATCTAACTCTAGTTTAGCTTCTAAAATTCTTGTCTGTCCTCCTTAATTTGCTCTCTTAGAAGCTCCACTTCAAACTTTTCTTGAACCTTTTCTTTGCATTTCCTTGTCGTGATGACTTCTTCTTTAGCTAGGGATAGCTCTATGATTTCGTCTTTATTGGTTACTTCTTCTTTTCTGTTTCATTATGCAATTTATCAGACTTACCTTCCTTTGATAGTTGTGACCTAGTGAGTGGTTTCATAGGCTTAAAGACAAATCCTGAATCTTCACTGGAAAAATCAAGCTTCTTTGTTGTAAGACCATTATTCTTGATTTTTTTCCTTTAACCTCTACGGGTTTTAAAACAGGGGTTTCTTCAATATCAATTGTTTGCAAGATGTCTTCAAGTTTTCCTATCCCCTTTGTTTGACTTCTGGTGATTCTTCTATGAGCTCTTGTATCAATTTTGAGTTTGCTGCAGGTAGGGTTTTGTTGAGGTACCATTGTCTCCTACAGCTGATCAATCTCTACCTCCATTAGCTCGACCATGGTTTGCACCTCTACCTCAGGTTCAACCTTTGTTTCAACTCTTGGTTTGTTGTCCTTCGTAGGAGTGTTTGTCTTTGACTTAGGTGTCTTTCCTAGAGTAAGAACATCTACATCATACCCACTCAAAAATAGAAAAGTAGCCCAATCCCTGTTTAATTTCTTCAACTCTTCCATAACTAAAAATTTGATTAAACCATGATGAAAAATGGAAGTATCACTACTCTCATGTTTTCTTGTACCCTTTCAGCCATCTTTCCTAAACTTCAGAAGAGAAAGAATGGAAGATCAAGAATTTTTTTACCTGTGAAATGAAGTAACAGTCTGAAATGATATTGGTAGATCATGTGAAATCTACCTTCACAAGTAAAATATTTTTGAATTACCATCAACATCTTTGAGTAGTTGTCCTTGAGCCAACTCCTGGGTATGCCTCAGGTCATGTAAATTCATGTATGCTCCTGCTTCAAAAATTCATCACAATTTTGAAACTTGAATTTTGTTTCCTTGAACCACTCTTCTCCAGACCTTAGAATTTCATTTTCATGTGTGATGGTCTCAGGAGAAAGAGTAAAAATTAATATGACCACCTTTGAATCTATGCCAATGTAGTTGACAACGAAATCCTTGGACACATGTGCATGATATCCCTGCAGTTTTTAGCAAAAAATTAAACAACCTGCATTTTTTAAAGCTTGTAAAAAGCTTGGGTCTTCCACAACCATCTTCATGTCCATGGGCTCATATCTGGCTACAGAGCCACCTTTGTTTGGATTTTTATCTGAATCCATGCCCTCTATTACAACGCTTGCGAGCTTCAAAATTTGGCACCTACAAAACTATCTAAGACAAAAAACACCTTTCTTGAGAGAGGTAACAACTAACCTAAGACAACAACTAGACAAGAAACAAAAGAGAAGGTTGTTGGAAAAAAGATAAAACAACTTACAAGGATGAAAGGCAAAGTGTTATTGTTTGAATAAGGTAAGGAGAAATTAGGAAATAAAGATGAGTGGGAAAAAGAAATGATGTAAGCTGTGATGGTTACCATGCATTAAATATGACAAATGATGACTCATAACTATTATGTACCATGATGACAAAAGGAGTTCTGACCACTGAAATGATGACAGGATATTGATCACCCCACTGTTAGCAGAAAAACTGAAGTTCATAGTGATTTTAGTTAGTGGGAGGGAAGATTAGCTATGGAACTACCAGGTAAGTCCGTAGTGAAAACATAATGTTTTACAAAGAAAACATTGCAGACTTATGAAAAAGGTTCCAATTGTCATAAAAGAACTCTATTAACCCATGTATTGTTTTTTTTTGAACTTTACTTTGACAAGACCTTAATCACATGAACAATGGCCATTTAGACCTTTTGAAACTATATACAAAACATGAAATTTAATGCATTTCATGACCTTATTTCACCCTAAGAAACTAACCTATCTCAAAAAGACATAGCTAAACCAACCTATTTATTATAAAGGATAATACCTGTTATGGTAATTAATTTGTTGATTATTCTGTCGATTCACCACATCATCGAAGTTCATGGTCGACCATTTAATTTTATCGGGGGGTGAAAAATCACACATATGATAAGATTCTCACACATATTACAAGATGCTCGCACATATGATAAGACACTTAATTATCACAATAACTCTACTTGCATATGTTTGTATTCATTTCCTGCTAATTGTTGAACGTTGTTACTTTTTTAATTTGTTATCGGCTAAACCTTATTGAACACAGCTTCATATTACTCCCAGAGAAATAGCGGAGATGTGTGATCGATCGATTCACATCGAACCAACCAAATTAAGAATCTTTCAATAGGCACGTAGTACCTTGGAGCGAGTGGGTTGGATGGCGTATGTTTCTCGATTACAAGGATTCTGTAATGCATTCATTGAGGAATTTATACAAAATTTAAGTAATGGGACAACTACAGTAAGGGGCGGGTAGGTGCAAGTTAATGAATAAATCTCGTTAGAGGCTACATGCCTTCCTATGGAAGGAAAAAAATGGGCTGACATGCATACCCTGTTGCATAACACAACATTGATGTTCAGATACCCCAAAGAGGAATTGCTTCAGAAAGGCAAGGGATACAATCCTACTTCATTTCCAGAACCTTGGAAGAAATGGAAAAATTAGTGCAAAGGTATATCACTCGTGATGGTCGATAAAATGCGGTCAAGCCTTGAAATTTGAAGTTGATGGCAACACTTAAGAAAAATGTAACTTTAAATTTACCCTACTCTTTGAATTCAATTTTGCATGAGACTGCTATAATATTTGGTAAATATAAAGACCAGGCTTCGGTGGTAAGCCACCATTTTCTTATAAAATTAATAGTTGTCAGAGAATTGGAACGGGTTAACTTAAGTTGGGAATGAATTTATGGGAAAAAATTAGCCTCCACTATGAATTGAAATACCTATCGTAGAACCTGAGCGACCAATAGGAAATGAATAATCCAACATGGAAAGGGAAGGAATTATGCAGGGACAGAACCATAACTCAGCTCCAAAAAATTTGACCAGGGTTGAAAAGAAAATAGCTTCCCTTGTAGTCTCCCTACCCATTAAACGAAGAAGGTCGTCCAGATTGGCCAGAAAAAGAGATCTCACAGATTATATTGTGCAACCAATAGAAGAAATTTCATCCCAAATATTTCCTGATACATAGGAAACCCATCAAGAAAGTTCACCCTGAGTGCATGAAGAATAGATAGCTCAAGTATTGGAACTTTTTGGAACCTTTTTCAGTTTTGAGAATTTTGACGAAGAAGCGAGTTATTCAGGAAACCTATCAAAACGAACCCCGACAGCTAACTCTCATGTGTTCCCTTCTAATTCAATAGCTAATTTTATTCTGGAATCCTCAGAAGACCCTGGAGACACTTCTCTCCAAGAACATTTAGTATATTCCATTGAAAATGTTATGGAACCATGCTCCCCTCCTAAAGAAACAACTTTACGATCTCTTGTGCGACAAGAGACTAATGATAATCTTTTCATCATACCCAGTATGATGAGGACCCTACAGAACCTCTAGCCATCACCACAATTGAAGAAATATTAATTGAAATACCCAAGACTATTGTTGCTACTCCTTCTACTTTGGTTTGTCATTCTGAAAAACTTGTTGAGAAAAGAAGAAGAAAAATTGATCATGAAATAGAATTGTTTAAAAGAGAAAACCAGAAACTACAAACAAAGTATAGTAGCTAAACCTTATTGAACGCAACTTCGTATTACTCCTAGAGAAATAACAGAGATGGGTGATCGATTGGTTCGCACCAAACCAACCCAATTAAGAATATTTCAATAGGCACGTAGTACCTTGGAACGAGTGGGTTGGATGGCGTATGTTTCTCTATTACAAGGATTTTACAATGCATTTTTTATGGAATTTAGACAAAATTTAAGTAATTGGACAACTACAGTAAGGGGCAGGTAGGTGCAAGTTAATGAAGAAATCTTGTCAGAGGTTACAGGCCTTCCTATAGAAGGCAAAAAATGGGTTGACATGCATACCCTATTGCATGACACAACATTGATGTTCATATACCCCAGAGAGGAACTGCTTCAAAAAGTTAAGGGATACAATCCTACTTCATTTCTAGAACCTAGAAGGAATTGGAAAAATTAGTGCAAAGGTATATCACTCATGATAGTCGAAGGATGTGGTCAATCCTCAAAATTTGAAGTTGATGGCGACACTTAATAAAATGGTAACTTAAAATTTACCCTACTCTTTGAATTCATTTTTTCATGAGATTTCTATAATATTTGGTAAATATAAATACCAGACTTCGGTGGTAAGCCACCATTGTCTCATAAAATTAATACTTGTCAAAGAATTGGAACAATTTCACTTAAGTTCGAATTAATTTGTGGGAAACACTTAGCCTCCACTGTGAATTGAAATACCTACTGTAGAACCTGAGCGACCAATAGGAAATGAAGAATCCAACATGGAAAGGGAAGGAATTTCATAGGGATAGGCCCATAACTCAGCTCCAAAATTTTAACCAGGGTCAAGAGGAGAATAGCTTCCCGTCTAGTCTCCCTACCCACTAAATGAAGAAGGTCATCCAGACTGGCTAGAAAAAGAGATCTCATGGATTCTAGTGTGCAACCGATAGAAGAAATTTCATCCTAGAGATTTCCTGATACATAGGAAACCCATCGAGAAATTTCACCCCAGGTGCATGAAGAATAGATAGCTCAAGTATTGGAAGGGTTTGGAACCTTTTTCAATTCTGAGAATTTTGACGAAGAAGCGAGTTATTTGGGAAACCTATCAGAAAAAACCCTGAAGGCTAAGTCTCTTGTGTTCCCTTATAATTTAATATCTATTTTTATTTCAGAATCCTCAGAAGACCCTGGAGAAACTTCTCTCCAAGAACATTTAGTATATTCCATTGCAAATGTTATGGAACCATGTTCCCCTCCTGAAGAAACAAATTTACAATCTCCTGTGTGACAAGAGACTAATGATAATATTTTCATCATGCCCCAGTATGATGAGGACCCTCTAGAACCTCTAGCCATCACCACAGTAGAAGAAATAGTAATTGAAATACCCGAGACTATTGTTGCTACTCCTTCTACTTTGGTTTGTCATTCCGAAAAATTTGTTGAGAAAAGAAGAAGAAAAATTTGTCATGAAATAGAATTTATTAAAAGAGAAAATCGGAAACTACAAACAAAGTATAGCAGCTCAAAAAATGGTTAAGCAACAAAAAGAGGAATTAAAAAGGAAATCAAGAAACTCAAACATCTGAGGCCCAAACCAAGAACTTTGTTACCTCCGTAAAAACTTAGACGGAATAAACCCGCGTTGCTACTATAGGAACATAAACCAACTTGGATCTATTAGAAATCAATGTAATGACCATTGAAATGGCTACTCAAATAGAAATTTTATTTCTTATTGATAGGATTGCTTAGACATAGCATGTACCACCTTATTATACCCCCTTAATTGTAGATGCTACCATTCGGTTCTTAAATAAGAAATTGGCAGACCAATAGGAAACCATAAAACAACATCAATAAGAAGTGGTGCCCCAAAAGGAGCATCAACAATTGATGCAAAAATTTAAAGCATTTTCAGTCATTGAGGATGAGACTTATGCTAAATTGAGAACAACAAAGAAAAAGGTATAGACTGCACAAGGCCAGCTTAAAAAATCCTTGGAGCAGACAAAGGAGTTATGTTCCATTTATTATGATATTTTGTCCTACATATTCCCATCTAAAAACTATGTTTTTTTTATTAGAGTGATACCTTTTGATTAGATTAAGGTCATTCGATCTGGACAGTTTTATGAATTTAATAATTTTTATGATTTTATCAAGTATTTTCAGCAACAGAATGATTACAAAAAATATTTATTATGTGAATTATATATGCACAACATATTTTTGGAAGAGAAAAGGGATGAGAACCCCAGTCCTTTCATCTGTGATGTGCAATTTCATGTATTCATCTCTTTTGCAAGAAATCAGATAAAATGGTCCAAAGCTCATAATATATTCCAACGGAGAGAAAATGGACTTGACCTTTGGTTTAGGGGAGAGCTGAAAAGCCCTCTACGCATGCTTATTAAACACAAGAATCTTATGGAACAACTTTCCACTGTTACTACCGTAGCGCCTATCCATAATGATGTTCTATAGACTGGACAGGAGTATTTTGAAGAAATTAAAGTGGAGGCCCTACAAGCTGCTAAGAAGAGGTGGAAGATGTCCACTAATGAAGTTAAAAACATGGAACGTTTTCGTTGCATGAAATTCTAAGCAGTAGTAAGAAGAATGTGGGATGATTCTCATTTGGTCCTGGCATAAGGACCCAGTTGGCTTGGATGCAGTTATAAATGTCCTATAATTAGGTATCCTTCGGGTGATTACAAGGCTAAGTGTGAGCTATTAGAAGCAATTAAGTCCAAATCATTCTAAGAAATTAAAAGTAGGAACGGATTCAGACACTATGGCGAGCATCCTTAACTAGCCTACTCTGTAACCCTACTGCATGTCAACCATCTCTTTGCATGAGGTCATGCAAAAAGGTAAGCTGGTTGTGTGAGGTATTCACTAAGGAATTAGATGATGTGTTCAAATTGTGAATCATCTTCCTAAAGAAGCACTACGGTTGATAGTAGAGGATGAAATAGCTAAATATAGTCAGAAATCCCAAGTGTACTCTAGATATGTCAAAAGAGATGCAAAGACCAATGGTTTCTTGAGTGCATCATGATTTATATAATCATTGAGCTTGGTCATCCTAGATAAAAGGTACATCTTTCTTTAGGAGATGCGTGAACCCTTTCATGATTTCATAAATGAAGCAGTGTAAGAAAATAATTTCCCTTGCAATATTTATAGCTAGCTAAGCATACGAGGTAGAGGTAATTGAATGATCTCATCTACCTTAAATGGGTTGACAAGAATTCTGTGTTTTGAGACAAAAACTCCTAGGAGGCACCTAGAGATGACCCAAAAAAATGAACTTATGTGGATTGAGATTGAGTTTTTAATAATGGCATCATGTGAAGATGGTTCATAAGTTCGTTAGGTGATCTTATAATGTCTTAGATCAAGTTGTGTTGTCATCAAGGTATCCTTCCATGATGTGGTTGATGTCATGAAAAGCATAAAACATGGCTTGTTGGAAGGTGACCCCAAAATTTTTTAGGAAAAAAGGAAACTTCTTCTAGGAAAATGTCCCCAAGGGAAGATGAAGGTTGCCTTAGGTTAATCTATAGGTTTTATCTGAATTTTATTGTAGCTAGAGAAACCATCCATGAAAGAGAAGATTATATTGATGGTGCATTCGTAAATGATTTGATCAATGAATGAATTAAGAAAATTTTCCTTAGGACATGCATTGTTAAGATCCATATAATCAGTACAAACTCTAATGGTTCCTTGTTTCTTAATCGTCGAAGTGATTTCAGAAACCCATTATAGAAAAGTTACTAAGTAGATAAATTTAGCGTGAAGAATATTTTAATTATTTACTTTGATGGCAATGTCTTTCTTTAGGTGAACTAGGAATAGTTTCTACCGAACATGTTTTCCACCATCTTATATATTAATCTCATGTTCAAATTGATCAATTCTCAGAATTTACTCATAAGACTAAGAAAATATGTCTTAGAATTATTTAAATAGAGAAGAGAATGAAACAATCTCTTCAAGAGAGAAATATGCACATATCATGATATGTTCCACTCTACCAAGTTTGGATTATACATTTACAGGTATAGTCTGTAAATTGTTTTATAGATTTCCATTGGAAAATATCTCATGTGGGAGATAGGGAAACTATGTCATCTCGTCAAGTGTGAGAAACCATGTGGGCAGAGTGAATGCCTTGGAACATAGGTTGGGGAGAATGAATGAGAAATTGTGGAGGCCCATCCAAGGTAGATCCATTGTATCAATATGTTCAATAATGTATTCAGCTAATGGAAAAATATTTTCCAATGTGTCAAAGGGAGAAGAGAGGGCACAATGGGAGTTAGATACTGATTAGGATCAACGTCATGATGAATTTCATCGATGGACTATAAAGAAGCCAAATATGAAGTTTCATAATCCATATAAAATAGAGATAGATGCATTAAAGTACCATATGAATCATTTTCCAAAGTTGAGGGCAACACCCAATGATCATGTGATCTATGGGATCCACTAGTGCTATGTGAAATCATATTGACTGAATCCATGGTTTTGTATGGGTTAGGTTGATCCGAACTTAAACAAGATTTCAATAGAATATAGATATAACCTTAAATACAGAGATGCAACATAAATGACACTTCATTTCATTAATATCAAAGAACTGAAACATGCTTACACACAGAATGGAAATAAACTATCTCGGGCAATGGTATCTTATCTCTGAGAGGAGATGTGGTGCCTACATCCCTCTGAGCTATGTTAAAATGAGGCTCAAGGGTATTTTTATTATTGAACAACAAGGTAAAACCATAAACAACCAAAACCCTAACCCTAGGAGATGGAACAACTAGAGTTTGTGGGCCATGTTGGGTTTAGTTTGGCATCGAACTTCCTTGATCCATAACTTGGTTATATTATCTCTGTTTGGCGCATACGATACCTCTTTGGAAATATATCTTTGAATAATATAATATTTTCAACATGCTCCTACCTACAACTATGGGCCTCCTGCTGACCTCAAAAAGTGTTGTTTAGGGGATCAAAATTGCTCTAGAAGTTGATGACCTAAAAAATTGTTAAAAATAGTATATGATGCTATAAACAAGGAAAATAATGAATTTTATTGGGGTCTAGGTGGAATAGGAAGGTCGCCACCAATATCCACCTAGATCACTACTCCCTCCTTAGGAAGTAATGGTCCTCATTTCTTACAGAACCTCCATGAGGTGAGGAAATTTCTGTTGAAGCTAGTCCCTGGTGAACCACTTGCCCTGGTGAAGGAGTTTTCTTGATTTGACAACTTGATATACATAGATTCTCTATTATCTAGTGTTCTTGATCTACATTTCCATTATTCAGTCATTTGTGGCTTGTTCCATGCAGATTTGGTTTAGCTCTGTTGGTGTGAGTGGTTCTGCAATGTCGCATGTGTCTAGTAATGGTGGAAAGTATGGTCGAAGGAAGTTCACATTGAACATTGGGTGCAGGCCAAGGAACAGTGGACTATTAAGCTCAAAGTCATTATCCCCTACAACCTTCTTGATGTTCTATGACCCATATCAAAGCATGAAAATCATGCAGTGGTTCCCAACGAGGTTCTCCTTATGAAAATGTAACCAAAATTTGTTACCCACCTGGAAATTGTGTGGCACCTGATGTTGATCATGTCACTGATTTTACTTAGAATTGCCTCTGTACAAAATTTCATGGAATGCTGGAGGATGTTTTGAATATGCTCAATGAATTTGTTAGCCTTGTGAGATTCGAACTAGACATAAACTGAATATTCCTTAGCTGCAAATGGTATGCCCACGTCAATGGGACATAGTGGTGGAATCCCAAACCCAACTGAAAGGGGTTGTGGCCAGTTGACCTATGGAGAGCTCTATTATAGTTGTGCTAGACATAGGGGATGGTGGATGGTGTCATCCCATTTGCATGGATTCTTCGAGTTGTACATGTGAAAAATGTGTACGATCATCATATTGACAACCATTGTTTGGACATTAATTTCGGGGTGGAAAGTTTTGGACTTAGTGAGCTTGGTATCCAGCATCGATAGAAGACTTGACCAAAATGTACTTAGGAACATGTTGTCCCAATATGAGATAATGGACTATGGGATCCCCAAGTGTACCCATACTCATTCAAAGGTGATCTTAGCAGTGGCTCCTACTGTGATACCCTTCTTGAAGGCCGCCAAAATGGCCATCTTAGAGAATCTGTTGACAACCATGAAAATACAATCATTTGCATGCTTAGTATAAATAAGGCTCAACATATAATCCTTGGAGATGGATTCCCAAGGTCGACTAGGAGTAGGTAGAGGAGTATATAGGCCTTTCTTCTTGATGGTTGGTTTGGAAATAGTGTAGGCAGTGTAGGATATGATGTACTTCCCAACATTATGTCGAAGGTTCGACCAATAAAAATATTGAATCTGCAACACTACTCTGAAATGTCTACTGACCCGACTGTAGTACGCCTCCCAAATAATATTGGCATGCTTTCTTGAAGGAACAAAAATGTTTCCTAGGTGGCATAACAATGTATCCTAGAGGTGAAAATTTGGAACTTGCTTGCCTTTCAGGAGTTTCTGGTATGTGTTGTTGAATTTTGGATCGCTCTTGTAAAGATGCGGCCACCCCAAAGTCTTGTTCCCACAAGAGTTTAGCAGAATTCTCAGCACCATGACTGCCATTTAGCTGAGGCAGTCTTCAACATTTTTGGTGTTTTCCTTCTTGTACTTAATGTTCAAATGGAATTGTTGCAGGTATGTGGACCATTTGTGATGGTGATCGTTCTACAACTTCTCTTATGTGTGTATGAACTATAGGGGCCAATGGTCTATGTGGATGACCATTTCCTTCCCTAGAATGTAATTCTTCGATGACCAACAGGCTTGCACAATGGAATGAATTTCTTTTTCATAGGTGGAATAATTTTAGATTGTTTCTGAAAGTGTGTCCCTGTGATATTCCACTGGATGCCCCTATTGAGTAATAACTTCACCAATAGCATATTCAGAGGCATCTGTCTCAATCTCAAGTGGTTGTTGTAGGTCTGGTAATGTGAGCACTGGTGTAGAGTAGAGGAAATATTTTGACTCAGAAAATGCCTTATGTTGGGGTTCATACCAAAAGAATTTTTTTTTCACTATGCCCTTGGTGACATGACTTAAATTCCAAGTGATATGAGAGAACCCCAACATGATCCTACGGTAGAAATTGGAAATTCCCATAAAGTTGTAGAGTTATTTTATATTGGTTAGGGTTCTCCAATCCTGAATGAATTGTATCTTGGTTGGGTCCACATGCACACCCTGCTCATCAATGATGAACCCCATCTATTGAACCTGGGCCATACCAAAAGTTCATTTCTCCAATTTGGTGCACAACTTGTGTTGTCGTAGGGTTTGGAGGACTTGTCAAATATGGTAGAGGTGTTTTTCCTGACTCTGGTTGAAGATCAAGCTTTTTTCCAAATACACCACAATGAATAAGTTGGTGAAGGGTCATAGGTGTCATCCATCAGCCTCATGATAGTTTTGGGGGAACTCATCAACCAAAAAGGCATGACTGGCCATTCGAAAAGGCCCTTGTTGGATTTGAAGGAAGTATTCCACACATCGAAGGGTTCGATTAGTACCTGGTGGTAATTGGAATTCAAGTCAATCTTGTTGAAATATTTGGCCCCCTTCAGCTGGTCCATAAGGTCATCAATATGTGGGATTGGATACCTATTCTAGACAATGATCTTTTTTAGTGCCCGATAGTTGATACAGAGTCTCCATGTCTCGTCCTTATTTTGTACCAACATGAGCGGTCTCCCATAGGGTGATGGACTTGGCCTGATGTTTCCTTTCTGCAACAGATCGTAAATTTTCCTCTTGATTTCATCGTTCTTTAGAAAATATCATCAATATATCATTCCATTGGGTGGTGGTGCACCCAAGGTCATACTGATGGAGTGCTTGACCTGACAGTGTAGAGGTACCCTTGTGGGTGAGGTGAAGATGTCCCTGTACTCCTCTACGACCTTGTCCATCTACTGTTGCTGTGTAGAGGAACCCTATCTGGACGCCATGGAAAAAATATTATTATTTCCTTGAGGGTGAATCATAAGGGAAAAAAATTCTCGGTCTAGGAAATGATCTTACTTCATTGCTTAGCAGTGATCAAGGAGATGGTGGTAGGCGGTGCTACCTCTGGTATCTTGTAAAACTTATTGTCCAAAGATATAATAACAGTGCAAGGCTTAGACTCATAGAAAACATGTCGCTTCCACAAGTATGGTTGCCTTAATAATACATCACAAGCTTCAAGAGGACCAGCATCACACAGTACCTCATTTGTGAAGGGATTTATGTTGTAGGGAAGGCGACACTGCCGGCTGATGCCAAGATATCTTCCTTGGTGAAGCCACCCGATGGTGTATGATTGCGTATGTGTTATGGCTGGTAGGCCCAACTACTTCATGACCTCTACTCAAATAAGGTTCTTTTGGCTCCTGATGTCGACAATGAACTATAGAAGATAACCCTTCACCAACACTTGTGATTGGAAGAGGCACTCCCCCTCCATTGGATCTTCAGGCTCATCCTTTTGGATATTAGTGGTGGCCATGACCGCACCGGGCTCCACGTGATCCAAACTTATGCAAGTACACAATAAAGTACAGAAATACACTTAAATGCAGAGATGTAGCAAAAATAATACTTCATTTCATTAATATCACATAACTGAAATATGCTTATAGACATAATGGAAGTAAACTAGCTAGGGAGATGGTAGCTTATCTCTAAGAAGCGATGTGGCACCTACAGGGCTCTGAATTGTGTTACAATGAGGCTCAAAGGCCTATTTATTTTTTAGAAACAATGGAAAACCCTAAAAATCCAAAAACCTAACCCTAGGAGATGAAACACCAAATTATGGGCCCTGTTGGGGTAAATTGGTACATCAATCTCTCGAGGATGGAACGTTGGCATACGATCTTCATTTGATGCACATGATACATCCTTAGAAATATCTATCCAAGTAATAAAAATACTGACAACAAATTTTAAGTCATATACTATTCACTGGCGAATGTGATTCTCCAAAAGAAACTTCGTTCAGGGCCTCAAAACGGCCCCGAAAGTTTAGGACCCAAGAAACTTCCAAAAATAGTAAATTCTGCTACAATTAAGGAAACTGAAAAACTGAAAGAAATAATGGTGGAGGCTCACATGGAAAAGGTAGGTGGCCACCATTGTCCACCTAGATAATTCCTCCCCCCTTAGGAAGCAATGGTCCCCATTGTGTTGAGTTCCTCCATGAGATGAGGAAACTTTTGGAGAACTTGGTCCTTGGTGAGCCACTTGCCTTTATGAGCCACTTGTCTTGGTGAAGGAGTTGGCCTGCTTTGAAAAATTGATATATTTTGATCCTCTGTTGGTGAGTGTCATTGATATGTCTGTCCATGATACGATCTATTGTGGCTTATTCTGTGCAGTCTGGGTTTAACTCTATTGGTGTGAGTTTTTCTGCCATGTCAAATTTGTCCAGTAGAGATGGAAAGTAGGGTCGTAGGTGGTCCACATTGAAAAATGGGTGCAGACCAAGGAATAGTGGAATAATGAGCTCATACGAATTATCCCCTACAAACTTGGTGACAGTTTATGGCCCATATCGGAGCGAGTGAAGCTTGTGGTGGGGTCCAGTGAGGCGCTCCTTCTGCAAATGTAGCCACACTTTGTTTCCCACCTAGAAGTTGTGTGGCACCCGATGTTGATCATTTCGCTACTTGTACTTAGCATGGGATCTATCTAATATGTCATGAACCTATTTGAGGATGTGTTGAATGCGGTTAATGAAGTTGTTCGCCTTGTCAGCTTCAGACTAGACTTGAGCTGAATCGGCTTGAGTAGCTGCAAATGTCATGGCTATGTCAATGGGACATAGTGGCTAGAATCCCAAGCCCACCTAAAACGGGATGTGGCTAGTTGAGTTGTGGAGAGCCCGATTATAGATGTGTTGTACATAGGGGAGGCTCTCATCCCATGTGCATGTATGCTTTGAGTTGTACGTGTGGATGATCAGAAACTGAATTAGGGGCAAAAATTTGCTAAATAATGAAATTTCTCAGAATCGATTGAAACCAGATCGACCACACAGTTCTCATCACCCTGAATCTAGTGCACTTCATTTCATCAGAAATTGACTCAGTGTGTGAAAGTTAGAGCCTATTGTCTGCTTTGCCAAAGAGGCAAAATTTCAAAAAAAGGTCAAACAGGGTCAAAGGGGTCAATTTTTTGGTCAAAAATTGGTTTTCCTCTAGCCAATGATGTGTTGACACTTGTCATATTGTGTTTGGCCTGAATTTTTGGGCTAGATGTCAAATTTTTATTGGTTTGGGTTAGACCAATGAGGTCACGACATGTGGAAGGCACAGAGGCCACCACATGCCCCCTCCCAAAGGTTGAAATGGGACCTAGGGAAAAATAATATTATATATATCATATGGAAAAATTATATTTCGGAGGATGGGCAAAGGTTGGGCTCGACCCCATGACCTCCCCCACACAAACACAATTCTTTACCATTCTGCCTTACCAATATTCCTTACAATACATGGACTTGGCTTATATTTGAAATCAAATGTAATGCATGGTAGGGGAAGGCCAGGGCCAGCCCCCGCCCATATAACCTTATGCGATGACCGTGGTGGAGACTCGAAACTAAATGCGCCATTAGCACGCTAAATACGAGTTAATTAACTCATAACTTAGATTAATGTGATTTTATCCATGCAGTTAGTTTGGCGGAGTCCACCAAAGTCGGCATGATCTCCAGTTTTGTCGGAGTTAACTGGAGTTACTCCAATTTTGGAGGGGTTTCCTAGGCCAAAATTGAGGGAACCATAACTTGAGAAATATTCGACCAATTTTGGCTCAAGAAGAGCCTATCCTAGCAGATTTGGATGCTCTGAGCATGTTGGAGTAGGTTCCAGGAGCTGTAGAGGATTACAAACAACAATTTTTCCTTTTCAGCTCATATATAGGCCTAAGATAAGGTACTGAAAGAGGCATAAAGTTTTCCGAGGGAGTCAGAATTTGACTCAGTCAAAACCAAAATAGGGGTTTTATGGGTGTCCTAGAGCCATTAGAGTAGTGTTGAGAGCCATCAAAGCTCAGGAACTGACTGTATTCATATTTTTTTATCAGTTAATCAAATAGGGCTAATCCATTGTAGCTAGTCCAAGGAGATGTATTCCAGGAGGGGTGAACTCCTTCATCACAGTTGTGTAATGTTCTTGTTGTGTATTATTTCTCTGCAATTTAATTTTTGTATATTATGTTTTTTAGAATCTAATTTACCTCATGAATTTCTCATAAAAGACACACAAATTTGACACATAAACCTTCTCATTAAATTTTTATTTGATACAATCCTTTAACAGTTTTCTTTTATACTGATGAGGAAGCTAGCACAACAAAACTTGTTTGTCCATATTCAGATCAAGTTGGTATCAAAGCATAGTTTAGCTCATTTTAGCCCAAGTTTATCTCAGGGTTTGCCAAGGTTAGCTAGAAGATTAGCTATTGGTTTTATACTTGTGCACGGAGAATTTAACTGTGTGCAAGTTTATGTGTGTAAGATGAAGAGAGGAGAAGGTCAAGATTGAGGACCCATATCTCAAATCACAACAAAAAAAAAAATTATGCATTACACGTGTGATGGAAACTTCATCAAGTGATGTTTCTAATCAATCTTCCTTAGCAAGACTCTTTGATGAAGAGTTGTTGCAGAAGATATTCATCATAAGAGATATGGTGCTATAGATGTTTGAATATAGGAATGAGAGCACTATACTTCAATAGTATTTGATGGCCATGACGGAGGAGGAGCAAGAGCTTCTTGAAAAGATGCATGAGATGGAGAGTCAACTCCATATTGCAAAGGAAACCCTAGCCAAGTATGTGCATGAAAATGAGGTATGCAAATAAATTTTATCTTCAATTTCCTATCAATATGAATGTTTTTTTGTTTTTAAAAGATACACTAGAGGAATAGGGTCCAAATTGTTAAAATAAATGGGCTATAAAGGTAAATGGTTAGGCAAACATGCACAAGGAATTATAAACCCTATTGTTGTTGAGGGAAGGTCTAGGTACATGGGTCTAGGTTTTGGTGAGCAAGAAGATGGAGAATGCTCCAAAGCCAAGGAGACACATGAAGGTGTTCCAAGAAAGACTTTAATTACATGTTCATTACCTCAATATTGTGAAGTTTGTGTTGATGAGGAATGCAAAGGTTTTACACCCACTTTGAAAGAATATGATCATAAGCATGCAACTAATGGAAATAGAAAACAAGAGTATGTTGAAAGCTCGAAATCCATTAAAGCTATTGTTGGAATTCTAAAGAGAGCAACTACCTCATCAAATTCACCTCCTCAAGAAGGCAAAAAAGGTGAATGTGCAACGTATAAATCTGCCTTTAATCAAGTTTATTTTAATTATGATAAACATGGAAAATCCTCACATAAGATTTGGAGAAAACTTAGATGTTTCTTTTGTGGTTTTAATAACCATGTTGTTTCAAGGTGTTGGAAGAAGATAACCATACGCAAGAAACTTTCAAAACAAAGGAGACATAAAACCAAAGTTCCAATGGAAAATGAAAACCATGTTGAAAAGAAGATGCAATTATTTTGCACTCATTTCCATAAGCAGGGTAATCTTGTAGATAAGTGTTGGACTTTGTATCCAACAAGCCATCCATGACATTTAAAGAAGGTGTAGAGAGATTTTGATAATAATGGAAAAGAGGATTCCATAATTGATGTGGGTCAGGATGATACACATGATGAAGTGCAGCTGAAATAATCGCCATTGAAGTGGTTTGGAAAGAGATGGTTAGATATCTTAACCAAGTAAGGCCTTACATTTCTTTTGATATTGATGTAAACCTTGTCTTATTGATGCATTTTCTTGTTATCTGAATGCATTTGTTTTTTTCTCTTGAAAAGTATGTTGCATATTGCACGAAGCAAGATGTTGGAAAAGTAGAGTTATGTTGACTCACTTAGATGCAGCAAAGATGGAAATTTGTAGTTTCAATTTGCATGTGAATGCATTTCTTTTTCTCTATAATGCATGTTGCATGTTTACGCCAGGAAGGTGTTTGAAAGTGGAGTATGTTGACTCACTTTGTTGCAGCAAATTTGGTCATTTCAATGCTTTAAGTACTCATACATACCAATGGGATTCTTTTACTTGTGATTGTACTTGTGAGAGAGTTGAGAATTGTATGCATGCATGGGAGTTTGTGTGTGTGAACAGTGTAATTTTGTATAGTTTCATTGTGCTTGAACATGCATGAGTGATCGCCTTGTGTTGGTTGATTACTTTGTTTATCATGTATGTCTGTCAACTTGATAATGTTGATCATTTTCACATGCATGAGTGTCGACTTGTGTTGGTCAATTGTGTGTTATATGTATTTCACATCGACTTGGAAGATTTGATTTTGTCTCCAAGGATGAAAGGGAGATGTTGACGGAATTGTTTCATGAGATGTGAAATTATTGTTGTTTTGGGAAAATAATCTTCAAGTTGTTGTACTTTCTTTTGTTTGACTTAAGAGTCAATAGTTTGAAGACACATGTTTTGTCGACTTGTGTTTGGTCGATGGGTTTGTACACCAAGATGTAAGAAAGCATGGTGATGTTCACAGGATGTGACATTTGTTGCTTTGAAGGAGAAAAAGTAAGAAGTCGTTAAGTTGTGTTTCTTGCATGATGTGTTTTTCAAGTTAAGGGTTTTTCTTGTGACAAGATGTCTCAGGATTTTGGAAGGTCCACTCTTGAGCGAGAGGCTCATGATTATCCTTCATTCTCAAATCATGGCATGAGCAGCATGTCAATACTGGAGAATGATGGAATCAAGAAGCGGAAAGAGGGACAAGATGATAAAATATTGTAGCAAAAACAACAGCCCTTTTGTAGACCATAAGATGCATGATGCCTAGAAGTGAAAGAGATGGTGAATGCATTCTTCCAGATGTGGAATTTGGAACCATGGAGGTAAAAATAATGGTTATTTATTTTCTTGTGATTACTGATATTGGAAGTCATTTATGTAGTTCACTCAGATGGGATTAACTTGGAAAAGTGGTTTCCAAGGAGAATCTTACATCAAATACATGTGTGTGCAAAGGAGGAACATCATTCTCAGTGGGAAGGCCATCAGTCATCTTTCCAAGCACCGAGAGATCACTTTGGTATAGCAAGGTGTTTAATCAGTCAGCAAGCAGCGAACAATTTTTGGACTGGGTCAACAACGAAAGGAGGACATTGGTTGAAGTGCCAAGACATTTTCAAAGCAAGGCATGTCAGTGAACCAAAGTGGTTGGCATGAAGATTTTTTTCCAAGTAGAATCAAGTTGATAGAACTTGGAAAGGTGAAGAGGATTAAACTCTCATCAGATAACCAAATTTTGTGGGTCCAAAATCCTTTCAGTGTGAAGGAGTGATCATAAACTAAATTGGGGAAAAAAATTTCTAAAACAACCACGAAGTGCTCATCACCTTGAATCTGGCACACTTTTTTTCATTGAAAAATGACTCTGTATGTGAAAGTTAGAGCCTATTTTCCACTTTTCCAAATAGGCGAATTAAAAAAAAACAAGTCAAATAGGGTCAAAGGGGTCAATTTTTTGGTCAAAATTTGGTTTTCCTCCAACCAATGGTGTGCTGACACTTGTCAGCCTGTGTTTGGCCCAAATTTCTGGGCTACATGTCATTTTTTTGTTGGTTTGGGTCGGAACAATGAGGTCACGACACGTGGCAAGCCTGGAGGCTCCCATGTGCCCCCTCCCAAAGGTCGAAATGGGACCTAGGTCAAAATCATATTATATATATCATGTGGAAAAATTATATTTCATAGGACGGGTAGAGGTCGGGCTCGACCCTGCGACCTCCCCCACACAAAAACAAGGCTTTACCGTTCCGCCTTACCAATAGTCCTTACAATACATGGACTTTGGTTTATATTTGAAATCGAATGTAATGCCTGGCAGGGGTAACGCCAAGGCCAGCCTCGGCCCATATAACCTTATGCGATGACCATGGTGGAGGCTCCAAAATAAATGCGCCATTAGCGCGCTAAACCCCGGTTAGTTAACCCACAACCCATATTAATGCAATTTTATCCATGTAATTATTTTGGTAGAGTCCGCCAAATTCGGCACGATCTCCAGTTTTGGAGGGGTTTCCTAGGCAAAAATTGAGGGAACCATAACTTGAGAAAAATTCGACCAATTTTGGCTCAGGAAGAGTCTATCCTAGCAGATTTGGATTCTCTGAGCATGTTGGAGTAGTTTCTAGCTATAGAGGATTGTAAACAACACTTTTTCCATTTTGAGCTCATACAAAGGCCCAAGCCAATGTACTAAAAGAGGCATAAATGTTTCCCAAAGAGTCAGATATTGACTCAGGAAGAACCAAAAAAGGGGTATTGGGGGTGCCCCGGAGCCATTGGAGTAGGTTTGAGAGCCATCAGAGCTCAGGAATTGAATTTATTCATAATTTTCATCAGCTAATCAAAGAGGACCAAGCCATTGAAGTTGGTCCAAGGAGATGTAGTCGAGGAGGGGTGAACTCCTTCATCACTACTATGTAATGTGCTTGCTGTGTATTATTTATCTGCAATTTACTTGTTTTATATGTGTTTTTAAAGATAATTTACCTCATGAATTTCTCATAAAAGACACACAAATTTGACACATAAACCCTCTCATAAACATGCTATTTGACACCGTCCTTAAACACTTTTATTTTATACTTATGAGGAAGCTAGCACAGTAAAACTAGTTTGTCCATATTCAGATCAGTGTAGAATGTGTACGATCATCCTGCTGACGACCTCTTTCTGGCCATCAGTTTGGGGATGGAAATTTGTGGACTTGGTGAGCTTGGTGTCTAGTACTGACCAAAGGATGGACCAAAATATACTGAGGAGCCAGATGTCTTGATCTAAGATAATTGACTGTGGGATCCCAAATTGTACCCAAACTTGTTCAAAGAATATTTTAGCAGTGGCTTCTACTGTGATATTATTATTGCAGGATGCCATAATGGCCATCTTTTAGAATATTTCGACGACCATGAAAACAAAGTCATTTCCATGCTTAGTAGAGGGAGGGATCGATATGTAATCCATGGAGATTGATTCCTAAGGTTGACAAGGGGTAGGAAATAGAATATAGAGGCCTTGCTTCTTGATGGTCGGATTGGAAATGGCACATGCAGTGCGGGATCTGATTTACTTATTGACATCCTATCGAAGGTTCAGAAAATAGAAATACATCTACATTAATGCCATTATTTTCTCAACCCTGAAATGCCTAGTGACTTGACTGCAGTGCGCTTCCCAAATCATCTTGTCACACTTGCTTGAAGGAGAAAAAAATTGTCCCAAGTGACATAACAGTGCATCTTGGAGGTGAAAATTTGGAACATGCTTACCCTCCAAGAGCTTCTTCTATGTGGCCAAATTCTAGATTGCTCTAGTCGCCATTCAAAAGTCTCGTGCCCACAATAGTTGAGCATAGTGGTTAGCGCCAAGATCGGTGATTGACTGAGGCAGTATGCAACATTATTGGTACTGCACTTCTCGTACTTGATGTTCAAATGAAACTATTGCAGATATGTGGACCACTTCTAATGGCGATAATTCTACAAATTCCCTTATGTATGTATGAACTACAGTGGTCGGTGGTCTATGTGGATGATCGTTTCCTTGCCCAAAATGTGATGCTGCCATTGTCGGTAAGCCTACACAATGGAATACATCTCTTTTTCATAAGTTGGATAATTCTGGACTGTGTCGGAAAATGTATCACTGTGATATTCCACTGGATTCCTCTATTGAGTAAGAATTGCCCCATTAGCATTGTCAGAGGCATCTGTCTCGATCTCAAATGGTTGTTGCAAGTCTACTACTGTGAGCACTGGGGAAAAGCAGAGGTAATGTTTCAACTCTATGAATTCCTTCTATTTATATTTAGACCAAAATAATTTTTCTTTTGCTCCTCCCTTGGTGACTTCACTCAAGGGCCAAGTGATATGAGAGAATCCAAAAACGAACCTACGATAGAAATTAGCAAGACCCAGAAAGTTTCAGAGCTTTGTTAGAGTGGTTGGGGCTGGCCAATCCTGAATGACATGGATCTTAGCCAAATCCACATGCACCCCTTGGGCTCATCAATAATGTACCCGAGATACTAAACCTGGGTCATGCCAAAAGTTCACTTCTCCAAATTGGCACACAACTTGTGTTGCCACAATGTTTGGAGGACCTGTAGGATGTGGTGGAGGTTCTCTTCCCAAGTTTGGCTGAAGATCAAGATGTCATCCAAGTACACTACTACAAATGAGATGGTGAATGGACACAATATGTCATCCATTAGCCTCATGAAGGTTGCGGTAGAATTTTTCAACCTGAAAGGCATGAGCAACCATTCAAAAAGGCCCTCCTTGGCTATGAAGGAAATATTCCACACATCAGAGGGTTCGATTGGTACCTCATGATACCTGAAATTCAATTCGATATTGCTGAAATATTTTCCCCCCTTGAGTTGGTCCAGAAGGTTATCAATCTATGGGATCAGGTACCTATGTCGGATAGCGATCTTTTTCAGTGTTTGATAGTCAATATAGAGTCTCCAAGTCCCATCCTTCTTCTGCACCAAGACGATCGGGCTCCCACAGGGAGATGAACTCGTCTTGATGTGGCCTTTATGTAGCAGCTCCTGAATCTACCTATTGATTTCATCGTTTTTAAAACATAGCAATGATATATTGATCAATTGGGAAATGACACACATGGGGTCAGATCGATGGGGTGCTTGACTTGAGAGTGCAGAGGCACCCCTACGAGTGAGGTGAATATGTCCTCGGACTCCTCCAAGAACTTCTCCATTTGTTGTTTTCATGTGGAGGAGCCTTGTTTGGAGGTTGTGGCCACAAACTTCTTCTTTCCCTGAGGGTGGATCATCAAGAAAAAAAATTTCCCGGTTTTAGAAATGAGCTTACTGCATTGTTTTGCAGTAACCAAAGAGATGGCGGTATGCAGTGCTACCTCTGCATCCTGTACAACTTATTGCCCAAATTAACAATAACACTGCAAGACCGAGACTCATACATAGCATGTCACTTCCACAAGTATGACTGGCCTAATAATACATCAAAAACATCCAGAGGGGAAATGTCACATAATACCTCATCTATGAATGGATTG
Source organism: Pinus albicaulis (assembly GCA_034641835.2). Lineage (NCBI taxonomy): Eukaryota > Viridiplantae > Streptophyta > Pinopsida > Pinales > Pinaceae > Pinus > Pinus albicaulis. Next base: position 27,910,521 of record CM076577.1, read on the forward strand.
ATGCTATAGGGAAGGTGGAATTTCTAGATGACAAGGAGATCTCATCCTTGGTGAAGCCACCTGATGGTGTACGGTTGTGGGTGTGTTTTGGTTGGCAAGCCTAGCCGCTTCACGACCTCTACTGAAATGAGGTTCTTTTGGCTCTCGCTATCGACAATGAACTACAACAGGGAACCATTTACCCACATCTGGGAATGGAAGAGGAACTCCCCCTCCTCTAGATATTCTGGTTCCTCCTTATGGATTGTCGAGGTGGCAATAGTGGTAGTGGGCTCCGCATCGATAACCTGCTTCTCTTTTTCATTCCCCTTGTCAAGTTCTAATTCATATTCAGAGCATGCATATGATTCAGAAGTATTCAACTCAGTCACCAGTGACTCCTTGGCCCTACACTCACTTGTGTTGTGAGTGGAGCTATTATGGAACTCACATCACTTTCCTATGTCCTTCTTTGGCTTTGTAGTGTTGTTCTCTACTTGTAGCTTTGGTGTGTTATCCTGGGCCGCCCCACCTTGGCTTTGTCCTTTGTTTTTCTGTTTGGGGGCACCTTTCCCTTGCTTTTGATTCACAAATCCAAAGTCTCGCTTCTTCTATTTGAATTTCTGGTCAATCTTGGTAGCATACCGATATGCTGCAGCAAGTGAGGAGATGTCAAGGAACTCCATTTCCTCTTAAATTTATATGTGCAGAAAAATGCGGTACTTCAGCACCAATGTTTTCTCTAAATCTTTGATACCCAATTTTGTGTGCATGGTATGGAACAGATTCGTCATCTCATGCACATCTTGATACCTTTTCTACCACAACATAGGCCATTGTATGTGTTGCGAAACCAGCTCCAAAAATAGAATAAAATAGATATCAACGCCTTAGAAATAAGCCACTTCGAGGGGGAAACCTCCAATACATTACATGAATGAACAATTCTTGGATGATACAAATTAAAAAACCTCCTTTCTGTATATAGGAGTCCATGGGGCTACAATGTAATCCTAGTGGGGGCACAATGTAATCCTAGCTGACCTAAAAATAATAATTTAAGGGCACAATAATAACAATATGGGGGTTATAGTGGTACAATGATAACAATAAGGTGTTTACACTAACAACAATAAGGGAATATACTAGTAATATAGGGACCTAACATTCCCCTCTCCTTCAAAAATGTGTTTTCCTCAATGCTTGAGCAGCTCTAGGTGCTTCTGTATAAAATTCTCATCCTCCCATGTAGAATCTTCAGTGGGTAGGTTCTTCCACTTGATGAGATACTTTGAAATTGGTCGATTCCGTAGCTGTCGAGTTCTTGTTTTCATGACCGTTTCAGGTTCCAATATGATTTTTCCTTCCTCATCAAGTTCTGGAAATATTGTTTGAACTGGAATATTTTCACCTATAACCTTCTTTAAGCATGAAACATGGAAAACCGGATGCACTCATGAAGAAGCAGGAAGCTCCAATTTGTATGCCATAGTACCAATCTTTTGCAACACCTTGTAAGGACCATAGTACTTTGGTGATAATTTATTATCCTTCTTAGCTTGCTTGAGGGAAATTTGTTTGTATGGTTGTAGCCGTAAAAATACCTAATCTCCTACATCAAAACTTCTCTCGCTGCGATGTTGATCTGCCTGTTGTTTCATTCGATTTTGTGCCAAATTCAGGTTATCCTTTAAGAGTTGGAGAACTTCTTGCTGATGCTCGATGTGATCTTCCACTGCTTGAACCTTCGAATTTTTTCTTAAAGATGATGTGATGGATGGTGGATGATATCCATAAAGTGCCATAAATGGGGTCATTTTTGCTGCAGTATGGAAGGAAGTGTTATACCACCATTCAGCTAGAGGTAACCACTTGACCCATTATGTTTGTTTATCATATACAAAACAATGAAGATATCCTTCTAAACATTTATTTACTATCTCAGTTTGACCATCGGATTGAGGATGATAAGATGAGCTATGAGCTAATTGAGTACCCAAACAAGAAAATAACTCCGTCCAAAAATTTTCAATAAAAATGGGATCTCTGTCGCTCACAATAACCCTTGGGCTTCCATGTAGCTTTTGAATTCTGTCCATAAATGTAGTAGCAACTGTACTTGCTTTAAATGGATGAGATAACGCACAAAAGTGTGCATACTTGGTAAGTCTATCAACTACCACCATGATGACACTCTTTCCTTCAGACTTAGGTAAACCTGTGATAAAATCCATTGAAATCTCCTCCCAACGTTGACTTGAAATGGATAAAGGTTGTAGAAGTCCCGGGGTCTTAATTGTTTCCACTTTATTCTGCTGGCAAACCAAACATTCCGCCACAAACTTTTGAATATCAGATTTAAGGCCATCCCAAAAAAATTCTTTCTTCACCCTGTGGTAAGTTTTTAAAAATCCTGAGTGTCCTCCTAAAGGAGAAGTGTGCACTTCCAGAAGAATCTTTTGTTTTAGTTGGGAATTCTTACAAAGATATAAGCGATCTTTGTACCATAAGGAATCATTTTTCCAACTAAATGTATCAGATGTACTAGGATCTTGCCGCAACTTTTGAATGAGTGTCCATACTTCTTTTTCCTTCTTCCATTCATCTCTTGCTTCAGTTATCCAATCTGGTTGGATAATAGAAATGGCACAAAGCAATGCTTCCACCTCTTCATTCTTTCTTGAGAGTGCATCTGCAACAACATTTAGCTTTCCTTTTTTGTATATTATTTCAAAGTCATAACCCAACATCTTTGTGACCCATTTTTGCTACTCTTCTGAAGATAGTCTTTGTTCCAAAAAGTGTTTAAGACTATCATGATAAGTTTTTACCTTGAAGTGTCTTCCCATTAGGTAAGTTCGCCATTTCTTTAGTGCATGCAGTATTGCTAACATTTCCTTCTCATAAATAGGTTTCTGTAAATACTTTCCTTTGATTGGACGACTTTCAAAAGCAATGGGTTTTCCTTCTTGCATTAAAACCGCACCAATTCCATTTCCTGAGGCATCACATTCCACAATAAAGGTTTTCGTGAAGTCTGGCGTAGCTAAGACCGGTGCTAGGCACATTGCCTCTTTAAGACGTTCAAAGGCCTTAGTTGCTGCAGGAGTCCATGAAAATGCATCTTTCTTCAATAATGTTGTTAGAGGTGCTGCTATTCTCCCATAATTCTTAACAAACTTGCGATAATACCCTGTTAACCCGAGAAATCCTCGCAACTACTTTATGGTTGTGGGGACTTTCCATTCCCTAATGGCTTTAATTTTGTTAGGGTCTACCTTAACACCCTCGTGAGATACAATATGACCCAGATATTCCACCTCTTGTACTCCAAAGAAACATTTGGATGTTTTTGCATATAATTGTTTCTCCTGCAATATTTTGAGAACAATGTCAACATGTTCAACATGATCCTTCCAAGACCTACTGTAGATTAGTATATCATCAAAGAATACTAGCACAAATTTTCTAAGGAAGGGTTTGAAAATGGAATTCATCAACCCTTGAAATGTAGAAGGTGCATTGGTAAGGCCAAAAGGCATGACCAAAAATTCATAATGACCCTCATGAGTTCGAAATGCTGTTTTCGGAATATCTTCAGTCTTCATTCTAATTTGATGATATCCTGAATGAAGATCTAACTTGGTAAAATAAATTTCTCCATGTAATTCATCCAATAATTCATCAATCACAGGAATGGGAAATTTATATTTAATGGTGAGCTTATTGAGCTCCCTATAATCCGGACACATTCGCCATGATCCATCCTTATTTTGTACCAATACTACAGGAGCAGAGAAAGAACTTTGACTAGGTTGAATTATACCCGCCTCTAACATTTCTGCAATCATACGTTCAATTTCGCTCTTTTGGAAGTAAGGATATCTATAAGGCCTGATGTTTGGAGGAACACTTCCCGGAATCAAATGAATAGCATGATCATGATCACGAATAGGTGGGAGTCCTTTGGGAGTTTCAAACACCTTGGAATGATTGTCCAAGACTTGTTGGAGATCTGTAAAAATAGATGATTTTGATGTTGGAACTTCTAGTGAGCATAATTGTGCAATTATGCCTCGTTGTTCTTTCTTTAGAAGCTTTGTCATGACATTAGAGCTTATTATCCTTCCTGGCTTCCCTGCTATACCTCGTAATTCAACTTCCTTTCCTTCTAAAAAAAATTTCAAGAAAAGTTCTTGAAAATTAAAAGCTACCGTCCCCAAAGATTGTAACCATTGTACTCCTAGTACAACATCAGCACCTCCCATAGGAATGGAAGCATTGGACTAGTCAATACATATTCCCCCATGGTTAGCTTGATATTATGGCATTTTCCAGAGCAATTTATAGTTCCTCCATTTGCAACCATCTCTTGACATTCTGGTGCTGGGTATAGGAAACAATTTAATTCCTTGGCTACCTTACAATGAATAAAATTATGGGTGCTACCTGAATCAATCAACACTATTACCTTTTTCTTCTTGATTTGTCCTTGTATCTTGAGAGTTTGAGGAGTGGTAATTCCTGCCAATGCATTACACGATATGGTCGGATTCATTTCTTCCTCTTCTAGGGTTGGTTCCTGGTGTATATCCTCTTCTTGTTCATTTTCTTCTTCCTCGTCACAATCTATGTAAAATAATTTCTTCTCAGCACACTTATGACCTTTAGTGTATTTTCTATCACAACTGTAGCAAAGCCCTTTTGCTCTTTTTTCTTCAATTGTTGTGGTGTCAACCTTGTAGGTTGTGGAAATCTAGGAGTAGCAACACTTCCATATTTATAGAAGTGAGTGGTAGGCTTCCTTGTCGCCATAATTTTACATTCAATTTTTCTTGCCAACTTGAATGCCTTCTCCAATGAATCAGGTTCCAAAAAGTGAACTTCATGTTGGATGTTATCCTTTAAAGTACCTATGAAGAGATTGATCCCGTGTTCCTCCGAAAGATCAGTTACCCTTATATTCATTTTTTGGAAGTCCTCAATGTGCTCCCCCACTGAAATTTTTTGTTTGAGATTTATCAATTGGCTAAAGAAAGTGTTGCTCTTTGTATCCTCATAATGTGCTATCATTTCCTCCGTAAAAATTGACCAAGTGACAATTTTTTTACGGGAGAAAAGCCATCGACACCATACAAATGTATTTTGTTATAAATGTAAAGGTGCAATGTGTACCTTTTGTGTGTTTTGCACATTATTGAGATCAAAATATTGCTACATCTGCAGTATCCATGTTACAGGATCCTTTCCATCAAACTTCCTCATATCCATTTTTGGAATATGGTGGTTCTTGCCTCCAACATTAGAGTTTATGAAATCACGATTAACATTTATTTTGTTCTCATCATGAGTTTCCTCTACTATCTTTTCACCATTAGAAAACATTTCTTGTATCAATTTTTCCAAACCTTCGATGTCTACTTTTAGATCCTTCTTCATGTTTTCCATGTTTTCTTTCATTTTTTCATCAATCTTAGCTTCCATGTCATCCATCTTAGCTTCCATGCCCACTTCCATGCCATCCATATTAGCTTCCAAACCATTCATCTTAGCTTCCACGCCTTTCTTCAAACCATCCATCTTATTTTCCATGCCTTTCTTCAAAACCTCCATTTCATTTTTTGTTGTTCTTTGCGAGAGCGAAATTTTTTGCACTTGCTCTTGTAATTTTGATATGTCATGTTGCCATTCTTCATCTTCATGAGTCATAGTAGAGCCTTCTAAAGGCTAAATGGGTGTTGAATTCTTTTTAGGGGCCATTTTATAATCCAATACTGATATCTATTCTACAATATGCCCTTGGAATCAATCCTACTTGATTCTTCAAACAAGACTTATGCAGTTCAGAAAAAAAAAATACACACCTTTTACTTTATTTTGAGGAGCTTGATATTGAAATTGAACTATCTCTATAATTGTAGATCCTAAATATTTAAAATTCAGCCCTGTAGTAGCCCTCTAAAGCTTCTTTCAAATGCCACAAGTCTGATCTGATTTGGATTCTTCAAGACAAAGTTATGTCCAATCTCCCACAATGGCCCAATTTGGGACTGGTTCAGTAGAGCGAACTTGTACGACTTGCCACGTGTCACTTTTTACTCCTTTGGCTCTGAAATTTATAGACCAAAAACTGCAGTCTGTGTAATTGCGGACAATTTTTGCAACATTCCAATCCAATGCTCAGAGAGAGAGCTATGAATATTTTCCCACGATCACCTCTTTGAGATGAAATTCAGAAGCCTGAAAAAGCCCTAACTTCCAGAAATCATATCTCCAAAAATATTGCGAACCAATATCTGAAATTTTACGACAATGTTCCTCAGGAGTTTGGCTTTGCACTCTAAAAAATTCAGCTTCTGAACCTTTGTAGAAAAAAAGTTATTACGCAAATACCACAATGACCTGTTTAGGTTAAATTCAAGAGCCTGCAAAATGAACTAACTTGCACAGATCATATCTCCGAAAATATTGTGAACCAAGATCTGAAGTTTTGTGACGTTCCTCAGGATTTTGGCTTCGTACTCTAAAAATTTCAGATTCTGAACCTTCGTAGAAAAAACGTTATAGCGAAAATTCCACGATGACCGGTTTGGAGCAGCGAAACCCTAGAACCTTAAAGCTCTGATACCAAATGTTGTGAAACCAACTCCAAAAATAGAAGAAAAGAGATATCAATGCCTAAGAAATAAGCCACTTCGAGGGGGCAACCTCCAATACATTACATGAATGAACAATTCTTGGATGATACAAATTACAAAACCTCCTTTCTATATATAGGAGTCCATGGGGCTACAATGTAATCCTAACCAACCTAACAATAATAATTTAAGGGCACAATAATAACAATATGGGGGTTACAAGGGTACAATAATAACAATAAGGGGTTTACACTAACAACAATAAGGGACTATACTAGTAATATAGGGACATAACAGTATGTACTTGTTGTCATAACTTCCCATGGGATAATATTGTTCCTTGATGGCATCTCGGAAATAATCCCTCGTGGGTGTGGCTAGAAATAGAGAGGGTTCCATCTACTCCTTTTGCTCACAATAGCTTTCCCACCCATCCTTTACATGGGGAGCGACTTTGAGGAGTGCAAAAGATTTTTTTTCCAGTTGGAAAAGTCATGAACTGAGAAATACCCTTCTAATAAATTCAACCATCTATCTACGATGTTTGCATCTATTTTTCCCTCAAATATGGGAATGTCAATGTTTAATTGTACCTTAAAAGTATGTACGCTTCCAGAGTGGCTATTGGATGCAGATGCGCAGCCGATGGGCAGTCGTTGAAGGATCTGAGAAAATTTATCAATCACCGCGTTCATTTGCTTCTGGAGGGCCTCCTCGAGCAATATTTTGACAGGATCTCTTGCTCCCTTGTCTTTATTTTCATCCCCCATGGGTGGTCGTCAAGGTTTGCAAGGCTGATCTTGCAAAGGTTCAACCAGATTGAGCTCTAAATCCTTATACCCCAAACTGGGTGGGGACATGCAAAGAAGGATTGAGAAAGAGAAGACCACTCTGATACCACTAATATAGACTTATGTAGGAATGGAATAAAATGTAGAAATACAATTAAATGTAGAGATGCAGTAGAAATAAGGCGACATTCATTAATATCACATAACTGTAATATGCTTACAAATAGAATGGAAGTAAACTAGCTAGGGTGTTGGTAGCTTATCTTTGAGAAGAGATGTGGAACCTACAGGCCTCTGAAATATGTTACAATGAGGCTTGAAGACCTATTTATTATTGATAAGTAATGGAAAACCCTAAACATCCAAAAACCTAACCCTAGGAGATGAAACACCAAACTATGGGCCCCATTGGGGTAAATTGGTACATCAGATTCTTGGGGTCATAACCTTGGCATATGATCTTTGTTTGACATAAATGATAATTCATTATAAATCTCTATCTCAGGAAAAAAACTAACGAAAAAAAATGTTAAGTCAAATATTCAGCTTTTTTGAATGTGATTTTTCAAAAAAAAAATTGTTTGGGGCCTCAAAACGGCTCTGGAAGTTCAAGACCTGGAAATCTACCAAAAATTGTAAATTGTGCTACAATTAAGGAAACTAAAATCTGAAAGAAAAAATGGTGGGGTTCCAAGTGGAATAGTTTTGTGGCCACCAATGTCCACCTGGATCATTGCGTCAATAATATGCTTCCCTTTGTCATTCCCCTTGTTGGGTTCTAACTCAGAGTCAGAACATGCATCTAATTCAGAAGCCTGCAGCTTAGCCACCAGTGACTACTTGTCCTAACACTCAATTTTTTTCTGAGTGGGGTTTTTATGGAACTCACACCATTTTCCCATGTCCTTATTTGTCTTTGGGGTGTTCTTATTTGCTTATGTCTTCAGCAGGTTGTCCTGGGTCACCCCGCCTTGCCTTTGTCCTTTGTTATGCGGTTTGGGAGTGCCTTACCCTTGCTTTAGATTATCAAATCCAAAGCCTCAATTATTCTATTTAAATTTATGCTCGATCTTGACAGTGTATCGACAGGCAATGCCAAGCGAGGATATCTCTATGAAATCCATCTTGTCTCAGATGTACTTTTGTAGACAGTCATAGTACATAAGTACCAAATGTCACTCAGAATCCTTGATACCCATTTTTTCGCAAATGGCACGAAAATAATTTCTGAACTCTAGCATGTCTTGGTCCCATTCTTACCGTAGCGTGGTCCAATTTATGTATTTATCCTCATAGCTACCGACAGTATAATACTTCTCCTTGATGGTGTCCTAGAAATAATTCCAAGTGGGTGCGGCTAAAAACAATGAGGGTTCACTCTCGTCCCTCTTCTCACAGCAGGTTTCCCACCAGTTCTTGACGTGGGGGGTGACTTTGAGGAGTGAAGAATTAATATTTTCTGAATTGAAAAAATCATGAACTGAAAAATATCCTTCTGTCATATTTAACCATTTATCTATGGAATTTTCATATATCTAACCTTCAAATATGGGGATGTAAAAGTTAACTTGTACCCTAAATGGAGTGGCATTTCTAGAGTGGTTGATGGAAGAAGATGCATCACATGTGGATAGCCGCTGAAGGATATGGGAAAAGTTTTCCATCATCATGTTCCTCTAATGCTAGAGGGATTCTTCGAGCAATATTTTTAAAGGATCTCATGCTCCCTCGTCTTTATTTTCTTTCACCATGGGAGGTCGTCGGGGTTTGTGAGGTTGGTTTTGCAAAGGTTCAACCATTTCGAACCCTAACTCCTTATACTCTGACCTTGTTGGGGACATTACAAAGAAAATAGAGAAAGAGGAGATCATTCTGATACCATTGATCCAAACTGAAACTGAAACGCAACAAAATATATATATATATATATATATATATATATATATATAACCATATATAGAGAGATATAGCATAAATAACACTTCATTTCAATAATATCAAAGAACTAAAAAATTCTTACACACATAATCGAAATAAACTAGCTTGGGTGATGGTAGTTTATATATGAGAAGATATGTGGGGGGTACATGCCTCTGAACTGTGCTACAATGAGGCTCAAGGTCCTTTTATTATTGAACAACAAGGGAAAACCCTAAACAACCAAAAACCTAACCCCAAGAGATGGAATGCCAAGATTGCGTGGGCCCTGTTGGGGTTAGTTGGGAACCCAACTTCCCAAGGTTGTAATTTGGTAATATTATCTTCATTTGGTGCGTATGACATCACGTTGGAAATATCTCTATGATTAGTACATGATTTATAGAAAACCAATAGTTTTTAACCTAAAAAAATGTCGTTTAGGCGGTCAAAACTGCTTCGTAAGTTCAGGCCCTAAAAACTCCTTAAAATAGTATAGTGGCTGCTATAAACAAGGAAACTGATGAATTTGACTAGAGGTATAGGTAGAATAGGAAGGTGGACACAAAAATCCACCTCGATTAGAGGTAGGGGAAATGGAAATTTCCCCATAAGAGATTAATTCTTGACCATCGATGCACCAACATTGTCATAGGTAGCATGTGAATCTCCAACAAAAAGAATAATAGTGCTATGAGTGATTTGCAAATTGAGTGTGAAAATAGGAAAGTTTGTTTATTGTGTTACTCTTCCTATGGTAGGGATAAAAAAGAACACAAAATACTGGGGAGAACGCTTCCATAATTGAATATAAGTAGATTTGAATAAGTAAATTATTATATTCCAATGGGGTGTCGACTACCTCAACTTCAACTAAGATAGTATTGCCACCAATTTTGATTGGTAGTTCTTTGATAATGTCATGAGATAAAAATGTGTGACCACCAAAGGCTTTATGGAGGTTGAATAAATGAACAAGAGCAGGAAATCCAATATCTTTCTAGTAAGATAGATACATGGCATATGTTGAGGCTCCTTCAATGATAATGGTAGCAAACACATTCTTTCACAGTGTAGAAATATAAATCTGAAAGGAGATATCATGAGAAATGTGATTTTTTCCTAAAGTAGTATATAACACAATTATGTATGAATATTAAAGGTTCATTCCTCTTATATCCTAAAATAGTGATATTTTCTACATGGAGTAGCTTTGAAGGACTTCCAATGTTGATATTGCATAACGTGCTTGAGCCAAATATTCCACTATATTGTAATGCTATATGGATCATGTGTTGGGGTTGTGTACCAAATAGAAAAGTACATTATTTGGGATTCATATCAAAACATCAAGAGTTGTATTCTCTATGTGAAGAAAGCCATTGTTAGGGGTAGTTGAGGAAGGGTTTTTCTTGAACTAGAGTTATTATAATCATGAGCTCGAGTAGAGAGATCAACATAATTGTTGACCATGAAATAATTTTCCCCAGATGAAGGCCCCTCTGGTGGATTGGGTTGTTGTAAACCTCCTAGAGAATGATATGGGGAATAAGTAACCAATTTTTGCTACTAAGAAGGAGAAGGCTTTGTAACGACTAAAAGATACCGAGGAGCTTTGTGTTGGTTAAAATAATGGATAATTTCATCCATGTGAGGATATTGATGGGTCATATGGTATTTTACCTTATGTTTCCTTTTCTTCTCATTATAGGTGGCATGATGACTATGAGTGTGTGGGGAATCCTAGTTAGAAGGATGGTTTTTGGAAAAAAAAATTCTTGTGGAATCTAGGTTGTTGAAAGTTTTGTGGATATGTGGATTGAATCGTATGAATATTGGAAGTAATTAAAATTGTTGATTAATATGGAGTGGTAGGAAAATTGGTTCAACAAAATAATTCACAACCATATGGTTCAATTGAGAAGCCAATTAGCATACAAAATTAGTTGAGATTAACCCCACCACACTGTCATCATGGGGTATAGGTTGTGACGTAGTAGGATCTAAAGTAGTCCTTGATGCATTACTAATTATATCATGTAATGTTACCAACTAACAATAAATCATATTGAGGTGTTGAGCATGCAGGTTGGCTTGTGTTTGTGGGATTAAGGACCAGTTAAACTAGTCTTGTAATAGATGGTCAAGGATTTCCATATGCAATAAGCACCATTTCCACCTCCACTCATAGTTATAATATGATATTATAGTGAATTTATCTTGGCGTAAATGCCACAAAATGTTGGTCCAAGTAGCTTGGTGAATTAGTAACTTGAAGTGAGTTAGAAAGGTTGTCGCGAGTGAGCTCAATGTACCATTTAGTGGCATCACCAATTGGATTCTATTTAAATGGGCATAAATGGATACTATAATAGAATATCAAGTTGGAAAATCACCATAGATGGTAAGTGGTGATATGATTTTCAAGGTCCCACCTATTTTTTTATTTAATTCTTGGATATAGAAGGGGACCTAATGTGGTATGGGCGACCAAATTGTTTTTGAAAAATGGATTCATTAGTGGCCTTATCTAGGTCTCGAAAATCCAGAGATGCGAGAAAGGGTAACTAAAAGGAGGGAAAGGGTTGGGAAGTGGATTCAAAAATATGAGTTGAACATATAGGGCACCAACTTGATAGTAACTAAGGGTGGAAGGAAACATGGGTTGAGGGGGTACCCTAGAATAATAAAATATATTCATGGTAATGATACTAAAGGGAAATAAACTCTCCCAGTCAAAAAGGTTTTTTTGGCAGGTTTATCTCCTCCAAAGAATAGTTTTATGAAGCCTAATTTTTTTCTAAAAGGAATGGTGGGAGAAAGGTATCACCGAAAGTTATATTTCCCCCAAATGGAGGATTGGTTCCATAAAATTTCTAAGTTCCTACAATTTTCCCCCCAACTATCTAAGGGATAAGCCCTAATCCTTTTGGGAAATTTGAAGATTTTTTTTTTTAGGGGTTGGAGGGAAAAATAGAAAATATCGGAGTGAAAGGATTGGAGAATGGGGAAGCTTGAAGGTTCACTTCTAATGGGTGTATAAAAAGGAAATCCTTCAAACTTAGGGAAATTCATAGAGGTCGATTCCATGAGTGGAACCTATTTTGGGCAGGGTGAATCAACCATAGATGGAAAACATGAAACTATTGTCTACCCCAATATCGAAAATCTAGGAGTAATGGGTAACTTCTTGGAAGTACTAATTCCACTAAGTGACTCTAAAGGAGGGATACAAGTATCTCCTCCCATAATTGTATTCTAATTTGGTAGGTGAATTCCTACATGTGAAGTTACAATCACCCTAGACACTATGGGGTGGTGATAAAAGAAGGAAAAAGCGTCGGGTATGGTCTAGTGACCTGTTGCAGCACATGTCCAAAAGAGTCTATCACAGGAGGGTTGAAATTGGGTATATATTTTTCTTCAATTGTTTTTAAATTCAATACTTCCTCTAAAATGAGTGATGTGTGAACTAGAGTGATTTGAGGGAGTGTCATACAATGATGAAACTCGCCTTCAAAAAAATAGCGGCTCTTCAACAATAGGAGAGAAACCACATTGCCCCTAAAAATAATAAGCTACTGGTCCAGACATGGTGTCAGAGTTGGAATCTTACACAAATGAAAATTAAAAATAAATTTGATCTGTATGAAAAACCAAATAGTACACACTTAAAAACAAACACTAATAGTACACCAATCAAACTAAGTGTATCAAAGGGATATTCCCTTGGATGGAGCTTGGTTTATGATTTCCAAAATCAACCATATGAAGATATGGAAGGGACAGTTGCTTGGCCTCTTTCTTAATGGTTCAAGTCCTAGTACAAATACCTTTCATAAAATATTGGAACCCTTTGTGGGATCCAAGTGAGTACTGAAAAATTTACGTCCCATGTACAACAAGAATACCTCGCTTTCCATCACCTATATTGTAGGGTCCCTAAAATTATGGCCACTATGGTCACCACCTACATCTAGTTAACATAGGGGAATACTCATGGGTTGGATCCACACACAAAGTTAGGGTATCAATCCCACATAATCCTGAAAGAGACCCAAATATGTGTGTATACCATACCACAAAAGACCAAATGAGGTGGGGTTATTCACTCCACTTATCTTAACGTGACCTACTGCTTCACTCCTGTGTTAAAATGGATTCCAAGGAAACATATAAAAATGAAAATGGATTTGCACTCCCTACCTCAAGATTATAGTGATTTATTTTTGGTTTTGGAGAGTGTGCTCTATAAACTAATAGAAGACCATAAAATCATAAGCTAGTGTTGGTGTGCTACTAGTAAAATAATAAAATTTCTCATAAATTTTATTACATTAATTTTAATTATTATTGCTTACTCAAAAAATGGTAGTTGTGTGCAAATCAAATGGTGTTTTTACTTATGCATGCAAAATAGAGGAATTCAAAGAATTAAAAACAATGAAAGTTTTTAATTCAAAAACTGGTATCTAATGTAAGGATGAGACTATATTTTTATTTTTATTTTCCAAATGAAAATAAAACCAACATCCAATTTTTTCAATGCATGAATCCTATAAATACAAAAACAAACTAAATAAAAATATTCCAGACAAATATTAATGCTTTATTTCGTTTCTCTTTTAATTAAACTAAAAGAAATATTCTTGTGGGAAATTATAGTGAATTATTTTTTTAACAATGCAACTAAACACAGTGCAAACAACATTCAAACAAGTGAAAACACTCGAAAAAGGTGAATCAAAATGACAAAGTTGAAGGAATAAAAACTTTTCAATGTGCATGCACAAAATAAAACTCAAACAAAAATATATATAAAGGTAAAAATGATATAAAAAAAAACCACTTGAATAGAAAAGGAATTTCTCAAGGAAAGCGAAAACCACAAGATTATTTTTATAGCAGTATCAGCTAAATCCAAACACTAAAGAAATCAACATATCATAACATATGAAAATAATCAATGTGTTTCAAACAAATATTTGAAAGAAAGGAAAATATAAAGTGGGATGGTCACCACATATGAAACCTAAGGAGGTGAAGGCCAACAAAAATCAAAGAATCCAAATGGAAAACCTGGGGAAGGAGCAAATCCTAATAACAATATATAGGGGAAATTGCACCTATGATATTTACCATACAGTGACCTTTGAAAGGTGGTCACAAATGCGAGAACTGGCAACCCACTAGATCTTAAGTCACTTTACGAGAAATTAAAAAAATGGAAATTTCTAAGGAAAGACATTCATTATGAGAGTTTAATGAGGAGAGAGAGCAAGATAGAACATTGGGGAAAAATAGAGAGAAGGCAGCAAGGGTTTGCATATTTTCGAAGGAGGACATGCAAATCAAGGAACATGTTTTAGCAGTGATATAATTTGTAAAACGGGTCGTACAATGCACAAAAATTAAGGTATATTGTTGTCATTTATTGCAGCCACAAAAATAGAGGTAGATTTATATCATTTCTTTCAAATTGTATAACCCATTGGTTTTTGTGGATTCCCTAAAATATCCATAGTGTAATAATGATGTCTAGTCACAGAGTAACAGTGACCGGTTTTCCCGTGAGCTTTCCGGTAAAAAGCTTCACTGTGTAAATATTCCTTTTATACAATTCTCGTGGGCCTTCTGTACCAAAAGGCATCCACTTTGTACTTAGCACTGACACCCACATTTCTGCGTCCGGATGAAGGAATATCTATGCGGATGTCACCTCGGTGTTACCCGAAAGCAATGATTCCTTCGCCACGTCTTTGTCCTTGACTGATCCAAATTGATTGCTTGTCCCCCCTCTCATCCTATATAAGGAGGGTAAGGCTCACTCTTTCGGCATGGGTTGTTGGAGTCTTTGTGTGTGTGTTTAGTGTCAGAGTTTGCTCTCTTCCTGCTTCACATCTGCGAGCACTAAGCTTGATCTTCTTGCACCACGAAGAAGTAACTCAAGTCTAGTAGTTGATCTGAGAATCTTGCGCATCAGTGTGCTCGGCACTGGTGAGAACCTAAAGTGGACAAATCATTAGTTTGAGTCTGTGTGATAGTTTTTGTCCTATATTTCTTAGACAGAGTTTGTATTCAGCCAGGAAGCCTCTAGAATGCTATCTCATCTATTGAGAAGCTATCACTGGTAAATGCTGAAACCGTCGATCTCTGGAAAGAAATCTGAGTCTAGAAAATTTCATGTAATGAAAAATTTCTAATATCAATAAAGAGAAGAAGTTTCTCTGCATCTTTGAGTACTTGAAACTCTAAGCTTTATATTGTCTATTGAGGTAGTATATGTCTCTCTTTGTTCGCTTGAGGTTTTCCAGAGGTTCGCGAAAACACCTAGGGATGCCAAGGCTGTTAAAGGCAGGAGGCCGTGTTTAAGCTGTTAGAGTGTGACAATGGAAGTAGGTTTGTGTATGGGTTCGTGTAAAGGAATTTGAGAGATCAAAGACAGAGAAGAGACTCAACAAGGCCAGTCATCCTATTGTAGCTGTTGCAAGCTTCGATCTGTGAAGCCCCTGCGTAAAATTGGTATCAGAGCAAAAAATATTGTCTGGTTCAAGAAAAGTCAGTGCTCAAAATCATCCTCTCTTTATTTAAGAAAAAATGGAATCTTTCAGCAAATCTATTTCTTTCAGAGAGTTAGATGAAAGAGAGAATTCTGAAGAAAATCCCCTTAGGGATATGTTTGCTACTGCTTCGAGTAGAGTTCTGAATTCATCTGAATTAGTTTATGAAGAAACTAAGCAATCTGCCCGATGGAAACTTCCAAGAATTTCCGCGTCAGAAGTTTATTCCAATGTAACACCTTTTCATTTAAAGGCTGCCACTAGGATATCTATAAAGGAGTCAATCAGTTCCATTCAAGATAATTTAGACTGTGTTCAGTCCATTCCCCTTCTAGACCCAAAGCAGCTTCAGGCAGAAGCTAGAATATTACAAACCCAATATCTACATCTGGGATGTATCAGGGTTGGAATCAATGCTCTCACACACCAAGGGTTAGATACTTATGTCCTAACCACTGTGAGAGATCTCACTCATAATAAACATACTGATTCAATTATTGGAGGGATTGTAGCCCCGTTTTCAAATGGTCCTATTTGGTTTGACTGCTACCCTAACTTTTCAGTCTATGTATTTGATGAAACTATGGATAAAATCTTACAACTTCAAATACAGACTTCAGGGTTTGATATGCTGAAGAAAATAAAAAATATTGCCATTCAAACCAGGGGTTGTTTCCATCATAAAAACACCACGTACCCATCTATCCTCCATGCTCCCAGCAGAGATTCAAAAATAAGTGTCGTAGTTCTTACTGACTCAAAGAATCAAAAGGTAGAACATCAGGCTATCAAATGGGAAGATTTGAATTTCCCAGAACATTGGGTCATTCCTAATCCCAAACCTATCTCTGAAAATAATATTACTTCTGCCAAAATCTGTGAATATCAATCCATAGCCACTCTATCTTTTCCCAGAAGATCTACCATTGACAGACGTCGGATTGAAGAAGCCTGCAAAAAGTCCGCTTTGTACAAAGATCCAGAAATTGTGGATACATCTTGTTCCAGTATTATTTCCAGTCCTTGTAAACACATTTCTTTGTTCAAATTTTCTCAGCTTGTAAATTATAATTCTATTGAAGTCTCTTGCCTAGAGTGAAGAACTCTTTTCAATCTCAATAGTCTTGCCTATCTAGTCATTTATGAAAATCATCATCTTAGGACAAGAGAAGCCCCAGCTTCTATCTCAGTTAACCCTTGTCCAAATCCAAAATGTTCTGACATTCCATTCCCTCATGAGTCAGATCATGTACTGATGATGCATGAATTGCCATTACTAGAAAGTAAAGACCCCAGATTGACAGAAATGTTCAGCAAGATGAGACCATCTAACATTCCAAAATATGGTCTTGGATATCTAGAGCAGATGAATGATTTGATCCTTTAATCAATATTTAAAGATCTACCATTTGACTGTAAAAAGCCTTCAGTCATGGAGATGCACAAATTATTCACAATCATGGATGGGTGCAAGAAGCACAAGGTTGAAACCCGGTGGATGAAACAGATTTTAAATTGGGATATTTATACTCATCCTGAGGCCGATTCTTTCGGTCTCACTCACTCATGTGAGGAAAAACTCAGATTTTCAGAAGAGTGGAAAGATTATAAGGATAGAACTAACACTTGGATATCTTTCTATTCATGGAAGAGAAATAAACAATCTGAAAATGTTTTGATGACTGATGCCATAACATCTTCTTCTCAGCATTCATGGTCAGCCCTTGATGGTAGCAAAATTGAAACTACCACTACTTTTCCTCCCTATAGAGGCATTATCCTAGGAGAAGGTCAGAACACTGCAAAGGCCATTCCTTTGGTGTTAAAGGATGATAATGCTCTTGGCATAGATGACAGGATACAAAAAGCCAGTGAGCAGCTAAACTGGTCCAACATTGCTATAACAGGCCTAGACAAGAATGTCGCCAAAACTATCTTTGTGAAAGAAAAGTTTGATAGATTACAGGTTTCTATGAATGATGTAAATAATGTTTTGAACAATGTACAGTTTGATTCTTCCTTGCGTAAGTCTTATTCCAAAGAGTCCCTGACCAAGATAGAGGAAGTGGAAAGTAGAATTGTAAATGAAGCTTATTCTACTAGAGGTCTTATATCTAATCTGTTTGACAAGTTTGATAAGCTTAACCCTTCCAAGACAGACAAACCTATCCTAGCCTCTTTTATGCATAGGAGAAAGAATGTACATATCCAGAACCCTGTCAATCCTATTGACAAGTTTCCCCATCTCTTTCCAAAAGAAGTTACACAGTCTTCACAGTCTTCCCAACCACCTTCAGAAGAAAGAATCACTCTTGCCTCTTTAATAAAAGAATATGAAAAAGAGTCTGAAACCTAGGTCCTTCCAGTCTATGAACCCCTAGAAAGTTAGTTCACTAGATATTCTGCTCCCGATCTTAGTGGAATGGGTAAGCTCCCAGACTGTCATTCTTTTTATCTTAAATGTCACAAAGAGTGGAATATTGATAATATTAGTATGGGGCAAATTAGACAGGTGATTGATCAAATGATGACTGAATATAAGCTCATGTGTGTAAGAGGAAATTCATAAGTTGAAGCATGTAAAATTATGATTCAACGCTTCACCGGAACCTTGGCAAGATGGTGGGAAGTTGAAACTTCTCCAGCTTTCATTAAAAAGATGGAAGAAGAAATTTTGAAAGATGAGAATGGAGATATCCATTTCCATCCAGATGGTACTCCCATAAATAATATGATTGGATCAGTAACTTCTATGATTGAAGATACGGAAGAAAACTGTCCGCGCCTGTTTATTCAACAACAACAACTGCATGAATATTCTTCTGATTCATGCAGTGAATCTTCTTCTTCTAGTTCTTCTATTGAAGAACTACAAGCAGATTTATATTGTTCTTGTTTAGATTCTGAAAATTTTAAATGTGGATGTTCTTCTGATGATGAATCTAACTCTTCATCTGATGACAATCTTGCAGAATACTTTATTTCAAAACTAAAATTCCTTATGGCTCAAACAACTGAAGATGAGCTCAAGATTTTTGCACAAATCCGTGCAATGGAAGAAGGAGACTTAAAAAATTGCTTACTGGAGACATTTATGTCACAGACATCTTTAGGTAGCAAAAGTTCCAGTAAGAAGCCTCTTTTTCTCGAAGCTTCTTATGAAAGAAATACCAAAGCCTACCAGTGAGATCAGCAACATAACAAAGTTCGCTCACTCACTTTGGAGGAGGTGAGTAGAGAAATCCACATGCTCAAAACTGAAATTTCTGTTTTAAAATCTCAAGTTGCTAAGTTAGAGAAAGGAAAACAAGAAATGGCACAACCCGTTTCAAGTCACTGTACAAATTATACACTGCATAGTACTCCATTTACAAAATCCAATGTTGAAATTCTTGAGGGAAAAAATGATCCTACATTAGGATTCATAGAAATGCGTGTTCTAGCAATAGAATACCAACAGCATCATGTTCAGATCAATGTTTGTATCAAAGGTGAAATGTTTTCCCTCGCAGCACTTTTGGATTCTGGTGCAGATGTGAACATATTTAATAAAAAGGTCATCCCTTCCAAGTACTGGATATCAGCCTCCAGAAAAATAATAGGGTTAGGAGAGAAAACCCTACAGTATGAAGTTCCAAAAGTTGTTGTTTGCTCTGATACTCATTGCATAAAATTAAAGTTTGCAGTAGGAGACATCCCAGTTGATTTTATTTTAGGAAATGTCTTCCTATCAATAGTAGAACCCCATGGCTCTATTAGATTGAAAAATAATAGAGCAGGTTATTTTATAATTGTACCTACTTCCGAAGGAAAATCCAAAAGAATAGACATGCCCTATGTTTCAAATCTTAGGGTCCCTACTTTTGTGCAGGCTATGCAAGAACTTAAAAAGGCTGAAAATAAACTCATAGAGCTCAAAGACCTTAAGTCTACCATCCATATAGAAGAGCAGCTGAAGTCTCCCGATATTCAGAGAAAAATCTCTGAATTAAAATCAGTCATAGAAAAAGAATGTTGTTCAGAAGAACCTAATGCCTTCTGGCACAGGAAACAACATTGTGTAGAGTTGCCCTACAAATATGAGTATACAGGTAGGCCCTGTAAATCCAAAGCCATTCCAATGAATAAGGAATACAGGGATCTTTGTGAAAAAGAAATAAGTCAGCTATTGAACAGAAATCTGATCAGAGAATCCAGCAGCCCATGGAACTGCTATGGGTTCTATTTCAATAAAATATTAGAACAAATCAGAGGCATTCCAAGGCTTGTGATCAATTATAAGCCCCTGAAGTCTGTTCTTTCTGATGACACTTATACAATTCCGCACAAAGGTGATTTATTGGGTAGGATCTCCGGCGCAAAAATATTTTCAAAATTTGATCTAAAGTCTGGTTTCTGGCAAGTTACAATAGCAGAGAAAGATAAGTTTAAAACTGCCTTTAGTATCCCAGCCGGACATTACGAATGGAATGTCATGCCATTTTTCCTCAAGCATGCTCCATCAAAGTTTCAAAAGGTTATGGATTCTATATTCAAACCTTATGCAGATTGGTTGCTTGTTTACATAGATGACATTCTTATTTTTTTTTTAAATATTCAGGACCACTTTAAGCACATCAAGATCTTTATAAAGTTGGTCAAACAAAATGGTCTGGTGCTCAGTAAAAATAATATTGAAATCTTCCAGACCTCCATAAAATTCTTGGGGCACATAATCCAAAATGGGAAAACTGCTTTGCAAAGCCATGCGATGGAATTTGCAGATAAATTCCCTGATGTCATCCTAGACAAAACACAGCTTCAAATATTTCTAGGATGTTTAAATTATGTTGGGAATTTTTATAAAGATTGTGCATCAGATAGATCTCTGTTAAATCAGAGACTGAGGAAAAATCCTTCACCTTGGACAGAAGCCCACACTGAAGCAGTTAGACATATTAAAGCCAAGGTAAAAACACTGCCTATATTGTATGTTGCTGATGAAAGTTTTTTCAAAATTGTTGAAACAGATGCCAACGACATTGGATGGGGAGGTGTATTAAAGCAGAAGAAGGATGAAAAATACAAGATCGAGTAGGTAGTACAGTTCACTTCTGGAACCTGGAACAAGACAGAGAAAAATTACTCTGTTATTGAAAGAGAAGTAAAAGCTACTTGGAATTGTATTGATAAATTTACAATACATCTTGTCCATAAGCCATTTTTGCTAAGAACTGATGCCTCAGCATTAGGAAAATTCCTTAAAAAGTGTTAGGAATCTGTAATCAGCAAGATTGGCAAAGTCCGATCACAGAAACAACATCGTTTCAACCAACTTTGGGATTCTAGGATCTAGCCCTCCTGAATCCGGAAAGGGATCTCTCCAATAAGTGCAAAGATGGATTTTTCTTTGAAGTTCGGGGTAATAATATTAGGCTAGTTATGAAGGCCAAGGGTTTTTTTTGTGTTTGGATGGTTGAGCATGATTAATGTTTAAGGTGGAAAGTCCTGAATGCAAAGAGTTTCAAAGGTGAGAAGTTGCAAGAAATCAGAGTAAACTTCGGCCAAAAATACAGATAATTGTAGGTTTTAGTCCATTGGGCTATGGAGTCATAATAGGATTTAATTGGGACAGCAAGAGGCAAGAGTGGTCCATGGGGCAAGTCATCTATGTCTAAGGATCTCTTTGAAGTTTTATTTATGGAATGAAATGATACAACAAGAAGGAAAATTAAACAGATGCAGAACAAAGAGCAGCCCAGGATCTGGTATGTAATTTTAAACTAGCCAGCCTTTGACAAACACTTGAGAAGAACATAAAAGAAAACTAGGATCTGGTAAGTACTTTTAAACTAGCCAGCCTTTGATACACTTTCACTAGAAAACATCTTAAAACAAAGGGAAACTTGAAGGCAACTGTTGGAGTAGAAACTAGCGGGCCGGGCTCACCACAAATCCTCTCCTAGCTCTGCTTTACTTGGTTGCTCTCAAGACCAACACAAAGATAACACATAATGGCCTAAGATCTGGTAAGTACTTCTAAACTAGCCAGCTTTTAACACATTCCAAGTGAAATATTCAGACAGCCTTTGGAAATAAAACTAGGACCAGGGCACACCATATCTTACATAGTTCATCTCTACTTAACTAATACTGAACATAAAATTCAAGAAAAATATTCAGCTAAGGCAATAAGATGAGGGAACGCCAGCATTCCTATGCTTAAACTGAATTAAATCATTCCTAAATAATACAGATTGGAAGAAAACATATATATAAAGATTTTCAATCAAAGAAGGTTACTGATATACAGTAGGTCCTAACTCTATGCACGATGTTCTTTATAAGAGAAAATGAAACACAGTGAAAACAGAAACAAAATAACAAGTTACAATTAGAAAAACATCACCGTCAACATAGACCAGGATCCCATAAATCATCTTGTATTGATGCTCCAAACCAGTTACATCTTTAAGTCCAATGCTTTAGATTAGCAATCATATACTCATCTCAGCCTAACTTATCTATTACAAGCAGAGCTCCAAGAGCCAGTGAACACTATTTACAGTCATAATTTTAAGCTTAAATGTATTTGAAAGTTCTGCAACCAACAGTTTCTCATCTTCTACAGAGGTATTTATAGAAGGATGAGGAGGTCAGATCTGATAAAATATCTCTCAAGGAAATTAATACAGATTCAAGACTTCTCGGCCTTTTGAGGGGCTCGATGAAGAAGTTTACAGGTGGATTGCTATATTAACTGTTTTACAATTATGAATAAAACTCGGTGGGAGATTCTATTTGACTTCGAGGCTCTGCGTAATGTTTGGAGTAACTCTGCAGATATTTCTGCATTTATTTCCTTGTAGAAGTAACTCTCTGGCTGTGCTGAGGAGAAATATCTTCATTCGATCAATAACTTTGGCCTTTGTTTTGAATGCTTTGAGGCATAGGTGGCACTTATGGTAGTTGAGGAATCAATTCGCCTCAAATGTGGCAGTGGAGGCCTTTCTGTCTGCTAAACACTCATGATGTTTCCTTTAATTTTTTTTTAATTCTGGGAATTAGGCTTTTGATAATCATTCTTAGCCGTAATTCCCATATCTGTCTTCAATCTTCTGCTTTGTTGTGCTCTGCTCTTCAACACTGATACTCTTTAAACTGTGTTTTTAATAAAATAGTGTCTTGTCGATATGCAGGGCCGTGCTAGGCTTTAAAGGCATCAATGCCCATGAAGCATTGATAAAACGTTGAATCCGACCCTTGCGAATGGTATCCATTGATAATTCAAAGGCACGGGAAATGTCTTTCCCAGCCTTCGACATTTCTTTTGAACAAATGGAAAAACCATCAATCCCTGCAAAAAATCACAAAATATTAGAAAATACTGCATTTTTAGGTTTAACTGCTTCAGAAAGCGGGGAAGGAGCGTAGCCGTTGGATGAAAGCATCCAATGGTGGATATTTATTAAGAGGAGGTTTAAAGAAGAGCGGGGAAATGAACAAGTCGGAGTGATTTTGGACTGTCCGATCTGGACACATGGACGGTCCAGATCCAATCGAAGGATCGCAATCAGAGGATTGCAATCGGGGTTGGCAAGCAAATGCACCGATTTAAAGTTGCGATGCGATATAGCGTAGACCATCGATCTAAAGATTAGATCAACGGTGGAGAATAAATTGGGGGAATGGCTGATCGGGGGAGGAAATATAACGTAGCGATTGAGAAATGCGATGCGATTTGAGAAATGGGATGCGATTGAATGCTGGTTGTTTGATCAACTTATGATCAACGACGGGGATTAGTTTTGAAACGAACCGGCGGAAAAACCCTTATAATATATAAAATCCAAAGTTTAAATAAAACAAAGGTTTTTATGGATCGGGGCAGGAAATTTATATATGAAATGGCCGGTGCCTGATTGCAGGGCCGTTGGATATATTAAATACAGTGGGCTCGGGGCTTTATATAATAAGGGCCAATCGCAATCGGAGCTTCGGGCCCAAGCTTTTCAATCAACCCATTAGAATATTGCGATGCGATTGGCGCCTTGGATCTTTTAACACTTGGTCCCAGGTGAAATTCATATGTAGTAGAGAGGCGGGGGGGGGGAGTTTATATATATATATATATATATAAGACCCAATTGCATCGGAAATTTTGATGCAGGTCTTTCAATCAACCCATTTGAAATTCCCCGATGCGATTGCGCGATCAGGTCTTTTTGATCTAACCATTTCATATTAACACGTGACTTTAGTTATTTAGACCAAAACTTTGGAAAAATGGGTTTTTGTTTTTTACAATGGAAAAAAATGGATCGGGATGGTTTATTCAATGGTTTTTAGGCGTTGAAGGCGGGCCCATAGGTTATATGAAAAAATAATATGATTGGGGTTTTTTAAATACAAAGGCTAATCGGCATCGGAGTTTATACGTAATACAAAACTCACGCACCATCGAAAGTTTCCGATGCGATAAGCGCTCGAGACTATAACTCTTGGTTTTTCACAAAGGAAGCATGAGATCTGGAATTTATAACAAAGGGAGCTGATCGCATCGGGGTTTCATGTAATAAAAAATATGCGCTCGCCAAAAGTTTCTGATGTCGATAAGCGCCATATGGGTTTAGTGCTTGGTTCCAGGGTGTGGGCACATGGGGGAAGTGGTTTTGAAACTTAGCCCAAGGGGGCTCAAGCCCTTGTGCAAAAACATGTATTTTTGATGAAATTTTTCAAGGTTTTCAATGAATTTGGGGGTTTCGGTATGGTTAAAGAGCGAGTCTTTAACCTTGTAAGAGTGATTTTCATGAAGGGAAGAAAAGAAATCATGAAAACAAAGGAGCTTTATGGAGGAAAAAGGGGGAGAAAATGAAGGTTAGTTTTGAGTGAGAGAAGGGGGAAAATGATGGTTTTTCAGCAGTTTCTTCTCATGAAATCAACAGAATTTCTGAGTATCAAATGGGAACAGCAATGAAGATTTTGGACAGAGGCATGAGGCCTTCAAGAGTCTTCAAGAGCCAACTCTTTTTAGTAATAAAATGTGTTCCTTGAAGGCTCAAAAACGTCTTAGCCACCTTTTTCTATAACAAATATTATAGGTGGCTAACAGTGGCTCCACTTGGGGATGATGCCTTCTTGAAGGCATCAAGAACTTCAGACTTGCATTCTTTGGGAGGTTGACCTGTGTCTGATCCATTGGGCTGCCCTTCCTTTGCTGGGATGATCTTCTCTGAAAACATATTAGCAACCATGGAAACAATGGACCTTCATCAATACAAACTTTCTACCTACCCAATCCTACTGATCTAGCATTTTTTCTTCATTAGAGTGCACTTGGATTGGCAAACTCTTTTCACAACATTTTATTCTTTTGAAAGAAGGAAATATAATCTATTTATACTCCTTATTTCTTCATGGACTCAGATTAAACAGTTGATCCCATATGATTCTCTACCTATTCTATCAATCTGTCAGGATTAAACAGTCTAACAGATTTTATTCTCTCATTTCTACAACAAAAATTTAAAAGCATTCAAGTCAGGATTAAACAGTCTAACTTGATGCTAGTCTATGGCACAAACACATGCTGCACATAGACATTTATTTTACAGAAAATTAAATCAAAATGGAAGGCTTAAGATCTGAAAGTTTCTCATCATGGCCTTCTCTTTTTACAACTCTGTTTTGGCTCTTGTTTGAGTTGTTTCTTCCTTTTTCTCTGGTTCAGATTTTGAGCTGATTAGAACCAGATTTACTTCTTTTTGACTCAGAAAAAATAAAACAAATTTGAGTCATCTCTATTTTGGAAACTTTGGTTCAGATTTTGAACATGTTTGGACCTTTAATTTCTATCCTAAACTATCTACTAATAAGCCAAGATTAAACAATTTGGCAAATCAAATTCACTATCGTATCAGTAGAAAATTTAAAGCTAATTAGTCAAGATTAGGCTGTTTGAGTAACTAGAAGTGTGTTATTCAGGAGTGGCATTTGAGCTTGCACACTTTCAGATTTTGTTTCTCTTTTTTGGTATGGGGTTGTACCTTTCTTGTTTTCACAATCTGCCCTCTTTTCTCTTTTCTATTGTTTTTGTAATTTTGACTTTTCTAACTTTGAATGCAATGGTGGATGAGATATTTATAATGAAAAAGATAAAAAGGCTTCAAAACATAGCATTGATCAAGAGAAGTAATGCTTAAGCATCCTGCCATTGACAGGACCCCCAAACAATTCTGCTCCATTCAACTCCTTCAAGAAAAATGCATTGTTACCAGTAGTTGAATGAATAGAGTAAGGGCCAAGCCACAAGTTGTCAAATTTCCCATGCTTTCCCTTTTCTTCCCTCCTTGAGTCCCACTTTAAAACTTTGTCCCCAATTTTGAAATTGCTGGCCTTTGTTCTTCTGTCAAAAAACTTTTTAATACTGTCTTGTTTCTGCAATGCTTTGTTATACACCTCCTCTCTGGTTTGCTCAAGATAAATGGTCTGATTTATTCTTCTGACCATGTCATTTTCTTCAGTTTGCAACTCTTGAATCAACTTCATCATGGGTACACCAAGACTGTTTGGAAAACTTGCATCAGTACCATACACAAGCAAGAAAGGTGACATTCCGATAGATTTCTTCAAAGTCAATCTGTCAGCCCAAAGTGCATGAACCAGCTTTGTGTGCCAAGACTTTTTTTTTGTCCTCCAACAGTTTCTTAATTATGTTAACTAAAATTTTATTTGAGGATTCTACAAGTCCATTACCTTGAGGGAAATAGGCCGTGGAATGCCCCAATGTTATGTGATATCTATGACAGAACTCAACCATCTTCTTTGATCCAAATGTTGCTGCATTATCCGTGATAATCTTGGTAGGACAGCCAAACCTGGAGAGAATATTAGTCTCCATGAATTTTATAATAACTGAATCATTGGCCTGCCTACAAGGTATGGATTCTATCCACTTAGTGAAATATTCTGTGGCAGTGAGAATCCATCTATGTTGGGTAGAAGATGGGGGATGGATTTCTCCTATGAAGTCAAGTCCCCACTGTTGAAAAGGGGCTTCAACAGTGATTGGATGCAGAGGCAGGGGTAGGAGTTTTCTTTTGCCTTCAAAAAGTTGACATTTATGATAGGCTATGATCATTTTGTGCATATCAGGAAAAAGAGTAGGCCAATAGAAACCAGACCTCAAAATTTTGTTGGCTTTTGTCTTCCAGTAAAAATGACCTCCACACTCTCCTTCATGGAACTCGTGCTTAACCTTTTCTGCATCCAACTCAGGCAAACATTTAAGCAATACACCACTTGCGTTTTTCCAATAAAGACATTTATCTATAATGCAATAGTTTACAGATTTTAACTTTAGGAACCTCACCTTTGTTTTTGTCAAACTAGGAGGTGTATTCAAATTAAGCTAAACATAAACAATATCAGCATACCAAGGAGAATTCATAAAATGATGTTCAACTATAGGAGTTGAGAATTCTTCTTGATCATCCAAAGCATCAATCATATTAATATCAAGAACTTCAAAATTTGATTTAGCCATTAATCTAGCTAGACCTTGGCCTTTGATGAGTTTAGTGGGTTTTATCTCTAAATAATATTCAAGAATAATAGCAATCCACTTACCTCTCTTACCATCTAGGTCTTGTGTTAGAATGTCTTTAACAACTGAGTTTGGGACAAAGGCAATGGTGTGTGAGTGAAGGATGTAGACCCCGAAGTCTTTCAAAGCTTTAACCAAAGCAAAAGCTTGCTTCTCCATAATGTTGTACCTCAGAGGGGCATCCATCAATGCCTTGCTAAAGAATGCAATAGGCTGCTCTTGTCCTTGTGGATTTTTCTATAAAAGGATAACAATTATGGTATGTTCTGATGCAAATGAAAAAATATAAAAATATTTTGAAAAATCAGGACTTATAAGAACTGGTGTTTTGGTTAACGCTTGTTTCACCAGTTCAAAGGACTTCTTTGCTTCCGAGGTCCATTTTACCCCTTGCTCCTTCTTTAGCATGTTTTTGATATTCCTAAGGAGATCAGCCAAGTTGGGGATGAACCTTCTCAAAAAGTTGATCTTTCCAATGAAAGACTGCAACTCTTTGATGTTTCGAGGATGAGAGATTTGTAATATGGCCTCAATCCTCTTTGGATCTATCTTTATACCCTCCTCAGAAATAATGTGTCCAAGAAGTTTACCTTCTTGGAGACCAAATAGTGTCTTCTTAGGGTTTAAAGATATCCCAAACTTTCTGCACTTCTACGAGTTGGGAGATGATCTGGGCAGCTCTTCATTCCGTTTTGAAAACACGAAGACATCATCATATATATAATTACTAAGTAGCTCATTTCTTCCAGGAATGCTATGTCCATGGCTCTTTCGAAAAGTTGCTCAAAGATTCATTAGACCAAAAGGCATCTTCACATACATGAAAGTGCCCTATGTTGTATAATCGAATGTCTTTGGACTTGATCACTGTAGAAACCAAAATTCTGATTGTACCCCTAACAGCCATCAAGCAAAGAAATTTTTTAGACCTCACTACCTTTGTAAAATATGATCCATCTTGGGTAAAGGGTAGTTGTCTTTTAATGAAGCTTTGTTTAAGTCTCTAAAGTCTATACAAAGCTTGATCTCTCCAGTTTTCTTCCTAACAGACACCAGATTAGATACCCATTCAGAATATCTAATAGGGACAATAATACCAACATCGTACATTTTCATGATTTCCTTCTGAACCAATGGTAACTGGACAGGGTTTATTCTGCGTAGTTTCTGTTTGAATGGTTTTTGGTTTTCTTTGAGGGGAATTTTGTGCTGTATTATTTCAGTGTCATAGGACTTAAGATCTTCATAACTCCACGCAAAAACATTAGAAAAATCTTTAAACAACTCGATGTATTTAAGTTTAATGTGAGCCGGTAAAGTCTTGGACAGTTTAATCATCATAGGTTTAAGTTCACTGCCTATATTGCACTCTTCCACTTCAGTCTCTATAGGTTCCAGTTTTGGTTTATTTGCCACATCGTTAAAATCAAACAACTCTTCTAAAGGGGCTAGAACCTTAGGAAAACTTTCATCTTTAGAGTGCAGAGTTTCTAACTCCTCTGTTTCTAACTCTGTATTCAATTCTATTTTGTTTATAAGTTTGTTTGTCAGAAAATTAATATTGACAAGCTCAGGAGAGGGCTCTTCTTCGCCAAGAAAGTTTTCTTCACCGCAGTCTGTATCATAGTCCGAGTCTGAACTGTGTAGTTCGAATTCATTTCTTAATTGCATGAAGTCTTCTATTTTTTTATCTCCGTCGAACACCTGCCAATATTTTTCGTTATCAGGAATGGCTAGTCTAAATTTTATCTGAGTTTTACAGTCTTTGGTTTTATATGGCATTAAGCATGTTCTGGCTGCGTAGGCTAAGCTGTGGGCCGCAATATTTCTTTTTCTTGGGACAAAAATTAATTCATACTCCTCGAAAGTTTTTAAAAGGTTTACGACATCGTTTCGATAGGCCCTAAGTCTGGGATGATGAGCATTATACTCCCCATTGACTTGCCTTATGATTAATTCAGAATCTCCGTGAACTTTAATTATCTTGGCTCCTAACTTTTTCAACAAATGTAAGCCTAAAAGCAGGGATTCGTACTCCGTTATGTTATTGGAACACTGAAAGTTTAATCTACAGGAAATACATTCTGTGTGGTCATTTTCAGTGTTAGAAATCTAGACGCCTGCACCAGCGTTAGTTCTAGTGCAGGACCCGTCAAAGTACATACTCCATAGGGGACTATTTTTGGTTTCGTCTGTTTGGTGAATGTCTTGTTCAACTACTGTGCTCTCTGATTTTTCATGATTAGCGGCACTCCATTGAATTTGTTTTGACTCTTCAGGTCTTTCGTTAAGTAGAGGACCTTTTTCTTGAGAGTCAAGGTTTAAAAGCAAAGGACACACGACTTGTAATTCAATACCTTTATTTTGTTTGCTAATGTCATCAAATGCAGCAAACTATTTTAACCTTTCTGCATTGTGTTCCTCTTCCTCCCTCTCGACCATTAATCCTGTTAAAATGACTTGTTCACCAAGTGTTTCATCATTAAAAAGGATAAATGAGTCAAGGCCTATGTTTACAGAGTATAAAGGGGAGTTTTGTGGTCTGTCTTGACTTGTCACTATGTATTGCATATGAGACTCCCTGTAGAGTCTTCTATTTTGATTGAAAACAGGGATAGTCGTGTAGGTCATGTCCATTTGCATAGTCCCTTGTAGCTTAGCCCCCCATGATCTTGATAATAACATTCCATACTTTGGGGGAACATCAACCACAACAATATCCATGACTAAGCATTTGGCTGGAATCTGGGCTAAGTTAACACAGAGATCTTTGATTAAACCTAAAAATTTTACTCTGCTGGTGTTAAAGGAGTAAAGGTCTTTGTAAGGTTTGGTGATTTCTAGACCAAGGCTCTCCATCACAGCTTTAGGCATTAAATTATGAGAAGCCCCGGAGTCATGCATAGTGTTGTGAAATTTTTTTTCGTGAACATTTAAACTCACATAAAAGGGAGGAACAAGTCCCTCTTGATAACTACCTTCAATCTTTGGACCAAAAATGAGCTCTGGCTGGTCATCATTAAGATTAACTGTATCATTGTTCTCTTCTATATTTAAATCCTTCAAAATTTGGGTTCTATATACATGTTGGGCAGCTAACTCAGTCAAGGGAACAGAGATTTTGATCTTTGAAATTTCCTGCTCCAGGCTTAAAGGAATTTGACTCTTCAAAGTGCTGGTCTCAACCTTATTAGCTGTCACTCTATCGGCAATATCAACTTGCTGATTTGTTTTATTTACACTTGATAAAATTGTTTTCATAGGAGTACTAGCTGAAATGTTAGTACTACTAAGGTCTTCACTCTGTTTTTCATTGTTTTGAGTGCCCTTTTCTTTACCATTATCAGAATTTACAGCCACTATTTTATCCTTTTGTTTGACAACTCTTGGCTTGGTTGTAGTGTTTTTTTGTGAAGATTTGTCAGAGGTTTTGTTGTTGGGGGTTTGTTGACTGGTTTTGCTTCTGAGGTCATATTATTTTTGAGATTCTATGATGAAATTTTCCATTTCTTGATAATAATTTTCATCATCATCTCTTTTGTCATCATCAGGTGTGTATAGACCTTGTTTTCTATCATAATGAATCTCAAAGTCATCATTGTCTATCCCCAGCATGTTGATATCATTCTCCTCTGCTATTTCATCTGTTTCCTCAACCTCACTTACATAATTTTGATGAAAGGGAGGAGTGATCTGCTGATCATCTTCCCTAGGTCTGTTTGGAGGTTGGTTTCTTCTAAAATTCTAGTTTTGGTTCTGGTTTCTATTTTGAGGAGCAGTTTGGTTTTGATTTTCTTGTGCTCTCTTAATTATTCTCATCTCTTTCATCATTTCTTCCATCATTCTCTCCATCTTTGAATTGGAAGTAGAAGGTGTGGACTCCTCTCTAAAATATACTCTCTTTTCAGTTTTCATTCTTGATCTCTTCTCCATTAAGTTGACTTCCACAGAAAGAGCACCTTTTTTCATATCTTCAAGAGTTGCAAAATCTCTCTCTCTCAGCTGATAGTTCATGGTAGAGTCAAACCCTTCAGGAAACTTGTTTAAAGCTGAGCCCTGTGGAGGTTTTAGTTCTGGGGAAAGTGCATTATACACACTGTTGAATCTAGTGCAATAAGCTTGCACACTTTCCCCAGGGTTTCTATGGAGTTTCTTGTAATCAGAAAGGACTTGAAGAGGGTTTTTCTTTACTTCCCATTTGTTCAAAAAATTTTGATGGAAGGCTTGGAGATCATTAATACTATGGGGGGCTAAGCCTTTGAACCATTTTCTTGCTTCTTCCCCTAAGCTCTGAGCAAATAACCTAATCTTGACACAATCATCATCAATTTAATTTCTGTCAAAGTAGTCATTCATCTTATCCACATGTTGTGATGCAGTTGTAGCATTGTTAGCATCATACAATGGAATTTTGGACTGATAGTCCTGTGGAAGATTGACTAGTGGTGCAGGAAGGACTAGGGGAGCATAACATGCTTCCATGATAGGTGGTGGGGTTGGATTCACAAGGAGTGGATTAACAACAGGAAAAGTGGGCTAAGGTGTAGTGGTTTGAACAATGGATGTAGGGTAAGCATAAGTGGATGGACCAGGAATAGACTGCTGAGTTGATCTTGGATGAGAGACACATAAGTTGAGAAGGAAATGTAAATCAGGAGGTGTTGTTTCTCTGCTACCAAGAGGCTCACTTGTTTCAGGAAATCATAGTGAAGAATCAGAATCTAACTGATCTAAATCACCAAGAGACCTAGTTCTAAATGGATTTACTAAGTCAACTTGAGATTTTTGTAGAGCTGAAAGATTTTCAGGAACTGAATTAGATCTCAAGGGTGATCTAAAAACAGTTGATAATTTAATCTTAGGAGACTTCCTAAGGATAATTTCTGGGTTATCAACTATCATAGGTGGATCAGGGTCAAGATAGGCTCTAGTGTGAATATTTCTAGGAGCCACTATGCTGTGTTTTTCAGACCCAAATAAAACAGGAAAAGTTTAACCAGGTATGACAATCTTTAAAAGGTTTAACTAATCTGTTTACACAATTCTAATCCTACAGTCTTCTGACTGAGTTTGAAAGATATTATGATGATAAGGGTTCTTCCCAGTGGAGTCTTAAGGTCTGTTTAGGATTTTGGAGTCGCCAAGTGGAAGTTTTTAGCCCCTAAGGAGGTAAAAGGTTTTATGGTCCACCACCATGTTTATTGGATACCAATCTGAAATAATTTTTCTTTTTCTGAGTTATTTTTCAGTTGTATGGTTTTTTAAGAATATCCTAACTTTGTTTCAAAACTTAGCTATGGTTATGAGACAAAAAGAGTTTACTCTTATGGCTAAGCCAGCTGAGTTTTCAAGGTTAGATAAAGTTTTATGAGATTCCTAGGGTTTTCCTAGTTTGTCACTGATTCAAAAAATGTTTTACCATGGTTACCCTTCTTTGGTAGTGCTTGAAAAGGCTGCTTTTAACTCACGAGGTTTTATACAAATAAAAATGATTCTGGGTTTGAGTTCCTCAGTGGAGTCACCATAAATGTTAGGAATCTATAATCAGCAATATTGGCAAAGTCGGATCACAGAAACAACATCGTTTCAACCAACTTTGGGATTCTAGGATCTGGCCCTCCTGAATCCAGAGAGGGATCTCTCCAATAAGTGCAAAGATGGATTTCTCTTTGAAGTTCGAGGTAATAATATTAGGCTAGTTATGAAGGCCAAGGGTTTTTTTTGTGTTTTGATGGTTGAGCATGATTACTGTTTAAGGTGGAAAGTCCTGAATGCAAAGAGTTTCAAAGGTGAGAAGTTGCAAGCAATCAGATTAAACTTCGGCCAAAAAGATAGATAATTGCAGGTTTTAGTCCATTGGGCTATGGAGTCATAATAGGATTTAATTGGGATAGAAAGAGGCAAGAGTGGTCCATGGGGCAAGTCATCTATGTCTAAGGATCTCTTTGAAGTTTGATTTATGGAATGAAATGATACAACAAGAAGGAAAATTAAACAGATGCAGAACAAAGAGCAGCCCAAAATCTGGTAAGTACTTTTAAACTAGCCAGCCTTTGACAAACACTTGAGAAGAACATAAAAGAAAACTAGGATCTGGTAAGTACTTTTAAACTAGCTAGCCTTTGATACACTTTCAATAGAAAACATCTTAAAACAAAGGGAAACTTGAAGGCAACTTTTGGAGTAGAAACTAGCGGGCCGAGCTCACCACAAATCCTCTCCTAGCTCTGCTTTACATGGTTACTCTCAAGATCAACACAAAGATAACACAAAATGGCCTAAGATCTGGTAAGTACTTCTAAACTAGCCAGATTTTAACACATTCCAAGGGAAATATTCAGACAGCCTTTGGAAATAAAACTAGGACCAGGGCACACCATATCTTCCATAGTTCATCTCTACTTAACTAATACTGAACATAACATTCAAGAAAAATATTCAGCTAAGGCAATAAGAAGAGGGAACGCCAACATTCCTATGCTTAAACTGAATTAAATCATTCCTAAATAACACAGATTGGAAGAAAACATATATATAAATATTTTCAGTCAGAGAAGGTTACTGATATACAGTAGGTGCTAACTCTATGCATGCTGTTCTTTATAAGAGAAAATGAAACACAGTGAAAACATAAACAAAATAACAAGTTACAATTAGAAAAACATCACCATCAACATAGACCGGGATCCCATAAATCAGCTTGTATTGATGCTCCAAACCAGTTACATCTTTAAGTCCAATGCTTTAGATCAGCAATCATCTACTCATCTCAGACTAACTTATCTATTACAAGCAGACCTCCAAGAGCCAGTGAACACTATTTACAGTCAGAAGTTTAAGCTTAAATGTATTTCAAAGTTCTGCAACCAACAGTTTCTCATCTTCTACAGAGGTATTTATAGAAGGATGAGGAGGTGAGATCTGATAAAAGATCTCTCAAGGCAATTAATACAGATTCAAGACTTCTCGGCCTTTTGAGGGGCTCGATGAATAATTTTATAGGTGGATTTCTGTATTAACTATTTTAAAATTATGAATAAAACTCGGTGGGAGCTTTTATTTGACTTCGAGGCTCTGCGTAATGTTTGGAGTAACTCTGCAGATATTTCTGCATTTATTTCCTTGCAGAAGTAACTCTCTGGCTGTGCTGAGGCGAAACATCTTCATTCGATCAATAACTTCGGCCTCTGTTTTGAATGCTTTGAGGCACAGGTGGCACTTATGGTAGCTGAGGAATCAATTCGCCTCAAATGTGGCGGTGGAGGCCTTTCCGTCTGTTAAACACTCATGATGTTTCCTTTAATTGTGTTTTAATTCTGGGAATTAGGCTTTTGATAATCATTCTTAGCTGTAATTCCCATATCTGTCTTCAATCTTCTGCTTTAATGTGCTCTGTTCTTCAACACTGATACTCTTTTAAATGTGTTTTTAATAAAACAGTGCCTTGTCGATATGTAGGGCCGCGTTGGGCTTTAAAGGCATCAATGCCCATGAAGCATTGATAAAACGTTGAATCCGACCCTTGCGAATGGTATCCATTGATAATTCAAAGGCATGGGAAATGTCTTTCCCGGCCTTCGGCATTTCTTTTGAACAAATGGAAAAACCATCAATCCCTGCAAAAATACACAAAATATTAGAAAATCCTGTGTTTTTAGGCTTAACTTCTTCATAAGGCGGGGAAGGAGTGTAGCCGTTGGATGAAAGCATCCAACGGTGGAGATTTATTAAGAGGAGGTTTAAAGAAGAGTGGGGAAATGAACAAGTCGAAGTGATTTTGGACCGTCTGATCTAGACACGTGGACGGTCCAGATCCAATCGAAGGATGGCAATTGGAGGATCGCAATCGGGGGTGGCAAGCAAATGCACCGATTGAAAGTTGCGATGCGATATAGCGCAGACCGTCGATCTAAAGATTAGATCAACGGTGGAGAATAAATCGGGGGAATGGCCGATCGGGGGAGGAAATATAACGCAGCAATTGAGAAATGCGATGCAATTGAACGCTGGTCGTTTGATCGGCTTATGATCAACGTCGGGGATTAGTTTTGAAACGAACAAAACCCTTATAATATATAAAATCCAAAGTTTAAATAAAACAAATGTTTTTATGGATCGGGGCAGGATATTTATATATGAAATGACCGGCGCCCGATTGCGGGTCCATTGTATATATGAAATACAATGGGCCCGGGGCTTTATATAACAAGGGCCAATCGCAATCGGAGCTTCGGGCCCGGGCTTTTCAATCAACCGATTGGAATATTGCGATGCGATTGGCGCCTGGGATATTTTAACACTTGGTCCCAGGTGAAATTCATATGTAGTATAGAGGTGGGGGGGGCAAAGTTTATATATATATATATAAGACCCAATCGCATCAGAAATTTTGATGCGGGTCTTTCAATCAACCCATTTTAAATTCCTCGATGCGATTGCGCGATCGGGTCTTTTTGATCTAACCATTTCATATTAACATGTGACTTTAGTTATTTAGACCAAAACATTGAAAAAATAGGTTTTTGTTTTTTACAAAGGAAAAAAATGTATCAGATGGTTTATTCAATGGTTTTAGGTGCCAAAGGCGGGCCCATGGGTTATATGAAAAAATAATATGATCGGGGGTTTTTAAATACAAAGGCTAATTGGCATCGGATTTTATACGTAACACAAAACTCACGCACCATTGAAAGTTTCCGATGCGATAAGCGCTCGAGACTATAACTCTTGGTTTTTCACAAAGGAAGCATGAGATCTAGAGTTTATAACAAAGGGAGTTGATCGCATCGGGGTTTCATGTTATAAAACATATGCGCTCGCCAAAATTTTTCGATGCCGATAAGTGCCATATGGGTTTAGCACCTGGTTCCATGGTGTGGGCACATGGGGGAAGTGGTTTTGAAACTCAGCACAAGGGGGCTCAAGCCCTTATGCAAAAACATGTATTTTTCATGAAATTTTTCAAGGTTTTCAATGAATTTGGGGGTTTCGGTATGGTTAAAGAGTGAGTCTTTAACCTTCTAAGAGTGATTTTCATGAAGGGAAGAAAAGAAATCATGAAAACAAAGGAGTTTATGGAGAAAAAAGGGAGAGAAAATGAAGGTTATTTTTGAGTGGGAGAAGGGGGAAAATGATGGTTTTTCAGCAGTTTCTTCTCATGAAATCAGCAAAAAAATTTAGTATCAATTGGGAACAACAATGAAGATTTTGGACAGAGGCATGAGGCCTTCAAGAGTCTTCAAGAGCCAACTCTTTTTAGTAATAAAATTTGTTCCTTGAAGGCTCAAAAAAGTCTTAGCCACCTTTTGCTATAACAAATATTTTAGGTGGCTAACACAAAGGACATTAAAAAGCCCGGAGAAGCCAAATTTGCTAGATGGCAAGCACTTTTTGCAAATTTTGATTTTAAAGTTGAACATATCAAAGGGATAAATAATCACTTTCCATACTTCTTAAGCCAGGAATTTATCCAGCAACAAGAACAAGAACAAGACCAAGTAATGGTGATAGTTACAGAGTGGGATCCAAATCAGCAGCAAGATGTATTAAGATACATAACAGAAAATAAAAGATGGTCAGACTACAGAGACAACTGGAAACCAACTTGGCAACTACGAAGTACTAAAGTGTTGGATGCAAATTTTCAGCCACATACTGATTTACAACACTTAGTACCTGAAAGAAAAGTGTATCCAAAAGGGAACAAATGGATACATGATATGGTCTACTCAAGAAGCATGATGGATGCCCTTATTGCTGAAGAAAGTATCTCAAATAACTTTCATGATATCAGTATGATCTGGACCCAAGGAAGTGACAGGATTCGAGTATATCATCAGTATTTCTGCATCAACAGGACAAGAGATCCTACTTGGACAATAGGCAGTGCACTATGGCCAGAGAATAACCCTTTTCTGATATTTCCTGACATTTTTTATGACTTTGCATGATACAAAAAGCTATGGTGGAACATAATGAATTTTGATGGAAAGGGTGAAACCCATTACACCAAGATCAAACTTGGACCTACATGGATAATGCAGGTGAACCACCAGCCAAATTGGTTTAAGAACTGGTGGAGTGACTACGGAATTAATAAAACTACATTAGATCCAGTTTATTATGAATCCTATACGAAAAATATTTGCAATTGGTGTAATGAAAGAAATATTGAATGTTTCCATCCTGCACATAAAAATGTAGAAGAATTCTTGATGCCTACAATAAGAGGAGATGATGATACAAATTTTGAGGAAATGCACAAGAAATTTTGAGATAAGTTGGTGTACTTATTACTAAAATAGTTTTTTGTAAGTTCCATTTTTTTGTGGGCTTAAGTGTTTTAATTTACAAGTTTATTTAATGCATTCTTTATATGAGTAGTATATGGGGTTGGATGTAAAATTGATGAATTTTTTTTGAAACTTAAAACGGAGTTAGGCCTAAGAAATTTTTACATGGTATTAGTTCT
The DNA here is from genome assembly GCA_034641835.2 of Pinus albicaulis. Lineage (NCBI taxonomy): Eukaryota > Viridiplantae > Streptophyta > Pinopsida > Pinales > Pinaceae > Pinus > Pinus albicaulis. The sequence continues at coordinate 27,948,461 of CM076577.1, forward strand.
AAATTGAAGGAGGGGAAATCAGAAATAAATAAGAAATAGTCAAAAAGAATAGTTTACAAGAGATTTTCATGGTTTTTTCACTAAGAAGAGGGTGTTTGGATTAGTTATGATTTGATGAAGTCATGGCTACAGGTTTGAGGATAGATTAAATGGAGAAAGAAATTTTATCCCATGGAAAGAGAGGATTGTGTTAATTTTAGAGGACAATGAAGTGTGGGACATAGTTGAGAATATAGTTTTTATTCCTATGGATCCAACACTTTTGGCCAAATATAATAAAAGTAATGTTAAAACAAAAATAATTATCCTTGATATCATAAAAGACTATGTGATTCCTCATGTGACTAGAAAGAAGAATACATTTGAGATGTGGGATTCCTTATGCAAGATATACTAGAGTTCAAACCAAAACAAGAAAAAAGCCCAAGAAGGGTCCTAAGGATGAGGCCAAGGCAAAAGGTCGGAAAAATAAATTTATGAGTAAAGTCAGATGTTTTTCTTATCACAAGATGGGGTAATATGAAGTTGTGTATCCTAACAAGAAAAAAATAGATTACAACATCAACAGAAGTGGATGAGTTTTAAACTTGATTTGAGGAGTTTCCCTTACTATTATGTCCTTCCACTAGCATAGATCCTTCTAGTGTATGGTATATTGATAGTGGGGCCACAAACCATATGAAATTTTTGCAAGAGAAATTCGCATCTCTCACAGAGAGTGTGATATATCGTGAGGTATTTCTTGGTGATGACACCATTGTTAGCGAAGTTGGGGGAGGGGCATTTTATTTTCAAAGGCAATTCTAGTACCCTATGATAGTGTCAGGGATGTCTTGTATGTCTCGGGGTTGAAAAAGAACTTGATATCCATTTCCAACATAGAGGATAGGGGACATGAGGTGGGTTTTAGAAATGGATAGATTTTTATTCACCCTAAAGGGCCCAATATCACTTTAGAAAAACTAATTGGGATCATATATGGGAAGTTATACAAGCTCATGTTTCATCGAATTCATTTCTTGATTCACAGTAGTAGTATCAGTGAGTTGTTTGAGTTATGGCATAGGAGGATGGCTCATTTTCATCATGGGTGTCTTAGGATTCTAAGGGAGCTTTTTATACGTTTTCCAAAGTTTAGCATAGAGCATGAGGATGTGTGCAGAGGGTGTTCTCTTGGGAAGTACACCAAGAATGTTTTCCCAAGCAGTGACAACATAGTAGCATGGATATTATATTTGGTTCACTCTAATTTATGTGGTCCTATGTCATCAGCCTTGTTGAGTGGTTATGGTTACTATTTGATAGTTTTTTATGACTTCTCCAAGAATACCTAGATTTATTTTATGAATACCAATAGTGAGGTCTTCAACAGGTTCCAAGATATTAAACCTCTTCTGAAGAACCAAACAAATAGAAAAATTGAGGTATTCAGTTCTAAAAATGGGTGATCATAACTCCAATGACTTCAAGAGCTTCTTTGCATTGAAAGGCATCAAGAGAGAGTTGAATGGGGTTGTTTAAAGGAAGAGAAAGGCCATATTTGGAGTAGCTAGATATATTCTACATGATCAGGGTATACCTTTCTTTCCTTTGGCTGAGGCTTGCAACATAGCCATTTATATTCCAAACAGAAGTCTTCACCGAGAACTGGAAAATAAAAATCTTGAAGAGTCTTTCAAGGAAGAAGCCTGAATTTGGGAAATTTTGAATATTTAAGTGTCTAAATTATTCACATGTCCCTTCTGAGAAGTGGATGAAGCTAGAACCCACAACACAAAAGGGTGTCTTATTTAGGTATAACAAGACTTTGAAGGCTTACTACATATATATTTTTTCCTTGAGGAAAAAAATGGTTAGGTAAGATGTAAAATTTGAGGAGGATCCAACCTTTCGGAGGTCATTTGAGTTAGAATAGGGGTAGCATCAGGTTCCTAAGTCTCGGGTGAGTAAATAATATATTACAAGGTCACAAAGTACAGGTTCACAAGTTTTAGGATTTATAGGTTCCCAAGTTATAGGTTCACAAAGCATTATAGGTTCATAAACCATAGGTGCACAGTATTCAGGTACATGATCTTCAAATGAGAGGGATGAGCAAGAGGATTCTACTTCAGAGGAGTTTACTTTTGGGAAGGGGAGGCCAATATATCTTAAGAATACTTTTAAGGAATCCCAGGAGTCTGTGCGGAGTCCCAAGAAGGATGTTATTAAGAGTAAGGAACTAGATAGGTTTTGTAGCTATATAACTTTGGTGAGAAACATTAGTGAGTATGAGCCTTCTACTTATAAGGAGGAATCATACCAATACATATGGAGGGATGCCATTCTATAGGAGTAAAATTCCATCATGAAGAATGATCTTTGGGAATTTTTTCCAATACCTTAAGGGAATTCAATGGTGACTTCTAGGTGGCTCTACAAAATCAAGCATGTCGCGAATAGAAGCATTGAGATATAGAAGGCTCATCTTCTGGCATGAGGGATTTTATAGGTTGAGGGAATTGATTATGAGGAGGCCTTCACATAGGTTTCATATTATAATTTGGTCAAGGTAGTGATCTCCATTTGAAGCATATATGGCTTTGAAAATCCACTTGATAGACGTGAAGACTACATTTCTTAATGGGATCTTACAGAAGGAGGTGTACATTGAGCAGCCACAATGATTTGAGATACATGGGAGAAATTCTCATGTTTACAAGTTTAAAAATACATTGTATGGACTAAGTCAAGCTCCAACAACTTAGTATTCAAAAATATATACTTACTTGCAACAACTAGGTTTCAAGAATCATGAGGTGGATCCCAATATGTACTACATTGTGGTTAGTGTAAGTCCACTTATTTATGTGTATATGTGGATGATTTTTTCATTACGGGTGTACAGATACTCATAACTACTTGCAAGCAGGATCTTGCTTCAGAAATGAAGATGAAATATATTGGACTGATGCATTATTTATTGGGATTATTGGTTTGGAAGGAACTAGGACACATCTCTCTAGGTCATGGAAAGTATGCAGTTTATATAATAAAGATATTTCATATGGAGGGATACAAGCATATGTCAACACCCATGATCACCAATTGGAAGAAATGGAGTTTTTCTGAGGGAGAGTTGGTGGATGACAATCTACATTGTCATTTAATTAGTTCATTTATGTATTTGTTCAACACTAGGGCAAACCTGTGTTTTGTTTTCAACACTCTCAGTTAGTATATGGTTGAGCCTAGGAGAGTGCATTGTGTGGAATCAAAACATATGCTCATATGCCTACAAGGTATAGCGGATTATGGTTTGAACTTTGTAAGAGGAGATGGAGTCAATTTTACTTGATGTACATATTCTGATTAGGAAGGAAGTGCAGTGGAAAGGAAAATAATTTTTGGGTGTTGTTTTAGTTTGGGCTTGACATTTTTTTCATGGTTCAGTAGGAAACAAAATTCAATGGAACTAAGTTTTGTTGAGGTAGAATATATGGTATCCATTCAAGTGAGTTGTGAGGCCATATAGATTTGCAAGTTCTCAGTTGGTTTATTTGGTCAACGGTTGGATCATATGGAAATTTACTACAATAATAATAGAAGCATAAAAGTATTGTAAAATCTGATATTTCATGATAGGTAAAAACACATTGACATCATATACCACTTTATCCAAGATTAGGTTAAGAGAGGAGTAGTTGAGATGTAGTACATATCCACATATGATCAGGTAGCATATATTCTGATGAAGTCTTTAGTAGCATCCGTGGTAAAAAATTCCATATAAATAAAGTTAATAAAGGAAAAATAATAACGAAGGTCGTGGGGAACTTATTCCAAGGTAAATTTTGGGAAACAAATCCTAGTGTGGGTGTTCATTTGATTTATTATGGCTAAAGGAAATTGGTAAATGATTTGGAAAGGCAAGAGACATTAATTGGAATTTTATTTATGAAAATAATGGAAATTTAGAGAAAAGGAAAGTGAAAGGTAAAATATTGCATGTGAGGAGGAAAATGAAGGAAAATAATGGAAAATTAAAGAAAATGGAGGCGTCATTAATAAAAAGGCTTCTGAGGATCATTTCATACCATTTTTCAGTTTAGTTTTGGAGCTCTTTCTCTACTCTCTCTCTCACAAACTCTTGGACACTTAGAGAATTCTCAGAGCACTCTAGCATTGGATCAAGGAAAGAAAAGGAAGGAAAAAAAAGGAAAATGGAAACAAAGATTAAGCAAGGAAGAGAATGATCAAGAGGCTACAACGAGACTACTTGAAAGTATATATTTTCATGTGTTATTTCCTAGCTAGATGTGGCATGCACGGTACATGCATGTGTGTTATTGTTCCTCTTGATGTCATTGGAATGGGTTTTTTTGGGTTTGATAATGTTCTTAAGCCTTGCCTTGCCATTTTTGGATATCCATGGTGTGGTGGGTTCTCTTGTATTTGGTTGATATGAATTTATGGATGGACTTGAAGCTAACTGGGGTTGTCTCAGGATTATTCAAAAGGCCCAGGAATCCCTAGACTGGTAATGGAAGGATACACAGTAAATTTGAGAGGTTGAGATGGAAAAATTCCTCACGGTTTAGGTAGAGAGATATAGAGGCATCCATGATTCTTTAGGGCCTAGTGATCCAGTGGGGATTGCAGCAAAGGCTGTTTGTATTGATAAGATTTCAGGCCTAGGAATCCCTTGGTGGCGTATATGATAAAGCCTTAGGAATCCCTGGATGGTTTGTTGTGAGTCCCACATTCATGTTTGGAATATGGAATGGGGGTGATTAGCTGAAAGAAATATTTGGTTCAGCCTAATATATGGTTGAGTGGTTCGTGGAAGTCTCAGACCTGGTTCTCTTATCCATTCATTACTAAGAGCTCCTTCTCCTTGTTATTTCATGTGTAAATGTATTGGTTCATTTGTGATTCTTATGGTTTTTATATCCTTCTTATTTTTTTGGATATATGTTGGTTATGAGTATGTTTTATGATAGACTTGATATATGTCTCTCATAATGTTTTGATTAGGAAATGAATGTACAATGAATATATGACCTAATATATGATAATGCAATTATTGTGATAAGGCATCAATGCTTCTTTGTGAACCTCATATAAGTATGAGAACCCTATGCTCAAATATGTTTTTATGACCTGTATATTACATATTTGGGACATGCTTGACGAAATGCTTGTCATGGATAGTCAGGGTCAGATAAATTACTTGTACCAATGATTTCATTAGTAGCCTTATTCCATTTTTATTTACCCTTTTGAAGGTTTCATGAATTTATGGGAAGTGGCCTGATTCCAGGCCCTGAAAAAATGGCACAGAATCTGGGGTCCCTGGCTCAGAACTGTCTGAAAATTCCATAGTCGTTGGCATACCTTGTTGTGGGAGTTACTGGAAGGCCTTAGTCACATGCATGAATTTTAATAGTACAAGTTTAGCATCTAGATCAATAAAATGTCAATTTGTCTTAGGGGTTGGTCACCTGGAAGGGTTGGTTGGATCCTGAAGGTTTTGTAGCATATGTTGAAGGTCAAATTGGTTTCATTTTTTCTGTTCCACTTCCTTAACTGTACATGGGGATTTGAATCACATCATAATAACCCCTCATCACATGTTTACACCAATGGACTAGTTAGCTTGGGTAAATGTGGAAGGATGGTGGTTACATCTTTGGGGAAAGGAAAAATTGTATTTTTTAGTGACAAGTTGGGAGAGGTGAAGAAAACTTTCCTCGCTAAGAGGGAGTTTTGAAATTGTTAGCTTGGACAAGTGTCTTGCACATTGGCTTGGGGTCTAGAATGTGGAAGAGTGTTTAAAGTGGTCCTTAGAAATATTTAACTTTATGAGATATAAATTTAAAGTAACTTTATGAGATATAAACTTAAATTGGCTTTATAATATTTAAAGCTAAAGTGACTTTTTTATAAAAGTAATGATAAAGTGACTTAAGGTGCCCTAATTTGTGACAATGAGTAATTATAACACAACCATTGATAATCTTGGCTAAGATGCAATCTTAGCCACTAGATCTTATGGATAGGTCAATACCATTAAGAGAAATTATAAAAAGTCAAAATTTATAAGGAAAGACATTAATTAAGATCATTTAATGAGGAGAGAGAAAACTATAGATCTAAGGAAAAAGAGAGAAGGAAGCAATGGTTTGCATATTTTCCAAGGAGGACACAAAAATCGAGGAATAAGTTTCAACAATAATACAATCCATCAATATGAAAACTCAAGGTATGTTTATGTCATTTGTTGTAGGTCATACAATGCACATAAATCAATGCATAATTTTGTAATTTATTCAAGGTCATATAGGTCCATTAAATGTAGGTTGTACAACACAGGTTTTAAGTTATTTGTACAATAGAAATTTTGAGGAAATATGGCACAAGAAATGAAGAGTTGTTTGGCACAATTTTCAATCGTTTTTATCTACATGGGTTTCATGATAAGTTGGCGTATTTTTTGTTGTAAAAGTCATTTTACTATGGGCTTAAGAAAAAACAAAATCTCAATCTCTCTACTGGTTTTTCCTATAGGTTTTTTTGAGGGGTATTGCAAAAAAATATTGTGTCATTTTATGGTGTGTTTATTTATTTCCACTTCATTTTCGTGAAAATATTCAAGTTTTTTATTTTACAAGTTTAGTTTATGAATTATTTTTATGATAAATATATGTGGTTGGGCATTAAATTAATGAAAACTTGTTGAAACTTAAAAATGGCTTGGGTCTAAGCAATTTTTATAGAGAACGTAGCTTGCAACCATGCAATAATGTCTAGAAAAAGTTCAAACTTCATGTGCAAGAAAAAATACCAAGACAATAGAATAATCAATTTACAGTAGGTACATAAAATCAAGAATAAACTATGGTTAAGGTAACTATATCTTAGAGAAAGAAAACAAATTTTTTCACTAATGGAGTTTCTAATTATACTATGGAGAAAAAATAGCCTACAAATAAGTAGTTTTTCCCTTGATTATCCTGAAACTCAATGTAGATAGGGGGTGGAACACTATATGGAAATATAAAATCTTGAAGTACGAAATCAATCAAAGCATGAAAAAAACAAGAACATGACCAGTGGCATACCTTTTTATCGATGGTTCTCCTATCGTGTCCTTGGCTAATGGATTTCCTAAGATCTAAGCTCTAGTTCTTTCTGTTTGCTTCCTACACAAAAAAATAGAACAAGCACTACCAAACACTTGTAGGAAACCAATTTTTAGCAACAACAAATCCCCAATTTACTTGATATTATCAAACAAAAAATATCATTTATGTGAATAGTTGGAAATGAAACTATGAATGTAACATACATGAAATGAAAAATAATTAATGGAGGTCGAAACCACATAGATCCATTATATAATAACAATATGAACAATACAACACATGTATCAAAGTTAGCTCAACCAATATGATGGCTTCTTGAGCTCCTTGCATTGGTTCTTCCTTGAGCCTCTACATAAATTTCAATAGAATAAACTTACAATATACATTTTTCCTCTTTCCCTTGGTATAACATTCATTATATATATGGAGGATGGCCTATTTTTGGATGAATGGATAAGCTTGAAATATTGAGTTAATTGGATGAAGTTGGATTCAGAAGGCTAATTCAAGGTGACGTGCACGAGGTGTGATTCTTATCCCATGCATATTCCCCATGGGAGTATCAATTATGAATACTAAGAGGGTTCTCATGGTATGGTAGAAATGCGACCCATATTCATCGCATTTTGTGATGGTGTATCATATAACCAATCACACTCTACTTTGAAGGATAGGCATGATTGTGCTCAAAAATAAAAATTTCCAAGTGAAAAATTATGGTGTTTCAGTGACTTTTTTAGTGGGTCATTTAAGGATAATAGGGGTGGTTTTTAAGGATGTAAAGAACACTCATATATCCTAAAGGTATAAAACCTTCCACATAATTGACTATAGAAGGAATTTCTAAATGGTTTCCGGATCTCTATTTGAGTGTTTATTGATTTTGGGTTTGTATACTAGTTTTTGGAAGCTTTAGTAAGTCTTCTTGAATTTCATTTTGATTTTATATGAGAAATAATCCTTCATTTCTATTGTTGGGCCCTTTGTTTCTAAAAAGAGTTATATTTTTGGAAAGTTTCATTGCTATTGGTTCTAGTGACTCTTGATGTGTGCTTTTACCTTTCTTGAAGTCTCATATTTCTTGTTGTGAGCTCCGTTCCTCTTTTCCTTACATCTCTTACCTTGGAAAGAAATTTAAAACGGAAACAATTCTTGTTTCACGATAACCTTATTTAGTTCTCTTTGTTATTTTGATTCCTTTTACAAAAATGAAAAGAGAAAAACTTTTTCTGATTTCAATATTTTTTCTTTTCATCTTGTTTTTCCATTCATATTTGACAAGAAAAATGATTCAGTGGGAATTTTCATCTTGACCTCCATGTTTTGATGATTAGTTTTCTTATTACATAGTGGATAGATTTATTTGAGAAAATTTCAAAACTTTTGGAAAGTTAGATAGTTATGTTTGACATTTTGAAAGAGAGAAGAAAAAGTTAATAGACCTCTTTTACAAGAGTTAAAAAATAAAATAAATAAATTTTATCATCAAAGACTGGGGACTTGTATATTTATTCAATATTATTATAATTGATTTTTTTACTCTATATAACACAATTATTTTCACATCCATTACCTTTAGTAAAAAACAGATTATTAAAAAGAACACTTAAATCTAAAATACACTAGACTTTTCATTTTTTCTTAGAACACAAACAAACCTAAGGTGTTATTAATGAGTTACAAAAACTCCAACATATTATAGGTGTTTCCAAGGACGCCTCTCTAACATGGGATTAAAGCACTAGGTCACATTCAATTAAGTGAATGAAGATGCCCCATTTCTATCTTATCTTGACGTTTTTGGACTACTATATGTATGGGGACTTCTATTGGGAGTGGTCCACTTTGTATTTTCCTTTTCTAAATTTGTACATGAAGACACCCTAACCATGTGCACAATTTTGGTTGATGCCTATCTACCCAATCACTAATTACGAGTTGGAAACTTAGTTTCCTATCTTATTTTTCTCCTACATAACTACAAGGGTAATAAATAAGGTAGACATTGCAAAAATACTACAGTTCTCCTATAGAGTTCCCCACAAAGTGAGGGGATATGCACTAGTAAAGGCTCTATCGAGAGGATAGTGTAACTATTTCTCACACCTACTGGGACTAGTAGCTTCCATGCCCCCATATTTTCCATTACTGGAGGGGGAGTTAATCCTCCTATTCCTACTGCTCACATGGCTAGTTCTATCCATAAAATTGTTGGGCCTACCCGTGACTCCTAGTACGAGTGGTGGAATTCAAATTGCATATTTGTATGTTGTGAGTTAATTTTCTTTTGGAATGTCATCTATTAGAATTCTAAGACTATCTTCAACTTCTTCCACTATCTACACATCCTTTGTTTTCAATGTAGGGAATTCCATAATTATCCTTTTCAGTTTTCATTTGTGGGAGGACACGATCCTCCTCTAAATGCTCCTCTAGGAAGTTGGAATTCACCTTTTATGAATTAGTCTATTGGGGGGGGGGGGGGGGGAATTATTTCCAAGGCTATGTTGGTTAAATTAATGGAACTTTTCCATCCTATGGTAGTCCAACTAGAATTATCCATTTTTATCTAATTGGTAATTAGGGGAGTGATATTTCCCCCTCTTATGATATGATACTTAAGTCTATTCCCTTTCATAAGTTCTAAAATTCCATGAATGGGAATTCTCCCCATTATTGGATGTATACTAGGGAAACTCCTCCAAATCCTTTACGAATCCCATGAGTGGAAGTTTCCCTTCTTTCATTTAGGAAAATGAATTTTTTAATATAAACTCTATATTTTCTACAAAATATCCCTGGAAATCTAGTGTCAATAAAAACCTAGATATTTCTTTTCTAGGTTATAGCCAACTTGGTGGGGACCCCCTTTAGAAGTTGGAACCCTATGTGTCATCCTAAAATTTTATTTATGGAAACTCTTAATTTTCCAAATCATTCCAAGTTAACAAATTATCTAGTGTGATATAATCTGAACTAGCCTCAATTTACATTTCTAAGTTTGAAAGGAAGTCTAGTGAGGACCCTACATCCTTCATTAATCAAATTTTTTATGAGCATATAGGGAGTGAAATATTCTCATTTATGGATGGATTGTTGAGATATATTTATATCTAAATCTCACTTGAGGACCAACATAAAACAACATTTATTTGTCCTTGGGGTACAATTTCATACTATAAAATAACGTTTGGTCTACAAAATTATAGGGATACCTTCTAGTGGTCTATGCCATATTATTTTCATGACATTAAGCACATTGTGAAGGAATATATAGATGATATAGACATTCTCTCTAAAAAAATATTTGATAATCCAACTCAACTTCATTTTATCTATTGAACGATGTTGGTATTATCATATTTTTCTGAATCAACACAAATGTATATTTTGTGTGACATTTAGGAGATTGTTAGGTTTTATTTTGGAGTTTCCTTAGAAAATAAGAACACCTATGAAAAAGACTCATTTATATACAAGCACTTATTTCTATTTTTTTTAATTGACCTTTGGTATGGACATATCCTTTATACCTCCAAAATATTAAGTTTTCTTTACCTTTCTCATGGCGTGACAAACATTATGTTCAACATATAGCAAAGATATATCTCATAATTGATGAAATTTTATATCATCATACAATAGATTCCATTTTGGACATTACTTAAGAATTAAGGAAATGGAGAAATTCCTAAATGGCTACAAGAATGGAGCATGTCGTGGACATCTCTCTAGGTTGGTTGTAGGCTAGAAATTTTTGTGCATTGGATAATTCTAGCCTAAAATATTTAAATATTGTATGGAAGTGGTTAATAATTTCCATTCAGGTTGTACATTTACAATAAAAAATTGCACACATTGTTCCCCTCTCCTTCAATTCATCACCGATGGCCCCTTCACTAAGTAGAGGATGGATTTTATGGCATGCCATCAAGATTCAACTTGGGGCCATAAGTACATTATCATGGCAGTAGACTACATTACCAAGCAGGATGTATCCATTCCAATGTCCTGATATGATGTTGAGACATCCATGATTTTCATCTTTATTCAAGTTCTTTGCAAGATTGTGTGTGACAAGCCTATATTTGTCACTGACTATAGAAATCACTTTTGTTGGGTATGTGTTATATTCTTTGCACAACTATTGCCACACACTATATGTTAGGAGATTCATGAGTGGGTAGAAACCCCTCCTCTTTGAGGGGATTTTAGGGGGGAGAAGGTCCTCTTGCATGAGATTTTAGGGGTAGTGCCGAAAAAAATTGGGTGGTTTTCGATATCTATTTTTCACGATTTTCAGCACACAATTTTTGCTAAAAGGTTTTTTGTGATGTATGGTGGTCTTCCCATGGTTTTTATATTTTTGTTAAGGAACTAAAATTTTATTCTAAACCAAGGAAAATGGAATGGAATTTTATGCATGCCATTGGATATATATTGTATCATGGTATTATATAGAAGAATAAATTAAAAAAGTGTGTGATATTTTAATGCATACAAAGTGTTGGCGTTGGAATCAGCACTTGGACTGCAGCAAGCGCCTGACCAGACACATCTTAAACTATAAAGAAATTTAATGATTTGTTTTGTGAGATTGGTAGGTGGTAAAAACTTCGATTCGCTGAAAAGAGATTTCAGTCAAATCCACAGTTCTATTAATGAGGGTATTGTAACTTGATGTGGTAGCAAGGTGCAAGTTTGTAGCCTATGAGGAGAGGAAATTGTAATATGAGAGAAGAATCAGTAGGCCTTTAAAACATAAATCCACTGATTTTGTAGAAATTCACAAAAGTAGTAGTTTGACAATATTCCACTGAGAGAAATCTATTTCTAGTCTCACAAGATTCTCACTGAAATATCATGAAGAATAACTATCACGAGTGATGCCCTTCCACTGTTATAACATATATTTTATCAGGAATTCTCACTATATGAGACTAACAAAAACTGATAAACACATAACATGCTTAAGAGACTAATAGAAACACATAGCAATATGATGATTTTCAAACTAGAACTGGAAGAAAGTAGATAAGGAAACACAAATAAAGTAGACAATACATACAACAAATTGGTAATAAGTCCTCAGTAATATCATTTCATTTCATTCACAAAAAAAATTACAGTTCATATAAGTCAAAATTCAATAACCACCAACCAACCCTGAATTCATATCAATTTGGCATATATATACGAAATATGATATTTTCATCCTCCACAGAAAAAGGTAAATCTGTTTCAAAAGCCATTGCAACCTCGTGCAAGAGGTGAGGCTTATCCCTTAATCATAATTACAAAGTGCTACATTAAAAACAATAACAACATTAAGGCTGACAATTTGAAGTGGTTTTTATGATGTGGTCATTTTATGGGAAGAATCCTCTTCCATTCTGGTGCAACCAACTCCATAAAAAGTACAAACAACAGTAAAATTGTGTGTGCCTATTCCTTGAATGCTACCATGTGCCTGGTAAAAACGTGCTGGTACTGAGAGTAGTGGTAGAGAACTGTTTGAGAGAAACTCTGTCATTGTTCCAATGTTCGTTTCCCTTTTTTTGTTGAAGACCCTTTGTAATGGCAGAAAAACCTAAGACTTTTGGATAGAATGACGGAGGTTCATTTTATGAGGAATTACAAATAAAATCCTTTGAAACAGGATTAAATGACAGAGGATACATGGAGAGGAATAGACGAGGCGGGGGGGGTGAGGTTGACGACGTGGTGAAGAAGTGGGACTGATCGCAGATCATGCATCAGAAGTTTTATTGTGAAATGCGGGAGTTAAATGTTGAAATGGCGAAGTGCGATGTGCGATCGGAGTAGAGGTGATGTGGCAGAGAAATGGGACCCATTGCAGATCATGCATCAAATGTTTTATAAACATACATACGTGTGCAATCAATAGCGTTTATCGTAAATTTAAACAAAACCTCAATTTCTCCCAAACAATATGCATTCACACAGAATTATGGTTCTTGGGCCCCACAACGAGTTGACCAATAGGAAGCAATCGTAAATCGGTCACTTGCAAGTTTAACTCTACACTAATAACAGCTAAACCTTAAACTTTGCGATTTGCAAAATTGCGCTGGTGCACTACACCGACACGTGTCCCTTTCCTCATCGCATCACAAATCGCTTAACATGCCATGCGAAACCTTAATGATAAACTTTAAAAACTGCGATTTGCGAAATTGCTCCATTTGTAATTTAATCTCCATCATTGATCTATGCCCAGATCTAACAGTCTTCCTTGCTTCCTCCTTACCCTCATCGCATCGAAAATCACTTAACATACCATGCAATTTTACTTAACAATAAACTTTAAAAACTGCGTTGTGCAAAATCACTCCATCTGCGCTTTAATCTCCACCATTGATCTGCGCCCATATCTGGCGATCTTCCTTGCTTCCCCCTTAGCCTCATCACATCGCAAATATCTTAACATACCATGCGATTTGACTTAATGATAAAACTTAAAAACTGCACTTTGCGAAGTTGCCCATGTGCGCTTTAATCTCAGCCGTCGAATTGCTCCCCTTTGGATCTGCAATTAGATCATGGATGTCCACTCCTTTTGCATGTGATTCTTCTTCATTGCTTCATTCCTTATTCTATTTCCCAACCATCTTTCTTTAAATATTATTTTTTTCTCTTCTTCGGATTTGCCACTTTGCTTGTTAAGTTGTTTTCTTTTGGTTACGCTTTGTTTTAAAAGAACTCTGGTTGCCACGAAACCTTAATTTTCCTGCTTCAAAAATTGATTACCTGTAGCCTCTTTTCTGAGATAACCAAAATCTCATTAAAATGGCTACGCTTTTCACTGTGTGGAATATATGACTTCTATTTCTGAGAAATAGTTGCCTTTTACTATATTATTGTTTTGACAATGAATTTGCAACAAAGGTAGCTATTATTCCAGACTAGATGACTACAATTTTATTACCTAGACATCAACTTACCTTCAACACTAACATAACCGAAAAAAAATATTTTAACTTATTTTGGGACTCTAAAACACTATGACACCTATTCACTTAAAACCACCTTGATGTTGGGACTTTTTAACTTTTATTGAAAATGACTGAAACTTTGGACATGGACTCGGACACAATAAAAATTTGAAAATAGTAATACAATGGCGTTCACACCATTAACATTTTCAGCGCTAACAGTGGCTCCTATTGGGGATGAAGTCCTCCCTGTGAGGCTTCAAGGACTATAGACTCAATGCCTCAAAAACTCTTGAAACTTAGAATAATTCTTAAAAATAGAGACTAGGATTGACCATTGACATACTGGACTCAAGAATGACCATATATATAGACCTAAGTACCATTGGAAATGTATTTTATTGACACATCACACCGTATATTTACAATGGAGTGACTCAACTAAATTTACTAAATAAAGAACCTTTTAAGAAAATGACCATTGACTGGGCCTCGAGTTAGTTGATCATCGTCTAAATGTTTGAGCATAAAAGTATTATTCTCCAAAACTTTAGCAATTTTAAATGGCCCAAACCACAGATTTTCAAACTTGCCATGCTTTCCATGGTCTTCTATCCTAGCATCCCAATGCATCACCAAATCATTCTCTTGAAACAACTGCTGATTTTATCTTTTATCAAAAACATATTTGACTTTAGCCTGATATTTCTGAACTTTTCTAGCAATGATTCTATGACTTTGTGTGCGTCTATCAACTGTAGCATTCTCCTTTGGATTGGGATTTCATGATGAACTTCATCTTGTTTGAAATTCATCAGAGGAAGAGCTAATTTCAAAGGCATTACAACATATGTACCATATACAAGCTGAAATGGAGATATTCCAATTAATTTTATACCAATTACTCTATCTGGCCACAGTGCATGTATCAGCGGAGTGTCCCAATTCCTCTTATTTTAAGGCAGCATTTTCTTAATAACCCTTACCAAACTTGTATTTTATGACTCAACCAATCCATTACCTCGAGGGTAATAAGGCGTGGAATGAGTCAGTTCAATCCCATATTGTTGACAAAAGTTGTACATCTTAGTGGACTTAAAGGCCATTCCATTATTAGTTACTAATTTCTATGGATAACCAAATATTGACATATTATTTTCCAACAGAAATTTGATAATTACCATATCGGTAACATTCCTAGTTTTTACAGCTTCAATCCATTCAATGAAATATTTTGTAGCTGTGAGAATCCATTTATGATGTCCCAATGAAGGTGAATTAATTTCACCGATGAAATCTAGCCCCCACTACTGGAAAGGAACACCTGCTGAAATAGGAATGAGAGGTAATGGTAGAAATTTCTATTTACCAACAAATTTCTGACATTCGACACAACTCCTAACTTTGGCAAAGACATCATAAAAAAGAGTTGGCCAGTAATAGCCAGCTCTTAAGATTTTGTTTGCAATTTCTCTCCAATACAAATTCGCTCCACACACTCATGCATGTATCTTTGTCATAATCTCCTGGGATTTTGCTTCATCTACACATCTTAGCAAGAATCCAACAATATATTTCCAGTAAAGATGGTCTTCCAAAATGAAATACTTCACAAATCTGAATTTAAAAGCTCTTCTTTTAGATCTCTCCATTTCAGGTGGACAGTTCAAATTTAACAATAAGTAAACTATATCCTTGTACCAATCTGAAATGAATATTTCAGGATAATTAGCAATATCTTCTCCATATTATCCTTCAGTTGCCTCTACATTCAGATTTAAAGCTTTGCATTTAGGTTCAGTCATCAAGCAAGCCAATCCCTGATCCTTTATCAATTTAGCTGGTTTGATTTCAACATCAAATTCTAGAATCTTGGTCAACCATCGTCCTCTCCTTCCATCTGTATCTAGCTACAGCAACACGTCTTTAACAGTGATATCAGGCACAAAAGCAATTATTTTTTAATGTGGCACATAAACTCCAAAATACTTCAAAGACTTAACTAGTGCATATGATTTTTTTTTCAGTAAAGTTGTACTTTAATTCAACATCCCTTAAAGAATGACTAAAAAATGAAATTGGTTGCTCCAAACCTTCCTTGTTATTTTGTAGTAAGACAATTGCAATTGTTTCTTCTGAAGCATATGAAAAAATCTGAAACTCCTTTTCAAAATCAGGACTAATCAAAACTGGCGCTTCTGTCAAAGAAAATTTAATTGCTGAAAAATTATCTTTAGCTTCATCTCTCCACTTAAATTATTCATCTTTTTTTAGTAAAACATTTAGATGTTTGATCAGCTCTGCAAAGTTAGGAACAAAACGCCTCAAAAAATTGATTTTCCCTAAAAATGACTGCAATTCCTTCTTATTTCTTGGCAAACCAATCTTCTGAATAGCTTATAATCTTCCCGGATCAATAAAGATGCCACTTTCTATTAAAATCTGTCGCAATAATTTACCTTCTTGGACAACAAAATATGACTTCTTTGGGTTTAAGGACAAACCAAACTTTTTGCATTTGTCAAAAACTTGCTTTAGATGTTTCAAGTGGTCTTCATTAGATTTTGAATATACTGTGATGTCATCCAAATAGATGACCACAAATCTGTCCTTTTCTCCTACAAAGGAAATATCCATTTCCCTTTGAAAGGTTGCACCTACGTTCATCAAACCAAAGGGAATTTTTTTGTACATGAATGTGCCCCAGGGTGTGGTAAATGTTGTCTTTTCTCTGTCTTTCCTGTCAACTGAAATATGATTATAGCCTGAAAATCCATCAATCATTGACAATATTTTGGATCCTACAAACTTTTGCAAGATATAATCCATCTTGGGCAGTGGATAGTTATCTTTCAAGGAGCACTGGTTCAGGTTGTGAAAATCAACACAAGTCCTTATTTCTCCATTCTTTTTCTAGACTGGGACTATATTAGCTACCCAGTTAGAAAATCTCAATGGCTGAATAATATTTTCTTCCCATAATTTTTTGATTTCTTTCTTAATGATTGGAAGCAGCATGGGATTGATGTGTCTGACTTTTTGTGCTACAGGCTTTGCATCTGTTTTCAAAGGGATCTTGTGCTCCATTATGCTCTTGTCATAATTTTTCAACTCACTATAAGACAATGAAAAAATATCAACAAATTTCTTCAATAGTTTTATATATTTTGTTTTGGATTCTAGAGGAAGAAATTTGGACACTTTGAGTAATCTTGGTTGATCTTTTGTACCAATGTTACACGCTATTGCACTCTCTCCACCAACCTTTCTTTCAGGCTTGAGAAAAAAATGATTATTACCAAACAGTCTTTCTAAAGGAACCAAACCCTTTGGAATAAAGTTATTTTTCAGATCTATAATGTTTTTCCCAGCCAAGTTTTCTTAAAAGGGTTGTTATTTTGGTTTTCAACAATTTCCTACTCATCATCAATTTGTATGTCTACAAAATCTTCTACAGACTCCAAAAATTTATGAATCTCCCTGTCATCTTCAAATACTTGCCAGTGTTTGATTTTATCGGGAATTGAAGGTCTATTTTTTATTTGAACATCATAGATTTCCTTCACATCTAGAGGAACTTTGAAATTACTAGCAGCAATAGCTAGTGAATCAACAATTTGATTTTCTTCTCTAGTGACAAAATTTATATTAAATGCTAAAAAGTACCGTTTAATCAAATCCCAGAATCCATTCCTATAATTATTCAATTTGGAAATTTTCACTTGGTAATTATTTCTCAACTTCATAATCACCAACTCTGAATCACCAAAGGCAATTAGCTATTCTGCTCCCAAATATTTTGCTACCTTCATACCCACCACAAGTGCTTCATACTCAGCAGTGTTGTTAGTGGTAGAAAATTGCAGTTTGTATGATATGGTTACCTTCTGCTGAGTATGAGAAATGAGGACTACACCGACTCCCGATCCTTCTATTGAGGAAGCTCTGTCAAAGTACAATTTCTAGATCTGTACTCCTTTTGAATGTTGTGCATTTGCACCTTGAATTTTTTTTTTTTCACTTAATTCAGGTTGGAAATAATTGCCATCAGCAACAAGGTGGAAAATTTATGACCCCAATTCTTTTTCTTCAGCATATATGGGATGGTTTGATGGATTTTGCTGATCACTAATGATGTAGGCCATTTGAGTTTCCCTATACAACCTTTTGAATTCCCCTCCAAATACTAGGATGGTAGCATATGACATGTCCATCTGAAGGGTACCCCCCAATTTCTTAGACCAAGATCTCGAAAGTAACATCCAAAATCTAGAAGGAATGTCAGCAACCATAATGTCCATCACTAAGCTCTTCATAGGCAACTAGGTAAGGGAAACAACCAAATCCTTAATCACTCCTAGACACTTGAATTTTTTGGAGTGAAAGGTGTAAAGGTCATGGTATTGCTTGGTGATCTCTAATCCCAATTCATCCATTACTTTCTTTGTCATGAGATTGTGGGAAGCTCCAGAATCTAACAGAAAATTATGCAACAATTTTTCATGTATATTGAGTGACAGGTAGAAAGGAGGTGAGTTATCATCATTTTGGTCTTGGACATGACAACCTAGATAAATGGTGGGATGTGCATCCTCAAGGTTTATTGAATCATGGGCAAGAGGAGGCTGCAGAGGACTCTTAAAATACTCTTTATATGCTAGATTTTTCAATAATTCCAGGAGTGGAACTAGAATTTTGATTTTATTCAATTCAGATTTGAAACTGAAATAAATTGGAACTAATTCCTTATTTTCTGCAGTAATTTTAACAATTGGGGTAGAATTTTAAGGTGGAGGAACCTCATTTACCTTGGTCTTCTGTTTAGCAGCTTGTTCATCTGAAGTTGATTTTTGTTGAGGCTGTTGAACAGGACCTTTTGACCTCAAAGGGTGATTTCTGTTTTGAAATTGTTGTTGTTTTTTATCATTCTATGCATAAATTTGAGCATTCATATCATTAGAAAACAAACAAATTATTGATCTATATTCATATTCCTGCAATGTCAAACATGTTGATTGTGAAGTTTCTCCCACATGGTTTATTTCTTCTTTTTCTTCCTCATTTCCTTGCTATTCTTCCTTGGCAAAATTATTCAAAGGAGGATGAACATTTTGATCATTAGCATTCCTCCTTGGGCGCTATAGGATTTGTAGAGGCTGAAAAAGCCTCCTGAAGGAAACCTGATTTCTATTAGCTCCGTTTTGATTGGCTCTAGCAGCTGGTTTATTTTCTACCTCTAATTTTGACATCTTAGAGACAAGTTCCTTGATCAAATTGGACATTTGATCGATCTTTTCTTCTGCTAAAAGAGATTTAGAAGAAGAAGGGTTTTCTTTTTTCATCTTCTTTTTGTCTTTTGCTGCTTTTTATTCCTCCATTTTTAATTTATTAGAAGCCATGAGATTAGACTGCACTCCAATTGCAGCCTATTGCATAGTTTTCAGTGTCTGTGATTTTTTAAACTTCAACCACAAGGAAAACTCAAAATCTAAAGCATTTGCAAACATTATCATAGTTGTGGTTTCAGTGGGTTTAATTTAGGAATTTTCTGATAAATCTTATTAAACCTCTTAGTAAAATCAACTGAAGACTCATCTTCCTTTTTCTTTAGAGTTCCAAATTTTGTATGATAATAAACATAGTCTATCCTTTCACCCCAGTGCTTCACAAATATATCTTATAATTCATCAATTCCTGTAATTGAATTTGGAGCGAAACTTCTAAACCATTTTCGAGCTGCACCATCCAAGCTCTGAACAAAGAGTCTTGACTAGACATCTTCATGTTCAATATTTTGATTTTCAGCATAACTATAGAAAGCCACTAAATTTTCTTCAGTAGAAACTCCTTCTCCCTCCCCAGTGTATTTTGGAAGATATTTCAAGTAATATCCTTGGGGAAGTGCATGCATGTGTTGAGGGAGAACAAGTGATGCATATCTCGCAGCCACTATCTGTTGCATCCTTGTAAGGGTAGGTTGAGCCATATCTTGATGATGTACAATTGATGCAGTTGTTTGAGAAATAGGAATTAAAATTGGTGAATTTTGGTTTTGATTTTGGATAGTAGAAAATTGGGGGTCTTGAGTTGATTTTTTAGGCTTTGGAACTGAGAAGAGCGGGTTTTCAAAAAGATGAATAGAGGATGTCTTGACTTCTCCTTCATTAGAAGAATAAAAATCTAAAATTGTCTCTTGAGGGGATGGAGTTAATTCATCTTTATTTTTTTGAGCAAGGAAATCAGATAAGTTAAAGGTAAGAACTTCAGGTACAGTCTCCTCAAGTGGATGAGAGGAACATGACCCAAAAGCTGGATTTGGAGAGAAAGGAAAATATTCTTGCTGAGGGGTGACAAGATATTGGTATTCAGGATGAGTCTGAAGGAAATTTAAAATATTCTTGAAATCTCCTTCAGTCAAAATATCCCTATTAAGAAAGGGTGCAATAGCCAATACTTGTTCTAATTCCCCTTCAGTTAGTAGAAACTCTTCTGACTTCTTTTCAACACTTAGAAATTTATTTTCTCCTTATTTAACTAGGACAATACTTATTTCATATTTACTAGGTGATGAGTAAGAAAAAACTTCAGTTGAGCCTAGTTTAACAATATCCACTTTATTTTCTAGAGGAGTAGCTTCAACTTGAGATTTTTCAGCAAAATTTTTTTTGAAACTAAAACCATATTCTAAAGTAGATAGAGGTACCTTTTTCTTTGGAACGTACTTTTTGTGTACCTTCTTCACTAATTGAGATGTGGCTTCAACTGATCTCTATTTTCCTTTAGCATCTTTGATGATTTTCTCTGGGTCAGCAATTGGATTCATAGTTGGAGATCTCTCATTCCTCCTTGTAGAAGGAGGCCTTGAAACCCCTCTTCCGCTTCGTGGAGTCGCTAGGTGAACAAATTTGAAGTATTCTTCAGATCACCAATTCTTGTTCACCATAAAGAAGTGATTATCAACAATTCATAAAAATAGACTCAGGAGAATACTTCGTTACAAGGCCTTCGTCTCCCGACTGATGTACCAAAAGATGTTGGCATTGGAATCAGCACTTGGACTACAACAAGCGCCTGACCAGACACATCCTAAACTATAAAGTAATTTAATGATTTTTTTTGTGCGATTGGTAGGTGGTAAAAAATTTGATTCACTAAAAAGAGATTTCATTCAAATCCACAGTTCTACTAATGAGGGTATTGTAACTTGATGTGGTAGCAAGGTGCAAGTTTGTAGTCTATGAGGAGAGGAAACTATAAGATGAGAGAAGAATTAGTAGGTCTGTAAAACAAAAATCTACTGATTTAGAAGAAATAAAAAAAATTAGCAGTTTGACAATATTCCTTTGAGAAAAATCTATTTCTAGTCTGACAAGATTCTCACTGAAATATCATGAAGAATAACTATCATGAGTGATGCTCTTCCACTTTTATAACATATATTTTATCAGGAATTATAGCTATGAGACTAACAAAAATTGATAAACACATAATAGTATGATGATTTTCAAACTGGAACTGGAAGAAAGGAGATATGGAAACACAAATAAAGTAGACAATACACACAGAAAATTGGTAATAAGTCCTCAATAGTATCATTCCATTTCATTCACAAAAAATATTACAGGTCATATAAGTCAAAATTCAATAACCACCAACCAACTCTGACTTCATATTAGTTTGGCATATATATACAAAATATGATACTATCATCTTCCACAAAAAAAGGTAAATCTGTTTCAAAAGTCATTGCAACCTCATGCAAGAGGTGAGGCTTATCCCTTAATCTTAATTACAAAGTGCTACATTAAAAACAATGACAACATTAAGGATGAAAATTTGAAGTGGTTTTTATGATGTGGCGGTTTTATGGGAAGACTCCTCCTCCATTCTGGTGCAACGAACTTCATAAAAAGTGCAAATAGTAGTAAAATGGTGTGTGGCTATTCCTTGAATGCTGCTCGATGCCTGGTAAAAAAGTGTTGGTACTGAGAGTAGTGGTAGAAAACTTTTTTAGAGAAACTATGTTGTTGTTCCACTATTCCTTTCCCTTTTTTGGTTGAAGACCCTTTGTAATGGCATAAAAACCCGAAACTTTTGGATATGACGGAGGTTTAGTTTGTGAGGAATTACAAAGAAAATCCTTTGAAACAGGTTTAACTGATAGAGGATACATGGAGCAGAATAAATGATAAGTGAGGGGCGGAGGGGGGGTGGTGACGTGTTGAAGAAGTGGGACCGATCACAGATTGTGCATCAAAAGTTTTATTATGAAATGTAGGAGTTAAATGTTGAAAATGGTGAAGTGCAATGTGCGATGGGAGCATAGGTGAGGTGGTATAGAAATGGGACCTATCGAAGATCATGCATCAGAAGTTTTATAAACATACATACATGTGCAATCAACAACGTTTATTGGAACTTTAAACAAAACCACAATTTCTCCCCAAAAATATGCATTCACGCGGAATTGTGGTTCTTGGGCCCCACAACCAGTTGACCAATAGGAAGTAATCGCAAATCGGTTGCCCACAAGTTTAACTCTACACTGATAATGGCTAAACCTTAAACTTTGCGATTTGAAAAATCACGCTGGGGCGCTACGTCGATATGTGTCCCTCGCCTCATCGCATCGTAAATCGCTTAACATACCATGTGAAGCCTTAATGATAAAATTTAAAAACTGTGATTTGCGAAATCGCTCCATCTGTGCTTTAATCTCCACCGTTGATCTGCGCCCAAATATGACGGTCTTCCTTGCTTACCCCTTAGCCTCATCACATCACAAATCACTTAACATACCATGCGATTTGACTTAACAATAAACTTTAAAAACGGTGTTGTGTGAAATCGCTCCATCTACGCTTTAATCTCCACTATTGATCGGTGCCCGGATCAGACTGTTTTCCTTTCTTCCCCCTTAGCCTCATCACATTGCAAATAACTTAACATAAAATGTGATTTGAATTAACGATAAAACTTAAAAACTGCGCTTTACGAAGCTGCCCCATGTGCACTTTAATCTCAGCCGTCAGTCTGCTCCCCTTTGGGTCTGCAATTAGATCATGGTCGTGTTTTCCTTTTGCACGCAGTTCTTTTTCATTGCTTCATTCCTTAGTATATTTCCTTGAAAAATTCCTTTAAATATTATCTGTTGCTCTTCTCCGGATCTCCCACTTTGCTAGTTAAGTTGTTTTCTTCCGGCTGGTTTTGTTTTTAAAGAACTGTGGTTGCCACGAAGCCTTAATTTGCTTGCTTTGGAAACTGATTACTTGTTTACATGTAGCCTCTTTTCTGAGATAACCAAAATATTAGTGAAATAGCTTCGCTTTTCACTGTGTGGAATATATGGCATCCATTTCTGAGAAATAGCTGCCTTTTACTGTATTATTTTTTTGACAATGAATTTGCAACAAAGGTAGCTATTATTCTAGGTTATATGACTGCAATTTTATTACCCAGACATCAACTGACCTTCAACAATAAAATAAGCCAAAACATATATTGCAACTTATTTTGGGAATCTAAAACACTACAACACCTATTCACTTAAAACCATCTTGATGTTAGGACTTTTTAACTTTTATTGGAAATTACTGAAACTTTGGACATGGACTAGGACACAATAAAAATTTGAAAAAAATAATACAATGGCGATTAAACCATTAAAATTTTCATAAAATGAGGCATCAAATTAAGATTTCATAAAAATAAAATAATAAATCAAACCAAATTCTATATAGGCCAACTACCTGAGAGGTAGCTAACTAAAGTACCTTTTAAGAATTTGGATGTGCTTCCCCTTCTATATTTTTTGTTTGTACATGCCTAAGCCAAGCTTCTCAACTGCTTGGAAGGAACCATGTCACCATTATTGGAATTAGTGAGTCTTCCCTTTTCTTCATGTGGCTTGTTATGTTTTGAAAAAGTATCTCTCATGTAGACATATGTATTTCTAGCAAATCATTTATCAAATCATCAATTGATTCTCTATTGGTGAACAAAAAAAAATGAATTTTCTTCGCTCTTTCTTTTTCCAAATTTAGTAGGATCTTAACCCACACTTAAGTCACTAGGAAAATATTACCATGTGAGGCATAGGAAAATTGGAGGGAGGGAAAGGATATATTTCAGAGAATAATGGTTTGATTTCTATAAACCGAGAGAAATTAGGATGTTTGTGGGTCAAAGCATGGAGCTGGGTTACACTTTTTGGTGAAATGAGGGTGTGTTTTGGTGAAAAACGGATGCTCGATCGAGAATGTTTTAAGTGATCAATCAATTTGTTTAGGCACTTAAAATTAACTCAATCAGGCATTGAAACAAACCCTTGATCAAGTCGTTTTCTAACCCGAGTTAATGACTCGATCAAGTTCGTAGGTGGTTGGCATGTTAGGTTGTTTAATGGCTCGATCGAGCCATTAGTTAACCACATATGCAAATCGATCGAGGGTTACTTTAAAGCTTGATCAAGAAATTTCAATTTTGAATTCATGTGCTCGATCAAGCTGTTGAAGTCCTAAAAATTACAATTTCAGCACCCCTTCTGTAGATTTCTCTGCAACCCCATTTTGTACCCTAGCGGATTTAGCATAGAATTTTTCCTTAAGTGGTGAATTTTATCACGTTGGATTCGTGAAAAAATCCTCTATGCAATTGCATATTAATTTGGCACTTTCGAATTCATATGATAATTTTCATCTAATTCCTTTTAAACATAACGCTTGAATTTTTTTTGGGCAGTTTCAAAGGGGTTGAATAAAAAATAAATAACATAAAATATACAAAATGATTAAAAAAAAATACCACTATATTTGTTTATAAGTCCTCTTCAAAACGGTACTCTTGTTTTTTCAATTTATTTAAAGATTTGAAAAAAAATCTTACGTGAACACATGTGTCTCCAAAATGAAATTGAAATATTACTTCGCCAACTTCAAAAAATAATAAAAAATATAATTTTGCATAAAAAAAAATATTTTTTTAATATGAAAAACTTATTTCTTTCAGTGTATATCATGCTCATATATATATCTTTTAAAAATTACATATTTTAGAATAATTTAGGCTATACAAACACACACATACCTCTTACGTTTTGCAAAAAATTACAAGGACATATATTGAATTTCATGGAAAATAGAGAGATTAAACGACACTATATATTTTTTCAAAAATTATCATTAGGACAAAAAAATAATTCTCCATATATTTTCATTTTACTGTGAATCAAAATTCACAATTATTATATGAATTTTGAAGGTTGAAATTCAATAAAAGAGGAAGAACTTGAAATTTCATCTCCACATTTGGCCCAAAAGTGTGACCCAACTTCATGCTTTCACCCATGTACAACAACTTTCAGTGACATTCTATCAACCTATAAGAAATTTAGTAAGGATGCTTATGCCAATTTCTTTGACTATTGGTTATTTAATTGTTTAGAATGTGGATAAGGTTTTCATTGGTTGGCACAACTATAACATTTCCATGAAGACAATAGTTATATGAGTACTATAAAATAATTCCCTTATCTAAAGAAAACTTAGTTAAATTTAAATAAGAAAAATAAGTATCATTTTCAAAATCAAGTTTTGATGGAATGCTAAATTCGGTGATCAAATGGTGTTTAATAATTAAATATTTTATTTTTAACTGTTCTATGAAATAGCACAACTTAAGTCCATTGTGAAAAATATTCCATGACAATCGGGATGAACTAATGTTCCTTGGAATAGATTGGATTGACTTCTCCAATAACATTCTAACCCCATTGCTCAAAAGGTATATTTGGTGTACAGAGATATCTCATCCTTCATTCTTCTTTTAATGAATCAATTTAGCCCAATGCTTCCACAACCAGTCCAAAGATAACCTAGCTTCTGACTATATTGGCAGTTTTGGACATATATTTTCCTTTTTGTTCTCCAGGTTCTTTCTACATAAAAAATGATCTCATACATGGGTGGATTACTATTTATCATAGTGTAATTCTTCAAAATGTCAGGCTTGAACTATTTGATATCTTTGTAAACAATGAATGCTTGATTATCAATCACTAGATAGTTTAGATCACCCCCTTGTTTACCAATTCTCATGAATTAAATTAGAGATTCATCCCCTCACTCATCCTTTTATGTAACAATTTCAAGAAGAGAATGATAAAAAAAAAATATATGGAGAGAGAAAACGTTGTTAAAGTCTAGGTTGTGTAATGCTCTAGTAGAATAATGCCCTTGAAATTTTCAAAATCCTCCTTCTCAATAGAGTTTCATTTAATTTAGGAACCCTTCCAAATAAATTTTTGCAAAATGTTTGTCAATATTGGCAAAATCAGCCACAAATCTACAAAGAAAAAATATTTTTGCAAATAAATGATGCACAAATTTATTGTTATTAAGCATGGTAATTTTCATAATAATTTTAGTTCATTCTAGATATACTAAGATCCCATCCTCTTATATAATATGACATAATAAATTCCCCCCTATAATAATGAAGATTCTCTTACTTATATTGAGATAAATGGCATATTTATGACATATTTCAAAGATCTATTTCAAGTGTTACAGGTTATTATATTTTCTTTGGAATATAGTATAACATCATCAAGTTAGACCACAACACTTTTAAAGGATATGTTCATCACGCATGTAAAGTGTCACCCATATTTATAAAACTAATGGAAATTCTTTAATATGCATACATGCTGACCACTTTCCATGAAAAGTGATTTTCAACAAGTTGGAATTTGCTACTAAAACTAGTTAGATAACCTACCTAATAACGAAAACAATTTAACATTAAATATGAGCTATAAAATCATTCCATTAAAAGAACATGGTAGTTATGTTTATCATATACTTTAATGACATTTCAAAATCTACCAATAGTCTAATATCCCTATATTTATTTCTAATAGGAACTAAATTTATAACCTAGCTAGAATGCCATACCTTGAATATTATTTTTTCATCTAGAAGTTTCTTTAATTCTTTTTGCATGCCAGGTTCGAGAATTGGAGGTACATTGTGAAGTTTATATTTAAAATTCTTAGCACATCCTTTTGGTTGAATGACATGTTGTATAATCGTTGTCTCATAATTTTTTAAATCTTCATACTTCAAAGACAAGACTTCCTTGTATTACCTAAATATTGAATATATTCCCATTTTTCTACTTCTAAGAAACAATTCTCCATATTGATGGATTTTGGGTTTTCTTAACTACCTAGATTAATTATCTCATAACTCATAAAAAAGTTGTTATCATTAACATTTAGTATTTTTCAAATTATTTTATAAAAACTGAATAAATTATCTAGGGTTAAGACTCATATGGAAATTTTTTTACACTTGAGATTTTCCATGCAATCTCTACAATTCTGTAAATATTTATCATGTTACTTGTCATTTATTGCAACATATTTAAACATGCCCTAGTTGGTGACGAATTTGAAGATTTTATTATCATCATTAAATTCCCTCCAGCTATATTTATGACTGTTAACAGTTATCACTGGAAAATCGTACAAGTAAAAGACATTAGGAAATGTCAAGTAGAAGTTATAAATAAGGATTTATAGGGAAGAAAGACATTACAAGATATGAAAAATTTAATTTTTCCTAAGGTTAGGTAGGAAAATTTATCAAATAGCGCATAGAAAGCACTGACCTAAGCGATCCACGTGATTGTTTCTTTGATAGTAGTGAATATCTTCACGGATATCCCTCAGATAGCCGCGCAATCCTGGGTATGGAGGAAAGTCACCATCCAAGGCCACTTGGCACACTTGAAGAAGAATATTGCCACTCAAGCCAACCAAGTAAAACTGCCTTGGAGCCACCTTGAGGCCGTAAGTGCATCACACAATGGAATCATCCTTCCACTCTTGTGTCAACATCCATATTGTACCAAGAGAGGGAGGGAAAAATTGAAATTTGCCTATAAAAGAACACCATGGGAAGAATAACGTGAGAACACATTTTTATGATGGCCAAATTTCTTGAGAGAAAACCATCATTGTGTTGTCCAAGCAGCAAGGAGTGGAAGGATTCAACAGTTTTCCATCCAACACCTCAATCCAAGAGAAGAAGTTTACTAAGTGTCCGTTATTCTACCATATGTTTAGGAGAGAGAGAGGCTTGTAAGAAGCTTAAAGGGAAGATACCCCCTTACCTTGAATATTAGATCTCCATAACTCTAAGGATTCATTGCAAGTGATTTAGCATCCTATTCTCTTATACCACCAACAACTAATAAAAGGGGAAGAGTTCTCTGTTTGGATTATTAGTGTGTTTAAATCGATCGAGCTTGTTATTTTACATGAGTATTTTGTTTTTTGTTTCTCCTTTATTGTATCATGCTATGTTATTTACTTAATTTAATACACATTATGTTGTTCCACTAACAATCTAACAAAATAATTGACCTGTTACTTGCTTGTAGGAAAGCAGCCTCCCCTACCAGGCATAGTGCATTTCGTCTACCCATGTGTCGAATGCACTACAATAGGAATGGTGACTCCACTTATTTCTTTATTTTAAGCTAGTGGTTGTTGTTTACAGGTCCTCTCTCCTGCCTAGACTTGCTGCAAGATCATGCCTGCTTCCCCTCAGCACTTTTTAGTCACCCTCAGTGAGAAATTTGGCTCAGAGAAGGCAAATTTTTTGGACACTGCAAATCCGCATGTGTTCATCTTAGACAGATGCACAAATTGCACACCTGTGTGAAAATAAGTCACGCAGAAGACATTGAGCACAATTTTCACTGCCTTTTATCATTTTAGCAGTTGTAAAGTGATTGGAAACCCATAATAAATTTTCCATCACTCTGTTCTGGGGTTTCATGACCGGTTAGGACACTTTTTGTTGAAGTTTAGCTTAGCAATTAGTTTGTTATCATCGCAAATCACACATAGTTTAAGTAGGGGTGAGTAAGTGGCCTTCAATCTACAAATGTTATCTGAACAAACTAGTTGTTGATAAAAGACACCAAACACATAGGATAATTAGTGGAAAATGAGTGGCCCATACATCCACACATCTTTAGCTAATTTTTGTTTTTCCAAATTTTTTGCATTAGTTTAGTTCAATTTTTTGCATTAGAATTCGGGACAAGGACCAAAATATCGAAAATAAGGAAAGTAATATTGGTCACCCTTGCACCTCTCGGTGAGCCTGGGTACGCATATGAAAACTTTATTAAGATAATTTTCCATCTTCCTATAGTGCAAAACTTAGTCTAACTAAGCAAAGCGTAAGCAGCCCATTATCTGCACATTGTTGATTTTCTGCAAGGAACAATCACACATAGTGTAATTAGAGAATGATTGTAAAGGATCACCGCATATCCATATCTTATAACATTGTTATTGTACACCTCAAAGCACACATGAAGCATTGGTAAGCACCGTACCAAAAGGCACCCAGAGTGTTGGGACCTTTGTCCTCTTCTTACGGTTGCTTCACCAAGGCACACCTTAAGCGAATTAAGAATCTCTAAAACTAACCACTAGTTGAACTCACTAAATTCTCCCCACAGGGGCCACAAAATAAATTATAGTTTAGGTTAGGACCATTGGGGGTAAGCATCCAATAAGCCGCCATGGTCATTCTACATTTTGAAACATAGATGTTGACCTTTTAGGGTTCTTAAAATTCATTTGTCTGCCCATGAAATAGAATTCACGAGCACTATAGAGACCCATTTCAGAGGGGGTTAAGCTTAGGCCCAGTGCGTGTGGTACTCTATGGGGATACCTGACCCATCTAGTGGCCAGTAATGGTAGGTGAATACCAAGAATCTCAAGAATTTAATGCTCACGTGGGACGACGGTACTTTAGAGGCCAAATATAGGGCATCCTTCCCTATAAGTGATGGTGCAGGCAACACTAGATCCTCATACCTTTACTTTAGTCAATTCTTTGGCTTCTGGAAGGCATTGCCATTTCTTTCGAGATGTTAGCCGTAGTACCCATCAGAATATATCTTCACAAGGCCCTGCTACATTTGAGAGTGTGGGGACGATTAGGTCTTTTTAGGATTTTTTGTGTATCATACGGGAAGCAACCAAAACTATATTTTTTGTTTGTTTGATCACATAGCATTAATCTAAAGGAAAAAATTATCTTTTATTTTTCTCTTTGTTTATGTATGTGATCATATTTTCTTTGGTAATAATCTCCCTCCTCTTAGAAAACTAAAACATATTTCCAAAATTAATCGAGTCGACACCATAACGGACCCAACGGGACCACATTGATCTAGACGTTTTTTGGACCTCCCCCCATTAGAGGGATGAGTGCCAGGTCTTTCTCCATTTAGGCATCAAGGATGACATATTGCCACCCTTATTGGATCATCCTTTATCGGGGCATATTTAGTTGGAAACCCCCAAGTGTCACCCAACACCACACCAGTGGAAAACCCAACACGGTCACCACATACGACTCCTCCCACAACCCCTAGAGGGCAGAGGAGTGCCACCCCTCCGAGAAATAAACAAAACACACAGCAAGGTACGTCAAATGGAAATATTTCCTAGACACCCCCATACATCATCACACTCAGATCCCTGTGTTTCCATAGTACACAATGGCACTCAATACCCAGTTACCTTTTTTAGCATCATTAAACCTCTTAGATCTATCAAAGTTAACTAATGACCCCATTGCGCACAACCCCAATTGGCCCCCCATGCCCACGAAGCTCCCCTTGGACATTCCAAAATTCCAAGGGAAGCAAGTCGAAGAACCTAGAAATCATATAATAACTTTCCACCTATGGTGTTCATCCAATAGTATTGTTGACGACAATATTTGACTGAGACTATTTCAACACACCTTAACCGAACCTCCTGTGACATGGTATGTGCAGCAGCCTTCTGCTTTGCATGGAACCTCTAGCACCCTTGCTACTACATTTCTAACATATTTACAGTTACCAATCCACCATGATTTTGGGATGGAGTTACTGACTCATTTTAGGCAAACGCTAGTTGTCCATATCTCGGACCATCTCCATGAATGGCGGCGCCATCGAAGTTTGTGCAAATACAAACTCGATGATAGAGTTTTACTATAACTATTTTTGAAAACTCTCACAATAGAGATTTCAAAAGATGTGGTGACCTAAGGACCTACCTCCAAGGAGGACACCATTTTTAAAGCCCAACAACTTGAACTTATATACACCTAGTTAGGATACATCTACAATGTCTTGCCTAATGCCTCGCGCCTGAAAACTTACAGAGAATTTCTAGGCGCGTCAAATACTAAAGATGGCTTGATTGGGTCATTGACCCAGGGTCACCTAGGTAGCAGTATCTAGTACCCAGGTTCCTCGTATGATTCTAACAAGAACATAACACAACTTGGCTAACACCAGAGTCACTCTACACCTCTGCAGAATATGACAAATAGGGTTTAATCATACCACCATCATCAGGGAGGATCATACCCTCCCATGTTGGGGGCCCAGTACGCATCTAGGAATGCTGACGAAATATATCCCCCTCAACAACCATATACCAACTAGGGACAGGGAAACCAATATTCCCCTTCCCCCACACAAAACCCACCACCACAAAACAACACGCCGGTGAACTTTGTGCAACCTTCTCAGGCTCAATTGCGTCAGTATTATGACTAGGAGAATCGTATTAATCCTCCTAACAATACAAAAAAAAATCATAAAAATAAACAAAAGGGAGAATTTGGATAGGGGGGCAGTAACCAGCAATGCCCCCCTCCCTCCTGACGATCTTAAGCTAGGGGCAACCCAAAACGAAATCAAAACCAAGAGCCAAACAAAACCCAAGGGCAGAACAAGAGGGTAAGTCTTTGGACAAAGCATTCTTGTGCCTTATGTCGTGAGTACATCCATTACAGTCATCACTGTCTCAATCTCCCTGAACTAAAGAAAATTTAGCGTAACCATGGACAAGGGGGACCTACACATCAAACTGTTGTAATGCAGGAGCCCTTCCCCCACCAAGGAGTGATTAATACCCAATATCAAAAACTACCACCAACTCATTCAAGGAACAACATCCATGAAATTTACATGACTAGCGAAGGAATGTTCTTCCAAACAAGGAATCGAAACTATGACAACCCCCAGACACCAACTCATCAAGGGCAAGCACAAATGCACATACTGCACTGTTGACTATATCTAAATACCCATTGAAACCCTGCCAAAGATGGCTAAAGGTCCAACTAGGAGAGTAGGACACCACTCAAAAGCAGCCCACAACTACAACATCGTGGATGATTTAACACAATCTACCATTTCCATGTTAGCTTTAGAGGTCCTGCAATCATGCCCAAAAAAAAAAAAAAGCCTTACATTCCTCCTTAGGCACCATCAACCCTTCCAATTTGCGCCTAATAGATTTTTACTTAGACAAATCCACCCCCAGGATTCCTTCACTGGTTGCCTTTCAGATACCACTATCAATCCAAAATATCACTATGCATCGATGTATCATCGACGGGGGTGCATCTACATGCATCATGTCCAAGACTGTTTGGTAGAAGTTGGGATCTATAAAACTGAAGCCATTCGATATCATGCTCAGAGCATACGACGGACGCCCTTCCGCTCCCATTGGTCTATATCATAATGTCCTTGTTAAATTGGATGGAAAAAAGGTACTCATAAACATTGAGGTCTTGGACACTCATATTGACTACAATATAGTCCTTGGGTAGAGTTATATGTATGCCATGATAGCCATATCCTCCTTCATTTTCTTGGTGATGATGTTCCCCCACGAAGATCGAATCATCACCGTTGACCAATTGACATACTATGATAAAAAACCCATGATGACTGTCGATGTCGTTCTACCCTATGTAGACACAACTATGGAGTCAATCATGCAGTACCAAGAATTTGGCCCCACTCAATTCAAACCATCATCAATCCTCGAACATTCCTAGGAGATCCCCCTCTCTAATCAGGAGATCATGTTCATTGTTCAAAAATGCTCAAAAATGAAAGTGCTAAAAAATGTTTGCAACCTAAGCAACTAGAAAGGTCTCGTCGCTGTGATTCTGGCACCACAAATGGTTTGCAAAATAGAGGTCGTATGCAAAAGTTATTAAGGTTTGAAAGGCATAGTAACGTCCAAAAAAATGACATTTTAATCCATTTTGACTTTATATAAAAATAAAAAATAAAAATAAAAATATTTTATTATATAGTTTTTATGGTCAATCAGAAGGCACCACGTGGCCAGTCTAGAGGCTTCCACATGGCCCTAGGCCAGAGGGCAAACGTTATGTTAAAAAAAAATTGGAGTCAATGGGGTTCGAATGCAAGGCCTACCTGCATGCACTACACGCGCCTGACCACTCAGGCTGTTGGATGTTTCTTAACCCTATGGTTGGCCACCGTTATTTAAAGTTTCATTTGGTTTATAATGGCGGCGAAAGGGGGATAGCCCCTAAGGGACAACCCCCACTCTATGTGACCCCTGGCTCAGAACCATGGGCCTTTACAACTGGCAGCTATTCCAAACCATAAACCTTGATGGTATTCATAGTTCACATGATGGTTTGCTAAATTTTTTATTGCAAACAGTTGGTGGATGGAACCACGACTCCAGGTTCCAAGGTGTTGGTGGAGTTACAAAACATTCGTCGCACGTTCACATGCCTCCACTAATATTTAATGCCACGGTTTTCAGGCAATTAAAA
Source organism: Pinus albicaulis (assembly GCA_034641835.2). Classification (NCBI taxonomy): domain Eukaryota; kingdom Viridiplantae; phylum Streptophyta; class Pinopsida; order Pinales; family Pinaceae; genus Pinus; species Pinus albicaulis. Next base: position 27,982,247 of record CM076577.1, read on the forward strand.
CTTGTGCACCCACTAAAACTGGCAGAAACCACTAAACCAACTGCGAATAACTCAAGTCCTTCACAATTAGTGGAGTTTTTTAAGGGACATTGGGCAGTTTATTGTTTTGGTCATAAATCCTTGGATATTCGACCAATTTTGATGAATCAATAGTCATTTTTAGGTATTTTCGACATTCGAAACACATTGGTAGATGTTTCAAAGCCATCAGAGGTCATCGTGTGCAGGTTTAGCTTCAGAAGAGGTCGAGGAGCCACTAGGGCCACTAGGGTGTTTTCAGTGTTTTGAGAATCCATTCTCTATTTTCGAATAGTCATTCTAGACTGATTCAAGCATTCTAAAGTTGTCTTTATGGAGATAATATTCATTTGAGGCTTTTTATCACATGTACTTACCATTTTTGAGCAATAATATATGAGGGACATGCCATTGGGAGCTGGACCAGCAGATTTAGCCAAGGAGGGGTGAACTGCTTCATCAAATTTGCTGAGTATTGTTACATGTGATGTTTATTTCTCTGTTATTTATTGTTGTACAATGTTATACAAGAAATTTACATGCTTTAACCTCACACATAAATATGTTTAACTAAGTTAAAACCATATGTTTCACCTGCAAACTTCAGAGAACCTTATGCACATAATTTAATTATTGTTTAGATACTTAGCACAACAAAAATAATACATTCCATTCAGATCAAGTTGGTATCAGAGCTCAGGTTTAGCATTAGGTTATTCTATATTATTTTTTCTGTTTAACATTTGTGCAAAGAATTTTTTTAACAATTTGCAAGAGTTTTAATGCTTACTAGGCTAAAGCTTAAGAGAGGAGAAGGTCAATTGGTGAAAGTTCAAAGTAATCCTCAGCCAAGGAGGGCAAGAGTGCCATTATCTCCACCTTCAATTTCACCTCAAAGAGAAGCAGAAGAAGCGATAAGCATGACTTCAAGAGAAGGAGAAATTACTGAAGAAGTTGATCCCAAGGAGGAAGAAAGAGTGTTCAGGAAAGCATTTCTTGACTTAACTAAAATGGTGAGAGTCCTTTATCAAGAAATGAATGAAAGACTAGAAGGAGAAGGATCTTCAGGAGACCATAATGATGAAGATAAATCCAAGAAGGGTAATGGAGGAAATGGAGACATAGGAAAGTCGCCATCATTGCCCTCATCTTCATCTTCATCATCCTCTACATCATCTTCAGTACATCAACCATACAAGTCAAAGAACACTGGTAAAAATCCTTTTCTAAAACTTTATGTTAAGTTTGAATTGCCAAATTTTGATGGTGAAGTTAATACAAAAAAGCTAGATAATTGGATTAGGCAATTAGAGGTATATTTGAGAATTCAAAATTTTCATGATGATGACACCAAAATACAATTAGCTTCATTGAGAATGGAAGGTGAAACACTTGTTTGGTGGGAAGCCAAGACAAAGGAGGAGATCAAGAAATATGGTAAGATTATATTATCATGGACTCATTTCATTTCTGCATTAAAACAACAATTTTACCCATTAGCTCACATGCAGAAAGCCATAATGGACTGGAAAATTTTCAAAAAATTGAAAGGACAAAATGTACAAGTGTATACTCAAGAATTTAGAAGAAGAGCTCTTTTACTAGGAGTAGAATTGCAGAGCCAAGATACTTTGCTCAAGTATATATGAGGTTTGCATACTTACCTAAGATATACCATTCTCATGTTTAACCCTACAAGCCTAGATGAGGTTTGTGTTCAATCCACACATTTAGAGGCAAGGGGAAAACAAAAATTAGATGAGAATGAGGAAAGTGAGTTTAAAGGAAAATGGAAGAAAAGGAGAAATGCAAATACTAGAAAAGAGAAGGGAAAATTCTTCAAAAAACACTATTCTAAAACAAGCCATGATGAGGACCATTGTTGTAAACATCATCCAGAGTTGAAACCAGAAATTTTTAAAGCTAAAGAGAAAGCAAAGGAGAAAGGAAAGACAGTTGCAATAGCTGAAGAAGACCTAGGTTCAAATTCAGGAGATGAAACAAAAATCATAGCTATGGTACTAAAGAACATAAAGGGGAAAGAGATTGTAAATAAACCCAATTATAGTATTTCTAACTGTCACATAGAAGCTCCAAGTGAAGAAAAGAGAATTGAACTGTTTCATGTGAGGGTCATTTCCAAACATACAAAGGTTGACACATTGTTTGACAGTGGGTTGCAAGCGAACCTTATTTCCGAAGACTTAGTCAAGAAACTTAACCTTGAGACCATTCCACATCCGAAACCATATCCACTTGGTTGGATTTGTAAGGATGCCAATTTACAGGTTTCAAAGAAGTGCATGTTGTGCTTTGCAATAACAACACATTTCATTGACACAGTTGAATTACATGTTGTTCCGCTTGATATAATAGGTATGGTGTTGGGCGGTCCTTACTTGTATGACAGGAAAGTTCTCTTCCATTTCCATGAGAACAAATACCATTTATTCAAAGATGGCAAGGAGTAGATTGTGAGAGCTCATCATAAAAAACTAGACTCTTCTTTAGTTAATGCAGGGCAGATGAAGAGGCTCGTCAATGCAAGCCAAAAATTGACATTGATGATGATTAAACAAAGAGAAGTTTTACATAATCCTTTTCATGTAAATGTTGATATATGTAATGAGTTAGTTTAGTTTGAAAGAAGGTTGTCTTTGAAAGAATATGACAAGTGGTTGCAGTAGTCGATATTAGTGTCGAAAGGTGCTGAAAACAAAGTGTCAGTACAAGAAGTTGCAAAGGTCCAAGAGAGGGAAAAGTAGCTTAGAAAAGAAGGAAAAATATTCAGTAATGTTCATTGCTGGTTTCAAAAAGGCATAGTACAATGGCGAAGAAAATTGGTTAGGAATCGACACAAGTTTAAGGCTAATTCAGTAAAATACCCCCATAAGGACAGGATGCAAGGTGAAAGTAATTTTAAGTTTCCTTTGATTATAGGCCAATGTAGAAATAGCATGTTTACTGCAAAGTTAGGTTGTTGTTATGCAAGTTTCGAAAATGTGCAGCATGACAATGTCAAAGTAGGCAATGGTTGGTCAACGGAATCAAGGAAAATTTTGTCGTTTCATGAAAAGCTCCAATTAATGAAATCAGGGAAATTTCAATGGATTGAGATTGGAAGAGTGGGGACATAGTATCCTTATATTCATGTTCAGTATTCCAGAGAGATTTTGGGGTCCAAAATATTCCCAATGGGGAGGTGTGATTAGGATATCATGTTCATTGTTCAAAAATGCTTAAAAATGAAAGTGCTAAAAACTGTTTGCAACCTAAGCGACCAGAAAGGTCTCATCACTGCAATTTTGGCACCATGAACGGTTCGTAAAATAGAGGTCATAGGAAAAAGTTATTAAGGTTTGAAAGGCTTAGTAAAGTCCAAAAAAATGACATTTTGACCCATTTTGACATTATATATAAAAAAAAAATATTGAAAATCATTTTATTATATAGTTTTTATGGCCAATTAGTAGGCACCACGTGGCCAAATCAGAGTCTGCCATGTGGCCCCAAACTGGAGGGAAAATGTTATGTTATTTTTGTTTTTGGAGTTAATGGGGTTCGAACGCGAGACCTACCCACATGCACTGCACGCACCTGACCACTCGGGTTGTTGGGTGTTTATTAACCCTATGGTTGGCCACCATTATATAAAGTTTCATTTGATTTATAATGGTGGAAAAAGGGGGCCAACCCCCACTCCATGTGACCCCGGGCTCAGAATCGTGGGCCTTCATAGCCAGTGACTATTCCAAACCATAAAACTCAGCGGTAAGCATAGTTCACATGACGAGTTGTTAAAGTTTTTATTGCAAACGGTTGGTGGATGGAACCATGACTCCGGGTTCCAAGGCGTTGGCAGAGTTACAAAACATTCACCGCACGTTCACATGCCTCCACTAATATTTAATGCCACGGTTTCCGGGCAGTTAAAACTGATGCGCCCACCAAAAATGGAGGAAACCACTAAACTAACTGCGGATAACTCAAGTCCTCCACAATTAGTGGAGTTTTTTAAGGGACATTGGGTAGTTTATTGTTTTGGTCATAACTCCTTGGATATTCGACCAATTTTGATGAATGAATAGTCATTTTTGGGTAATTTAGACATTCTGAACACATTGGAAGAGGTTTCAGAGCCATCAAAGGTCATATTGTGCAGTTTCATCTTTAGGAGAGGTCAAGGAGCCACTAGGGCCACTAGTGTTTTAATTGTTTTGAGCATCCATTCTCTGTTTTCTACATATGAATAGTCATTCCTGGCTGATTCAAGAATTCTGAAGCTGTTTTTACAAAGAGAACAGCCATTTGAGGCTTTTTATCACATGTACTTACCATTTTTGAGCAATAAAATATGAGGGACATGCCATTGGGAGCTATACTAGCAGATGTAGCCCAAGAGGGGTGAACTACTTCATCAAATTTGATGAGTATTGTTACACGTGATATTTATTTCTCTATTATTTACTGTTGTACAGTGTTATATTACAAGCAATTTACATGCTTTAACCTCACACATAAATCTATTTAACTAAGTTAAAACCATTTGTTTCACCTGCAAACTTCAAAGAATCTTATGCACACAATTTAATTACTATTTGGATACTTAACACAGAAAAAATAATTCATTCCATTCAGATCACTATCATACCAGAAGCAACCTCAGATATCACAGGGGCACCAATTTCCATGATGTTATCGTCAAACACTGAAACCAGCCAAGAGAGAGAGATTAGTAGTATGGCAACTGAGGCCACTGGAACGGCTTTCTTACCCTACGCCATCTCCCAAACCCCATTCTTATATTCTCCCCTGCGTTTTGTGTCACAACAAGTCTTGGCAACTGTAACATTGCCAAACATGTATTTCCCAATACCTGTCTGGTATCTGGTCCCACCAGCCATGCTGGGAAGCCCTGACATCACTTCTATAGGAGTAGCCCCTATCACTCCTCAAAAGGTGACACCGGTTAATGAGACTCCCGTAGCAATGCTAGTTAGAGCGACTAAGAAAACCAACAAAAAACGGAAGAAGATAGAAAACACCAACATACCTAGGGAATTGAAACCTTGTGCATTATGCGATATCGTAGGCCATCCTACAAATATTTTCTCGAAATTAGATGAATTGAAACCCCTCTAAGCTCCGAAAGAAATGACGCGGCCCCAAGTTCCTATAAAAAGGAACATGCTGCAAAAAATCAAGGAAAAGCATTACGCACCAACCACACGTACGACATCTGCAACCATTATGGGAATTACGCTCATCATTGCCTAGCGATGCCACGATATAGGGATGCCTTGCACACCCTAGAGCAATTATACCAAGAGGACACCTCAAATCCCCCCATGCAGACGGATGAGGGAGAACCTTGAGTCATACTATACCTACAATAGGCGAGGCAATCACCTGAGCGACCACCTCCCCTCAGTATCGCCCTCTACCTCCTATCCAAATTTGTGCACTCTGTGATGAACATGATCATTTCATCGCTGACTCTGCAGCCCTAGAGTTGTTTCATATATGGTATCTTGTTAACCACGTATACTACGATGACCTATGAGCAGTCCAATATTCGTGTTGGGTGTGTTGTGGCGACCACCCAGTTCATCATTTCCATTATATCCCTTGATTCCATTTGACGTTAAACAGTTTATGAATGGCCATAGTACACCTCTCCCTACCATACGGATCAGATACAAAATCCATGGAAATCTTGACAATGCAAGAGGATATGACAAGTAGGTCCATTCTCTTCATTTCAACAGGAAAGCGGCCAGTCAGGGGGCACATAGTCACCCCCAACGGCCCTCCATGGATACAACCAACCCGTGCATTATGCAACACACGTAACCATTTGGTAGCCCAATTCCTGTAGCTAGAATCGCTCCACAAATGGTATCCAATCACTTCAGCAACCTAGAGGGAAGGGAATACCAAAGAAAGACAGTATTTTCTGGTCTTCTAGGGCAACCATATGACTCAATAATGTACTTACATTTCCCAAGTGTGCCCGCTAATATACATCATACACTCGTTGGAGATGCACTGTTGGGATATAGTTGGTCTAGAGCCAAGACAACCTAACGCAAGGAAACCTGCCCCGCGACAGCCTACCCCCCATCAATACCAAAACATTAGGAGAGCTAAATCAACACACAATGCTAGTAGGGCCCTGGACAAGCCAAGGACGACATGCATGCTATGCAATGAAATCTACCACCAATTCAATCAATGTAAGGAAATGTAGAACCTTATGAATAGCCTTTGCATGGTCACCCCCATCTCATAGATCAATCTCTTTAATCAAGAGAAGCTCACAAACTACCATTGCAAGATTTGATCACAATTCCACCATATGTTGAATTGTGAGTACCTCCCAAGGCTACGAGAGGCAAAATCAGTGTTAATTCTAAACTCCCTAGAGGAGCTATACCTTCCAAAACTAAAAACTCGAAGATAGAAAAAGCGGAATCATACCCCAATGTGTGATCTTTTCCAAGCGTCCACTTCAAGGACAAAGAGTAGCGTTGGTTCTCATACCATCTACTCAATAAGAACCATGATACCTATAGAAATTATAAAAACATATGTATATCAATGGATTCAATCTGATCTAACAATGTACTAAAGCTAGATACTGAATCGCTTCTACAAATCAATTTCAGAAATTAAACACAATCGCTAATCACAAGTAGCAAAGAAAGAATCAAATCAAAGCACAACGCAGATAATTTCTTGGGGAAATCTTGCTGCTCAAAACCCCTCTATCTTCTATTTTATATTAACCATGGAATCATGAAACAATTGTTGGGAAAAATACTGAGAGGGGGGGGTGAATCAGTATTTATATCTGACTGAATACTTATTAATTTTTCTTTCTCTAAGACCCATATGCTACTTTATTGAATCCAACCCACGTATACACGTGGATATCCTTAAGAAAACTTGCGTATTACCAGATATATTATTATGCATGTAATTCTTTACTTAGATCAGTGCATCAGGTGTTTAGTAAGCAGTAAGAACAGAATAAATCATCACACATAAGCAACACACATGAACACCGGGATTTAAGGTGGAAACCGCTGCTGTCGTCTCTGTCTTCAATCTTTATTATTTAGAAAACCTTTTACAACATAGTACTGATGCAGACTCATATCAGTACGCAGGCTTCTACCTACAGAAGGCTGCAACCTTCTCTCGTTTTCCAGCTGCAATTGGAAGGGAGCTCCAACCCCCTAAACTAGTTTACCAGCCTCTCCTGGAAGGGAGCTTCGACCCCTTGAATTCAACACCAGCTTCTACTGGCTGAAAGCTTCTACTTCCATACTGAAGGCTTAAACCTTCAGACCCACTATAGACCACGTTTCATCAATTTTCATACTGGATCAAACAGCTTCAACACAACCCTTTACATAACATCAACAAACATACTTTTCCCAATACTTCAAACAGAACAGTGAGACCACTGTAACCAGAATATTAGAAACAACCCAGACTTCAGAATAGATATGCAGATACAAACTCAACCCTGATCTTTCATTAATTCAAATGGCATATGCTACTTTTCTTTACTAAAGCCGCGTATACTTCTGTGTATTTTATTCTTCAGAAAACCCTATACGCGCTTTTCATTAAGAGAACTCGCGTATACATGCGCTTTTTCCGAGACAAACTAGTGTATAGATCTGTAAATGGAAAACTTTGCAAAACAGATCAGATCTATAAAATTACCCAGATTTCTTCATTATCTTCAGTAGACTTTGCGCCAGATCTTCACCATTTCTTCTTCTGCAGATCATCTTAGAGATTCATCATCATCAGATCTAGAGATCTTGAACCATCCTCAGATCAATGGGTGCATCATAGATTCAGATCTATCACTTAAGAACAAAGTTCATCCATGCATATATTCCTTAGAGATATTTATTCATCAACAACCCTTCCTCATGCACACCTTGCACTATGATCTTCTTCTCCTTAAATAGATTTAGCTTTTACCAATACCATGAGTCAAAACCACACAACTTCCGATGGTATTCTTGGACGGAATCAAATAAACCATTCAACGCTCAATACTATGTGCTAAAACCATGGTAATGCCCCTTGGTTTTATAAATTTAGAGTTCAAATAGGCATACGCTACTTGGCACGTACTTTTTCGGGTATATACGCTACTTCGTCTTTACAAACCCGCGTATGCTTTGTGATATATCCTGTTTATCATTACTCTGGCACTTACTAGAATTTCTTTCTTCTGCTACTTTTGAACTGATCTGTAGATACATCATTAACAAATAGGTTGCTATCAAAGACAACTCATCAAGTCAGTTTCCATCAAGAACAGCTTCATCAAGTAGGTTGCCATCAAGGACAACACATTACATCATATTGCCAACAATCTCCCCCTTTGGACTTGATGGCAACCATTATGGTGTTTGATTTCCACAACAGATAGATACATTGATTAGAACTATTATTCAAACACCATGATACTCTCTCCCTTTGACATCAAGGGCAAAGGGCGGATCAAAACCAAAACAAGGTTTTTCTTCTCTTGTAGAAAGAAGAGCTCTGAAGATCTGATGTGCACTGAAGTTACCATGCTCCCCCTGAGTCCACACTGAATCTTCAAACATATTTTTCAATGAAGTACATGACTTTATGACCTTTCCTATCACTAAGGACTCATACTTACATCAATGATCCAACCAAGTGGATTTACATAAAATGAAGAAGTCCTTACATGACTGAATATTACAATTTTACATCATAGGTCTTAACATGAATTTTTCATCAAATTACAGAAATGACTTATACAATGAAGACCAAATAATCTCAAACATGAGATCAGATCACAACAAATAAAGAGAATGCCAACAATGCATTCTTTCCACATGACCAATGCTCCCCCTTAGCCTGTGCATCCTGAACACTTTCAACAACAAATCATAAATTCATCTTCATCAAAAACATCAGAGAATGAAACAGAATGATGAGAACTGGAACACCACCAGAGATACCAAACAACACCGTGGTTGTGCTGAAGAATGCTGACCCAAAAAAAAATCTGTCAGCAAACACCCATACACGGTTTTTTGTGTATAAACTCGCGTATATACGCGACTGTCCTTCATGAAATCCGTGTATCCAATTTAATCTTCTGTATTTAAGTAGATCTGATCTTCTGCATGGCAGAGACTACTCCCAGCTTCTGTCTGAGATATTCAAACGCTTCCCTGGGTAAAGGTTTGGTAAATATATCAGCAACTTGTTCTTTGGAGGGAACATGCTTCAACTTCACCTTTCGTTCAAGCACTTGTTCACGTAAGAAATGATACTTGATGGGAATGTGCTTGGTCTTGGAATGCATAACATGATTCTTTGAGATACTGATGGCACTTGTATTATCACACATAATGGAGATAGGAGGTGAACCTTTGATTTGAATGTCTTTTAAGGTTTTCATCATCCAAAGAAGTTGAGTGCAACATGATGCGGCAGCCACATATTCTGCTTCGGCTGTAGATAAGGCAATAGAGCTTTACTTCTTGCTGAACCAAGATACTAACCGGGGCCCCATATAGAATGCACCACCACTAGTGCTTTTCCGATCATCAACATTTCCAGCCCAATCTACATTAGTGTAAGCATGAAGAGTAAGATCAACATTCTTTGGATACTATAGTCCAAAGTCTTGAGTTTCTTGTAGATATTTGAATATTCTTTTGACATCCTGGAGGTGAGACTCTTTTGGATTAGCTTGGAATCATCCAACAATCCCAACAGCATGCACAATGTCTGGTCTTGTCCCAGTGAGATACAATAGACTTCCTATCATAGATCTCTGTATTCTGGTTGATTTACGGTGGGGGAATCATCATTAGAACTGAGATTGCATCCAGTTATCATTGGTGTACTTACAGGTTTGAAATCTTCCATGCCATACTTCTTCAGGATTTGCTTGAGATACTTTGCTTGTGATAAGAATATACCATCTGTTGCTTGTTGCACTTGCAGGCCAAGAAAAAAGGTTAGTTCCCCTAGTAAAGACATTTCAAATTCTTGCTGCATATCAGAAGCAAATTTCTGACTCATAGACTCTTTATTACTTCCAAATATGATATCATCAACATATACAATCACAATCAATAATTTATCATTTTCAATTTTTGTGTATAAGTTGCTATCAACAGACCCCTTTGTAAATCCTTGTTGCTGAAGATATTTGTCAAGAAGATAATACCATGCCCTTGGAGCTTGTTTGAGACCATATAGAGCCTTTTTAAGTCTAAAAACAAGATTTATATCATTTCCAAAAATGAATCCTTCTCGTTGTTCTATATAAACCTCTTCTTCTATATCACCATTGAGAAAAGAAGATTTAACAACCATTTGATAAACTTTGATTTGTTGAAAGCTTGAGAAGGCAAGAAACATTCTTATAGCTTCAAGTCTAGCTACAGGAGCAAAATTTTCTTCAAAGTCTATACTTTCATAAATTGGTAAACAAGTCTAGCTTTATTTCTTATAACATCCTCATTCTCATTTAACTTGTTTTTGAATATCCATTTAGTTCCAATGACATTTTTATCAGGAGGTCTTGGTACTAATTCCCAAGTGTGATTATTTTCAATTTGATCAAGCTCTTCATTCATGGCTTGAATCCAACATTCATATTTGCTAGCTTGATTGACATTGTGTGGTTCAATAATGGATAGAAATTCCAGATAGCTAGAAGATCCCACAAGAGTCCTTATTTGTACACCTGATCCCTTGTCTCCCAAAATTTGAGATTCTGGATGGAGATTTTTCAGATAAATCATCTTCGGGTTCTTCATTGGGTCCACTGTCTATATCATTTCCATTTGATGTAGAAGGATATACATCATCATCGTCTTCATCTGTTGTTTGTTTTTCTTCTTTTGGAGCTGCAGGAGACTCATCAATAACAACATCAATACATTCAACAATTTTCCGAAGTCTTTTATTGTAACATTTATATGCTCTACTCCTAGAGGAGTAACCAAGAAGTATTCCTTCATCTGCTCTGGGTTCAAACTTGCCAAGTTTTTCATCATTATTTTTGATAAAGAATTTGCTTCCAAAAACTCTAAAATGCTTCACAGTGGGAGGATTACCATACCAGAGTTCATATGGATTTTTATCACTATTTACACGAACATGTGCCTTGTTAAGAATATTTACTGCTGTATGTGCTTCTTCTCCCCAAAATGTGTCAGGTGTTCCGGAATCATCAAACATAGCTCTAGCCATTTGTTGAACTATTCTATTCATTCTTTTTGCTACGCCATTTTGTTGTGGAGTGCCAGCTACATAAAACTATCTTTTTATGCCATGTTGTTCACAAAACTCAAGGAATTCATCTGATGTATATTCTCCTCCTCGATCAGATCTAAGACACTTGATTTTTAGATGTAATTCATTTTCAACCAGTGCTTTGAAGATCTGAAATTTCTCAAATGCTTCATCTTTGTGTTTAATCAACCCAATCCAACACATTCTAGAGAAATCATCAATAAATAAGATATAGTATTGTTCACCACGTGGTGAATTTTTCTTCACAGGTCCACATATGTCAGTATGAATGAGTTCAAGAGGCTTACTTGATGATCCTTCCTTGGCATTAAATTGCACTCTAGTTTGCTTACCGAATTGGCAAGATTTGCATATGATACTTTCAGGTAGAGTAATATTGGGAAGATCACGAACAGCTTTGAGTCTGCTTGATTTGTTGATTTGAGAGAAGCTCAGATGCCCCAACCTTCTATGCCATAGCCATTTTTCTGAAGATTTACTCAAGTAACATTTTTCTTTGCAGTTCTTCAATACATACAGGTTGCTTGGATTTCTGTTTCCTTTTATAATTGTTTTACCTGTATTAAGATCACGTACCACACATTATTTTGAACTAAAGAAAACTTCAGTTACTTGATCACACATTTGACTTACACTCAACAGGTTATGCTTTAATCCATCCACATACATGACATTATTGGCTTTCACTTTTTATTTTAGAAAAAAATACCCTTTTCCCTTAATGACAGCAGGAGTATCATTTCCAAATGTAACATTCTTTTCCTTTTCTAGAGTACTATATGCAAGAAGTTTGTTTTTGTCACCTGTCATGTGTTTTGAGCATCCACTATCAATGTACCATTGATTTTCTTCACCTTCTGCAAATAAAGCTATGCCACAATTTTCAACCTGTAATTCCTTCTTTTTCCACACTTTGGAGCTTGAAGGAAAATGTTCTTTTGGCTGGACTTTTCTCCTGCATTCAGTTTCTTCATGGCCAAAGTTATTGCAATGAGCACATTCAACTTCATTTTGAAGAGGATAAAAATTGTTATAGGTATTCTTCTTCGTTCCAATATCAATCCTTTTCTTTCTTGCTTCTCTTGTCATGATGGTTTTATATGCAACACATTGAGCAACTTTATGACCAAAATTGTGACATAAGAAACATTGTCCATTGAAGTAGAAATTTCTACGATCATGAAATCTTATATTTGAATTTACCTGTTGGTTGGTGTTTCTTTGAAAGGTATTCTTGTTAGTGTTCTTTGAATTGAGTTGGTCATGCTTTACCTGTGAAGATTCTTTATTCCCTTGCTGAGTGACAGAATGTTGTATACTGGCTGTAGCTGCTTTTAGATAATTTGGTGCTGAAGTCTGAGAAGATTCTCCAATATATCCAAGACCTGTCTTTATAAAAGGAGAACGTTTTACCTTGATAATCTCATCTAAGGTTTCAGATCCTTTAGCAAATCTAAGATTCAAAGTCTTCACTTTCTCAATTTCTTTTCTTAGACTTACTACTTCACATTCTAATTTCTCATTGTGTTTCTCCTTTTCTTCAAGCTGATTTTTCAGAGTTTCTATGGATATTTTACTTTCTTCTAAGCATATTTTACTTTCTTCTAGGCATATTTTGAGTTGATTGAGTTCATCAAGAAAATCATTGTCCTCTAGAGCATCCATAAAAGTATATTTTTCTTCTCTAGATTCTTTTTCAAATGCCATGAGAAGTCTAAGATCTTGTTCACATTCTTCCTCACTGTCAGATAACCCATCATTGTCTTCATGAGTATAGTAAGTTTTTCTAGTGCTAGACCAATTCTTATTCCTTCTTTCTACTTCCTTCCCTTTTTCATGTGTTTCTTTATGAGGACACTTAGCAGCATAGTGACCAACTCTTCCACAAGCAAAACATTTGAAAGGAAGCTTACCTCTGAACCGTCCTGTGCCAAGTTGAAGTTTCTTTACAAAATTTGCCTCATCTTCTTCTGAGATATACCCTGATCCTTCTGTCTCTTGTACTTCTTTTCCTTTCGTAGTAGTTCTAAAGATGGCTTCTTTGACTTCAGATGGTCCTCCTCTTCTCATTTCACATGCAGTTAGTATGCCATGAAGTTGTACCACAGTAATATTTTGAAGATCCTACTTTTCTTCAAGAGCTGAAACTTTTGACTCAAATTTTGCCGTTAGAGATCTTAAAACTTTCTCAACCAAAGTAGATTTGGATATTGTTTCTCCCAGATTTCTCATACGACTTACAATATCATCAAGACGTAAAAATAAATTGGTAATGCTCTCCTCATTATGCATTTTTAGATTCTCATATTGAATTCTGAGAGTTTGGAGTTTAGCACTTTTTACCTTTGCATCACCTTCATAACTTAGAATGATTTTGTCCCATATTTCCTTTGTTGTATCCAGATGCATGACTTTGACAAATTCTGATTCAGTTAGACTTCCCAATAGAGCATTGACCGCCTTTGCATTTGTTTCATAATTCTTTCTTTCTATTGGATCTGTTGGTGTTGCGGCTGGATATCGATATCCTCTTTCAACAATAGCCCATACATCTGCTCCCAGAGACTGAAGATAGGATCTCATCCTTGTTTTCCAGAAGATTAAATTGTTTTCGTTGAAGAGTGGAGGCCTGATAGATGTTGTTCCATCTTGATTGCTCATCTTGATTGATCTTCCTTCTAGCGATTAAGCTTTTTCAGAAGGACCTGCTCTAATACCAATTGTTGGGAAAAATACTGAGAGGGGGAATAAGATTAGACAAGGACTGAATAATTATTAATTTTTCTTTCTCTAAAACCCATACACTACTTTATTGAATCAAACCCGCGTATACATGTGGATATCCTTAAGAAAACTTACGTATTACCAGAGATATTATTATGCATGTAATTCTTTACTTAGATCAGTGCATCAGGTGTTTAGTAAGCAGTAAGCATGTGCAGTAAGAACAAAATAAATCATCACACATAAGAAACACACATGAACACTAGGATTGAAGGTGGAAACCCTATTCGGGAGAAAACCACCGCTGCTGTCATCTCTGTCTTCAATATTTATTATTTAGAAAACCTTTTACAACATATTATTGATGAAGACTCATATTAGTACGCAGGCTTCTACCTGCATAAGGCTGCAAACTTCTCTCGTTTTCCAGCTGCAACTGGAAGGGAGCTCCAACCCCCTGAACTCATTTACCAGCCTCTCCTGGAAGGGAGCTTTGACCCCCTGAATTCAACACCAGCTTCTATTGGCTGAAAGCTTCTACTTCCATACTGAAGGCTTCAACCTTCAAACCCACTATAGACCACGTTTCATCAATTTTCATACTGGATCAAACAGCTTCAACACAACCCTTTACATAACATCAACAAACATACTTTGCCCAATACTTCAAACATAACAGTGAGACCACTGTAACCAGAATATCAGAAACAACCCAGACTTCAGAATAGATATGCAGATATAAACTCAACCCTGATCTTTCATTAATTCAAATGGCATACGCTACTTTTCTTTACTGAAGCCGCGTACATACGCTCTTTCCTGCACACCAACCCGCGTATATTTCTGTGTATTTTATTCTTCAGAAAACCCTATACGCGCTTTTCATTAATAGAACCCGCGTATACATGCACTTTTTCTGAGACAAACTAGTGTATAGATCTGTAAATGGAAAACTTTTCAAAACAGATCAGATCTATAAACTTACCCAGATTTCTTCATTATCTTCAGCAGACTTTGCGCCAGATCTTCACCATTTCTTCTTCTGCATATCATCTTACAGATTCATCATCATCAGATCTAGAGATCTTGAACCATCCTCAGATCCATGGGTGCATCATAGATTCAGATTTATCACTTAAGAACAGAGTTCATCCATGCAGATATTCCTTAGAGATATTTATTCATCAACAACCCTTCCTCATGCACACCTTGCACTATGATCTTCTTCTCCTTAAATAGATTTAGCTTTTACCAATACCATGAGTCAAAACCACACAAAGTCTGATGGTATTCTTGGACGGAATCAAATAAACCATTCATTGCTCAATACTGTGTGCCAAAACCATGGTAATGCCCCTTGGTTTTATAAATTTAGAGTGCAAATAGGCATACACTACTTGGCACGTACTTTTCCGTGTATATACGCTACTTCGTCTTTACAAACCCGTGTATGCTTTGTGATATATCCTGTTTATCATTACTCTGGCACTTACTGGAATTTATTTCGTCTGCTACTTCTGAACTGATCTGTAGATACATCATTAACAAATAGGTTGCTATCAAAGACAACTCATCAAGTCAGTTTCCATCAAGAACAGCTTCATCAAGTAGGTTGCCATCAAGGAAAACACATTGCATCATATTGCCAACAACAATTACAATGCATTCTTCTCACAAGAGTCTCTTGCACTCTGCTAACTGTCTCACACTGTCCTACACAAAATTGGTCAACACTTAGCCAATTCTCATCCCATAAACAGTCTGCCTTGCTTGTGTAATTCTTGATGAATGAAATCCCTATTTTTTAGGAATTTTGGCCTTTCTAAACTGCACAAGGATCATGGGCACTCCAATGGATGTCTGGCTATATGCAAGAAGCCTACTAATCACACAACTGATAGTTAACCTCCCTTTCACCTTTGTCTTAACTGGGTCTCCAGTGGAACTAAAATGCATGCAACTATTAATATTAAATCATCAATTGCATGGCAGATCAATGATTGTGAATTAAATAATATTTAATTCACTTTATATCTCACTAGTGCAACAAACAGTTACAACTACTTCAACTGACTCTAACTCACCTAACCGAGTTAACTGATTACACATGCATTAAAATAATGCACCAACTGCAATTCGAACTCCATAACTAACAGAATTACTCTACATTCCTCACCAACCACCCTCAACTCGAAATACATGAGCTAACTGAGTTTATCACTCTCATTTAACTATTACAAGTGAACATGAGGTAAGATTACATTTTATTTTCCATTTTAATTAAGGGAAAATTAAAATAGACACTGCACCAAATTTAGCACACAGTAGTGTAGGTGCTGTTAGGACCTATTGTTCCCACACTAGTGTAGGTGCTGCAATTTCTTGTTGGAATTCAAATCTCCCTCTCAACAAGAAATGGATTATCTTCCACCCCGATCTTGCCTCTGTGGTATTCGAATTTGCTCCTGGTGAGTGACTTCGTCAGAATATCTGCATCCTGATCTTCGATGGGAATGTACTAAAGTAACATAATGCACCTCTAAACACAATCTCTGAGATGGTGGTACCAAATGTCTATGTGCTTGGACCTATCATGAAACACCATATTAAACGAGAGTTTAATGCAACTCTAGTTATCACAATGTATCATTGTTGGATCCATCTGAGAAGCAAACAAACTAACCATGATCCTTCTCATCCAGATGGCCTCACATGTAGCTTGAATTTCTACCATGTACTCTACCTCCATTGAACTGAGTGCCACAGTTTGCTGCTTCCTGATGTACCAAGAAATTTTTGTCGATCCTATGCCGAAGATCCCTCCTGATGTGCTCTTTCTGTCTGATGGACTGTCTACCCAATCTGCATCCACGAAGCCTTGAAGCTTCACTACCTCTATCTATCTGTACCATAATCCATACTCTGTAGTGCCTCTAAGATATCTCAAGACATGCTTCCCCACCTTCCAAAATATCTTGGTCAGCTTAACCATAGCTTGACTCAGCTAGTTAACTATGTAGCAAATTTCTGGTCTGGTGTTCACCAAGTACATCAGTGAACCTACTAGTTGCCTGTAGATAGTAGCATCCACTACTTCTCCAGAAGTAGCATCCTCTTTCCTCCAATTTCTTGGAAGTGGAGTATCCATGTGTTTACATCTCTCCATGTGAAACTTACCCAGTATCTCTTTGGCATACTTTCCTTTAGAAAGAAAATTTCACCATCTCGCTGCTATATTTCCAGACCAAGGAAATAATGAAGGAGTCTCATGTCCTTCATTTCGAACTCCCTTGCAAGATCCTCCTTGCATGGGTTTATCAGCTTCTCATCTCCTGTCAAAATTAGATCATAAACATAAAGTACGATAATCAAGAGCTTACTATCAACAACAATCTAGTACAGGTTTGCATCCGCTTCACTTTTGGTGAAGCCCAACTCGATGAAATAGCTGTCAATTTGAGTGTACCAAGAACGAGGTGCTTGCTTCAACCCATACAGTTCTCTCTTGAGTCGACACACATGTGACTCACTTTCAAAGATCTCGAAACCTTCTGGATGCTCTATGTACACTTCTTCCTCAATAAATACATTTAGAAACATAGTTTTCACATCCATATGAAGAATGCGCCACCCCATCTGCGCTGAGATGCAAGGATAGATCTAATGGAAGAGTACCTCATGACTGGTCTGAAATTCTCATCACAGTCGATCCCCTCAACCTGTGAGAATCCTTGGACCACAAATCTGGCCTTGTACTTCTCCACACTCCCATCTGCAACTTGATTCACCTTATAGATCCATCTATTTCCAACCACTGATTTTCCGACTCATCTTAGGACAATCTCCCATGCACTGTTCTTGACGATGGAGTCATAATCCTCTACCATAGCATCAACCCAAATTGGTTGCTGCACTACCTCCTGAAATGAATATGGTTTTGTCACAATACACTTGCTCATAAGAGCCATATATCTAGTAAACCTGTATGGAGTCTGTCTCTGTCTGCGCAATGAAGTAGGGGCTCTTACATTCTCTGCTGCATCAAGTCTCAGTCTATCAGCTTCTGTGGTGCATCTTCTACCATTTCTGGTGGATGGATCTGCATGAGTGTTTTCTGCCACTCCATGATCCTATGCATCTGGTTTCTCCACATCTTGAGGTTCATTCTTTGGAACCAAGAGTTCCTCCTCTACATGCAAATCCAGTCCCTCTCAAGGGACAATCGCATGGATTTCTCCTCATCAAATTTTATATCCTGTCGCACAACTTTCATTCTGTTGTTTTGAAAATACACTCGATAGTTGTGGGGAGTTTCAGTGTACCCCAAAAATATTCCAATCTCAGTTGTTGGTTCCAGCTTCTTCATGGCATCTTTGGTCACATGTACATAAACCGATTAGCAAAAAATCTTAAAATGTGAAACATCTTCTTTCTTACTAGTAAAAGCCTCTTCTGGTATACTCATGCCAAGTATCCGATGAGGACAACGGTTCTGAAAAAATACCATTATGTTGCATGCCTCCACCCATAGATGCAACAATGGCCCTAATCATGCAACATCGCTCTTGTTGTAGCCACAATTATTTTTTTCTTTCTTTTTGTGACCACATTCTGTTGTGGGTTATGAGGCACAATCAACTCTATCTTAATTCCTTCTCTTCTTCAGAAGTTCTTGAATTCATTGGAGATGTACTTGCCACCGTTGTCACTCCTAAGAGCCTTCACATGATTCCCTGTGTCTTTCTCCACCAGTGCTTTGAACTCAAGAAACATTGATAACGTCCGATGTTTCATGTGTAGAAAGTAGATCCAGCACTTTCGAGAAACGTCATCAAAAAATATCACATAGTAGTTATGCTTTGTTGTCGAAGCAGTAGAAAATGTTCCTCACAAGTCTGAGTGAACTCTCTCAAGGATCTCTGAAGCTTGGTTCTCCTTTTCATGAAAAGTGGCCTTTGCATACTTCCCCATAGTACATCTCTTGCATGTGTCTGACTGCGCAAGTGTACCCTTGGGAATACCTGTAGAAATCTTCTGCACGACCTTCAAGGCTCCGTGGTGAATATGGCCCAATCTCCTGTGTCATAAATCACCCTCATTCTGGATCACCACTTTGTCCGACTTACCCATCAATGTTGCGCAACCATATACATCAAGTTTATAGATATTCTTAACTCGAATCCCAATCTTCTTGGCTTGTCCTATTGTTTTGTGTCGCTGGAAATATTTTCCTTCACTAAAAACAACATCATAGCCTCTATCCTCCAACATGGCAACTGAGACTAAATTTTTCTTCAAGCTTGGTACATGCATTACATATTTTAATTGAAAGGGTTTACCTGAATATAATTTGAAGGTAATGGTACCAATCCCGATAGCATTGTACTGCACTTCATCACCCTTTTCGATATGCATCTGGAGGCCCTCCTCCTCCAAGCTACTAAAAATTTCTTTGTCTCCCGTCATGTGAAAGGAAGCACCACTATCCAAGTACCACACTGATCCCACTGCACTTGACACCATGCATGCAATGAGTGAGAAGTCAAGATCAAATTGTGAGGCCAAAGCCTCACCAGCTGCAAATCTTGAAGTCTTCTTGTTCTTCTTATTTTGTGGACAATTAGTGGAATAATGTCCATGCTCATGACAATGAAAACACTTCTCTCTAGACATGTCGTGCTTCTTTCCATCTTTACCAGAATCATATTTGGAATGTAATTTATTTCCTTTCCCTTTATTCACCTTGGTATCTAAAGCACAATATTATTCATCTTCATTCTTAGATGAATATCCATCTCTATTATTCTGCCTGAATACTTCTTGCTCCAAATCCGACTAAAATCATTCCCAATCTAGCAGATTTTCCCTTCCATTGACAGAGTCTTGATAACTATGCCAACTCTTGGGAAGTCCTAGAAGAGATAGGCCCACCAAATCATCATTAGCAATAGTAATTCTGACGCTCCCAAGCTCATCCCGAAATTGGACAAACTTTGTTAAATATTTCAGCATGGTTTTTCCTTTCTCCATTTTGATCTTCCTGAGTTTATCTTTAAGTTTCAATTTTATATGATCATTGTTGCTCTGAAATAGATCTGTCAAATATTTTCACATTGCATATGCTATTAAATTTCCATGAAAACTTGAGACAATGTGGTCTCATACTCCCTCCAGTAAGATCATCCTCGCCTTTGCAACCTTCCTTTGCTAGGCATCAATATTTGCAGCATCTGCTACAACGGGTTTGGGAACATCATTGTCAATGAATTATTTCAACCTATTATCCTCTAGTACTACCTTCATTCTATTTTTCCAAGAAATATAGTTAGAGATGCCCTAGAGTTCATACTAGAATCTCAATCCATTGAAAGCCATTTCAATCTTGAATCACCTGTAGCACCAAGAATGCCTTTTGCAAATTCAAATTCTATTCAGTCACAAACTCAGCTTCTCCTCCACTATAGTGATTTCTTGTGCTCTTATACCATGTAGAAATTATACAAACACATGTGTATCAATGGATTCGATCCGATCTAACAATGTACTAATGCTAGATACTGAATCACTTCTACAAATCAATTGTGGAAATTAAACACAATTGCCAATCACATGTAGCAAAGAAGGAATCAAATCAAACCACAACATAGATAATTCCTGGGGAAAGCTTGCTGCTCAAAACTCCTCTATATTCTATTGTATATTAACCATGGAATCATGAAACAATATCAATGCACTATTCTCACAAGAGTCTCCTACACTCTGCTAACTATCTGGCACTGTCCTAGACAAAACTGGCCAACACTTAGCCAATTCTCATCCTCTAAACAACCTGCCTTGCTTGCGTAATTCATGATGAATGAAATCACTATTGTTTAGGAATTTTGGCCTTCCTAAACTGTGCAAGGATCATGGGCACTCCAGTGGATGGCTGGTTGCATGCAAGCAACCTGCTAATCACACAACTGATATTTAACCTCCCTTTAACCTTTGTCTCAACTGGGTCTCCACTGGAACTGACATGTGTGCATATATTAATAGTAAATCATCAGTTGCATCACAGATCACTAATTTTGAATTAAATAATATTTAATTCACTTGATTTCTCACTAGTGCAACAAACAATTACAACTAGTTCAACTGACTCTAACTCACCTAACTGAGTTAACTGATTACACATGCATTAAACTAATGCACCAACTGCAATTCGAACTCCATAACTAATAGAATTACTCTGCATGCCTTGCCAACCACCCTAAATTAGAAATACATGAGATAACTAATTTTATCACACTCAGATAACTATTACAAGTGATCATGAGATAAGATTACATTTTATTGTCCATTTTAATTAAGGGAAAATTAAAATAGACATTGCACCAAATTTAGCACACACTAGTGTAGGTGCTGTTAGGACCTATTGGTCACACAGTAGTGTAGGTTCTGCGATTTCTTGTTGGAATTCAACAATACCATGCACCATTTTCCCCGGCCATAATCACGAAATAGAGTCGTGCCCCTTAATGGAAACATTTAGGCGCCTCTGCACTCAACACAACTTCCAAACCTAGGGAAGTGCTAGTACCCTTAGTACGTCACGCGAGGAACATAAAATTTCTCTCATACAATCCACAAAAATGGAAATTCCTCCACCATCCAATGTTGACAACACGCAAAACCACATATGATTCATCGAGTCGTGCATAGGAACCATGACTCTTTCTGTCTGCTTATCCGTCATTGGTGTCGAGACCACTACAACTACGAAAGTTGTTGTACCATTGACAGTGCAAACTCAATCCATCTGAACCTTGTTGACCTCATCTGGTTCCACAACATCGACTATGGAATCCTATTCGTGTCTATTGACCAACTCCATTAGGACCGAAAAACCTCCTCACGACCTCACACAAACTTATTCGCCCTTATATACCTTGTTCCATTTAGACCAGGATATTTTGGAGGCCATGAAGAAACCAAATTGTCTGTGGGATGCAATGCATCACCGCTCATTTTTCTTCCCCAAAATACATTGAGCCAAAACAACCCAGAAAACCAAGAGATATACACAATCGAATCAAAATATTTCCTTCCATCAGGGAAAGTCGATTGGTTCAAAAATCCCATCCCAGCACCTGACGTGTTCAAAGAAGGGAACATGTCCAATATTTCACCAACCATCAAGGTAAATATCTCTAGAAACCCAGAAAAAATTGAAGAAATCTCACTGGGGGTAGCATGTTCCCCAGACAAAGTAATCTCTTACACAAACTTGTTGCAAGAATATAGATACATATTTGCATGGGATTATTCAGAAATTCTAGGGCTTAGTCCCACTATCATAGAGCACCATATTGACACTTGGCTTGACATACCACCGGTATGCCATAAACAACATCAATTTCACCCATCTAAGGCAAAATAAATTGAGAGAGAAATCGACAAGCTTCACAAAGCTAGTTTTATCTACCCCATAGCTTACACATCATGGGTTTCCAACTCTGTTCCCATCATAAAAAAACAGGGCACAATTTGCGTCTGTAGTAATTTATGATATTTGCACAAATTTTGTCCAAAAGACAACTACCCTACCCCATTCATCGACCAATTCATTGATGCTTGCACTAGGCATGATGACCTCTCCTTCATGGACAGCTTATCAGGGTATAACCAAATTCAAATTTGGCATACCAATCGATACAAGACTGCATTCGCCACCCCATGGGGCACTTTCACATACCAAGTTATGCCATTCGGTCTTAAAAACACTGGATCCACTTTACAACCAGCCATGAACTATATATTCCATAACCTATCCCACCTTATCCTCGCTTACTTAGACTATCTCACTGTTCGATCCAAGAAGCAAAGCGATCATTTAGAAGATTTAAGGTTGGTATTCCAAATGTGTCGACAATACAACCTACACTTGAACCCTCTCAAGTGTGTCTTTTGCATCATTGCATGTAAACTTTTAGGTTTTATAGTATCCCAACAAGGGATTAGAGTGGACCCCCTCAAATTCCAAGCTATCAAAGAGGTGCCACCACCACGAACCCTCAAGCAACTTCAAAGCTTGCAGGGGAAAGACAATTTCCTGAGACACTTTGTCCCAGATTATGCCACTTTCACATAGGGATTCCTACGCCTTCTATGTCAGGATATCCCGTTTAAATGGGACGATCAAGCCCAAAAAACATTTGAGGTGTTGAAAGATGCACTATCTTCATCCCCATTAATCAGCCCACCAAATTACGATAAAGATTACACCATATATCTTTTAGCGTCAGAAACCTCCTTCGTCAGGGTGTTAATCCAAGATGGTCCTGATGGTAAAGAACATGTAACTTATTACGTCAGTAAAAAATTATCAATACGCACATTAAGGTATGAACCCAAAGAGAAAAATTCCCTAGCCCTAATAAACGCAATCCAGAAGCTTCAGAACTACATTATCTTGCGAACTACAACATTCGTCACAACTATCAACCCCATGAGGTACCTGTTGACCCTTTGTTTGATGAACCATAATTACACTCGCTGGGTAGTCATACTGTGGGAACTTGACTTACATTTTAGCTCCCCCAAGAAAAATAAATCCCTCTCAATTCAAACCAAAGGATCCTCAGTCAATGACTCACTACCAGACGAACATCTCTTTCTAGTAACAACTGAAAATCCTTGGTACGGTGATATCCTCTTATTTCTACGAACCCAAAAGTTCAATCCAAAGCTCACATGTGACGACCGAAGGTGAAAATGCCACCAGGCCCCCTGATAACTCCTCATGGGAGATGTCCTTTATTGACGAGGCATCAATACCATCCTATGTCGATGCCTCACACACGACCAAGATGAGCAAGCCCTAAATGACTATCATAGTGGGGCTTGCGGTGACCACCTCTTTGGAATGGCTACTGCCAAAAAATGTTCTACAGGAAAGGTATTTTTGGCCCACCTTATTTCGCGATTACATCATAGCAGTCAAAAGATGTCAGTGATGTCAACGCTTCGCTCACAAGGAAAGAGCACCTCTCGCTCCTCTACACCCGGTCATTGTAGTTGGTCCCTTCTGTAAATGGGGGATCGAATTCATGACTTCAAACCCTGCATCGTCCAACAACCACAAGTAAATCACCTTTTTCGTCGACTATTTCACCAAATGGGAAGAAGCCATGCCCACATATGATAACATGGTAGAAATCGCGGCATAGATTTTGTTCAACCATTTCATCACACGGTTCAGTGTGCTAAAATAATTGGTCTCCGATCACGGAAAGAATTTCGAAAATGAAATATTCTAGGAGGTGTTTCACCATCTAGTATTCACACATGAATTAGCATCACCATACTATCCTCGGTCCAATGGACAAGTAGAAGTTGTCAAAAAAGTTCTCAAAAAAATGTTACAGCGTATGGTGAATAACCATAAGACAAACTAGCACCATATGGTTTTCTCTGTCCTGTGAGCATACCACACGGTAGTTAAAAACTAAACAGGATTCACACCCTTCCAAGTAGTTTACGGGATCGAAGACATGATTCCCATTGAATGCGAAATCCCCAAATTGCACGTCGCCATCGAACTCTTCGATGATACCCAACCTTTAGAAAAACGATTGGTACATCTAGAACTCATTGACAAAAATTGACAGCAATCGCTCCAACATAACAAGGCCCATAAAAAATGGGTAAAAGCATCATTCCATCGCAAAATTACCCCTTGCTCATTTACCAAGGGAGAGTTAGTCCTCCTCTATGATGTCGCGAAAGAGGCCCTAGGATCCGAGAAGTTTGAAACACTATGGAAAGGTCCCTATGTCATAAAACATTTCCTCCTCAAGGGGGCATACATCCTATCAGAGCCTGACGTTACATAACTAGCTAACCCTCGTCAATGGGCTCTACCTAAAAAAAATTTACCCATAAGGGGCAAGAGGCCTCAATGCTAGATATAAGACACATGTAGAAAAATATATTTTTTGATGATCACAATCATCACATGTTTGTTCTAAAAAAGTGCTCCAGTGTCATAGATGGATTGTTCCCCCCTCCATTATTTTGGATTCGCTGATGGCACATCGCGATGGTCTCAAAATCTAGCAAGAGCCATCTGGGCCATTTACTATCTTGATCGATCGCCATTTTTCACCAATGGAGTATGCATCGGACCAGCCACCAATAATCAGGAATAATATGATGCAGTCATTGGGCTGATGAGCGATTCCTTCAACCAAGGCATTAGCCATCTGCATATCTACCTTGATTCCTAGCTATTGGTTTCATAGTTAAACCAAGAATTTAAAGTACAGCATTCTAAACTATTTAGAAATTATTTGCATGCACGAAGATTAAGTCATCAGTTTTATCATATCACATTCACATATATACCAAGAAATAAAAACTAGACAACTCATCGCATAGCTAATCACATTCTAGATTGGAATTCATCTCGTATAAACCATCATCCATAGAAAAGAAAAAAACATAACAAATAGATCTCCAACAAAGGTACACGACATCCATCGAACAAAATAACCATAGACACATCATCAAGAGCCACAAAAAATACATATCTCGCATATATATCAAACAATATGTGTGAGTCAAAATACAAAAGAAATGTCTCTGACCCACAGGTTAGCCAAAAAATATATATACATGTCACCAAAAAAAATAAAAGGGAAGCATCCTCATAATGGGCGCTTTCCTTGAATACATAACATATCTAGGGTTGAGCCTTGCCAGGTGGATCCTCTGGACCCACAGCTGCACCCGGTGCTAGTACAGGTGCAGTAGCCAAAACAGAAAGTGCCACATGGTGCAGTTTCAGAAGATATGCCCTCTCTCAAGACATCAACACCTCGAGCCATGCGTCATCCAGTTCATCTACAAAACCCTGGGTTGGCATACCCCAGGTCAACCTCTCCACCCAAACCCAAGCATCATCTAAGTCTATGGACTGAGCCTCAGAAGTAGCTAGCTACTCCTCAACCATCGCTACTTGTGCCTCAGCCACCTCAACAAAAGAAAGAAGAGCGGCATCCCCGAGAGCGGTTGCACTGCTACCCTCCCCTAAGGGTCCAACGCCATCACCTCGCCCCCTAACCTGGGGCTGAGCAGATCCACCTGGAACCCTCCTCGGTGTTTTATGCTCCACCAAGTGGGAAATCAAATGCCCAGCTGCTCCCACATCTACAAGAGAAACAAGGATAGTTCCATTGTCACAAAAATAGACATATAAATATACACATCATAAAATACTAAAAAATGCAGAGAAACATAAAAACGACATACCTACAGGGCCCCACACATAACCAGCAGGAAGACCCATATCGGGATCCCCCCAGAAATCCATCCTGACGTATGGATAATCCATAAAACATTGGAACCACGCCTCTATGGTCGCATCCCAATAGAGAACCACCTCCCCTCCTTCGCCACGAGGCATAATGGGCACCCACCGCCACATCCGAGTATCCTGGCGACGACCAATAGGAATTGGCATGATAGCATGCAACATCACCACCCTCTCAAACACAATACTACAAAGGATGTTGGCATATGTGAACACTTTGGATCCTCCCCGGGCCTTCCCTAGCTGCGTCACCATGCCATCATATACATGGTGTGCCCAATCATAAAAATGACAGGCCCGAGTTGGCACAAGACACCAATTTGTGGCCCTGATGCTCTGTTGGGTGACGATGACCTTATCAAGTGAACTATCATCGCTAGGAAACACCACTCATCTAAGTCGGTCACCGATTGTTACACAAAATTTTGTCACCATCCCTGCATTCCCTCATCTCGTACATTGGAGGACTATTCCCATGACCTGTGAACAATAAAATGTCCTAAAAACACCTTGATGGAATCCTTTTGCATAAGGGAAAGAATTCTCCTGAAGAACATTTCCTCAAAAAATCACTAAAAACATATGTTTGGGCATTGGCGGGGGCAACCAATTCATCACTCGTGCCAATCAGGGAAATTTACACTAAGCCCGCGCCACCTGGCACTCTATCCCTGTGTATTGCCCACGCCAAGCCTATTTGAGACTGTTTTTTAAAATTAAAAGGAAAAATTTTGATTCTAACAAATTCAGAATGAATCAGCAAAAAGAGGTTGGGTTGTTTGGCTCCGGATCTCCCTAGTTAGGAAGTGGTTTTCCACCTCTCATGGAACCTTCCTAAGAGATAGGACTCTCCCCCATGATTATAGGGATCCTAACCTCTCCTTCTCCCTCTATAAAAGCTTGCCCTCTCTATTTGCAAGCTAGTTTAACATTTGGGAAGAAAACTATAGCTGAGCAACTATTGAGAGCAGAGCCAAGGAGAACCCCGTAAGAGAGAGAGCCTTGTCTAAATTCCCAACAAGCTTTGTGAGACACGCTCCGCTGGAAGCCCTGCCGAAGGAAGAAAGCGACGTCAGAACTCGGTTGTAATATTTCTTTCATATTTTAATATATGCTCGACTATGTTATTGGTTCCATCGTTTTATTGCTTATTTGTGTAATGCAATTTGATTCAATCTTTTCCGACTAATTGATAGTTACATGTTTGAATTAGTACGTTGTATGTCGTCGCTTTTCTCTACATGTGTACAGGTGTCCGGACACAGTGAGTGAAAGGATTGTGATCTGTCATGCTAGGAACAGGAAGCAGCACTTCTCCTCCGACAACAGTAGCGTAGGACTTGAGGTAGTCTATCCATCATAGCTTTGTCTTTTGTAACTAGGAATCAATATCGTAGTGTGTTTTGTTTGTTGCTAGACCCACTCTAGGTTTAGTGGGATTGCCTCTGTCTGTAGAGGGGCTTTACATGGTCAAAAAATTGGAAACTCCACTGGGGATCAGTGTGAGTTTTTCTTTCATCCTTTAGGTCATCTTCCTGGCCTTTTCTTGCTTAGTTTACTTTTCTGATTATCTGTGCTGAGTCTAAGACCCCTGTTCAGCCCCAGAGGATCAGTTTGACCTCAGTTTTTCCAAAATTTCCATCTTTCCAAGGTTGGATTGATTAGCGTGGGTTCCAACCTGACAATCGTGCCAACTGGCGCTTGTTGCAAGTTTATCACTCACGCCATCCCCTATCTAGTGCGGATAACAGCCAGACAGTCATGCCAATTCCTATAGGTGCTAGGGTTTCCCCTGTTTTTGGAGTTTTTGGTCTCTCTTGGTATCTCTGGGTATTTTCTTAGCTTGATTTGAATTCTTTGGGTTTGTTTTGACTAATATTAGCCCTTACCCTTCGGTTTCTTGCCATTTTCTGTCAGTTTTTCCTTTCAGCCCTAGGTCCTCTAGGTGCTTCAGCCTACTGAGCCTCCCATGGAAGTTTCAGGTCCTTGGTTTCCCAGTCAACTTTGCTTCTGCTTCTTTGCATTCAGCTTTTTGGATACATTTGAGTGATTGTGTTAATTGAGTGATTGTCTTTTCTTTCGTTCATTTTTACTCTTGTCACTCCAAGCCTAGATTACACGGCTTTTCTGGGTCTCTTTTGACAGTGTTCCTTCGATTGGGAGGTTGTGACATTGGTTTGAGTCTTTGATTTGTTTGCCTATGAGTTGATTGAAGTCATTTCATTTCAACTCTTGCGTTTGCATTCTCGAACTAGTGTGAAGATTTGTTTTTCATGTTATTTAATGCACTTGCTCTATTACATTGAAAAAATCAAAAACATTTTTTGTTTGCATTTTTGTTTGCATCATGAAATTGGAAAATCTTTCGCATAACTAGTATTTGGCATTCTATGAGAGATTTCTCGTTTATTAGTTTGCATCAGGCATTGTAGTGGATGTTTTCACATGGTTCATATTATTGCTATCACTTGGAAGCTCTTAACTCTCTCATAGATAGCTTTTCATTGAACGAAATGGTATTTTATGGCATGTAGCTTGAATTCAGGGATTTGTGAGATTCGACATTCGGTAGGACCTTGGAATTGAAACATAAATACAAGATAAACTTAAAATTTATTTCAATTAACCTAAGGCAGCATTGAAACCTAACAGAATATTTAGTGGTCTAATTTAGAGACATGTTCCAGCGTCTTTAAACCTAGCAGCTGTCGCTCGCCATCTGGCTTCAGACAACGCTAGTATGGACTTGCGATCCCCGTACTGTAGAGTATAGAAAGGGAGACCCCTCTAGGTTGCAATCATTTTATCCATAGGAATCCAAGTCTACCGCCTTGTGACCGTGATACACCGAACACAACATTCAGGGAGACTACCTGCACGTACGTCAAGTCCTTGGTTGATTTCTCTTTCATTTTATAACCAAGGTATATATGGCAGTTCACGAGAACCTAGTACACCCTTTTACCTAGACTACCTGAGAAATCATTTTCGATCTTTACTGACTCCATAAACTTGAAAAGATCATCGATCACTTGTCCTTTCACGCTCGTTTCAAACTGAAAGAGACTAGAGTCATATTTGACTATTTCTCGACTCTTAAAATATGAAACAACAAATGTTTGGTTTCAATTTGGTAAAATAAACTACCCACGATTACACGCCCTTTAAAGTTTGATTACTTGGCCTGTTTTTGCTTGCTTTGGTTTTGATCCAAGAATCCTCTTTTTGATCTTTTTATCCCTTTTTGTGTGCTACAGTCACAGTGGTAGAACCATCCATTTCATCTACTAGTAGTCCCTATACGGATGATTCATCCGAAACTTTGCATACTTCTAGGTCTGCCGAGCTTGAACAACCTATAATCCCGTCTGAGTATCCCTTTAGAGAACCAGTTGAGTTCCATTGGCCTCTTTCCAATACTTGGTTTGGATTTGGGGTTGGGGAACATTTCCCCCCTCTTACATCGGGATCGCCATTTTTTGCTGCTATCATACCTCCTAGCCACCGTACTCTTTTGCAAGATCTTATGGCGGATTTAGACATGGATTCATCCGGTCCTAATGGCAGTGAGGGCATTCTAGTTTTTGACGAACCATACCAATTCTTCCCAGAAGAAATCCAAACAAAACCTATTCAATCTTTACCATCGGTGTCGCTCCTAGCTAGATATCGGTCTTTGGGTCAAATTATGGCTGGTATTGCCTCCATGGCAACATCTACCCTATCAAGGGGTTTGGTTCTTCCGTCCTTAGGTATGTCGCCAATGACACCTATTTCATTGTCGATGCCTTTTGTTACATCTGTTCCCACTAGGCCCATTGTCTGTGTGGCTACTTCGGCACTTGTTGTCACTGCACAGTCGTCAAGAGTTTCAACTCCGATAGAAACTTTGATTGCAACGGCAGTCCCTAATGGCCTTTCATTTGAGGAGTATCGGCTGGCTATTCAGCAGAAACACTCCCAAACTTGTCAATCCCCTCAGTATCCCTATAGGTATTATTTTTCTCATTATGGAGCGGATGGTACCCCGATTTATTCACTTCCGTTTCAGTATGACGAGCAAGGCAACCCAATCTACTTGCCTACTCTAGAGGCTTATCAGTTCCTCCCTAGTTTTATACCTACCTTGCCTATGAAACCCTCTAACCAACAAGGGCAACCCTTTCGAGGTCAAACTTCGGTTTAGCAGGGGTATTCTTATGACCCACAAGGACAACCCTTTTAGGGACAACCTTCGATGCAGCAATGGTATGCGTACGACCCACAAGGCCAACCCTTATAGGGACAACCTTCGGTCCAGCAGGGATTGTTCTGCGGCCCACAAGGGCAGCCTTACAATCCTCAAGGTCAACCTGTACATGCCTAGTCTGTGATCCAACCAGGGCAACCTCAAGGACCAGTTGGGTAGCTGATATATCAACCTGGACCTTCATACAGTATTGAGGGGCAGATTCATCCATCCCAACCTTTGGTGCAACCTCAGTAGCCTTATCTTCTGATCGGTCCAAATGTTGCACAACCAGGGCCATATTATGGTCCTGCTCCAGGTCAACCTGTTCATCAAGCACAACCTGGCCCTCAGCAGCCATTAGGCCAATCAACTCAACCGGGGCAACCTAGTGGCCCTCAGCCATTAGGCCAACCCGTTCAACCGGGGCAACCTGGTGGCTCTTAGCTGGGCTAGCCTACACAGCCTATTCACCCTGCTCAGCCACCGTTCTACTCTATGCCGCAGCCAAATCAAGCGCTACACCTGACGTATCCAGCTTAGAAGGGCCCCACTTATCAGCAGCCTATTCGACCCCAAGGTGGTTATTTTCCTCAAGGTCAATATCGACCAGTTTACAACTCGTCTCAATGTCCTACTTATCACCCTCAACCACCAGGATATACTTATACTCTCCAAAAAAATCCTTATGCTACTCAATCGGGACCCTCGTATACTCAGAATCAATATCCCGGTTTTCAACCCCCGTATCCTAGTTATCAGTCGCCATATCAACCAAATTATCAGGCTTATGCCCCTTACGGTCAGAATCCTTTGGGACAGAACCAATGGGGGAAGAGTTATACTCAACCAGGATCGATTATGGGTACAGGTCCTTATCGAGGACCTGCTATGCCGTTTAATCCCCAATTACCTTTCCCCGCTACATTGGAGTTACCGGATGTGTCCAAATTTACCAATGATCCCATTCTTCGTAATCCATATTGGCCCCCGGTCCCGATGAAGGTTCCTGGTGATTGTCCCAAGCTTGAGGGCAAGTCTGGGGAAGACCCCAAAGCTCACATCATGACATACCATTTATGGTGTTCTTCTAATTCTTGGGTGGATGACTCTGTCCGACTTCTTCTCTTCCAGCACACTCTTACCGGGGTTGCTGCTAAGTGGTATATTGAATTGCCTTATGAAGTGCTAAACCCGTTGTACAACCACCTTCCAAAGGTGTTCTCCGAAAGTCTTCTTATAATCCTAATGCCCATGCCGCTCGACATTACAGTATTGTTGAGGATATGGAATAGGCACCTTCCACGATGTCTGCATTAGAAGTACTCCAGAGTTGTCCATCTCAACGAAATAATTATTATCTGTGATCGGCGGAATTGACCCTACCGATTCTAGCCTTCTCGCCTTCGAATTAGAAAATTTTGTCCCTCGACTTCCGCACCAGATTATGCTTGTTATACAAGTCAGTATCAACGGTCTCAACATCCATAGAGCTGTAGTGGACGAAGGTGCATCTACCTGTGTCATGTCATATGCTTGCTGGAAGGCTATTGGCTCTCCAGCCCTCAATTCGTCTCCCAATTCCCTTGAGGCATTCTATGGAAGGGAATCAAAACCCTTAGGTGTTCTCGCTAGCTTGCCGATCACATTACAAGGAAAGACAGTCAACGTTGAAGTAGAAGTCATTGATGCCAAACTCAACTACAATATTCTGCTCAGTTGCAGTTGGACTCATGCTATGTTTTGCATTCCATCCACCCTCTTTTGACATTTGAAATTTCCGCACGAGGGAAAAATTATTACTGTCGATCAATTGTCATTATTTACCTCATGTTCTAAGAACAACGTGCCATACGTGGATCAAATTCCTAATCCCCCTAACAATATAGGGCTGGGTATTTTCAAGGATCCCACTCTCATGGGTATTTTCCCCATTCCACCATCAAATACCATTCAAGTCAATATGGTCTCTCGATCAGATGACCCTTGGATCATCCCTTTGCCTGAAAAGGTTGATTCGTTTGGAGATTCGATGCCGCTTAGTCCCATCGAGATAAATTATTGTGAGCTAACGATTGCATCTGATTCTCCCCCTCCTGAAGCTGCTCATTTGAGCATGTCTCTCGACATGTATTCTCAATCCCCCTGGCTTGACGATGCGGATTCGCCCGATCCTTTGAAAGAAGTGTTTCCATCGAATGAGGCTATCATGGAAACAATGTCTCTCATAGATCTACCATGCAGCTATGGTCATCATCGTTCCTCGTTTATGCTTTGCCTCGGGGCCCTGTCTAGCTGTCTTGAGCACTTCGCGTCCCAAGTTCCTTCTCTGCCACTTCAGACGCCCATTTTGACTCATGAAGTATTTGCAGAAGGTAACTTGGGGAATATTACTCAGACGATGCTTATCGAAATCTCCGTTAAATCGGGGATCGTCGAGAAGATCCATGTGGGAGTCACTTTCTCTTCCGAGGAAGTCTGAGTGTACACTAGTCTCTTTTGCGAGTTCCACGATGTTTTTGCATGGTCTTACGAAGAAATTCCTGGAATCGACCCTAGTATCATGGTGCACGAGATTCCCACCAGCCCAAGTGTGAAGCCTGTTCGCCAGCGTCTTCATCCTGTGCACCCTCGAAAGGCCGCCGCTATCAAAGTTGAAGTTGAGAAACTTATTAAAGCGGGTTTCATTTATCCGATTCCCCTGACTGAATGGGTTTCTAATATAGTTCCTATAGATAAAAATAAGGGTGCCATTCCTATTTATGTTGATTATCGTGATATCAATTGGGGCTGTCCTAAGGATAATTATCCCACCCCGTTTATCGATCAGATCATTGACGATTGTGCGAGAAGTAAAATTTTCTCCCTTATGGATGGTTTCTCTAGCTATAAACAGATTAACATTCTCCCATCGGATCAACACAAGACCTCTTTTATTTTCCCATGGGGAACGTTTTCATATAAGAGACTCCTGTTCGTCTTGAAGAATGATGGGGCTACGTTCCAGCACGTAATGTCCTATGCTTTTCATGATATTTGGCATATTGTCCAACCGTACTTGGATGACCTTATGGCTCATTTGGCTACGTGGAAGGACCACCCAGAACATCTTCTTCAAATCTTTCTTCATTGTAGACACTACAATATTAGGTTGAACCCGCATAAATGTGTCTTCTGTGTCGACTCTAGTAGACTCTTATGGTTTATCTTGTCTAAAGATGGAATTTGTCGTGACCCTCTTAAGGTTGAGGCTATTTTCAATATCCCTTCCCCATCCTCATTACATCAGCTTCAGAGTCTCCAAGGGAAAGCCAATTTCCTACGTCGTTTTATCCTAAACTACGTCGAGGTAGCCAAAGGATTTACACAACTTTTAAAGCAGGACGTCCCTTTCTGTTGGGATGAGATTGCTTGGCAATATTTTGATAGACTTAAGATGCTGCTTGTTAACGCTCCTCTATTGCATCCTCCAGATTACCATCGTGATTTCACCCTCTACCTAGCTGCCGCTTTCAGCACGATCACCATGGTATTGGTCCAGGATGATGATGACGATAGCAAACATGTTGTTTACTACCTGTCTTGGAACCTTCTCGACCCTGAAACACGTTATGCACATGTCGAGAAGTTAGCATTAGCTACGGTCCAGGCCGTCCAACGTTTTCATCATTACATTCTTTTATGCATGGTGACTGTGAATTCTGATTGTAACCCCATGACTTATATTCTGTCACGGCAGTTGCTATGGGGAAAATACTCAAAGTGGATTGTCATCCTCCAAGAGTTTGATTTGGAGTTCACTACGGCCAAATCGAAGAAATCACTTGTGTTCATTGATTTGATTTGTTCTCTCCCTGCCGACTCTGTTCCTTCTTCCTCTGAAGATCACATACCAGACAAAAATTTCTTCCTGATCAGCACCCTCGACCCATGGTACGGTGATATAATCGTGTACCTCCAAACGTCTAATTTCAGGTCTAAGCTAACGAAATATGCCCAACACTGCGTTCGGCATCAATCACAACCTTACTGCATCATTGGAGATACCCTTTATCATGTCGGAGTTGATTCTATACTTGTCAATGTCTGACCCTCGGGGAAGTAGAGAAGGTTTTAAATGATTGCCACAGTGGCGCCTGTGGTGGTCACATGTCTGGTTATGCCACTGCACAGAAGATCCTTCGTGCTGGCTACTTCAGGCCATCTATTTTTAAAGATTGCATCGTTGCAGTACGTAAATGCCATGCGTGCCAGATTTATCAACGCAAGATGTGTGCGCTCCAGTTCCACTACATTTTGTCATTACCATTGGCCCTTTTAACAAATGGGGCATAGATTTTATGATGTGTAACCCTCGTTCGGCCGGGGGGCATGCCTATATCATCGTTTCTGTCGATTACTTTACGAAATGGGCCAAAGCAATGCCTACACTGGCTGCGGACGGTAAGACAACAGCACAGTTCATATTCAATCATGTTATTTCTCGGTTCGGTGTCCCTCAAGCCATCGTCATTGATCATGGTTCCCATTTTTTGGATTACATGATGGCGGAGCTGACATCTAAGTTGGGTCTGCACCATGACAGCTCATCGCCTTACTATCCCCAAGCTAATGGCCAAGTTGAAGCTATAAAAAAGGTCCTTGTCACCATGCTTCAACGAACAATCGAGATTCACAAATCAAACTGGCATCTCATGTTTTTCTCAGCTCTATGGGCTTACCAAACATCTATAAAAAATGCAACCGGGTTTACCCCATTCCAATTGGTATATGATCTGGAAGCCATGCTTCCGATTGAATGTGAAATTGCTTCACTTAAGTTAGTTGTGGAATTACTGCCTGATACTTCGCCTGAAGAAGAACGTCTCATCTATTTAGAGAGATTGGATGAAACTCATCGCTTAGCTGCCTTGGTCATCGAAGCACAAAAGAAGCGAGTCAAAGCCCATTTTGACCAATCAGTTTCTCCTCGTTCTTTCATTGAAGGCGATCTCATTCTTCTATACGACCAAGCTCATGATAAGCAGGGGGTAGGCAAATTCCAACCCATGTGGCATGGGCCCTACATCATTAAACATGTGTTGCAGAATGGGGCTTATGAGCTCATTGACTATGAAGGGTGTCCTTTATCATAGCCCAGAAATGGGTTGTATCTAAAAAAATATTATGCCTAAATTATTCACGCATGATATGTGTACATAGGTGATTGTTTTCATTTTGTGTGCATGTTTTGGTGTGATGTGCTTTGTGAGCTTTTTTTGCTTATATGGGTCTTGTTTGCAATGCAGATGTCTATTTCCCCTTATGTCGGTTTCGCTGATGGTGCCTCCCGTAGTACCAGGAACTTGTCTTCGGCAGCCTAGGTAATTTATGATCCTGAAGGAGGGTTGATTAACTTACAAGGTATTTGTCTGGGACTAGCCATAAACAATGTCGCAGAATATAGTGCAGTCTTGGAACTATTAACCGAGGCAGTCAATCTCGGCATACGCACATTGCTTGTTAAGCTGGATTCGCAACTTGTTGTTCTTCAACTGAATGGTCATAATTCAATTCTAAACCCATGTATTTTGAGATTGTATTTTTGTATTCGTTTACTTGAACGACATTTTGATTTCATTAAATATCAACATATACCAAGACGAATGAATAAATTAAAAGATGCAATAGCTAACATTGTGCTAGATAGACATTTGCGTAATTTATAAAAAACATCATCATATGTACATTGACCCATGTAGAAAATAGATGTATATATATATATCGTTTGTTTACATGACATGTGCATCATA